>CM039675.1:65088120-66288120 GCA_022496015.1 Hordeum marinum
TAACCTGACTGTTCTACCTGGCTAGTTCACTTCACTTTTCGAGGGATCCTGGATTGGAGTTCACTTGTCTATGAGTGTCCGAACAGCTTCAGATCCTTCCAAGGCGCAGGGGTTCTCTCTCCATTCACTTTGAGCTGGGTTTCTTGTGATCTTTGTAGTAGTTTTTCCGTCCAATTTTATGGTAAATTAAGTCTTACACAGCTGTCCCCAAGGATGTCCATTCCATTCGGCAGGGACTCCATCTCGCATTCGATCTCCCTCCTTTCCCTGAAAGAGTCGAGGTCTCTCTGGACTTCTCTTTTGCCTCTCTCCCAGATTCAGAAAAAGGGAGGAAGAGGGCCTCTCGACGGGAGTGATTCCCCGAAAAGAGATCGTTCCCAGCATCCTCGAGTTCGTAGTCAAACTCACCTTCATCCACCTTTCATGGACTGGCGCGGGCAAGCGCCGATGTCTGGAGCAGGAGATGGAAGCTTGGGTTGAGGAGGCTGTCAACGAGTCATCAAAGGCGATAGATTGGTTATATTCGGATTCGTTTGATTTTGATTTTCTTTTTTTTGGTTGTGAGAGGTCTGAGTCCACAGCTGGGGAAGAGTCGTCAGATGACAATTGAAGTAGGGGTCTGCCTCTTTCAAAGGGAAGCAAGAGTCTCATAGGGAAGGAGATCCTGCACAGACCAATCCCAATCAGGAAGAGAGTCTTGTTGTCAATGAAAGCAATTTTTCTATGTCACATATCTGCCTATCTCGTGTTGTGAGCTATAAAGTACCCACCAGGGGGGGGTGGACCAAGAAAGAGGCAGGCGATTGGGTCCTTCCCATCCTCTGTGATGTCAGTCTCTTTGTCATTCTTTCACCCTTGCTGAGTAGCGAAGTGAGCATACTCAAGATCCAATTCATCAATCATTTGAGTTGGTACGAACATAGGAATCCAGACTCCGCTTGATTCGATCTTCAGTTTCGACCTTCATCAGTCAGGAAAAAGAAGAAGGACCCACTTATTCCACTCGGAGAGACCGAACCAGGCAACAAAAAAAAAGAAAAACTGAAGGAAGTTCTCTTTCCATTCCAACTAAACTAAGTGAAAAAAGGGGGAGAGCAAAACAGAAACACAGGAACAAAGAAACTATGTCCAAACCAACGAGTCCTTTGGTCGACTCTAAAGAATGTATCGGGAGTTGGGAGTTAGCCGTCTCATAGGAGTGATAGCTGGGTTTTTCACGGAGTTTCTTCGTACGATTGAAAAAAGAGTGCTCTAGGTCGGAGAAAACAAGAAGAAGATTGTTCACCAGTCTGTCTCCCAACCTCTTTAAAGCAGCTACCTACCGTGATCTGGTCTTGGGACAGCATTGGCACCCCCGTTTGCTGGATCTTCTAGGCACTCTAAAGCGCTTCCACGAGAGACAGATGGACTTTGAGTTATAGACGGAGAAGAGCCTTTAGAGGATCAAGAGTGATTCCTCAATAAAACAAATGGGATTTTGAGGGAGGGCTGAACGCGATGTACTGAAGGGTTCGCTTTCGCTGATCGGCGCCAGTCTTTCCTGCTGTGAATTTCCCAGGTCGGGAGGGGCCCTTTCCTTCTACCTTACTGAACCCATTCACCAATGATTGGATCACTCAAAGCTAAAGACCAATTCCTTCCTTTTAGGTGGTCTAGGTGGCTGGGATACTATGCCCTTCTTTTTAGAGGCTCAAAGACGAGTTCTTTGAAGGAAGCAAAAGAACCCATGTGTCTCGGATGAAGTCTACCCTCTTTTTGTGCCGGGAAGAAGAATGAGATCCAACTCAAAGTCAAGGAAAGCGGCCTAGACCACTGACTTTTGATGGAAGGCTTCTGAACATGGATTGGTCTGATAAAGCCAATTTTTCGGCGAATCAAATATTTTCTGAGAGCACTAGACCTTCTCTCTTTCAGGATTGATTCCCACTCACTGCCTGATAGCAGGCTTGGCCCATGAGACCTATTGTCTTATTGTACTGGCTCACTTCACTACTTTGGAGGATGGGTTTTTCCCCTTTTTGGTTCGCAAACGCTCTAACCCATCGAGAAGCTCCATCCAAATTGGAGTTGATGTGAGCACTTCCCCAGAGGCAGAGGCTTTTTCTACAAAAGGGTGGGAGCATAAAATGTAGGTGAGTCAATTGCGTGTGGCCTTCAAGTATTTCGTATTGTAACAATATTAGATCGGCATCCAAACAAAGGTGCATGTACGGTTCCTAAGGGATACAATTTTGTCCTAATCATCGAGAAAGATTAAATAAGTTGATAGCGCGATCTCGTACTAACACATACTCTCTAAATATTGAAGAACTTGCATGCGGCCTTCAAGCCACAACCGCGGTATGAGTTCTGATCTCAGACTTTGGTTTGGGGGCTGCTGGCCCCTTCGCGTCGACAAGGAAACTGTGGACGACAATGGGTTTAGAATTAGAATAAAACGAAGACCCTATCGAACAAATAGAGGAAAGGGCGGAAAGGGGAAAAAGTAAAGTCTAAGCGACATATGGCACGAAAAGGAAATCCAATTTCGGTAAGACTTGATCTGAATCGTAGTTCAGATCCAAGTCGGTTCAGTGAGGGCGACCGCGAAAGTCACCGAATGGGTTCGGTCCGTCTTTTCCTGATCTTTGTTTGTCCCCCCAAAAAAGGCGTGAGAGGACGTTGCAGATGTCCGGGACGGACACGACTTCTTCTAACGCTAGAAGACCACAGGAAGAAACCCGGGACCAGAGCATGTCGTGAAAGACGCACACGGGGCGGGCGTGCTTCGACCGTGTCTCCGGGGCACAGTTGAATGTAGATATCATGAACGCGAGGATAAGGATACCAGGCCGAGAAACCCGGGCAAGTACTCCCCTAATGTGCCGATCGCTAGCGCATCCAGGGCCCCGGCGCCCAGCTCTGCTGGAGAGGCCGTCACTGATCTGAAAAGTGCGTCTGCGGTTCGGATAGACTGATTCTGCGAACGCCTAGCCCCAGGAATCAATAAAAAAACAAGTGCTAAGTTTCATTTCAGATCAGTGAATAAACCAAAAAAGAGACCTTTCTCGCTCGACGCCACACTATGCTCCGCTTCAACAAATGAGAGTTTTCGGTGGAACCGGTGAACCACGCGAGCTGGTTAGATGCGTGGGGCAGAGGGCTCGTAGTACCTGATAGCGCAGCTATGCAGTGGAAGGGAAGGAGCCTAAATCGACCCCCTTCTTTCTTTTTTATTCAAAGACACAAAAGCAAGCACAGTACAAAGAGATTGGACTCTCGGATGAGACTAAGCAGCTACCGTTCCGACGCGCCCCTGACCCTATCTTGATTCAAACCGAAAACCCTCTCTAAGGTGGAGCCTAGTTGAAGCTGTCATTCAAAGAAAAAATGGGAATCCAAATCCACTTTTAGGGATATAGATGAAGTCTCGCTCAGTAAAGAGAGTTGTAGATTCGTAGAAGAGGATCAGAGTACGCGCGCTACAAAAGGCAGCTAGCCAATGAAAGTAAGTGGAAAGAATATAGTACTTTTGTACTGACCCCTCCGGGGCCCCCGGTTGTTTTGGCGCGCCCTACCCCAACGTTAGACTATTGCCTTTTTAGCCTACGCTTGCTGCTTGCAGCATGGATTCGATAGATCTATCGAATCCATGCTTCCCCCGCCCCGAAGCGAGACTCTATCCAGATCTCAAAGAATAACGAGCTAGGCGGCCGGCGGGCAAAGAAAGGGGGCGGGGCGTTTACTTGAAAATGACAACCGCCTGTTCCAGCAGCGGGGGCCTTGCACGAAAGCAAACCTACGATTAAGTAGCAGTTGCTTTCGCTGATGGGCCCAGTGAGGGGGGCATTGTCCCTCAGTTCTTACCAACCTCAGGTGTGTACATCTAACTTATTATCTTCTTTTTTCATGCAAGCCTGACCTCAGCTGTCCATTTCTTATTCATTCAGGGCGCCCCTAGTGGACTTGGCGGTGCTCCTTTCTCAAACCAGAACAACTCTGAACGTTAGGGAAAATAAGGGAAGACCACCTGAGCGAACCGACCGAAGGGACTTTACTTATCCGAACCGAACGTTAGCGGCTTAAGCTAAGCCTATCACGAGCTGCGTTGCTGCTTGATCGGCGGGGAGGAAGATCTCAAAGTATGGGGCAAAGGATCAAGCGCTTTGACTTTGCTTTGTCCCCCGGGATCCACCACAGGTTGGGTTTGAGAGCCGTGTGATGGGTGACTATCTAGCACGGTTCAGAGAGCACGTGTATGTAGTCTGCGCTGGTGAATGGAAGCCCCCGCCGCAAAAAAGAAGCGGCTCTTCCCACGGCTCTGTCACCATTGACTCTATTTATTATTATGGTAAATCATTGTATCAAGATGTCAATCTTAGATCTTATTTTAGTTCGATACGTCCACCTACGAAACTCGCCTTTGGCTTTCGTCTCGGTAGGTGTATTATTCTACATTTTCCCAAAAGGACATTCATTCATTTCTTTCTTCCCGGGCGATCACCACGACTAAAACGAAAACAGTACAAGAAATCAAGACCCGTACTACAGGAAAAGGGCTGGTGGCCGACATTTGGGAAAGTCGGGCCGATCGGGTGTCTTCATTCAAGCGAGGGTACAGAGGAAGAACGAAACGAAGTGAGAGGCCGGGGGGCAGGGAAAAGAGTCGAGTCGATCGACCGGGAGAAGCAAAACGAAATCCGGATTTGGCCGAAAAAGATGCAACGTTATGGATACCATGACCGATCACCATCGAGAAAGAAGAATTTGGATAAATCACTTCGGGTGAGCGGGGCCTTCAAGCGGCCTCAATACGCCGGGGTTGTAAATGACATACCTTTCCTTATGGGAAATGCCGCCTCCTTACTAAAAAGGAATAGAATCAAGTTATTTTTACCAAAGAAGTCCCGCTCTGACGGCCCGACGAGTCATCTACTAAAAAGGACCCTCCCCGCTGTGCGCCCCTCCTTGAATTATTCGGTCATGCAATACTTTTTTAATACTAAGAATAAAATGCATTTCGACCCCGTCCTAATTCTAAATCATTTCGTGGCACCGGGTGTGGCTGAACCATCTACGATGGGGGGAGCGAAGGGAGGAAGCTTAGATAAGAGAATACGCTCTCGCATCGCTTTTTTTTAGAAAGCTCTACCAGCGAGAAAAAGTGTTTGGCCCGAGCCAAAAAGAGGTTGATCCACTTCATTCGCCAAGCGAATGATCTTCGCTTCGCGGGAACAACAAAAACCACCATATCGCTCTTTCCTTTCTTCGGTGCTACCTTCTTTTTTCCAAGGGATGGGGTTGGGGTGTATAATAACCCTTTTATTGAGTATGCCCGGGAACAACTCCTAGCTCAATTTAGGATCAAATGTAGGAACCTCATGGGTAAGGATAAGGTAATGGAATTGATAGAGAAATTCATAGACCTAGGTAGGATAGGAAAATTGATAAAGGGAATAGAGATGATGATAGAGATCATACTGAGAAAGAGGATAATTCCGTACGGGTACAACTCTTATTTGAACGAAGTGCAAAAAATGCGATCTTTTTTGTCTAATAGAACAAACACTAATACCTTAATTGAGTCGGTAAAGATCAAATCTGTTTATCAAAGTGCTTCTCTGATTGCTCAAGACATCTCTTTTCAACTGAGGAACAATCCAATCTCATTTCGTTCCATTTTTAGTAAAATAGTGAAGGATATTCCATTAATAATGCCAAAAGGGGTGGAGGGGATACGTATTTGTTGTTCTGGTCGATTAGGGGGTGCGGAAATAGCTAGAACTGAATGCGGAAAGTATGGAAAAACATCTTGTAATGTATTTAACCAGAAAATAGATTATGCTCCTGCGGAAGTATCTACTCGTAACGGAATTTCAGGTGTCAAAGTGCGGATCTCATATAGTAAAAATAAGAAGGGACGTGCTATATCCGAAACGTACGAAATATAGTAAATATTTTAAATGCAGATGTAGTAGGGGTCGCGAACCGGATGGTACACAACTTGGTTTTGGAAGATATGGCACCAAAAGTTGTAGAGCTGGTCGTCTTTCATATCGAGCCATTGAAGCAGCGCGTCGGGCTACAATCGGACAATTCCATCGTGCTATGAGCGGACAATTCCGAAGAAATTGTAAGATATGGGTAAGAGTTCTCGCAGATCTTCCTATTACGGGGAAACCCGCAGAAGTTCGAATGGGAAGAGGAAAAGGAAATCCGACGGGTTGGATTGCTCGTGTGTCCACGGGACAAATCCCATTTGAAATGGATGGTGTGAGTTTGTCAAATGCTCGACAAGCCGCTAGATTAGCGGCGCATAAACCATGTTCGTCAACCAAGTTTGTTCAGTGGTCGTAACGTAATTGGTTAGTGGGGAAAAACCGGGCCGGGACTCAAAAGAATTTGGCGAAGTGTTTGTTCCTGAACGAGGGAAGTGGAAAGACAAAGAGGGATAGGGAGCTCGCCTCCTTCTTTTTTGTAATCGCCGAAATTGTACGACGACCCTTCTTGTTCCAGGCATACGACCCTGAGACGTGACGGTGTCACTTTTCCGGCCCGGTAAAGTGACAGTTATATAAAAAAGAATAAGAAAGAGAAGCGTGATGTTGTCGTGTTGTCAGCAATAAAATTAGCGTAAATAGATAGTACGGTTGCGTTGTTTCAATTTCTGTTCGTACTCTGATTGCTGTGGCTGCAGCTCGATCTTGGCAAATCTCTCAAATGGATGTCAAAAATGCTTTCCTTCATGGTGATCTACATGAGTTTTTTCTATATGCAGCCACCTCTGGGTATTGAAGTCCCTGATGGTCATGTTTGTCGCCTTCGAAAGGCCCTCTATGGGAAAAAAGCAACCACCTCGTGCTTGGTTTGAGCGGTTCAGCTCTGTGGTTCAAGCTGCTGGTTTCTCTTCTAGTGAGCATGACCCTGCACTTTTCACTCATACATCTGACCGCGGTCGTACCTTGCTTCTTCTCTATGTTGATGATATGTTGATCACTGGAGATGATCAGAAGTACATTGCTTTAGTTAAGAAAAAGTTGAGTGAGCAATTCAAGATGTCAGATTGATTTTCTCTCAGTTATTTTCTGGGAATTGAGGTTGATCAAACTAATGATGGTTACTATCTCTCTCAGCATCGCTATACTCAGGATTTGATCTCACGCTCAGGTCTTACTGATACACACACTGCCGCTACACCCATGGAGCTCCATCTCCAATTGCGCCCTAGTGATGGTACTCCTCTTGAGGGATACCACTCGCTATCGTCATCTTGTAGGCAGCCTTGTGTACCTCACTGTGACCCGGCCTGACATTGCTCATGCAGTCCACATTGTCAGTCAGTTTGTCAGTGCTCCTACTTCAGTTCATTATGATCACTTACTTCGTGTTCTTCGGTACTTGAGAGGCACATCATCTCGCAGATTGCACTATGTGAAAGCTCTAATCAACTTCAGCTTCATGCTTATTCTGACTCAACTTGGGCGAGTGATCCTGTTGATCGTCGCTCTGTCACCGGTTATTGTCTCTTTCTTGGCACTTCTCTCATTGCATGTTTTTCCAAGAAACAAACATTTCTCGTTCTAGTGCTGAAGCTGAGCTTCGTGCCATTGCCACTGTCACGTCACAGCAGAGATCGTATGGCTTCGATGGCTCCTGGCTGATTTTGGAGTTTCGTGTGATGCACCCACATCTGTTCTTTGCGATAGTACTGCCGCTATTCAGATTGCCAATGATCCAGTCAAGCATGAACTAACCAAGCATATTGGTTTCGATCACGTCTATCCGAAGTCAATAGAGCAATTTAGAGCGTAGCGAATAGCTAACCTTTCCTCGGGGAGGGAAGGGAGATATGAGCGTAGCGGTATCTTTTGCTAATGAAATGAGATTGGATATGAATGTGGAATTCATTGAGTGGAGAGATGAACTAATCTATACTCTGCCTGTCTTCCATTTCTCTGAAGATTTCGTTTACAACACAACATCAAACTCCAATTTCATGAATTGATAGGTAAGGATCGCTGTCGAACAGCTCTTCTTCATTTCTTCTGGAATTCTTTCTTCTAAGGTAGTAGGTATCGGGTTTCCCTGTTCATACTCCAAACATGAGTTAATATACTCTTGTAGAGCAGATCAGGGTTCTTGTTCCTTTCTCTTCTTTGTCTGTCCACTCCCTTTGTTTTCAACAGTCTTTGGAGCTTCTGAAGATTCTGCCGCAAGATCCAAGCGGTATCGTCGGTGCACCACCGCGTCAACCAGCACCACAGCTTCCTACAACTGGGATAGAGCCACAGGGCACCCCCACCCACTCATGATCCAATCACGATCCATCTTGCGATCCCATCACGATCCGTCCTGTGATCAAATCATGAATCGTCTTGCAATCTTGATCACGGTCCTTCCGATCTAGCGCCGAATGGACGGCACCTCTACGTTCAGCACACGTACAGCTCGATGACGATCTCCGCCTTCTTGATCCAGCAAGAGGGAGCGGAGAGGTAGATGAGTTCTATGGAAGAACGATGGCACGGCGGCGATGGTGGTGGAACTATTCTGTCAGGGCTTCGCCTAAGCACCGTCGAACTAGACTAGAGGAGAAAACTGATCTAGATGAAGTAGAGGGAGCACGTGGCAATTAGGGTTAGATCTTCCCTCTAAATCCTATAATATATATAGGAGGGAGGGAGGGGAGGAGGCAGCCTCAAACCCTCAAGGTTTGGTCGAAATTGGAGGTGGAGGAGTCCTACTCCAATCCTATTAGGAGTAGGATTCCTCCTTTCCACTTGGAAACTTTCTCCACCTCTCCACCTTTGGGTTTTTCCCACCCCTAGCCGCATGGGACTTAGTGGGGGGCTCGGCCAGCCCACTAAGGGCTGCCTTGACTCCTCCCACATCCCATGAGGCCCTTTGGGTCGAGACACCCCTCCCGATGGTCCCTGATACCCCTCCCAGCACTCCCGGTACACTACCGATGAGCCCGAAACTTTTCCGGTGACCAAAATAGGACTTCCTATATATCAATATTTACCTTTGGACCATTCCGGAGCTCCTCAAGACGTTCGGGATCTCATCCGGGACTCCGAACAACCTTTGGTCACCACCATACATAACTCTACTATACCAAAATGTCACTGAACCTTAAGTGTGCAGACCCTGCGGGTTCGAGAACTATGTAGACATGACCAAGATACCTTTACGGTAAATAACCAATAACGGGACCTGGATGCCCATATTGGTTCCTACATATTCTAGAAGATCTTTATCGGTTGAACCTCTATGACAAGGATTTAGTTAATCCCATATGTTGTTCCCTTTGTCCTTCGGCATGTTACTTGCCCGAGATTCAATCATTGGTATCTCTATACCTAGTTCAATCTCATTACTGGCAAGTCTCTTTACTTGTTCCGTAGTACAAGATCCCGTGGCTAACTCTTTATTCACATTGCTTGCAAGGCTTATAGTGATGTTGTATTACCGAGTGGGCCCTGAGATACCTCTCCGTCACACGGAGTAACAAATCTCAGTCTTGATCCATGCCAACCCAACAGACACCCTCGGGGATACCTGTAGAGCACCTTTATAGTCACCCAGTTACGTTGCGGCATTTGATACACACAAGGTACTCCTCCGATGTCAGTGAGTTCCATGATCTCATGGTCATAGGAACAGATACTTGACGTGCAGAAAACTATAGCAATAAACTGACACGATCATATGCTATGTTTATAGTTTGGGTCTTGTCCATCACATCATTCTCCTAATGATGTTATCCCATTTATCAAATGACATATCATGTCCATGGCTAGGAAACCTTGACCATGTTTGGTTAACGAGCCAGACTATTAGAGGCATACTAGGGACATGGTGTTGTCTATGTATCCACACATGTATCTGAGTTTCCGATCAATACAATTCTAGCATGGATAATAAATGATTATCATGAACAAGGAAATATGATAATAACTAATTTATTATTGCCTCTAGGGCATATTTTCAACACGCTCCCACCCTTGCCGGCGACCCGCGAGCAGAGGGCGGTGATTAGGCCTGATGGGGAGAAGTAAGTGCATTTACTGTTTTTGTACCTTTTGCCTTCACGTTTCTTCAAATATCTAATGCGTTGGCCTTGTCATACTACAAGCTTGTCATCATGCCGATGGAGTCCGCGGGCCCAACACCGTCCTTGGTGTGCTTTGCTGGCAAAATTTCCCGGTGTTTGTCAAGTTTCCCGGTGAGGGTCAGCTTCCAGAGGTAGGATGGAGCTAGGAGCACTACAAGGCTATCGAGGCCCCACCGGGGGAGGTGATCAACGACAATGCGAAGGACCGGCATGCCCAAATGGTTGGTGTGCCACACCATCAAGGCAACACCAACTTATTTCAGTCTAGGCAGAATTGGGTATGTGGTTTGCTTCATTTTTCATGCAATTCATTCTTCATGCTAGCTTGAGCCCTTTATTAATACTTTGTTCCTCTCTTTTAGGCAAAGTACAATAACACGGAGGTGCCAGAGGTGTACGACCTCTATGCCATGGCCCATACTGCCTCGTACAAGAAGGCCAAGGCATTCTCTGAGTTTGATCTCGATCATCCAGAAAACTTCACCAACATCTCCTCCCACCACAAGCTCGTGAGGTAGAACGAGGAGGGGAAAGCGAGGAAAGGGGAGGACTTTAACCCGAACCATCATCCTTTCGATCTAGAACTGGTGATGATATCTGGTCCCATTGGAGATGGACTCATACATTGTCCTCTCACTCTCCCGGAGATCAAGGCGTGCCAAACGAGATCCTTTCCTAAGATAAGGCCTCATCCACGACCGGTCGATCTCGCCATCGAGATTAGTTATACGGACTCAACTATCTTTCCTCCATTACATTATGTGTGTGGCCATCGATGATTACAATGCTAACGAGGAGTGGTGTTGCAGGCTGCTATTCAGAGAGAGAGGGGGCGAAAACCCAGGTGCTTATGGACGAGAGTGACCGTTTGGCGAC
The DNA here is from genome assembly GCA_022496015.1 of Hordeum marinum. Classification (NCBI taxonomy): domain Eukaryota; kingdom Viridiplantae; phylum Streptophyta; class Magnoliopsida; order Poales; family Poaceae; genus Hordeum; species Hordeum marinum. The sequence continues at coordinate 65,099,093 of CM039675.1, forward strand.
GGAGTAGCAACTGGCCACGGAGCAGAAGATGGCTCAGTTGTTGGAGGAGGAGAGGGAACGAAACGGGGCGTCTCACCAGGCCATGTACGAGCTCTTCATGGTAAGTTTCTTCTTCATATTAGCCAAATCATGCATGTAATGTCCGTTTCATTACTAACTAATATGACTGACTTGTCAAAACCAAATGTGTAGTCTATGTGTGAGAAGACCGGTCAAACCCCTCCGCCAATGCCAGTCATTACCACGGTGGGAACGGTGAGTTTCATTTGAATGGTCATTACTTACTAGTCTTAACATTTGAGTGTCATCATGCTAATGAGACATTGCAAATGATGTTGGTGTAGCATAACTCCCAAGCCGCATCGCACAACCGTTCTACAGGGCATCCTTCTCTAGGTGAAACAGGCTCGAGCGGCCCCGGTGCTTCACCTCCATGATGACGAGGACGGTAAGTTTTCTCTAGTGTTTTGCTTAACAAATGCATACTTAGCTTCGTACATGCTAGTTAGCCCTAATATGCCACTTACTTGGCTCATTTTCCCAAAGAAAGGCATACTTAGCTAATTATCCTCCAAAATGACATAATTAGCTTATTTACTTCATTTATGACATAATTATCCCGAGAGATGGAGTCCCCGTTTGACAGCGCCGGCGACCTCGACCTCAGCCCCGCTAGCGCACGCCGCTGGATGGAGTCCGAGGGCGAGTCCAGACGGTCCTACAGCGACGTCGCTAGGGGCACTCCGGCTCCGCCGAGCCCGGCGCCCGCTACGCCGTGCCTGCCTCCTGCAGTGATGCGTGAGCCCACCACGGCCCCCCGATGCGCTCCGGTCACATCCCGCTTGGGACCTCGCTCCGAGGTACACCGCGTCCAGGGCGGTGCAGAGGTCAACGCTGACGGCTTCCAGTTCCCTCGGCGCAGGAACCGCCACCGTCGCGCGCGCCCTGAGGCTGCCCCCCGTGCCCAGCAACCGCCACGCTGTCGCAGCCCGTCTCCGGAGGAGAGTGCCGGCCTCTGCTACCGCTCCCTCGACCCCGGTCACCCTGTCTGGGATTACACGAATGACGTTCGTTGTCAACGCTGCCTCTACTCCGGCCAGAGCTCCCGAGACTGCTACAAGTTCTGCCGTGGCGTGCTCCATGCGCCGCCCCTCGCCACCACCACCCTGCTGCTGTGTCGCACGAGCCGCCGCGCCCCCATGCCCCGCCTGCTGTGGCACCCTCCGCTAGTGATCCGGCCTAGCCCTCCACTCCGGTACGCATGGTCATGCCCCACTCAGTCGAGATGGAGGAGGTCGAGCTCTTTCTGCGGCATGGGATGGTGGTCTCCATCATGGGAGCCAGGCCGGCGGTCACCGGACGGGAGGTCGAGGACGTCTTGCACTCCTCCCTTAGCCTTCAGCCCGGTGACTTCACCGTCCATGTGCATCACCCGGAGGACTTCCTCATCATCTTCTCCACCAATGAGATCATGTCTCGGCTCACGGGCGATCACTTCATCAATGGCCCCGGCTTCACCCTATCGCTCCGCCCTTGGAACAAACTGGCGCACGCCAATGTGAGCTTCTTCGAGCACACGGTCCAGGTGGAGCTCCATGGCATCTCCGCACAGGCTTGGCACCTCTCCACTGCCAAGCACCTTCTCGGCTCCAGCTGTTGGATCGAGCGACTACACCCGAGCACGCGCTCGCATGCTGACCTCGCCGTATTCCGGCAGATGGCGCGCACGCACGAGCCGGCTAGCATCCGCCGTGTGGCCGTCTTGGAGATCGTGGAATTCATCCCCGCCACCAGACGCGGCTCACCACTAACCATCCTCAAGCTAATCTACCCCGTGTCTATCATGGTCACCGATGACGCTGTTGCTCATGCCGCCCCGGCCACTGCCGGCAACAACGATGACCCTAGTGATGGCGCGTTGGGCGGTGAGGCCGCTGAGGAGACACGCCGTGATGGGGCTGGACATGGCCGAGACTGCCACCGTAGCCGCAAGCGATGGCACACGTCTGACGCCAGCGATGGTCGCGTGGACGGCATGGCTGTCGACTGCACCAGTTGGCGCGCCACCGACCACCATGCCCGCGCGGATGGGATCGCCGTCGTCGTCGCCAGATGGCCTGCCACCCGCCGTCGTACAGACGTGACCACGCCGCCGCATGTCCATACCCAAGGACGAACGATGGAGCCCTGGCCCACAGCAGGTGGGCCGCTGCATTTTTGTCGGCTTTCCAAAAGGGGCAGACGTGGTGGAAGGAAAAAGCGCGATGTTGATGCTGCTAGGCTCGCCAAGGTTGCACCGCTGCCCGCTAGCCCACCCACCGATCTAGAGGTGTTGGACCCAGAGCCAGATGGCCCGCCCCTAATGGCTGAGAACCATGCACCGCTGCTGTCGGCTCACGAGTAGGACCAGTGCCATGCAAAAGTTGTGCCGGACCAGGCCAACCCTGGCAAACCCGCAGACCAGGATTGCCCCGCGGGCCACCTGTCGTTTGACAGCGAGGTCCTTGATTCGCCCATCCCCACACCCCACGACGATCCCTTGTCGGGGCAAAGTGGTGCCTCACCCCCGTCAGCGCCTGCAGTGGTGGTGTCCCACGACGACCGGTCCACGAACCCTGCTCCACTAGCGCATGATGGCCCACCTGTTCAAATCACGGAGCCAACCCCACTGAGCGACCACAAAGAAGAGCTTCTGGAGTCTTTCGTGGATGCGTCGGATGCGCCATGCATGGATCTCTCCCTTGCGGCCCCACACGAGGGTGAGGCTGGGCTGGATGGTCTATCCACATCGCAACCACCCCTTGACGGCCCACTTGCCCACATGGCCCAGGCTGCATGCCCCCACCCGGCCCGGGCTACATACCCCACTATGGAGAGAACTCCAACGCATTTCGCCTCGCCCCCGGTGACCTTGCGCCTTTGATGTCCACGCGTTGCTACAATGGCAAGGACCACCTGGACCCTGGGCGACTTCCTCGCAGCTGCCTCCAAGTAGCTCGACGCCGCCCTCCCAACTCATGGGAGACGTCAGCGACGATGCCTGCCCAACTTTTCCCCACGTCATGGGAGATCTGCCTCGACATCAACATGCAAGACGGCTGCTCTGCCTACCACTAAAAGACGTGCGCAAATCAACATCTTGCGCACTCTCGGGATCATCGGGCTTGACCAGAAGATCACGGCCACGGAAATGAAGACCTATGAGGGGCTCTTTGCGATGCCTCTCCCCATGTCCGTCCTCTCAGCCATGGCCGCGCTGATAGGTCGTGAGCTTCCCTCCGACCCTGCCGTTGCGCCGATAACCACGGTGGTCGCTGGCAGCCCGATCGAGGCCTAGCCACGCCAGCGTGCCTGCCCGTCGATCTCTTCTTCATGGATCACGCCCCTAAGGTCCTGGTTTGGAACGTGCGTGGCCTCAATGCGCGCGCTCGCCGCACCGCCATCCGGTTGCTTATTGTAACCGCCAATGCGTTGATCGCCTGCTTCCAAGAAACTAAGATGCAGTTAGTTTGCTCGTCGGTTGTCCTTGAGACTCTTGACTCGGACTTTGACGATTATGTGTACTTGCCCGCGGTTGGGACTCGGGGTGGCATCTTGTTGGCATGGAAGAGTAGAGAGGTGTCCATCACCGATCCTCTTTTCACTACCAACACCTTGTCTGCTAAGGTCTCCACTGCGTCCGACGTTGGCACACCCTGGTGGCTCACCGTAGTCTATGGACCCCAGCTTGACGACGACAAGGTTGCCTTCCTGCAAAAGCTACGCGACATCCGCGATGAGTGCCCCGGGCCGTGGATGTTGTGCGGGGACTTCAACCTCATATATCGCAATGAGGACAAGAACAACGGGAAAGTCAACTGCCGCATGATGGGTCACTTTCGATGCGTGCTCAACGACCTAGCGCTTAAAGAAGTGTACCTCAGCGGGAGACGCTACACTTGGTCGAACGAGCAGTCGCCCCTGACCCTTGTCCACCTCGACCGGGTCCTATGCACCACAGACTGGGAGGAGCTACATAACGCGTGCCTCCTACGCTGCCTCGGCTGCCTTGTTTCCGACCACAGTCCCCTACTCCTGGACTGCTCTCTGATAGCGCCTACGCACCGGCGCTTCCACTTCGAGGATTTCTGGATTCACCTTGACGGCTTCCATGACGTTGTCGCGACTGCATGGCACTTTGTCCACATGACAGACCCATTCCGGCGCTTCATGTTGCGCATGCAGGCCATCGCACACAAGCTCACTAGCTGGAGCTCGCGGACCGTTGGCAACGTGCGCCTCAGGCTGACGGTCTCCCGTGAGCTTCTCCTCGGGCTTGACACTACATTGGAGAGTAGAGCTTTATCCCCGCATGAAGACTGGCTGCGTCGCCAGATCAAGGCCTCCTATCTAGGCCTTGCTTCCTTAGAGCGCACCATCGCTCGCCAACGCGCCCGCCTTGCGACCCTCAAAGATGGCGATGCCAACACATCATTCTACCACCGGCAATGCTCCTATTGGCGGTAGAAGAACATGGTGTATAGCCTTGTGGTTGACGGGGAGATCATCACGGACCTGGGCGACATGGCCGCGGCAGCATACGCGCACTTCGACGCCTTGCTTGGCACCGCCGAACCTCCGCCCTCATCACGCCCACCAACCTCGACGACCTCGATGCAGCCTTTGACGCTGAGGAGATTTGGCAGGACGTCAAGCGATTGCCTGTGTGCAAAGCGCTCGGTCCCGACGGGTTCATTGCTGACTTCCTACACACCTGTTGGCCCATCGTCAAGCAAGAGCTCGTCGACGTGTTCCAGCAGTTTTACGTGCTTCAGGGCCGAGGTTTTAGCTGCCTTAACCAGGCGCTCCTCACGCTACTGCCTAAGCGTGCGGATGCTCGCTGCCTTGGAGACTACAGGCCTATAAGCCTCATCCACCTCGTCACCAAGATCTTTGCGAAGGTTCTCTCGCTGCGACTAGCACCCAAGCTTAACGCACTTGTCAGCGCGAACCAGAACGCGTTCATCCCTGGATGCTCGTTGCATGACAACTTCGTCCTTGTTCGGCAGTCTGCGCGCCTCCTCCATCAGCTCAAGGCCCCCCGCTTGTTGTTGAAGCTTGACTTGGCACGGGCCTTCGACTCGATTAGCTGGTCGTTTCTCTTCGAGGTCCTGCGCTAGTACGGATTCGGCAGCCGCTTCCTGGACTGGTTGGCCATCCTCCTTTCGTCGGCCAACACCAAGGTGCTCTTGAATGGCAAGCCTGGCCCGACCATTTGGCACCGTTGCGGGTTTCAACAGGGCGATTCCCTCTCGCCCCAGCTATTCATCCTCGCGGTTGACACGCTTAGCCATCTCCTTCACCGAGCCACCAAGACTGGCATCTTGCGACAGCTCCACCCTTGGCGTCTGATCCCTGCCGTGTCGCTATATGCGGATGATGTGATCCTATTCTGCCACCCCACTCAGGGCGACACCATGGCTATGAAAGGAGTCTTGCAGCTCTTTGGACGTGCCTCGGGACTCCAGGTGAACTTCCTGAAGAGCTCGGCCACCCTCATCTGCTGCGACGCCGATGATGTGGCGCCCATCATTAACGCACTTGGCTGCCCCATCGTGGACCTGCCTATCACATATCTTGGCATCCCGCTCACGATCAAGCATCCCTCCACTGCTCTGCTTCAACGTGTGGTCGACAAAACTGCGGGCATGCTACCCACCTGGAAGGCGCGCCTCATGAACAAGGTCGTCCGCCTCGCGTTCGTCAAGGCCGTGGTTAGCGCCATCCTCATCCACCAGTTGCTGGTGTTAGCGCCCCCGAAGCGGACCATCAAGGCGCTCAAGAAGATACAAAGGGGATTCCTCTGGGCCGGGCGTGCCGAGGCCAATGGCGGCAACTGCCATGTCAATTCGCGGCGTGTCGCACGGCCGATCTCACTTGGAGGACTTGGCATCCATGACCTTGAGCGCACCGGCCTCGCGCTCCACACACGATGGTTGTGGCTAAGCCACACCGACAGTGCCAGGGCTTGTAGTGGTCTTGACCTGCAGTTCTCCGCCCACGAGCGCGCCTTTTTCTTTGCCTCGACCACCATGCAGATCGGTAACGGCCAGCTCGCCTTGTTTTGGGAGGACCGCTAGATCGATGGACGCTTCGTCCGCGAGATCACGTCGGTGCTATATTCTTGCATCCCCAAAGGACGCCGCAAGCTGTGGACGGTGGCGGATGGCCTGCAGGCCAACAGCTGGGCGTGCGACATACAGGGCATCATTGGGATTCAAGAGATCGGCGAGTACCTGCAACTCTGGCACATGATCGAGCACACGACACTCTCCGCCGAGCCAGATCATCTCCTCTGGAAGTGGAGCTCCAAGGGCACCTACACTGCGCAGTCCGCCTACCTTGCTACGTTCCACGGATCCACCCCATGTGATGCCTGGAAGCTCACTTGGAAGTGATGGGCGCCGCCTCGGGTCCGTTTACCTAGATCGCTGATGGACCGCCGACCGCCTTGCCCGTCGTGGCCTGCAGCATTCCGCGCACTGTCCACTTTGTGGCCAGGCGCCGAAGACCATCCAACATCTCCTCCTCGCCTGCCCGTTCTCTCGGCAGGTATGGTATGATGTCCTGAGCTGGCTGAGGGTTCCCTGTAACCCGCCTGATAGCGAGCCATCAACCAACACCTGGTGGCTCTCCATGCGGCAGCACACGCCTAAGCCTATGCGCAAGGGTCTCACCTCTGCAACACTACTCATTCCCTGGATGCTTTGGAAGCATCGAAACGACTGTGTCTTCGATAGAGCTAGCCCTTCAATCATTGCGTTGTTGGCTAAGATCAAGGAGGAGGCGACCCTTTGGGCCAGAGCCAGCGCGTTGGGCCTGCATGCTCTCATTCCCCAGACCTGGGATGTACACTAAGTAAAATACTCCCGCATTGTACGAATGCCTCCTAGGAAGATGTAACTCAAACCCCTTCCTTTTCAATGCAATGAAACGCAAATCTTCTGCGTTTTATCAAAAAGGTCAAAAAATAGCATAATAACCTTGGTTGGGTCATAAATGTCATATACTTAGCTTGCTTTCCTCCAAATTGACATAATAAGCTTAGTTAGCTCAAAAATGACATAATTACCTAAGTTAGCTTAATAATGCCATCTACTTACCCTATTTTCCTCCAAAATGACATAATAAGCTTAGCTAGCTCTAAAATGACACAAATAAGGAATAAGAAGAAGAAAAGTAAGGAAGGGGAGAAAAAAATGGAAGAAAGAGAAGAAATAGAAAGAATAAAAGAAGAATGGGAAGGAAAAGGATAAAAAGATAAAAGAGAGAAGAAGAAAATATATTCTTATTCTTCCTTTTTATCTTTCTTTTTCTCCATCTTCTACTCCTTCTTCTTCTTCTTCTTCTTCTTCTTATTATTATTATTATTATTATTATTATAGTATTCTTCTTCTTCTTCTTCTTCTTCTTGTTCTTATTGTTCTTTTAGTCTTCTTCTTCTTATTATTATTATTCTAATTGTCTTAATTACTCCATTTTTTGCAGATTTGATTCACTTGGAAGCTAGCATTGATGGACAACTAGTGTTTACTTTTTGTTTTCATTGATGGAAGCTAGCAGATTTGATGAACAATGTGAAACTATGTGTGTATATATGGATAAACAATGTGAAACTATGTATTTTGCTAGCCTATGTGTTCTTTTGTTAAATATTTCATGATGATGTTGGATACATGGTCTATTCCTCTTTCTGAAACTATGTATATCATATGTATGTTGTGTAAATGTAGGGAAACAACAGAAAACGAACAAAAAAGGGGCAATACAGGCACTTTACCGTCTGCCAGCCGACGACAAAGCCCTTTGCCGTCTGCCAGCCGACGGCAAAGGTGCCACGTGACAGCAGCCTGTGCAACCTGGGAGCACTAGGTCTGACCCATTTGGTCACTTTGTCGTCCGCTAGCAGACGGCAAATATAGGCTAGGCTGGCAGCAAGGTTTGGGCAAGGGGTGACGTGTTGCCGCCAGACTAATGACATCACTGGGCAGACGGGAAAGTTTGCCATCAGCTGGCAAATGACAAAGTATGTCGTTAGCCACCTAACGGGGCTAACAGCCATACGTTGTCGTCCATGGCCTTTGTCGTCCGCCAGCTGGCGGAAAAACATCTTTGTCGTCCGCTGTTGTCTGGCTGACGATAAACAAGCTCATTGCCGACACCAGCAGTGTTGAAACTGGTACCGTCAGTAAGCGGACAGCAAAGACGTTTGCCGTCCGTGGAATGGTCCTTTGCGGTCCGCCATGGTACACGGCAAAGAACCTGGTTCCTATAGTAATCAGATGGGTCAAATAGGTCAACCGGTTGGACGCATCGACAGAAAACGTGGACAAGGACGGACACCAGCCAAACAAAATAGACAAAAGACGGGTCATATCTACGCCCTGTTGGAGTTGGCCTTATTTAAGGTGTTTTGTTAGAGCATCTCTAGCAGACCTCTTAAACCCTTAAACCGCGAAGCTGACAACATATTTTCCAGTTCGCGGAAAACGTGTTTTAAGGATTGGTTTGAGCTGCGGTTGAATAGAGCCCTCCAACTTAAATTGTAAACCCAAATATTCACTTATATTTTTTTTCCACGTCTGCTTCTTTCTCTCGCCCATGTCCACAGTTAGCTAGCTTGCTCCTACGAAACCGATGGTCAGCGCACGAAGCGGCCAAATACAGAGTCGCCGACGTCGAGGACGGTTCGCACGAAGCGCCCATCATCGTAGCTAGCTAGCTCATCCTTCGTCGTAGCTAGCTCCTCCATAGCTGCTCAAGTTTTCGGCGAGATTCAGATAAGTTCCATGGCGGAAGGTCACCGAAGTCCGTGTGCATACGGCGAAATTTCCTTATCGCGTAGCGTTGACCAATTCTGAGGGCACCTTTAGTTTTGCCTTCAAATTCGTAAATAAAAGGATCGTGGGATGGATCCTCAAGGACATGGAAAAAAATTACGAGTTTGATCACTTTTATTAGCTCTATTCGAGGTGTTTTTTTGACATTATGGAACTTTAAAGGGTCTAAGACGCTCTTAGAGATGCCCTAATCTCGGAGTGAATCCATCGTACCCCTCATTATCGTGATCCAACGGTACAGAGACAGTTCCTGCTACCACGCAAAATTGCCTCCCAGCCACAGCCCCGCCGCCGCCGCCGCCGCCGCCTCTAACCCCCGCCTTTGGCGTCCTGCACCTCCCCGCGGCAGAAACTCCCGCAGAAACTCCTTCTCCGTACCCGTCGATTCGCGGGAGGCGGCCATGGAGCACGGTTCGGTGACGGATTCGAGCGCGTCGACCTTCTCCATCATGGAGGAGGATCACACCCTCGCCAACTCCGTCAGATTTGTCCTCAACCAGGAGTGAGTGACGCTTCTCCATCCTTCTCCGCTTCCCCTTTTTCTAAAAGAATCCATCTATTGCTGATTCTACGGCGGAACCGTGGAAGCATGATTAGCGAAGAGAAATAGTGTTCTCGTGTTAGCACTCGACTATTATTTGCTTCTAGCTTCTTGCAGTGTTGGATACAGAGCACAGAGATAGACATGGATTTCTGGTGGGATTATATCAATTTTAGGGACAAGCTTACTTGGAACAGATCAATTGAGCAATGTGCTGACTAAGATGGCCAAGATGGCCAAGTTTGCATCCTTTTTAAGAGACTAAGACCATGGTTGCTGCGCCAATTATTCTTTATCGTTTTTTGTCCTTGAACCATGAAAAGTAACATACATGTCCCAAACGATACAAATGTTCGTACCAAAATAGCCTAGACACATGTCATCAGTCAAAGCGCTTGCGGCGGCAGATCGTCTGAGCTGACGTTAGGACAAAAGCAAGTCACTTAATTTTACTTCTGCGGCCGGGATGTTATTATCCAGGACCTGTGAAGTTCTATACTCTTTTTAATTAATTTTCTGGGTTGGAAAATAAATACTCCAGTTTCTCCTACTTCGTTTCATCACCTGATATTAAGAGAGTGAAACAAAAAACTTTAGGCCATACGGTGAAGCAACCATCTTGGTCTGTTTCGTATAATTGTCAACATGGTGTTGATTTATGGTCTTATAGTTTGATTATCGGCTTAGTGGCTGCAAAATGTAAGTGCATAGTAAGTTTATACGGCCTAAGATTAGACTATGAAACATCTCGTCGCATGTTGATAAAACTCAGGTACTTGCTCAGCTTAGCATCTTCTTTTCCTCACGGTGAACCACCTTCATGAAACTAACATGATGTTACTGGATGGATTTGATAAATTTTCTGTTAGCATCATGCTCAGCAGATAACACTTCAAATTTTCAATTCAATGCGTAAAGGGGGGCCACTAGTTCTAATTTAATTCTAAACAAAGAGTCATATATGATTTCCAAGTGGAACTCTTAATATCTGCAGTTAGAAGTCATTGTTTCGTTTAACTGTTTTGTGGCATTAGAGTATTCAAAAAGGTGAACGTTTTCTGTTATACTTCTACCAGAAGCTAAAACCTTACAAATAAAGTTTGATGTCTGGATACTAGAAACAAACGTGAATATATCTGTTCAAGATTCTCACTTCTCTCTTTCTGGTTTCATCTTCTACTCACAGCCCAAGGGTAGCATTTTGTGGGTATAGCATCCCTCACCCTGCTGACAACAAAGTCAACATAAGAGTTCAGACTACAGGTACTGTATTGTGTCATATGATCCTGATATTTCATTTGTTAATCCCTGTGGAGTTAACTGTTGCTTTTGTACATGCTTTTTGTTGATTAAATTTGCAAGAAGCGTATCCTCTCTGCTGCTTCTACAGTTGTGTCTAGTGTAGGTAGTTGGTTTCTACTCCCTCCTTCCCATAATGTAAGACGCTTTTTTATAGTAATACCTAATATTTGTAAATCTATCTTCATACAGGATGTCCCAATGTGTTGTCGGTAGCTTATTAGGTCTTCTTTCCTCTGCACATAGTACATCTAGATATCACATAATATTGTTGCTTCCATGGGGTTGGCAGACGCAGCTAGATTGATGTTTCTGTTTGGATTAAATTCAATTCCAATACCAGAACTATCGATGCATTGCTCACGCTTTTCTGATGTGTCTTTGTTGTGTTGTCAGGAGATCCAGCAAAGGATGTAATGAAAGATGCTTTACAAGACTTGATGGTGATGGGCCAGCATGTTAGAGGGACTTTTGACAAAGCAGTGGCTGATTTTAAATCAAAGATGCCTGCAGAACAAATGGATGTTGATGTGAACCAGCAATGAAGTTATCTGGAACCCCTGTTCATCGGGGAACAATACGACATCTGTAACTAGTTTATCGTCAGAAAGCGGATTAGTTGTGATTTCTGCCATTTGAGGTGTCTATGGGTCGATGTCTGGACATTGTCTTTAGAGAATTATGTACTCTTACCGTGTTCCTTCGTTGAACACCGGAGTGTTGGAGTTTGTTATGAATTTATAACCAACTCAATCTCCACAATGGTTTTTAAAGGTGGTCCAAACACTCTGGAATTGGATTGCAGAATCACAAATGGCACAAGAGCACCCAATCAACATGAAAAACTCCTGGCGCTCTTGGTTTCTCCTGGTGCTCTTTGTTGGCGAGTCTATGGGTGGTCGGTGGTGGGGAGGAAAATCATGGTGCCTTCGCTTCGGCTAGTAGTTTATGTTAAGAGTTTTTTAGTCCTCGCAGGAGCAACGCTTGGGCGAATGAGGGCTTCTTCGATTTGTTTTGCAGGCTCCAATCATCCTTGAGTTCATCTGGACGTAGTGGACGGAGCTTTGGCGTAGATTCTTTTCGTCTCTTCAAGACGACAAGGTTAGGGTCTCTCGTTGTATATGTGCGACCGTGATATTTGGTATGCAGATGACACTTGCACCTTTTGCCTCTTCAATTTGCAGTGAATTTGAAGTTGAACTTGGTGTTGTACTTTTAAACACGTTACGTCAACCATTTTTCATGATTCCTCCCACCGTCAGCTAGTCTCACTTGCTCGCCAAGTTGAAGAAAGACGAAGACGAGAGAAGTTGAACTGATCAGAATTTAGAAGAATCTCCCAGATAAATGGACCTTTTGGGCTGCAGTACTATTATGGACACGCAAATATTTTATTTCTATGGCCCCAACCCTAGACTGCTGCCAGAGCTCCCCCCTCCCCACCGTCGCGATAGTCCCCTCCTCTTGTCCTGCAGGCCTCTGCGGCAAGAGGAGTGGGCACCCGTCCGTATGTTTTGTTTTGTTTTTTCTTCTTAGTTTAAAAAATACAATATTTGTTTTTTGTTTTCATGGCAACAACGAAGATAGTACTTTCTTCGTTCCTAAATATTTGTTTTTTTAGAGATTTTACTATGAACTACATACGAATATATATAGACTTAGAGCGTACATTCATTCATTTTGTTTTGTATGTAGTTTATAGTTGCTCTATAAAGACACATATTTAGAAACAAAGAGAGTAGCAGCGATGGCATGTTGGAATAAGGTTTCTTCGGTTAGACAATCCGTTATGTATGCAATTGTATCACTCTTATCTGAATAAAACAGTTTGTGTTCTAAAAAAACAATTTCCAGGCGATTGCCCAGGTTCTTTGTCCATGCATGTATGTATGTACCCTTTCATATTTTCCAAAGTTTGAATCGTAAGCGCAGCAATGCCGGCATGTAAAATATGAGAAATTGTTCCGAAATGAGATAAATCTACTCACGAGAAGTGTATCAAATGAAACGAGATGGCATCATAACTTGCAGAATTTCACAGTGAAGCTGCAGCATGTCAACATCAAGTCCCAGCTCTGGATACCGCTAATACTTTATTTGCACTAGCTTATTGAATCACCAACGATAAAACAAATGAGTTCTCAAGGATGTGGCACATTTAAAAGCACCTGTATCAGATGCTAACTAGTGCTCCACATTCCATTGACAAAGCAAAGCAGACTACGGCTAAGATGCATGAAGAAGACAACATAGAGAAACAAGACCACATGAACAAATTAGAACCCTAGGATCCGAAATGGTACAGCGATGCACGAAAAGCATCCAGAGCTACAAAGAAAACACTAAACACCTCCGACTGGTCCGAGCATCAACAATGGCAGTGAGCTGAGGATGACCGCCAGGTGCATATTCCCAAAGAATGAAGATCAGATCCACAGTTATTAGCCTTTCCAGAGTTATTCACCAAGCGACGGGGGCACAATTCCAAATGTGCTGCTCCTTTCCTGATGCATTCTTTTAAGGATTCTTGACGCGAATTCACAGCCACAAAAGAGTGGTCTAGGGGTGGTTTGGAACTCACGAGAACAAAAGGCTGAAAGAACTAAGTACGAAGAGGCCCAGAGACGGTGTCACGCCCAGAGTTGGGGTCCTTGTGTTTCAAAGACATGTTTGCAAACTGAGAGTCAAGGTCTCTGCTGTTACTACGACTAAGAGTAGGAGGCTGTGGTGGCTGTTGCTGCTGCTGATACAACGATCTGAGACGACCAATTTCCCGCTCAAACATCTCCTGTTGAACTGCAATATTGGAGTATAACAGTCAGACCATTTCATTTTTCTTATTTCTTATCAGAACAAAATCTCATGGCAGGGCGTTCAGCTTTCAGTATAGAAACTTAATACCCCCATTAAACTGGATCTTGCGCAGAAGACGGTCGCATAATCTGATGATATCTCACTAAGGCTATGTTTGGCACTGGGGTGGATTATGATAATCTAGCTTCTACAGCTGGTATTTGCCTATTTTCCGTTTGGCTAACTAACATTTTCCAGCTTTGTATCTACTTTTTCACAGCAGATTACGAAATGAGTTCAGTACAACACAGTTCAGCAACTGCAAACTGAGCCTACGGCAGCAATCTCTCTAACTTATTTTAGAAATTTAAGCTCCTCAGGTTACCAATGAGTTTCTTAGCTAGCACTTTCTCACTATTTTAGGTATAGAAGCCACGACAGTTAAGCATGAACAAACCACGTGAAATACAGCCACTAGCATGTTGACTATGCATTTGAATGGACACATGCGCTCTGCGAACCATATGCATGAATATACAGAAATCTAACTTGAAATATCAAAAGAATATATTTGTGCATTTAGAATTTCAGAAATTGATGGTTCCCCCAGTCTTGTCCATGACACATGATATCTTCCAAGAAATTATCAAAGAACCATGGACTATTTGTATCCTCTACAAAGCTTGGCTAAGGTCCCATCCGTGCGTACTAAGGCCATGCTGCAGCCTTAGCTTGGATAAGTGGTAAGTAATTTCGTTTCATGCCTTGTAAACTTCAAGGTTCATTAGGTCTTTGAAGGATAAAACAAATAGTAGCCATGATTGAGCTCACTTAAAACATGATTGCTTGATATCAAACTTTTATGAGGACGCTTCAGCCTAAAGTTCAACCATAGACTTTTTACTGACAAGACAGTACAATGTAAAGATACCTCTCAAGAATTTGAGCACCATTGATAATTAACAGTAGTTCATATTTCTCCTGTCCAAGAAGACATTGTATAGAAAATTCTGAACTTATTTATGCATGTACACACCACTTAGACTTTTCACTGACAAGAAAGTAGTGTAAAGAGATCTCTTCAGAATTAAACACCATCTATATTTAACACTAGTTTCATGTTTCTCCTATCCAGAAGACAACAACAACAACAACAACAACAAAGCCTTTAGTCCCAAACAAGTTGGGGTAGGCTAGAGGTTTCTCCTATCCAGAAGACATTGTATAGAAAACAAACTTGTTTATGCATGTAGCCACTACTTGGTTGACCTCAATCTTACTTAAAAAACTCATGGTACTGGTCCTCATTAACGTCACAGAAAGTACAATGCCCCAACTTCTTTTACAAAGTACAAATAGAAGCCTAGAACATCAAAATGGTATCTCTAAAGCTCACTGACGAATTGCATTTGAATAATTTCTAAGTGAGATTTAATGCAATTGTCAAAAAAAAATGTCTGATGGGGAGCAGAACTCCAAAATAAGAAAACAAAGATACAAGTGGACATACTTACCACGTTTAATTACTTGCTCCTGAGCTATACTCTCCAGCCTTTGCTTCAAGGCTTTGTTTTCCAAGTCTAGCATAATATTTTGTTGAGTAAGAAACTCCATTTCAGCAGACACTTCTATCCCTTCTGACTGCATTATTCAGACATGAATTTTTTCTGTTTGTCAAATACAACACTGAATTGTGGAACAGAAACCATTTTTTGTTGTGGTGAGCTCACCTGTAATGATTGGACTTTACCCTCAAGCTCGGCAATATACTGGAGTTTTCGAACACGAGACCTTTGAGCATATTGCCTGCAAGCGATATTGATTTAAAAAATTAGATGCGTTAAAGTATGGAAATGTTAATCCATATGCTATTACAACTTGCCGATTGGGAATCTTGACATATATATATGTAAGCTAATTAAAATAAAAAATCTGATAAACCATAGTGCTTTAAGTCCAGTCTAACTAGTATATAAGTGGCCATGCAATTGCAATGTCCATACCATTGTCCATTAAGGATTTTACAATTATATATATGAGCATGTCTGATTTAAGACTCATAAAGTTGAGTTGCAACTTTCAAAGAAAAACATTCAAATGTTGTTTTACATTTATGTTGCCAGAGGACACTATCCATTCTCTCAGGAGTGACCACAACTAATGTGTGAAATAAGTACATATTTGCACTATCCTATATTCCTATCAGGTGTGAGCATTGATGGTGGAGGGGGGGAATGACATTGGCCAGGGCTGCCCTCATGTTTCCTAAGTGCATGCATATCATCTTGGCAATCCTTAAAATCCAAGGAATTCTCTAGTATTGCATACTTTGGGCCCTCTCATTAAGATTGTTAAAATGTTCGATTCATTTGGCAGCCGTCTAACTCTAGTTCTTTGCTCCACCACTGGCGACCATGATCAAATGTGCCACGCGACTATACAGAAGAACTATTAAACAATTACATTGCTTGCTTTATCATGTTGAATTTCAGAATAGAAAAACCAGAAGAGCGTATTCTGATTTTAAAATCTAAAGCTAACCATATTTTGATTTTAAAATCTAAGCTAACCCATAGCAAAGGGCTGCCCTGCTTTATATGGTCAAAATTAAGTAAATGGATAGCACTCCCCGGCTATCGTCCTTGGTTCTCAATTGTAAGATTTCAGAACACAGATGAGTGTTAGCATAGATAGCATGGATGCAATCATGCAGCAGAAGTATACTCACTGTTTAGCACGCTTGGTGTCCGCCTCTGACTGTGCGTACTTTGGCAGCACGCCCTCCTTCCTCTCTGCCCCAAGTTCATCAAGAGCTCTCTTGTCCATGGCATGTTCATGATCCCTCGATGCACTCAGTGGCACGTGATGCCCACCCACCTTCTCTCTCACCAGCACCGGCGGCCCTGGCCTGTAACCTGCCAAATTCGGCATGCCTTGCTCCCACGGTCGGCCCTGCGGCCTCCCGTATGAGCTTGGCTTGGCATAGTACTCCTGCACGCCACCCCATGGCGCAGCCTGCCCGCCTCCCCCCATCTCCTCGAAACCATTGGCAAATGCGCCCGAGGCAGCGCTTCCATCGAACAGTGCAAAAGAGTCGCTCGACGACCTGCGGTGCCCGGCACGGCGCACGGGCGTCTCAGGCTCGTCGAGCAGGTCGTCGAGCCACGACGGCTGCTCCTCAATGATGCTCTCAGACGACGTGCGCTGGTGGTGCCCATGGCCGTGGCCATGCCCAAAGCGGTGGTGCGTGGCGCCCTGTGGCCGGGCGATCGGGCCGTGGTCTGCGTACGGCGACGGCGCCGCGGCGGTCGGGAACGGGCTGCGCGGCGGCAGCAGCGCCTGCTTCTGGAGTTTCGCGTTCGCCATCATCATCTGCTCGACCAAACTGCACACAGCAAAGAGCACATCTGTGACACGAATCAAGATTCGGAGCAAATTCAACACTAGACCAACACGAACTTGCATCGAATCGAGGGGGTCCAATTCACAGCTCTACGCACAGATCTCAGCAAACGGCGTGACAAGACAATTTTGCGTGTGTACTTCTACGGCGAATTCGCGTCAAAGATTCGAATTTGCTTCGACCGCAAGCATCCAATTGTGCCCCGAAGCGGTCGAGATCCGAGGACCGAACTGGAGGACGTCAATTGGACGAAGAAAACGCAGCAGAAACAGTGCCAGCACGCATCGAAACAGCGCGGCACAAATCGAGGCGGATCAAGAGGAGCAAGGCCGCGCCAAGAATCGCAGAAAGAACCAACCAAAAAACCCCGAAAAATACTCACCAATTCGGCCGCGACTCCTCCACCCGCCCCGCCCCAGATTTGCCGCAGCCAAACCCTCGCACTAATCCGCAGTTACTCGTATTAGCCGGAGCTAATCCTCGGGGAATTAGAGCTTGCGGCGACAAGGGAGGGGAGGGGAGGGGAGGAGAGCAGGAGACGAATGGAGAAATTGTATAGTAGTGAGGGTGAGGGGAGAAAAAAATCAATTAAATAGCGTCTCGCGCTAGTGTTTTAATATTGCGGCAGCGACAAGAAATTGGTTTGCGGAAGAAACTTCGATGAGCGTCCGCCGTCGGATTGAGAGGCCCGACGATGTCGATAAATCTGGTGGGAATTGTTGTCTTGGATGCGGGGAAGCAGGCGGCCGGTAGTACTAGTGGCGAGAGATGCAAACGCTGTGCGTACCCAGCGTGTGCCGTTGTCAAATTCTGCTTATTAATGTGACCTTTTTTTTTTCTTGCTTTATTGTCCATGTGACCCAAGTTCACAGCCCTAGAAAAATATTTGGGCAAAGGAGCCCAAAATTTCGGAGAAACACAAATAAGGTTTTACGGTTGTTTTGGTTTGTTTTAGTGTTCGTAGTCGTCGTTAGTTGATTCATTGACCGGGATGTAATTGACATTACCTCTGATGTTACATGAATATTGTGGTGGTGTTCCAGCGCAAAAATAAATAAATATTGTGGTGGTGTTACATGTTTCTTCGAACCGAAAGAGTGTTGCATTTGCTAGTGGTGACACATTTGAACCATACACAGCATACACAGAGGAGACATGAATCCAAGAGAAGAGCAAGAAAAGAGAGAGAAATGATGTGCGGTGGAGGAGCTGGTGCATGTGGCAGGAACACGGCATTGTTGTTTAAGTGCAGCCCATATTGGGTAGTGGGGGCAAACAGAAAACAGAAAAACAACTCATGCCACCGGCCGGACAGCTCAGGATCCAGCTGCGACCACAACATCATCTGGTGCTGTCGTGCTGTATTTATTCCCCCTCTCCCTCCTCTACTTGCCCTCCTGGCTAGCTTTCTTTTCATTTTACACCTCGTGGCTTGCTACCTTGATCCTTCGGTCCTTCCTCTCGTCCTCGTCATCTCATCGGCCTATTTGGGTAAAGGACAAAAAAGAAATGGAAAGGCTCTTACGCTGGCTCAGAAAATTGTTTTTAGTATATTTCCTTGGTCCGAAATTACTTGTGACACAAATAAATAAAAATAAATGTATCTAAAAAATACATTTAGATACATATATTTTTATGCTAAGTATTTCCGGACGGAGAAAATAATAATCATACAAATTACCCCACATAAAATGTAACCGTACGGATTGTTTCTTCGGGGGAAGTTCTCGTATAATTAAATTGAGTCTTTTTTCAATAGAAATTAAGTCGATTTCAGTCATTCACTCTTCTTTTTCGGACGACACTGTTGGCTTCCCGATCTAACCATGTCTTTATGGGTGCCACATCTCGGCCTTGTTTTTTTTTAGAAAAGGAGGATGACCTCCGGCCTCTGCATCTGCGAGATGCATACGACCACTTTATTGATTATTCTCGAAAACCTTACAAAGTATTACAACAATATGCCTAAATCCATCGTCTTGGCAAAAAGTGTCGCTACTCCTATCCATATGATGAAGGGATGCTAGTTGGGCCACTACCCAGACCACTCACCTAAGCCTAACATCAAAAGCCGGAAGCACCAGCCGAGCCACATACCGGGTCTGGGGCACAAACCGGTCAGACGCACTCGTGTGCTATCGCCGCCATCTTTCACCGGTCCGTCTTTAGAGCAGATATTGAGGCTTCTACCTTGTCTAGCCACTCTGCCATCGACGTCACCATGACGCCAGACAGCTACCTCCTCATGCGCGAGTCCATCTCCATGCATCGGACGCCGAGTCTCCACAGCGCCATGCCGCCGATATCCGCCGCCATCAATGTGTGAGATGAAGCACCGCTCCACCATCCCTCCAGCCAGCACTTGCTCCAAAACGATGCCCCCAGGAGGGAAAGCGATAAAATGTCATCATCGTCCGATCCAGGAAGACCCAGATCTAGGATTTTCCCCGGAGCATCCCGAGCCTGATGACGCAAACTGCAACTGGCAGTTGCTCCACCAGACGAGTGTTGCCGACGCCGCAGCCTCCAAGATGAAGCTGGCCAAAATGCGTCGACACCGAACCGCCGCCACCTCCACCGCCGCTTGAGCAGCCCCCGAGCAATGCCTTCAGAAAGGAGCACGCCACCGCGGTGTCGTCATCGCTTGGAACAGGGGGATATGAGGTTTTCACCTGAGCTCCTAGGAGGGGTGGAAGGAAGGGGATCCTCTCCGAAGCCTCCAACAAGGGGGGAACACCCAAAGGCGCTGCCTTCGGAGTGGCTGCCGTGCCGACCAAGGGATTCCCCCGGAACCCTTCTATCCACCGGATCTGCAAGGCCAGCACCCAAGAACAGCGAGAAGCCATCAGGGGCCGGAGCCGCTGCAGATCGGAGTAGATCGGGGTCGAGAACAAGCATCACCATGGCCACCAGCATCCAGCGAGAACCGCCGCCGCAGCCGACGCCCACCACCTTCCCGCCACCCACACGGCCACCGAGACCCACTAGCCGAGCATGGGAGGCCGAGGCCGCGCCTGCAGGACCGGATCTGCGATGGATCCATGCTCGCGCCGCCGTCTCGGAGCCAACTCCTCGCGCAGCCGCCATGACCTAGCCGCCCGCTCGCTCCGTCGTCTGGCCACCGCACCGCCCGACGCGCCCTCGCCGCATCAGCATCAAGACTCCTCCGCGCCGCCGCATCTCGCGCTACAACCGCACGTCGAGAGGGGAAGAAGGGCCCCGCCGATGCCGACGCGCACCTGGCTTCGCCCGGCGGCGCCTTCTGGCGGCGGCGAGGGGAGGGGGCTAGGGTTCTCGCGCCGCCGCCCGCGAGAGCGACGCGAGGGACGCGGCTTCTCTGATGCACCTGGCTTCTCGGGCTTGTTGTATCTAGAATCTATCGGTCATCACGCCCATCATCATTGGCTCCGCCTCACCATCATGTAGAGCCCCCCTCCCCTTCGGGCACATTGCTCGGATGTCATCATCATTGTCGTGTCATCATTGGTGGTTCTACCTTGCAGTCCACCGACAAATAAGGTTGACATCAAATGTGTGTTAAAAAATATTGTTGTATGAATATCAAACTGTAAAAATAATGCACATACGCTTGGTCAGATGCAAAAAAGAAAGAACAATTGTTCTTCTCATTTCTTTTTCTCGTGAATATTGTTTTAGTTTCCTTCTTTTCTTAGGTCGCTCACACATAGATCTTCATCCATGAGTTTAGGTCTAAGGTTCCCAGATTGAGGCAATTATCAAGGATGGTCGATGGAAGGTTGTGGATCAATGAGATGGAGATTTTGAGAAGCCCAGAGTACATGTCCGCCTCCTAGACAAGATGCACGACAAGTTGTAAGCTTTCTAGAGATGCAAACACAACTTTAAGATACACATGCGTACATGCAACTACTCAATAATTTTGTGGAACATATATAAATCCATATTGAAAATCTTGGAATTTTAGGTTTGAATTATGCATTCTGAATAAATTTTATGTTTGAAGTATGCATTTTTCTCTTTGAATAATTTATTTTTTGTGTTTGCATTCATTATCATGTGTATTTGTATTGTTCAATGATCATGTTTATGGGTTTGCATAGATTTGAGGTTTGCAAATGGGAGGTCTGGTTGCACGTGTGATCGTATAGGGGATGATCGGCTTCTGTCCATGAACTAGGGATACCATATTTGTTGTAGATATGCCTCTTACTAGTTTGAATTTCTTCGGCTTATCGCTGTGTTGTAATGTAGTGATTACTTCTTGTCAGAAGCCAAAGCACTTCGATGTACTCTCGATGGTGCTCGGCCAGCTCCTTGACCAGGTGGCCGTAAGAACCAACAATCTGGAAATGGGTATGTCTCCGGTGATAGATGAATGATCAGCCGTTATCAAGACATGCGAAATCCAGAATTGAACCCATAGGAGAAGAAGAGATGTTTTGATAAAACAAAAAAACAAGACCCGGTCTTCTAGAATTTTTTGTAGGAGACGAACCCATCGATCTGTGGCAATCTATGATGCGTGTAGGATGTTAGTTCAACAACAATGGACTCTGTGTGCATGGAACTAATCGACCTGCTACTCTTAGACATGTACGTGCATATTTCATCTTATAAATAAATACATCTTGCCGCAAAGTTATTTCTTCCTTTTTTTTGAAAAAAATAATATATTTCATCAAACATCACGGTATTACAAAGAACATAGAAATAACAAAAAATACATGCACGTCTGTAAGTTATTGCTTTGTTGTTGATGGAAAATGTATTTATGTTGCTTATATTTATTTGAGAAACACGAGCAACTGTTGGTGGCCCCGGTACTTGACTTGCTTTTTGGATGGCCTTGTCCGTGGGCAAGTAAGGTCATCTACAACGGCAACTTGTAAATTTTCTTTCGCATCCATTCGCTAATAGGTGAAACTAGTTTGCGAACACGTATGCGGAACGACGACATCCAACTGTAGCCGCATACATCTGTCCAATAACTTAAACCAATCGAAAGAAATTCGTGTAAACCGGACGATATTCATCAAAGTTCGGATAGGCACAAATCATCCATACATATCATGCAAAACTAAGTATAGTACAACAAGTTCTCAAATTATGCAGATGTCCAATAAGTTTTTGATCAAAAAATCATATCATCCCATAGAAACTGCCCCTTCAACTTCATCCAACGGTGTGTGCACGCAAATGGTCGTTCCTCTTTCCTGCGGTACACCACGACAACTCGTGCGGGCTACATATAATGAGCAGACCAACATTGAGTGAATGAATCAATCAACAAGTTAAGACAAAAGAATCAAAATACTTACGAGCCCCTCATTTGTCGCGCGTCGGTGCTGGATGCAGACATCCAACAATGCCTTTCTGGCAACCGGAGATGTACAAGGATTAGCGGCGGCAGAGGTGGAGGATGGAAAGCAAGGGGTAGAAGGAGCGGACCGCGAGGAAATGTGACCGGGAGAGGAGGGATTGGGTGAACCGAGGGTGTCGGATAGCGATGTTTCTCGTGTCTGGACTCTCGTAAACCTTCCCCACTTTTGTTTCTAATTTACGAGAGAAATCACGTCCGGATCATTTCGTGAACCGATACAAAATTACGTTGGATGGTTTACGCGGTTCGGACCATACAGTTTAAACGGTTGCGGGAGGTTTGTGGAATCGCCTAAGTAGCCGGAAGCAAATCATTGTTACTTTGTTGTTGTTTACAAGTTTTGGCTTCGGCGGGACTGAGATATTACGAGGTCAGTGAAAGTTCTGGTAGAAAATTTGTATCATGTGGAAATCAGTTTACCTTGTGGATTCCAGTCAATATCAACACAAGGACAATCTGTTGGGGGGCTCACTATCTCAGTGTCATCATACAATCAATAAGTCAATCTAGTCAAGGTCCAAGGTCCAAATGTGATAGACAATGTTGGCGTAAATATAAAAAAGTTACCATCTTATTTTTTTTAACACAATACAGACACAAACGCTCAAATAGACACACATACACTCACTCCTATGAACGCACACACGCACACCCACCCCTATGAGAACCTACGAAAAACTGAGCCGGCATATCATCTTGATATTTACAAAGTCACGCAGGCGCCTCGTCATCGACAGGAACGTCTCCTCCTACTGAAAGCGTATCGCCGGAAATCCTGAAATAAATCCAGAAATAATGCAAGCACGAGGACTTGAACCCTGGTGGGTTAGAAATACCACTGTCCCTCTAACCATTCAATCACAGGTTGGTTTGCCAGTTACTGCCATATCTGAAACCGCTACAAGTTACACATCACATAATTATCGTTAGACTCCTTGCAAAAGATTAGCTTGGAACAATTTTGGATAATTAGGCAAATAATGAATTGGATAGATTTTCATGCTTAGTAAAATTTAAGACGCCGATAACCAGCACATGTGTAATGGAAGCAACACCCGACTATACGTCCCATGACAACAGATTGGGTCATGTCACTGCATGGATACATAAGTGACAAAACTGATGATGTCAACAGAAATCTTTCATCTTTTCAAATTTTAAAATGTTTTATCTCTTAAATAAAAATCCGATTGAAAAATCGTTTTCACCATTAAATCCATCGCGACGAGATCTTCGAATTAAATAGCATATCGATATGTTTCGACGGTATTTTTTTGGGTTAAAAGTTGGCATGTCTATTGCACATAAATTATCTTCATGATTACACTGAAGTTGTCATGATATATTTTAACTAGTGTTTCTTCCACGTTTAAGGTAAATTTTGACATGTTATAAAAAAGGAATTAAGAAACTAAACTTGCCATGATGAATTACTAAAATTTGCCATGATCTATGAAATAATTTTGACATGGTTCACAAGTAAAAAAGTAATTTGTCGTCAATCACTTTAAAAATGCATGGTCATTGACTTAACCTTGCCATGAACCATAAACTAAATTTTCCATGGTGAATTACTTCAATTTGCCATGATACATGCACTAAAAATTGACATGGTTCATACAAAAAATACTTTCCATGTTCAAAATACTAGAATTGGCATGATCTATAAACTCAATTTGCCATGATGAATTACTAAAAATTGTCATGATCCATGAATTAAATTTGATGTGGTTAATTACTAAAATTTTCCATGGTCAATTAATTAAAATTGACGTAAAAAGTAGTTGAAATACAATGGTAGCTTTAATTATAGAAGAAAAAACTATATGAAACATGTTGTGACAAATTTATTGTAAAAACTATGACAACTTTAGTGTAAACATCATGGCAATTTTTGACCCAAAAAAGGTCGTCAAAGCATATCGATATGGGATCTAGTTTTGAAGATCTCGTTGAGACGGATTTAATGATGAAAACGGATTTTTAATTGTATTTTTATTTAAGAGATAAAATATTTTGAAGTCCAAAAAACCAAAAGTTTTTGTTGATGTTATACATTTTATGTGGCAGGATGGGTGGTTATGGAGGCATGCGAACCATATTGCATCGTGACACGCGTACGAGCGTTATCATTTAGAAAAAAATATAGCGCTCGACATCTCCCAGCGAGTAAAATGCACAGAACCACCACTTTCATGGCATAGCTCAGAAAACCACCACTTTACAAAACATGATACTTCACGCCGAACCGAAAATTTGACGGTGACAAAAAACACCGATGAAAAATGCTAAACGTTTGGATGACATCACTAATCAGCCGACCCCACACATAGGCAAATGGACCGATTCTTCTTCCTCCTCCTACTCTCTCTCTGTCACACACACTCACACATATTACATCAAGTTGTTGATGTGCAGGAACTTGTTGCTGAGCCAGCTCACGTCGGCACTTCTTTTCTCCCATCGCAGAGCAAGACGCCCCCTGCCGTCCTGGTTCTTGGCCCTTGGATGAAGGTCGCCGCCGACTCAGCGAAGGGGGAAGCACCGCGGCCAACGCAGGGTCCGCGTCCTCACCACCGACACCGGCAACACTACACCCTCCTGTTTGACGTGGCGCGGGCCGTGACTCGCCTCCTGGCGTTGCTCCCGCTCCACCTCCCTAAGCGCATGGGGCTAGTGTCCGAGCTCCACTCCTATGGCGAGGGAGACAGCTAGTGCTCCTGCGACGAGGTAGACAACCAACCCACCGTTGTACAAGCTCTAAAGGATGACGTCGGCCTGCCCATTGTGCCCCTCCCTGCCCCAGTTCTCCACGCTCTGCCTGCTCCTAGAGGTTGCGGGCTTCCTGGCGGCGCTAGCAGCAGGGGCGTCTGAGGCGATGCTGTAGTCGTCATTGATGGGGAAGAAGACATGGGGGCCACGACAACGGCCCGACTCGCGTCCATCATGACGCTCTACAGCTCAAGCCGCTTGTCGCGACGGTGCTGATGATGGTCGCGATGCGCCTGGGACCCAGACTGGTAGTAATCTCCCGCTATCCCCTGGAATAGTGCTGGGAGATGGCGTTGGACCTGGCTTGGCCACATGGCCCGATGATGGTCGTGGTGCTCCCGGAGATGACGCGCCGAGCGAGGTGGCCAGGGAGGCGCCAGCTACTTGGGGAGTTTGAGGTGAGGTGTTGGAAATATGCCCTAGAGGAAATAATAAAGTGGTTATTATTATATTTCCTTGTTCATGATAATCGTTTATTATCCATGCTAGAATTGTATTGACCGGAAACTTATATACATGTGTGGTTATATAAACAACACCGTGTCCCTAGTGAGCCTCTACTAGACTAGCTCGTTGATCAAAGACTGTTAATGTTTCCTAACCATAGACATGAGTTGTCATTTGATAACAGGATCACATCATCAGGAGAATGATGTGACGGATAAGACCCAACCAAAGCATAGCATTTGATCGATCACTTAGTTTGTTGCTACTGCTTTCTTTTATTTTGTTGCTTCTACTTTCTTCATGTCAAGTATCTGTTCCTAAGACCATGAGATCATGCAACTCCCTGACACCGGAGGAATGCCTTGTGTGTATCAAATGACACTTCATAACTGGGTGATCATAAAGGTGGTCTACAGGTATCTCCGAGGTGTCTTTTGAGTTGGCATGGATCCAGACTGGGATTTGTCACTCCATTTGACGGAGAGGTATCTCTGGGCCCTCTCGTTAATACAACATCACAAGAAGCTTGCAAGTAATGTGACTAAGGAGTTAGTCACGGGATCTTGTATTATGGAACGAGTAAAAAGACTTGTTGGTAACGAGATTGAACAAGGTATGAGATACCGACGATCGGATCTTGGGCAAGTAACATACCGATGGACAAAGAGAACTGCATACGGGATTGACTGAATCCTTGACATCATGTTCGACCGATAAAGATCTTCGTAGAATATGTAGGAACCCATATGGGCATCAAGGTCCCTCTATTGGTTATTGACTAGAGAGGTGTCTCTATCATGTCTACATAATTTTCGAACGCGTAGGGTCCGCATGCTTAATGTTCGAGGACAATATAGTATTATTGAATTATGTATGTTGGTGACCGAATGTTGTTCAGACTCCCGTATGAGATCCCGAACATGACGAGGAGCTCCGGATTGGTCCGGAGGTAAATACTCATATATGGAAAGATGGTTTTCGGGTTCCAGAATAGTTCTAAGTTTTTTCGGTTTTGGTCGGGGATGCCGGAAGGGGTTTCGGGGGGTCCACCGGGGAGGTCTACCTGCCCTGGAGGGGGAGGCACACTAGCCCCCGATGGGCTGGGCGCCCCACCTCCCCAAGGCCCATGTGGCCAAAGGGTGGGGAAACCCTAGGGTGGCTTCCCCCCTTGCCTTGGGAGGCCAACGCAGCCCCCTAGAGCGTCGCCACCACCTCTAGGGGAACCCTAGAGGGGCTGACCTCCTCCCCTTTCCCCTATATATAGATGAGGAGAGGGAGGGACTACCCACGCATTATTCCCACGCCCTGGCGGCAGCCCTCCCTCTCTCTCTTTGCTCTTCCGTACTAGTTCTAGTAGCGCTTGTTGAAGCCCTGCTGGATTAGCTCCGCCATCATAGCCACCACGCCGTTATGATGTCGGAGAACTCATCTACTACTCCACCCTCGCTCGCTGAATTGAGGAGACGAAGACCTCATCAAGCTGCACATGTGTAGAACGCGAAGGTGCCGCCCATTCGACGCTTGATCGAGATGGATCACGATTGGATCATGAAAAGGTACGACTACATCAACCACGTTTTTAACGCTTCCACTTAACGGTCTACAAGGGTATGTAGAGACACTCTCCCTCTCGTAACTTTGCATCTCCATGGATAGATCTTGCGTGTGCGTAGGATTTGTTTTTGTTTTCCATGCAACGTTGCCCAACAAAAGGTCTGCGACGTGGCCAGATGAGCAGGAGCAGAGGAGCAGCAGGGGAGGCACACACGGTGGATGCCCGCGTGCGCCCACCGATAGCAGCAGCTACGGCCACACAGGTCCACGAGCAACATCGTTGTCTACGCTTATGTGGTGTTTGATATGCCAAGTAGAGAGGGGATGAGAAAGGAGAAGAAGATCAAGTCAATTTGTGTATGAGGCCAAAAAAAAAATCTGCCAACTCGACCTGACCAACATGTCCGATCGGTTTGTGACGTCAGCAAACTACTTAGTATTTTTCATCAATATTTTTGCCACTGCCAAATTTACGATTCGATGCAAAAGTGTCATGTTTTGTAAAATGAAGCTTTTTTAAAAACTATGTCACGAAAAGTGATGGTCGTGTGCATTTTACTCTCTCCAACACATATAATCGAACAAATATAGTACGGTGCATGCACTCGGCATATCTAGACTCAAGATGTCTCATGAAGAACAATCATGCTAGAGTATGACTAGCTACTGAACGCATCCAAATAGAGAATTTTAGCCCGTAGTGGGTATTCGAGGACGAACACCTATAGTTCTTCCTTTTTTCTCAACTGAAATGAAAAATGACAACCGAAATTGCATTGGCGTGTTTTCTACTACTAGTGTCAAACTCGTTGCACTCTTTGTTGCCCACTTATATTCTTTGTAAAACTGTTTTTCATTTTCCATTAACTGTTTGGATAGGGGTAGCAGCGGGTCAGCTCTGCTGGCAGCATCCGCCTAGAACCTATGGCAAGTATAGCACTGTAGTAGCCAGTGTGAAGTGTCTCTTTCGAGACGGTTGGACTGGAGCGCTCAAATTTGGCGTGAAGTCTCACTCATAGTAAGACTGCGATGCATTTTTTCGCTACGCGTCAGCCAGCTTGTATTTTTCTTGGTCCTGGATAACCACTCTAGGAGCTTCACACGTCCTCCTAGTGGCCGTGCTCATTTGATGGACAGCGCCAATCCTGGTTCTAGCCTTCTAGGATAGGCATTCTTCTTTGGTTGGAGAACACTTAGAGCAACTCTAACCCAGAGATCCAAACCGACACGTGATTTGTCCGATTTTCGTTCGTTTGAGTTGTTCGTCCGCCTGTCCGTGTTCGCTTTTTTAAATGGATCAGCCGGGACACCCAACGGGCAGCAGGTGGACGATAGCGTTGTGGCAATAGAATAATAGAAAAAAGATGGGTGGGGGTGGGCTAGCGAATTAAATAAGAAGAGAGAGGTGGGTGGGTGGGTGGGTGACAAGTGGGTTTGTCCGGACATAGATGGACGATCCGGACGCAGAAAACGTCCGCTTTGTGTCCACGTGCGACCCAAAGTTAGCCCAAATTTGAACCAGAAATGGATCAACATGGACGCTAAGCGGAGACGATTTGGGACGCGCGTCTGTTTGGATCCGCGCGTTGGGCCATCTTTTCTGTCTGCGGCAACCCAAACGGATACGGGCGGACGAAATGAGTCAGTCGGTTGGAATTGCTCTTATGTGACCCCGCAAAATAAAAAGAAAATATTATGTAAATTGTTTTTTTAACTTATGTGAATTGCTCTGCGGGTGCGCCTGTCAACATTAGATGCCTATACCCAAAACATGTCGGGCTAAGGCACAGTCCTCGCCGAGGGCTAGTGCCAAAGGGCTTAGCAACTTAATCCCATTATGACCTTGCTATTTATCGATGTTTTGTGTATGTGTGTTGGAGTTGACCATACGTCCTCACTATGTATCGTTGGTTTTTATTATGTTTGTATCCTCTTTCATTTTAAGTTAATAAAATTCACTTTTTGTCGGAAAAAAACAACAACTTAATCGATTTGGCTTTAGTCACGGGCCAAGCATCTTGATCCTCCTCTGCTCATCAACACCCTTGATTTACGTCCTAGGTGTACACAACTAACGAACTGTACTTTACTATTTCACTCTATCAATGAAATTATACACACTTTATGTATTCATGAAAAAGAAGATGCCCCTCCCCCCCCAAAAAGAAGGATAATCGGTTTATGAAAGATAATACATATATAGAGATCGGTGAGACGCGCACAGAGCTCCACTTCTTCGACACTGAAACAATCACCAATAAAACCTCATGAAGAGATGATGCGTCCCCAACAGTCTCTTGCAACTATGCCCACACTAGCGGAGGCACAACTCACCACATAGCTATCGTGAACATTTATCTTAATAGAGCCAGCGAGCGGAGGTTGTTGCACCACATTAGTCATCAATGAAATACCATCTTGTCGAAAATCAAATTGCACATCCTTACCTTTGCTCTTAGGATCTCACATTGTAGTGTTATGACGACCAGAATAAGACAACCATTAGTTATCCGCAAAATAAGCTGAGCGGAGGACGAACCGCTTACCCTTGTTGGACACCAAATCGTTCCTTAAGTGCCAAGCTTTCTGAAAAATGAATACAACTTTCTCCCATGTTAGGGTAAATTTTCCAACAAAATAAGCAACCAATCTGAACCAGAATGACAGAAAACCTCTTCCTCAAGAAGGTTCCAAAACTCCCTCTCATGGCCATTTTCGTGCACTTTGTATCCAAATACAAAAATTCTAAATAATGCATAAATCATGGGGAGGTTCTCTGTTTTTTTAGAATACTTTGTGGCTCAAAATCATAATATATTTTGTTTGTTCGGTCCGTTGGATCTTTTGATTACCCGCTTTATTTTTTGTTATGCCTTTTCGTCATTTCATCCTTTACAATCTTTGGATCCTCAATATACTTTGTTTCCCTCTAACTATTTATCATTTGTTTTCCTCGAGCTATACTGGACTAGTTTTTTTGCCCATGTTGGCAATGGATGCCAGTGGGGGAGAAGTTTAGAGGGTTTTGGTGTTATGCTTTGGTTTTTGTTCTTAAGCATTTGCCTTTCATGCTCATGTGTTCTTACTTTGCATGGTAGAACTTAATTCCTTGTATAAACCCTTTTAAAAGAGATTATCATCAATTACAAAAATGGGGGAGATTGACAGAACATGGTGCCCTCATGTTTAGTTTTGGTAATTGATGTCAATCCCTTTGGACTAATGGTTACTTTGAGTTATAATTTAAGGTTTGTTCATAAGCATTGCTTGAAGACCATATGTTGGTTTCGAGGTTAAAAGAAGGTGATTATGTGTTGACCAATATGATATTCAATGAG
This sequence comes from Hordeum marinum, assembly GCA_022496015.1. NCBI lineage: Eukaryota > Viridiplantae > Streptophyta > Magnoliopsida > Poales > Poaceae > Hordeum > Hordeum marinum. Next base: position 65,129,481 of record CM039675.1, read on the forward strand.
TTTTCCAAAGATTGGTTATGTGAGAGTTGAGTCTATTACAAGCATGTCTTGAAGAATAAGATTGTGTGAACATTCATGTTTACCTTCAAAACATCATCTTTACAAAGAGAGGGGAAAAGATACATGGTTGATCAGGTTAAAGTACAAGGAGTGGATTCAAGTTGACCAACACATATAGCGTAGAAGATGTACCGTGTGGGATCAAGTGATCTCATTGTATGGTAAGCATTGTCCATTACGCTTTGTGTACTAACTCATGATCTATTTATGTGGTGGTTCTTGATATTTGTGATAGGCGTTAGGATTTCCCAGAAGAGGAAGAGTGATGTAGTATAGTAGCAAATAGTGTTTCCCTCATTTAAGAACCAAGGTCTATCGAACCAGTAGGAGATCACTCAAATGAACGGTCGGTAGTGCGTACACATGCATAAATAAATACTTGCACCTAACACGAGCAATAGGGTTGTCAATCTCCTTGTACTTGTTAATTGCAAGGATTAATTTTAATAGTGATAGATAGATAAATTGTAGAAAAAAATTAAAGTAAATAAATTACATCAAGTAATTTAGGGTTTTAGTAATATGACGTGAATGGACCCGGGGGCCATAGCTTTCACTGGATGCATCTCTCTCATGAACATAGCAACGGTGGGTGAACAAAGTACCGTTGGATAATTGATAGAAAAGCGAATAATTATGATGATATTCATGACATGATCAATATATAGACATTATGGCTGTGACAAGTAAACCAAAATGATACTGCATCTACTACTATTACTCTACCCCTTGACCGCTCTACCGTAGCTCAACTCAACCCCTGGATGCTGATGACTGGCTCCGCGACATCACTTATGAGTTGGATATTGCCAATGCCCCGCTTGCCAGCTATGCCACTTTTGCATCCTACTTCATGAAGGGTCTCGCTGCTCAATGGTGGGACAGTCTGATACGTCTCCAGCGTATCTACTTTTCCAAACACTTTTGCTCTGATTTTGGACTCTAATTTGCATGATTTGAATGAAACTAACCCGGACTGACGCTGTTTTCAGCAGAACTACCTTGGTGTTATTTTTGTGTAGAAATAAAAGTTCTCGGAATTGGACAAAACTTTTTGTGAATTAACTTTGGAATATATAATGAATTATGGAGTGAAGAACTGTTGGAGGGAGGCTGCAAGTGGGCCACAAGCCAACGGGGCGCCCCTAGGCCGCACCATGATGGTTGTGGGGCCCACGTGGATCCTCCGACCCTAACTCCAGTCCTATAAAATCACATCTTCGGAGAGAAAAATCAGATAGAAGTTTTCATCACTTTTCACGAGACGGGGTCGTGGCCACCTCCTGCTCTTCCCCGGGAGGGCTGATCTAGAGTCTGTTTTGGGCTCCGGAGAGAGAAAAGCGTCGTTGTCGTCATCACCAACCCTTATTCATCAACACCACCATGATGCTCGCCGCCGGGAGTGGGTAATTACTTTGTAGGCTTGTTGGACGGTGGTGGGATTGGATGAGATTGATCATGTAATCGAGTTAAGTTTGATAGGGTTTGATCCCTAGTATCCACTATGTTCTGAGATTGATATTGCTATGACTTTGCTATGCTTAATGCTTGTCACTAGGGCACGAGTGCTATGATTTCAGATCTGAACATATCATGTTTTAACTAATATAAGATTGATTTGGATCCTATCTTGCAAGTTGTATGCACCTATTACGTGTCTTGATCCGCGTACCCCAAGGTGGCAATAATTGGAATTCTTTTCGATGATTGCCATAGTTTGAGGAGTTCATGTATTCACCATGTGTTGATGCTTTGTTCCGGCTCTCTATTAAAAGGATGATTTAATATCCCCTAGTTTCCAATAGGACCCCCTTGCCATGGGAGGGTAGGACAAAAGATGTCATGCAAGTTCTTATCGCAAACACGTATGACTATATACGGAATACATGCCTACATTATATTGATTTATTGGAGCTAGTTCTGTGTCACCCTAATGTGTAACCGTTGCATGATCTATGTCATCTAAATCATTATCCATCACTGATCCACGTGCCTATGCTTCACATACACTGAATCTTGCTAAGTTACTATTGTTGTTGTTATTGTCACACTTGCTGCTCAATTGTTGTTGTTATTGATGTTACTAAAATTGCTACTGTCACTATTATTGGTACTCCTACTATTTGCCGTGCTACTAAACTTTTGTTGCAGAGAGATATCCTAAGTGCGGTTGAATTGACATCTCAACTGTCAAAGCCAATAGATATTCTCTGGCTCCCCTTGTGTTGAATCAATGAATTAGGTGGAATACTACCCGTGAAGACTGTCATGATCCCCTACACTTGTGGGTTATCAAGACCTTTTTCTAGTGCCGTTGTGGGGGAGCATAGCTTTATTTATTGAGTTAACTTGAGAATATCAAATTGCTAATATGAATAATATGAAATATAATCAAACTAAGATCGTCCCCTCTCGCATGAGAGGAGGTAAGGAACTGCCATCTAGCTCTGCTTTTAATTCGCCTACTGTTTTGAATCCTGTGGATCGTCCTAATATGTCACATGAACTTGGTGATGCTACTTCTGAAGTTAATGATAATACCACTGCTATGTTTGATGAAACCGAAACTGTGCCACTAAGTGAATTACTTGATGCTCATATTGTCAGAGCTAGCGAACTTGAAAATGCTGAAACTGATGAAGACTTTGAATCACTGCTACCTCTTGAGCATGCGTTGGTTTTCCCTTGAAGCAGAAAGGGTGATGCATCGAAGTAGATAAGTATTTCCCTTAGTTGTTGATAACCAAGGTATCAATCCAGTAGGAGGAACAAGCAAGTCACCAATAGTTGCAGCTACACAAACAATCAAATTCTTGCACCCAACGCTATAAAGGGGTTGTCAATCCTTTCACGATTATTTGCAAGGATTAGATCTGAAAGAGATAGATGTAAACGAGTGCGGAAAGTCAAAGATAAATAAATTGGAGCAAGGTATAGATCTGAAAATATGTGATGGAAAATAGACCTGGGGGCCATAGGTTTCACTAGAGGCTTCTCTCTTGAAGGCAAATATCATGGTGGGTAAACGAATTACTGTCAAGCAATTGATAGAAAAGCGAATAATCATGTAGTTATCCAAGGCAATGATCATGCATATAGGCATCACGTCCGTGACAAGTAGACCGAAACGATTCTGCATCTACTACTATTACTCCACACATCGACCGACTCCTGCCTGCATCTAGAGTATTAAGTTCATGAAGAACAAAGTAACACATTAAGAAAGATGACATGATATAGAGGAATAAACTCAAGCAATATGACGAAAACCCCATCTTGTTACCCTTGATGGCAACAATACAATACGTGCCTCGCTACCCCTACTATGTCACTGGGTGAGGACACCGCAAGATTGAACCCAAAACCAAGCACTTCTCCCATTGCAAGAATTACCAATCTAGTTGGCCAAACCAAACCAATAACTCGAAGAGACTTGCAAGGATATGAAATCATGCATATAAGAAATTAAAGGAGATTCAAATAAGATTCATGAATAATCTGAACATAAACTCACAATTCATCGGATCTTGACAAACACACCACAAAAGAGGATTACACCGGATAGATCTTCATGAAGATCATGAAGAACATGGTATTGAAGATCAAAGAGAGAGAATAAGCCATCTAGATACTAGATATGGACCCGTAGGTCTCTGGTGGACTACTCACGCATCATCAGAGGGGCAATGGAGTTGATGTAGATGCCCCCCGTGATCGAAACCCCCTCCAACAGATTACCGGAAAAGGCTCCAAGATTGGATCTCTCGGTAACAGAGGCTTTCGTCAGAGGAAAAGTATTTGCGTGGCTCGTTCTAATCTTGGGGGAATATTTGGGTATTTATAGGCCAAGAATTAGGGTTAGGAGACCTGCCAGGGAGTGACAAGCCTGCTAGGCGCGGCCAGGGGGCGCGCCTAGCGGGCTTGTGGCGCCCTGGCACCTCCCCTGACGTGCACTCCAAGCTTGATCGACTTGTTTCCTTCCAGAAAAATTACTTCTGAAGGTTTTATTCCGTTTGGACTCTGTTTAATATCCCATATCTTCAAAACTCAAAAGCAAGGAAAAAACAAAAACTGGCACTTGGCTCTAGATTAATAGTTTAGTCCCCAAAATAATATAAAATAGCATATTAATGCATATAAAACATCCAAAACAGATAATATAATAGCATGCCATCATAAAAAAATTATAGATACGTTAGAGACGTATCAACATCCCCAAGCTTAATTGCTGCTCGTCCTCAAGTAGGTAAATGATAAAAACATATTTTTTGATGTGGAGTGCTACCTAACATATTTATCCAAGTACTATTCTTTATTGTGGCATGAATATTCAGATCCGTAAGACTCAAAACAAAAGCTTAATATTGATATAGAAACAATAACATTTCAAGCATACTAGCAAAGAAATTGTATCTCTTCAAAATATAATGGTAAAAGAAAGTTATCCCTACAATATCATATGGTCTGGCTATGCTCCATCTTCCCCACACAAAGTATTTATATCATGCACAACCCCGATGAAAAGTCAAGCAATTGTTTTCACACCTTTATTTTCTCAAACTTTTTCAACTCTCATGCAATACATGAGCACGAGCCATGGATATAACACTATATGTGGAATATAATATGGTGGAGGTTGTCAAGGAAAGGGAGAAGATAGTCTCACATCAACTAGGCGTATCAACGGGCTATGGAGATGCCCATCAATAGATATCAATGTGAGTGAGTAGGGATTGGCATGCAACGAATGCACTAGATCTATAAGTGTATGAAATCTCAAAAGGAAACTAAGTGGATGTGCATCATGAGGAAAAATTCCACTAGCTATATGAAAGTGACAGAATAGAAGACTCTCTATCATGAAGATCATGGTGCTAATTTGAAGCACAAGTGTGGAAAAAGGTAGTAGCAATGTCCCTTCTCTCTTTTCTCTCATTTTTTGTGTGGGCATCTAAGGCCTCTTTTATTCATTTTTTATTTGGGCTTCGCTGACCTATTTTATTTTTCATAAAGTCTGGAATCGCATCCCCACTTGTGAGGGAATCATAGCTTACATCATCCTTTCCTCACATGGGACATGCTCTAATAATGATAATCATCACACTTTTATTTACTTACAACTCAAAAGAAAATTACAACTCGATAACTATGACAAAATATGACTCTATATGCAATATGGAAGTGATGGTGCATGTTATAAAAGGAAATGATGGAAGTTGTATGGCAATATATCTCGGAATGGCTATGGAAATGCCATAATAGGTAGGTATGGTGGCTGTTTTGAGGAAATATATATGATGGCTGTTTTGAGGAAGGTATATGGTGTCTGTTTTGAGGAAGGTGTTTGTTGCACCGGCGAAAGTTGCGCGGTACTAGAAAGGCTAGCAAAATTGGAAGGGTGAGAGTGCGTATAATCCATGGACTCAACATTAGTCATAAAGAACTGACATACTTATTGCAAAAGTCTATTAGTCATTGAAGCAAAGCATTAAACGCATGCTCCTAGGGGGGAGGTTGGTAGGAGTTAACCATCACCCCCCGACCCTCTCACAAAGGCCGACAATCTATAAACAAGTCATGCTCCGACTTCCTTACATAGAGGTTCACCACACGTGCATGCTACGGGAATCACAAACCTTTACACAAATATTTTTACCAAATCACAATTTGCTTCCTAACATGTATCTTAACATTACCATCTTTATATCTCAAAACTTTATGCAAAGAATCAAACTTATCATAAATACTCAATGCACTTAATATGGAAGTTTTTATTATATCCCTTTTGGATGCCTATCATATTAGGACTAAATTCATATCCTATACCAATTACCATGTTGTTTTAGAAACTCTCAAAATAATTTAAGTGAGGTATGAGAGTTCAATTATTTCTATAAAATGCAAACACCACTGTGCTCTAAAAGATATAAGTGAAGCACATAGAGCAAAATTGCCCAACTCAAAAGATATAAGTGAATGATGTCTACTACACAACCTTCTTCTTGTAGACTCGTGTTGGGCCTCCAAGCACAGAGTTTTGTAGGACAACGACAATTTTCCCTCAAGTGGATGACCTAAGGTTTATCAATCCGTGGGAGGTGTAGGATGAAGATGGTCTCTCTCAAACAACCCTGCAACTAAATAACAAAGAGTCTCTTGTGTCCCCAACACACCCAATACAATGGTAAATTGTATAGGTGCACTAGTTCGGCGAAGAGATGGTGATGCAAGTGCAATATGGATGATAGATATAGGTTTTTGTAATCTGAAAATATAAAAACAGAAAGGTAACAAATAGTAAACAGCGAGCAAAACGTGGTATAAATGCTTGGAAACAAGGCCTAGGGTCCATACTTTCACTAGTGCAATTTCTCTCAACAATATCGGCATAGTTGAATCATATGTAAATACCTCTCGTGCGACAAAGAGTTCACTCCAAAGTCACAAATAGTGGAGAACTAACGAAGAAATTTTTGTAGGTACGAAACCACCTCAAAATTATCTTTTCCAATCAATCTTATGAGCTATCCCTATAAGTGTCACAAACAGCCCTAGAGTTCGTACTAAAATAACACCTTATGATACACATCAACCAAAACCCTAATGTCACCTAGATACTCCAATGTCACCACAAGTACCCATGGGCTTGATTATACGATATGCATCACATAATTTTAGATTCATCATGTTCAATCCAACACAAAGAACTTCAAAGAGTACCGCAAAGTTTCTACCGGAAAGTCAAGACAAAAACGTGTGCCAACCCTTATGCATAGATTCCCAAGGCCAGGGAACCCGCAAGTTGATCACCAAAACATACATCAAGTGGATCAATAGAACATCCCATTGTCACCACGGATATCCCATCGCAAGACATGCATCAAGGGTTCTCAAATCCTTAAAGACTCAATCCGATAAGAAAACTTCAAAGGGAAAACTCAATTCATCACAACAAGATAGAGAGGGGAAAACTCCATATGATTCATCTATATCAATAAAGCTCGCGATACATCAAGATCATGCCATCTCAAGAACACGAGAGAGAGAGAGAGAGAGATCAAACACATAGCTACTGGTACATACCCTCAGCCCTGAGAATGAACTACGCCCTCCTTGTCATGGAGAGCACCGGGATGATGAAGATGGCCTCTGGTGATGGTTTCCCCCTCCGGTAGGGTGCCGAAACGGGCTTCCGATTGGTTTTTCATGGCTCTGGAGGTTTGCAGCGGCGGAACTCCCGATCTAGGTTTTGCGTTGGGATTTTTGGAATGTATAGGAATTTATGGCGGTGGAAACGAGTCAGGATGGGCCACGAGGGAGTCACAAGCCTGGGGGCGCCCGTGGGGGGTGGGCCCGCCCCTGAGACCTGTGACTGCCTCGTGTCTCTTCTGGACCAACTCCAATTCTCCCTTGGCTTCTTCTGGTCCATAAAAATTCACTGTAAATTTTTATTCCATTTGGGCTCCGTTTGATATTCCTTTTATGTAAAACCCCAAAACACGGAAAAATAGGAACTCGCACTAGGCTCTAGGTTAATAGTTTATTCCAAAAATAATATGAAGTGTAGTAAAATGATTGTAAAACATCCAAGAATGATAATATAATAGCATGGAACAAGCAAAAATTATAGACACATTGGAGACGTATCAGTGAAGCACATAGAGTATTCTAATAAATTCACGATTCAGCGTGTCTCTCTCAAGAAATGTGTGCAGAAAGGATGATTGTGACAAACTAACAAGCAAAGACTCATATCATACAAGACGCTCCAAGCAAAACACATATTATGTGGTGAATAAAAATATAGCCTCAAGTAAATTTACCGATGGATTGAAGACGAAAGAGGGGATGTCTTCCGGGGCATCACCAAGCTTAGACTCCTTGGCATCCTTTAATATGACTTGGGGTGCCTTGTTCATCCCAAATCTTAGGCTCTTGCCACTCATTATTCCATAGTCATCAAATCTTTACCCAAAACTTGAAAACTTCACAACACAAAACTTAACAGAAAACCCTTGAGATCCGTTAGTATAAGAAAATAAATCACCACTTTAGGTACTATTGTGAACTCATTTTTTTACTTATGTTGGTGTTATACCTACTGTAATATAACTTCTCCATGGATCATACCACATGATACAACCCATAGATTCATCAAAATAGGCAAACAACTCAAAGAAAACAGAATCTGTCAAAAACAGAACAGTCTTAAGCAATCTGGAAACTTCATATACTTCTGTAACTCAAACAATTCTGAAAATTTAGGAAAACCTGGGAAATTTATATATAAATCTTGTGTAAAATATTCAGATCAATTAGACTCTCTGAAAAAATTAGAAAATTCCTGTACTGAGCGCAAAAGTTTCTGTTTTTCAGCAAGATCAAATCAACAACTACCATAGATCACCCCAAAGGTTTTACTTGGCTCAAACACTAATAAAAACACCGAAACACAATTACTACAGAAGTAATAATGTGGGAAACAATCGAAAAAGCAAAAACAGAACACAAAAATAAAATTAGGTTGCCTCCCAATAAGCGCTATTGTTTAACGCCCCTAGCTACGCAAACACAATAGATCTAGGTATTGTCATCTTTGGTATGAAACTCCTCAATTGCACACTTATAAGACCTAGGAGGCCCGTTGTTCTTATCAATGATAATACTGCTAGGTAAAAATCAAGAGATTCAATGGTGGCAATTGGTTCCTAAATAATATTGAGAAAGTTAGGGTGAATACTTATCGTCTTAAGATCTTCATCTTTACTAGAAGATTCGCCCTTATATTTAGGAACATAAACAAACTTGGCAGCCTTAGGAGGCGAAGGATTGGAGTGGTTTGTAATAAAGCAAAAGCGGATCCCAAGTCGGTAATAATGTCCTCTAGCTTGCCAATTCTAGAGGAATCTTCTTCCAATTTTTCATTAACTATGGGTTCCTTTTCCTTGAGATTATTTAAGGTAACTCCTACTTTAGATCCATATTGAGTAATGTGATTATGAATATTTTTATCCAAGTTTTCAATAAGCTCAACCGTAGCAACCTTTTTTTCAATAATATCAAGCCTTCGCATCACATGTTCCAAAGTTAAAATTGTTCCATTAACCATGATTGGGGGTGAACCTAACAAATTTATCATAGCACTATAAGAGTCAAAGGTATGACTTCCCAAAAAATTCCCTCCCATGATGGTATGTACAACATATCTATTCCAAGGAGTGATACCCACGTAACAATTGTGAAGGAGAACGGTAGTAGATTGCTTACAAGTAGATCTATTTTGATAATTGCAAATTCTATGACAAGCATCTTTTAAGTTTTCTCCTTCCCTTTGCTTAAAATTAAGAATCTCATACTCAGGAGTATTAGTTATAGTAGTAAGGCTAGCCATGAGTTCAAGAAAATGAAAGGCAAACGAAAGAAAGGCGAACAAAAAGGCAAATCTTTTTGGTATTTTCTGAAAATCATTTTAGAAGTGGGGGGGGGGAGGAAAATGGGAGGCAAATGGCAAATAATGTAAATGCAAGAGATGAGTTTGTGATGGGTACTTGGTAGGCTTGATGTGTATCCTCCCTGGCAACGGTGCCAGAAATCCTTCTTGCTACCTCTTGAGCATGCGTTGGTTTTTCCCTTGAAGAGGAAAGTGTGATGCAGTGAAGTAGATAAGTATCCCCCTTAGTTGTTGGGAACCAAGGTATCAATCCAGTAGGAGGAACAAGCAAGTCACACAAACAATCAAACTCTTGCACCCAACGCTATAAACGGGTTGTCAATCCGTTCACGATTATTTGCAAGGATTAGATCTGGAAGAGATCGATGTAAACGAGTGCATAAAGTAAAAGATAAATAAATTGCAGCAAGGTATAGATCTGAAAATATATGATGGAAAATAGACCTCGGGGCCATAGGTTTCACTAGAGGCTTCTCTCTTGAAGGCAAATATCATGGTGGGTAAACAAATTACTGTCAAGCAATTGATGGAAAAGCGAATAAACATGTAGTTATCCAAGGCAATGATCATGCATATAGGCATCACGTCCGTGACAAGTAGACCGAAATGATTCTGCATCTACTACTATTACTCCACACATCGACCGACTCTCCTGCCTGCATCTAGAGTATTAAGTTCATGAAGAACAGAATAACGCATTAATAAAGATGACATGATGTAGAGGGATAAACTCAAGCAATATGATGAAAACCCCATCTTGTTACCCTTGATGGCAACAATACAATACGTGCCTCGCTACCCCTACTATGTCATTGGGTGAGGACACCACAAGATTGAACCCAAAACCAAGCACTTCTCCCATTGCAAGAATTACCAATCAAGTTGGCCAAACCAAACCAATAACTCGAAGAGACTTGCAAAAATATGAAATCATGCATCTAATAAATCAGAGGATATTCAAATAAGATTCATGGATAGTCTGAACATAAACTCACAATTCATCGGATCTTGACAAACACACCACAAAAGAGGATTACATCGGATAGATCATCATGAAGATCATGAAGAACATGGTATTGAGGATCAAAGAGAGAGAAGAAGCCATCTAGCTACTAGCTATGTGTTGGGGAACGTTGCATGGGAAACAAAAAATTTCCTACGCACACGCAAGATCTATCCATGCTGATGAGCATCTATGAGAGGGAGAGTGGATCTACATACCCATGTAGATCGCTAAGCGGGAAGCGTTAAGAAATGCGGTTGGTGTAGTCGAACGTCTTTGCGATCCAAATCACCGAGCGTCTCGCGATCTCATCACGATCCGTCCCATGAACTCATCACGATCCGTCCCGCGAACTCATCACGATCCGTTTCATGATCTTGATCATGATCCGTCCCGCGAACTCATCACGATCTGTCCCGCGAACTCGTCATGAACCGTCTCGCGATCTTGATCACGGTCCTTCCGATCTAGCGCCGAACGGACGACACCTCCGCGTTCAGCACATGTGCAGCTTGATGACGATCTCCACCGTGTTGATCCAGCAAGAGGAAGTGGAGAGTAAGAAGACTTCACCGGCAGAGTGACGATGCTCCGGCGATGGTGGTGGAGCAATTCCGGCAGGGCTTCGCCTAAGCACTGCAGAAAACCGATCTAGAGGAGAAACTATGCACTAGAGGAACGGGTAGCACGTGGCTGAAAATTCTATGCCAAAACCCTAAAATCCTCTTGTATATATAGGAGGATAGGAGGAGGAGTCTTGGCTGCCAAAAAACCAGACCTTGGGTCGACTAAAGTGGGGAGGAGAGGAGGACTCCTCCTCCAATCCTAGCAGGACTAGGATTCCTCCTTTTTTGGCCTTTTTCCACCTTTTTCCCTTTGGGATTTTTCTCCCAGACGCATGGGCCTTGTGTGGGGCTTCCACCAGCCCACAAAAGGCTGGTATTACTCTCCCACAGCCCATGAAGCCTCTTGGGTCGAAATACCCCTCCCGGTGGTCTCCCGGTATACTACCGGCACTCTCGGTACACTACCGATGAACCCGAAACTTTTCCGGTGACCAAACTGGGACTTCCTATATATGAATCTTTACCTCCGGACCATTCCAGAGCTCCTCATGACGTCCGGGATCTCATCCGGGACTCCAAACAACCTTCAGTCACCACCATACATAACTCTATACTACCGAAACGTCACCAAACCTTAAGTGTACAGACCCTGCGGGTTCGAGAACTATGTAGACATGACCGAGACACCTCTACGGTCAATAACCAATGGCGGGACCTGGATGTCCACATTGGTTCCTACATATTCTACGAAGATCTTTATCGGTCGAACCTCTATGTCAAGGATTCAGTTAATCCCGTATGATGTTCCCTTTGTTCTTCGGTATGTTACTTGCCCGAGATTCGATCGTCGGTATCTCCATACCTAGTTCAACCTCGTTACCGAAAAGTCTCTTTACTCATTCCGTAATACAAGATCCCACAACTAACAATTAGTCACATTGCTTGCAAGGCTCATTGTGATGTTGTATTACCGAGTGGGTCCCGATATACCTCTCCGTCACACGGAGTAACAAATCCCAGTCTTGATCCATGCCAACTCAACAGACACCCTCGGAGATACCTGTAGAGCACCTTTATAGTCACCCAGTTACGTTGCGATGTTTGATACACACAAGGCACTCCTCCGATGTCCGTGAGTTGCATGATCTCATGGTCATAGAAACATATACTTGACATGCAGAAAACAGTAGCAATAAACTGACACGATCATATGCTACGTTTGTAGTTTGGGTCTTGTCCATCACATCATTCTCCTAATGATGTGATCCCGTTATCAAATGACATCTCATGTCCATGCCTAGGAAACCTTAACCGTCTTTGATCAATGAGCTAGTCCATTAGAGGCATACTAGGGACATGGTTTTGTCTATGTATCCACACATGCATCTAAGTCTCCGATCAATACAATTTATAGCATGGATAATAAACGATTATCATGAACAAGGAAATATGATAATAACTAATTTATTATTGCCTCTAGGGCATATTTCCAACAGTCTCCCACTTGCACTAGAGTCAATAATCTAGTTCACATCACCATGTGATTCGCATTGTTATGAATCTAACACCCAATGAGTTCTGGGGCTCGATCATGCTTTGCATGTGAGAGAGGTCTTATATTCAACGGTTCTGCGACATTCAGATCCGTGTGTACTTTGCAAATTTCTATGTCAAACCGTAAACACTGCTACCACACTCTACTTGGTACTATTCCAAATGGCTGCTGCGTTATACGTATCCAGATTGCTACTACGAGTCATCCGGATTGGTGTTTAAAGCTTGCATCGACGTAACTCTTTACGACAAACTCTTTATCACCTCCATAATCGAGAAACATCTCCTTAGTCTTTTAGTTACTAAGGACAATCTTGACCGCCGTCCAGTGCTCCATTCCAGGATCACTTTGAAACCTACTGGCCATACTTATGGCAAGGCTGACATCGGGTCTTGTGCATAGCATTGCATACATGATAGAGCCTATGGCTGAAGCATAGGTGATGACACTCATCTTTTCTCTATCTTCTGCAGTCACTGGGCATTGAGTTTTACTCAACTTTATACCTTACAAATCAGGCGAAAACTCTTTCTCTGACTAATCCATTTTGAACTCTTTCAAAATCTTGTCAAGGTATGTACTCATTGAAAGTCTCATCAAGTATCTTGATCTATCTATATAGATCTTGATGCTCAACAATTAGGTAGCTTTATCCAGGTCTTCCTTTGAAAAACTCTTTTCAAACAACCGTTTATGCTCTCCAGAAATTCTACAACATTTCCGATCAACAATATGTCAACCACATATGCTTACCAGAAACTCCATAGTGCTCCCACTCACTTTATTGTAAATACAGGTTTCTCATAAACTTTGTATAGACTCAAAACTTTGATCACCTCATCAAAGTGTATATTCCAACTCCGAGATGCTTGCTTCAGTTCATAGAAGAATCACTGAAGCTCACACACCTTTTAGCATTCTTAGGACTGACAAAACCTTCTGGTTGCATCTCATACAACCTTTCCTTAAGGAAGGAATCGATGTTTTGGCATCCATCTGCTAGATTTCATAATTGAAAAATGCAGCAACTGCTAACATAATTCCAACAGACTTTAGCATCGCTATGAGTGAGAAAGTTTCATCGCAGTCAACTCCTTGAACTTGTCGAAAACTACCTTGCAACAAGTCAAGCTTTACAAATGGTAACATTTACCATCAGCGTCTGTCTTCATTTTAAAGATCCATTTGTAATTAATGACCTGCCGTCCAACAAGCAAGTCCACCAAAGTCTATACTTGGTTTTCATACATGGATCCTTTCTCGGATTTCATGGCCTCTAACCATTTGTTGGTTTCCGGGCCCATCATCGCTTCTCCATAGTTTGTAGGCTCATCGTTGTCCAACAACATGACCTCCAAGACAGGGTTGTCGTACCTCTTAGTAGCAGTATACATCCTTGTCACCCTACGAGGTTTGATAGTAACTTGATCCGAAGCTTCATGATCATCATCATTAACTTCCTCTTCAACTAACGTAGGCTTCATAGAAACAACTTCCTGCGCTGCGCTACTCTCTGGTTGAAGTAAAGGTTCAATAACCTCGTCAAGCTCTAATTTCCTTATAGGTCGATAGTAACTTGATCCGAAGCTTTCATGATCATCATCATTAACTTCCTCTTCAACTGACGTAGGCTTCACAGAAACATCTTTCTGTGCTACGCTACTTTCTGGTTGAAGCAGAGGTTTCAACAACCTCATCAAGTTCTATCCTCCTCCCACTCAACTCTTTCAAGAGAAACCCTTTCTCGAGAAAGGACCTAGTTTTAGCAACAAACATTTTATGCTTGGATCTGAGATAGAAGGTTCACCCAACTATTCTTAGGGTATTCTATGAAGATCCATTTGTCCGCTTTGGGTTCGATCTCATTAGGTGAAAACTTTTTCCACACAAGCGTCACAGCCCCAAACATTAAGAAATGACAGCTTAGGTTTCTATCAAACCATAGTTCACACGGTGTCATCTCAATGGCTTTAGATGGTGCCCTATTTAAAGTGAATGTAGTTGTCTCTAATGCACAACCCCAAAATTATAGTAGCAAAATGATAAGAGACATCATAACATGCACCATATCCAATAGAGCATGACTATGACGTTCGGACATACCATCACACTATGGTGTTCCAGGTGGCGTGTGTTGTGAAACAACTTTCACATTGTCTAAAGTTGTATGCCAAACTCGTAACTCAGATATTCACCTCCACGATCATATCGCGGATACTTTTATCTTCTTGTCACGATGATCTTAAACTTCACTCTGAATTTGCTTGAACTTTTCAAACGATTTAGACTTGTGTTTCATTAATTAAATATACACTATATCTACTTAAATCATCAGTGAAGGTAAGAAAATAACGATATCCACTACATGCTACAAGACTCACTGGATTGCATACATCAACATGTATCATTTCCAATGAATCACTTGCCCGCTCCATCCAACGGGTTTTTTAGTCATCTTGCCCAAGAGGCATGGTTCGCATGTCACAACCGATTCGAAATCGAATGAGTCCAAAGATCCATCAGCATGGAGTTTCTTCATGCGCTTTATTCCAATATGACATTTAGCGGCAGTGCCACAAGTATGTGGTACTATCATTATTAACTTTGTATCTTTTGACATCAATGTTATGAACATGTGTATTACTACGATCAAGATTTCAACAAACCATTCTCACTGGGTGCATGACCATTGAAGGTATTATTCAGGTAAAAAGAATAACCATTATTCTCTAACTTAAATGAATAACCGTATTGCAATAAACATGATCTAATCATGTTCGTGCTCAACGCAAAACACCAAATAACATTTATTTAGGTTCGTCACTAATCCTGAAGGTAGAAAGAGCGTGCGATGTTGATCTCATCAACCTTGGAAACATTTCCAACACACATCGTCACCTCACCCTTAGCTTAGTGCTTCGTTTATTCCGTAGCTTTTATTTCGAGTTACTAACATTTAGCAACCGAACCGGTATCCAATACCCAGGTGCTACTTGGAGTACTAGCAAGGTACACATAAATAACACATATATCAAATATACTTCTGTCGACGTTGCCAGCCTTCTTATCTACCAAGTATTTAGGGTTGTTCCGCTTCAGCAACCTTTCTCCTCATAATTGAAGCAAATAGTCTCGGGTTTGGGTTCAACTTTGGGTTGCTTCATTGGAGCAGCAACTGACTTTCCATCCATGAAGTTTCCCTCCTTGCCCTTGCCCTTCTCGAAACTAGTGGTTATACTAACCATCAACACTTGATGCTCCTTCTTGATTTCTACCTTCGCGGTGTCAAACATCGCGAACAGCTCAGGGATCATTAATTCTATCCCTGGCATTCAATAGTTCATCACCAAGTTCTAGTAGCTTAGTGAAAGTGACTTGGAGAACTATATCAATCACTATCTTATCTGGAAGATGAACTCCCACTCGATTCAAGCGATTGTAGCACCCAGACAATCTGAGCACATGCTCAACGATTGAGCTATTCTCGTTCATC
Source organism: Hordeum marinum (assembly GCA_022496015.1). Classification (NCBI taxonomy): domain Eukaryota; kingdom Viridiplantae; phylum Streptophyta; class Magnoliopsida; order Poales; family Poaceae; genus Hordeum; species Hordeum marinum. The sequence continues at coordinate 65,145,609 of CM039675.1, forward strand.
TTGTAGGCAAAGAATCTTGTTGGAGATCTCATATCTCGCAACACGGGCACGAGCCTGAGATCCTAATTTCAGCTCTTAGAACATCTCATATGTTCCGTGACATTCAAAACGTTTCGAAGCCTCAATTCTAAGCCGTAATGCATGATGCACTAAACTATCAAGTAGTCATCAGCACGTACCTATCAGATGTTCACAACATCTATAGACGACGCTAGAGGGGTTGGCGCACCGAGCGGTGCATTAAGGACATAAGCCTTCTGTGCAGCAACGAGGACAATCCTCAGATCAAGGATCCAATCCGCAATATTGCTACCATCATCTTTCAACTCTATTTCTCTAGGAACATATAAAAATTCAAGGGAGCTACAACGCGAGCAAGTAATCTACAACATAATTTGCAAAGACACTACTGACTATGTTCATGATAATGAGTTCAATTAATCATATTACTTAAGAACTCCCACTCAAATTGACATCCCTCCGGTCATTCGAGTGATACATGATCCAAATTCACCAACTCAAGTCCGATCATCACGTGAGTTGAGGTGGTTACAATGGTGAACATCATTATGTTGATCATATCTACTATATGACTCATGTTCGACCTTTCGGTCTCTTGTGTTCCGAGGCCATGTCTGTACATGCTAGACTCGTCAAGTTTAACCCGAGTGTTCCGCATGTGCAACACTGGCTTGCACCCGTTGTATGTGAACATAGAGTCTATCACACCCGATCATCATGTGGTGTCTCAACACGACGAACTTTCGCAACGGTGCACACTCGGGGAGAACACAATTCATCTTGAAATTTAAGTGAGGGATCACCTTATAATGCTACCGTCGTCCTAAGCAAAACAAGGTGCATAAAAGGATTAACATCACATGCAAATCACAAGTGACATGATATGGCCATCAACTTGTGCTTTTGATCTCCATCTTGAAAGCACCGGCATGATCTCCATCGTCACCGGCAAGACACCATGATCTCCATCATCTTGATCTCCATCAACGTGTCGCCATCGGGGTTGTCACGCCCACCATGCTTCTAGTACTATTGCTACCGTTTAGCGATAAAGTAAAGCATTACATAGCGCTTAATGATTGACACGCAGGTCATACAATAATTAAAGACAACCCTATGGCTCCTGCCGGTTGCCGTACTCATCGACATGCAAGTCGTGATAATCTATATATCACATGATCATCTCATACATCACATATATCACATCATGTAATTGGCCATATCACATCACAACATACCCTGCAAAAACAAGTTAGACGTCCTCTAATTGTTGTTGCATGTTTTACGTGGCTGCTACCGGTTTCTAGCAAGAACGATTCTCACCTACGCATAAACCACAACGGTGATACATAAGTTGCTTTTCAACCTTCTCAAGGACCGCCTTTATCGAATCCGATCCAACTAAAGTGAGAGAAACTGGCACCCGCAAGCCATCTATGCAACAAGTTGCGGTCGAGGGAACCGGTCTCTCGTAAGCGTACGAGTAATGTTGGTCCGGGACGCTTCATCTCACAATACCGCTGAACCAAAATCCGACCAAGGGAGGAAGCAATCTAAGCATCAACGCCCACAAACTCTTTGTGTTCTACTCGAGATCTCATCTACACATAGACCTAGCTCATGATGCCATTGTTGGGGAACGTTGCATGGGAAACAAAAAAATTCCTATGCACACGCAAGATCTATCCATGGTGATGAGAATCTACGAGAGGGAGAGTGGATCTACATACCCTTGTAGATCGCTAAGCGGGAAGCGTTAAGAAACGCGGTTGGTGTAGTCGAACGTCTTCGTGATCCAAATCACCGAGCGTCCCGCGATCTCATCACGATCCGTCCCGTGAACTCATCACGATCCATCCCGCGAACTCATCACGATCCGTTTTGTTATCTTGATCACAATCCGTCCCGCGAACTCATCACGATCTGTCCCGCGAACTCGTCACGAACCGTCTCGCGATCTTGATCACGGTCCTTCCGATCTAGCGCCGAACGGACGGCACCTACGCGTTCGGCACACGTGCAGCTTGATGACGATCTCCACCGTCTTGATCCAGCAAGAGGAAGTGGAGAGGAAGAAGATTTCACCGGCAGTGTGATGGCGCTCCGGCGATGGTGGTGGAGCAATTCCGGCAGGGCTTCGCCTAAGCACTGCAGAAAACCGATCTAGAGGAGAAACTATGCACTAGAGGAACGGGTAGCACGTGGCTGAAAATTCTGTGCCAAAACCCTAAAATCCTCTAGTATATATAGGAGGAGAGGAGGAGGAGTCTTGGATGCCAAAAAACCAGCCCTTGGGTCGACCAAAGTGGGGAGGAGAGGAGGACTCCTCCTCCAATCCTAGTAGGACTAGGATTCCTCCTTTTTTTGGCCTTTTTCCACCTTTTTCCCTTTGGGCTTTTTCATCCAGCCGCATGGGCCTTGTGTGGGACTTCCACAAGCCCACAAAAGGCTGGTATTTACTCTCCCACAGCCCATGAAGCCTCTTGGGTCGAAATACCCCTCCCAGTGGTCTCCCGGTACACTACCGGCACTCTCGGTACACTACCGATGAACCCGAAACTTTTCCGGTGACCAAACTGGGACTTCCTATATATGAATCTTTACCTCCGGGTCATTCCGGAGCTCCTCATGACGTCCGGGATATCATCCGAGACTCCGAACAACCTTCAGTCACCACCATACATAACTCTATACTACCGAAACGTCACCAAACCTTAAGTGTGCAGACCCTGCGGGTTCGAGAACTATGTATACATGACCGAGACACCTCTAAGGTCAATAACCAATGGCGGGACCTGGATGTCCACATTGGTTCCTACATATTCTACGAAGATCTTTATCGGTCGAACCTCTATGTCAAGGATTCAGTTAATCCCGTATGATGTTCCCTTTGTTCTTCGGTATGTTACTTGCCCGAGATTCGATCGTCGGTATCTCCATACCCAGTTCAACCTCGTTACCGGAAAGTCTCTTTACTCGTTCCGTAATACAAGATCCCGCAACTAACAATTAGTCACATTGCTTGCAAGGCTCATTGTGATGTTGTATTACTGAGTGGGCCCCGAGATACCTCTCCGTCACACGGAGTAACAAATCCCAGTCTTGATCCATGCCAACTGAACAGACACCCTCGGAGATACCTGTAGAGCACCTTTATAGTCACCCAGTTACGTTGCGATGTTTGATACACACAAGGCACTCCTCCGATGTCCGTGAGTTGCATGATCTCATGGTCATAGGAACATATACTTGACATGCAAAAAACAGTAGCAATAACCTGACACGATCATATGCTACGTTTGTAGTTTGGGTCTTGTCCATCACATCATTCTCCTAATGATGTGATCCCGTTATCAAATGACATCTCATGTCCATGGCTAGGAAACCTTAACCGTCTTTGATCAACGAGCTAGTCCATTAGAGGCATACTAGGGACATGGTTTTGTCTATGTATCCACACATGCATCAAAGTCTCCGATCAATACAATTTATAGCATGGATAATAAACGATTATCATGAACAAGGAAATATGATAATAACTAATTTATTATTGCCTCTAGGGCATATTTCCAACACTATGGACCCGCAGGTCAGTGGTGGGCTACTCACGCATCATCGGAGGGGCAATGGAGTTGATGTAGATGCCCTCCGTGATCAAAAACCCCTCCGACAGGTTACCGGAAAAGACTCCAAGATTGGATCTCTCAGGAACAGAGGATTTCGGCGGCGGAAAAGTATTTGCGTGGCTCGTTCTGATTTTGGGGGAATATTTGGGCATTTATAGGCCAAGAATTAGGGTTAGGAGACCTGCTAGGGAGCGAAAAGCCTACTAGGCGCGGCTAGGGGGGCCCGCCTAGCATGCTTGTGGCGCCCTGGCACCTCCCGCGACGTGCACTCCAAGCTTGATCGACTTGTTTCCTTCCAGAAAAGTTCCTTCCGAAGGTTTTATTCCGTTCGGACTCCGTTTAATATCCCATATCTGCAAAACTCAAAAACAAGGAAAAAACAGAAACTAGCACTTGGCTCTAGATTAATAGGTTAGTCCCAAAAATAATATAAAATAGCATATTAATGCATATAAAGCATCCAAAACAGATAATAGCATGCCATGATAAAAATTATAGATACGTTGGAGACGTATCAATCACCCATTACACCGCGCTCACCTAATATATATGAATTGCCTTATGTACCTGAAGGTTATGTTATAGATGGTGAGATAGCTAGGGACTTTGCTTGTGAAAATATGGATGATGTTATATATGAATTGCCTTATGTACCTCAAGAAATTACTATGCAAACAAAACAAAAAATCTATGGTGGAGAAAATGAAACATGATGTAAATTTGCTACTTCTCCTATATTTGTCACTAATAAGGACTATGAATTCTCTATAGACCCTAAACTGATTCCTATAGTAGAGTCTGATCCTTTCCATGGTTATGAAAATGAAACTGTTTTCGAGCATCTCATGAAACTGAATGATATTGCTACTTTGTTTACCAATGATGAAAATATACGCTACTATTATATCCTTAAGATTTTTTCCTTTCTCACTAAAAGATGAGGCCAAGGAATGGTTTCTTTCTGTGTCTCCTGGTTGTATGCGTAGCCCCTAGGATATGCTTTATTACTTTTCTGAAAAATATTTTCCTGCTCATAAGAAACAAGCTGCCTTATATGAAATATTTGACTTTGTGCAAATTGAAGAAGATAATCTCCCTCAAGCTTGGGGGAGGCTTCTGTGGTTACTTAGAGCTTTGCATGATTGTCCTCTTAAGAAGAATGAAATTCTTGATATCTTTTATAATGGACTAACATATGCTTCTAGGGACTTCCTAGATAGTTGTGATGGTTCTGTTTTTAGGGAAAGAACTATTGTACAAGTTGAATAACTATTGAATAACTTATTGCAAAATGTCGATGATTAGACACTCCCTGAATCACCGTCGGAACCTATTCAAAAGAAGAGAGGTATACTATTCCTAAGTCCTGAAGATATGCAAGAAGCAAAACAGATCTATGAAAGAGAAAGGTATTGAAACTGAAGATGTTAAGAAATTACCACCTATTGAAGAAATACATTGACTTGACACCCCGACACAGATAGTAGAGGTAAATTCTCTCCGTTCCTTTAATGAAAGTGATATACATTATACTAAGACTCATGGTCAATGCATGGATGAATTTGATAATTACGTTGTTAAGCAATAGCACTTCAACAATTATGTTAAGGATCAATTGAGAAGTAATGTTATATTGATAGACCACTTAAGTGACTTGATGTTTAGAATTGCTAATGCTGTGAAAGGTCTAGGTAAACATGCTTCTATGGTTTACACCCAACTAGATCAAGTAGCCAAGTCACAAAATGATTTTCTTGTTGAATAAATAATAATATGAATGATCATGTTTTTAGAGTAGTGACTAACGGAGTCCGGGATTAAGGGGTCCTTGGGCTGCCGGCCTATATCTATGGGTCAGACAATGTGTCGCCCTATGATTGATAATGAAGGTCCAGACACCATAACCAAGATGGGATCTCTCAGGTCGTGACGTGCACTCCAAGAGGAAGTGGAGGAAGAGCCAGCTACCAAAGATCCTCCTTTCAAGAAGAAGAAACTGCTTGCAGATGCTATGCCCAAGCAAGCTCCATCCAAGAGCAAGCAGTCTGCACCCAAGAAGCCTGCAACACCGAAGACCACCGGTGATATTCCTCTTGCTGCAAAGAACAAGGGTTCTAATTCCAGAGATGATGAGGAAGAGAACATGTCAGTTTTGAGGAAACTGAGGCCACACATGCTAGAGCATAATGATGCTCACCCCATTGTCGAGGATATGAAAAAGAGAAGGGATTTAGGATTGAGGAAGTGGAGAGATAATGATCCCTATGCCTCCAGGAGGAAGACTGTTGTAGATGACATATTCTACACCAAGGAACAACAAGACTTCTATGAGACTGTCCTTTTGGACAAGTGCCCAGTTGTCATTGATATGAGGTATGCTGACCGGGCCTATATCAAGGAGAATGAGGACTACTTTCCCAGTGTACAAGACAATTTCAGATGCATCGATATAGAGAACTTTGTTGGGAGATAGTTCACTGCCTGGAATGGTGAGATGATCATGTAGTTCTACTCGACTACTCATTTCTATCCAGATGGCCGTATCATATGGATGACTGAGGGAGTTAGATACTAGTCTACAGTGGAGGTATGGGCTACCATCTTAGGAGCCCCACAGGTTAAGGAAGGAGATTTGGATGTCTATGCTGAGGCCAAGATGAGTCACAACTCAATCGCAAATATGTACAAAGTTATTCATGCCGCTCATGTGCATTCACATAAGTTTGGCTCTGTCTATCATCTGCAAGCTGGACTACTCACCACCAACACCATCTTAAGGTATACTTTGATGCCTAAGTCTGGATATGACAAGATGACCAGGGGTATTCCATCATTATGTTGCACCACATAGACAACCACACCAGATTCAGAGTGATGGACTTGATAGTTCAGATAGCCAAGAGGACAGCAGCTGACCAGAAGAGATCTTGTGGATATGCTCCTTACATTCAGATGCTCATCAACTCCAAGCTGGAGAATAATGTATATGCACTTGATCATCCTCACATGCCACTTCAGCCAGACTTTGAGGATATTGTTGTGGTGATGGATCCCAGCCATCCCACTTCATCTATTGCATAGGAAGAGGCAAAGGTAGCTAGAGCCACCAGTGCTCAAGTTCCAAGGACTAAGGGTGAGAAAATGGATCTTCTCATCAGCACCATCCATGGTATGCAGAAGGACATCAAGAACATCTTGCTCAATCAAGAAAGCCTTGAGAGGGTTGTGGAAGATAAGTTCACTATGCTGGACAACAAGGTGGATGAGCTGACATCGACTGTGGATGAGCTCAAATAGGAAGTGGATGCGGTGCCTAGCCCTCATTCCACTAATGATGATGATGATGATGATAGTCCACCTCTTAGGACCAACACTCGGTTCAAGACCCAATCCAGGACTCCTGCTGTGCCAGCTCCAGAGATGATGCCTACTTCATTAGCATCTGCCACAACTCCATTAGTTCATCCTGCACCTCTCGTGTCTACTTTGCCACCTCAGAGGACTCCATCCAAAGCTTTTGCGGATGCTCTTCTCTCAACTCCTTTGACAGCTACATGAGCAGCTTCATCGTCTCATGGAGGTGACCATGCCTAGAGCGACAAGTAGCTCTATAGATTTGAACTTTTTGGTAACTTGTTGCCAAAGGGGGAGAGGTTATAGATCATGGGGCTTCGAGAGAGAGTATGTTGCATTTTCATTCCTCTCTGCAAGTTTAAAAACATTTGATTTATCGTTCGTTTGAAAACTTAATCGGTGTTTGATCATATACTTTTGTGTGATGCTACTACTTTGTTATCCTTGAGATGTCTATATGATGAACATTCACTTAATGGTTGGTGTTATGTGCTCATGCAAATCACCCATACCAATTTTTGCGCACCACCAAGTTGTATGTGACATGGAAGAGTGACCCATGACTCTAATCAATTGTGCACTTGCATTCAAATGCAAATTATAAATAATGCACAAATTTAGGGGAGCTCTTGCTTATCACATACCTCTCAAGGCGATGATGCTATTCATTGATAACATCTTTTATCGAAGCTTCGATCTATATGTTTTCATCCATTACCAAAAAGGGGAGATTGAAAGCACAACTTATCTCTAGGTGGTTTTGGTAATTAACAACAACATATATTTCATTGGACTAATGTTTACACCAAGTGTATCTCAGGAAAAAGTTCAATGATGGGTTGGCTAAAGAACAATGTGGAGAACATTCCCTAGGGAAGGAAGGAATAGGATTGGCCATGCTTCAAGATTGAGGACTCTACATTTTACATTTTGTGAGAAATCACTTTTGAGTCCATAGGAAAGCCAGTACTATTAAAAGGGGATGAGGAATTATGATGATCTGGTTGCTCAAGTGCTTAGAGATTAGCCACCAAAAATACTCACCCACGTTCCCACAAAAATCTTCTGCCCAAAAGCCAAACGTCAAAATTTGGTGACACCAATATTTTCCATTCGGATCCACCGAGTTTTACCCTAGAAAAAAGCCCAGCCAAGCCCTAGCATCTCGGTACTACCAAGTTTTCATTCGGTGCAACCGAAAAACAGTGACCAACTTTCCGTTAACCAATTTCTTAAAATCGGTCCCACCAAGTTTAAGGAATCATTACCACCAAGACTTGGTAACTGCCTAGGCCACCCATATCGGGACCACCGAGATTTATATATTGGTCTCACCGAAAAGGCCAAAGTTGCCACATTTTGCACTAGTCGGTGCAACTGAGTTTTTATTCCGGTTTCACCGAGTTGGGCAATAATGTTGTAACGGTTGGATTTTTGGACATGCCTATACATACCCCTCCACCACCTCTCACTCGCAAGAGAAGCACTCAGAACACACACTCACTTTCCATATCCAATTTTCTGAGAGAGAACCACCTAGCCTTGTGTTCAGGTCAAGATCATCCACTCCAACCATATGGATCTTGATTTCTAGCCTCCCCAAGTTGCTTTCCATCCAATCAATCTCTTCTACCCATGCCAAACCTGTGAGAGAGTGATTGAGTGTCGAGGAGACTATCTTTTGAAGCATAAGAGCAAGGATTTCATCATACTACCACATTTATATTACCTTTTGGAGGGTGGTGCCTCCTAGATTGGTTAGGTGTCGCTTGGGAGCCTCCTTCTTCGTGATTGTGGAGTTGAACCAAGAAGTTTGTAAGGGCAAGGAGATCGCCTACTTCGTGAAGATCTACCCCGAGTAAGGCTAGCCCTTCGGGACGTAGGCAATCATGGAATAGAGAAGGTTGCTACTTCGTGGACCCCTTGTGGATGGAGCCCTTTGTGGACTCTTGCGACCGTTACCCTACGTGGGTTGAAGTCTCCATAAACATGGATGTACGATATCACCACCTATCGGAACCACGGGAAAAATATCCGTGTCTCCAATTGTGTTTGATCTTCTTATCCCTATCCTGCTAACATATGCTTGTCTTTACTTTCCGCTGCAATACACGTAGACATGCATGTGTAGGGTGAACCTGAATTGCAGCTATCGCCAAAATTTTCCAACCAATTAACTTGGGAAAATGTTAGGTTTTTATTTGGTCAAATAGTCTAATCACCCCCTCTAGACCTACTTTTGATCCTACAATAGGGGCGACTTTCATATTTTTATCTATCTTCTGATGTCGCTGGTGTAAGAGCACATTTCTCCATGTGTGGTTTTGGTAATTGATGACACCCCTATGGACTAATGGTTGCCTTGAATTATACTCGAAGGATTTGTCCATAGGTACTTCTTGAAGTCCATCTGTTGGTTTCAAGGAGTTTATATGATGACCAAGGTGGTATTCAAGGTGTTATCCAAATATTGATCATGTAAGAGTTGAGCTTATTGCAAGCATGCCTTGAAGAAGAAGACTATGTGAGCATTAATGTTTACCTTCACGACATCATCTTTATGAAGAGAGAAGATACGATACAAAGTTGATCAAGACTAAGTCAAAGAGTGAACCAAGTTGATCAACACACAAAGCGTACAAGATGTATCAAGGAGGATCAAGTGATCCCATGGTATGGTAAGCATTGTCCATCATGCTTTGTGTACTAACCCATGGTCTACATGAGAGTTCTTTGTGGGGTTAGGTATATTTCCATGGGCTTGCATCAAGAGGGAGATCCCATACATCCCATGGAAGATGACATCAAGTGGAGATCATCATCAAGGGTGCGATGTGCAAGCTCAAGTGAAGCATCATGAAGAGATCATGCTTGAGGCTTGTCGTTCATTGTGGTGAAAATGGACTTTTGAAGATGTGCCGAAGAGTGGCTCACCCATAGTGGAGCATGGGGGAGTAATCAACTAGTCTTCATCAAGCCCGCGCAATCAAGAAAGGTGGTCCATCTTGAGGAAGTCAAGATCGTCATCATCTAGCTCAAGTGGACTATGCTCCAGGCAAAGATTTGACCTTGATAGGGTTTTATATTTTCCCGGTCTCATGGTGGTAGTTGGGAGACCGGGTTATAGGATCGATTGCCGTACTATCAAGGGGGGCTCTCAACTGAGTAGCTTGATCGTATGTGTCGTGGATTTATCACGTCAGATGTCCGGGTGAACGGACTTGGATTCGAGGCCATTGCTAACGTGATGGACTCAAAGGGGTTGATTGGGACGAAGGACATGAGTTTACCCAGGTTCGGCCCCTCAAGTCGAGGTAATAGCCTACGTCCTGTTTGTTCTTGTATTGCTTGTTGTATCGATTACCAGGGAGCTAAAGCTTGACCTAGTTCTCGATCACCTCATATCTAAGTCGCCTCGGGTCTGCCTTTATATAAGAGGTCAGGACCACGGGGCTTTACAATTGTCTAACCGAATCTCATTGTCTATCCGAGTCTTCCTCTATCTTCTTGTCCAAGCTGTCCGCGAGCGGCTTACACGCCCGGGTCTTCTCCGTCCGGGCCACCTTGCGGCCCACCTTGAGCCGCTTATCTTCCTGGGCCGTAGACCTTACGGCTCACCCTTGGGCCGGCTCATGAGCCATCAATGTGACCCGGAACCTTAATGGCGGGTCATATTGCGGGGTTATATCCCCAACATTAGGCCCCATGTTGAATTGAGCTTGCTCATTTCATCCCTTTCTTCTGCTCTTCGGCGAGTCACCCGGTGATGACCCGGCGTGATGTCACATAGTCCCTGCGAGAGAGATCCGCTGACGTGCCACCGAATCTTTTATTAAATGGTCAGCCCGAGAATCGAGGCGTCCACCTTAGTCAAATGGTTTTCTTCGCCTAGATTTTTGCGCCTATCTCGTTCTCCCTTTAAATAAGACCTGTTGCAGGTGAAAACCTTTCCTTCTCCCGCTCGCTCTTCATCTTCTTCCTCTCATCGCCTCTGCTCCAGCGCACTCTGCTCCGGCGCCGTCTTCGCATCGTTGTCAACCAGGCCGCTGCATCAACCTACGTCGTTCCAGTTTTTCTTCCACGTCCGCCGCTCCATTTTAAGCCCAAGCTCCTCCTTAGATCCATCGCCATCGTAGTAAGGTTTGCAGAAGCTCCGCCACTGCCGCTCGGGCTCCGTCCGCACCATCGTCGGTGTACTCCCGACGCCGTTGATGCCTTTAACGTGCATCCTTGCCACGCCGCCGCGTACGGGGCGGCCGTACGCAATGCGCGGATCGTCACGGCTCTGTTTTCTTTCTTCTGCTTCATCTGTTCTTCGCTAGGTCGAGAATAAGAACCTGTTTTCCTACTTTTGTAGATCCTTAATTGTAGCGGTAGTTTGCGAAACCTGTTTTCAGGACTTAGCCGATTTTTGCTCCTCCTTTCCTTGTTGAACCGCCAGGCCTCTCCGGCTCTCATCAGCGGGACTATGGCATAGTATCTGTAGAGCCCTTAAAATTGTAAGCCGTCACAGATATCTGCTTGCTCTTAACTCGCCGCGTATTTAATTTTGCACAGTCTTTAAGCCGCTAGTATGTCTCGCGCCGCCAACTCATGCAACTGGGTCGGGTCTTGCATCATGGAAGAGTATTTAACGGATTTCGTTGGCGCGGGCACTCTTCCTTCCAAGGAGGTCCTTCATTGGCAGGTTCCGGGTGACGAAACACGGCCCTCTCCCCAAAAAGGAGAGGTAGTAGTTTTCTCTGACCATATCGAGCGAGGATTTGTGCCACCCGGCACGAAATTCTTCTGTGATGTTCTTCACCTATACAAGCTTCACCCTCAAGACTTGGCCCCCAACCCCATTTCAAACATATGCAATTTCCAAGTGCTCTGCGAAGTTTACCTGCAAATCAAGCCGTCTGTAGGTTTGTTTCAAGAGTTCTTCTACGCCAACCGCCAAACTGAAATGAAAGGCGGTCCGAGTCTGGAGCTTGGCGGTATTTCCATTCAACGACGCAGAGACATCATCTTTCCGGCTGCGCAGATGCCGAGTCATCTGAAGGATTGGTACAAAACTTGGTTCTACTGCAAGAACACCTCTCCTGAAAATGAGCGCCCATTGCTGGGTTATCGTCCCTCCTGGCTCAGGACAGATTCAAAACTTCCTGGCCGGCTCTCAGCTTCAGAACGTGCCAGGAATGAGCCAGCTCATGCGAAGATCAAGGCACTCATGGCCAATGGCCTGACCGGATTAGATTTGATCCGCTGCTGGATTTCTTGGCGGATTATGCCCTTAAGCCGTAGATGCCGGCTTATGTGTGAATATGAAGACAAGTATGACAAATCCTTATGCTTCAGTCAATCAACCCTGACAGAGGATGACATCACCACTGTCATCCGGCGCCTTGTCCATGAAGCCTCCGGCTCATGCAACGCCATTGGCCTGGCGCCTTTTAACGTCAACAATCCGGCTCTAGATGTAAGTCAATTCCTTTCCATCCATCTCTTGGATTTTTGTTTGTACCTTGCTGATCTATTACTCTTCTCCAGTTTATTTTCGCAGTCTGACTCTGATTTCTCGAAGAAGGAGTACGTCCCTCCTTCGAAGAAGCTCAAGAAGAAGGCCCCAGCCAAAAAGCCAAAGAAAGACGCCCCACGAGAGGAATGGTTCGACCCGCCACAGTCATCCAGCTCAGAGGTAAAATTTTAGTTGTTTGCTTGATATTTTGCCTTCTTGTTTTACCAATGCTTGTTTTACTCACAGGATGATGTGGAGACCAGCCGTGCCAATGCCCCTGAGGTAAACTATGTTTCTTCCGGCTCAGAGTATTTTGTCCCCCGAAAGCCGCGACGGGTTACCAGAAAAGTTCCTCTTTCTCATCCTCTCGCTTACCTGGCTCCCGACTTTCTTTTGAAAAAGCAACAACAGGCTGAACGTCGCCAGACCCGGAGCGTCGGCTCCACTGAGCTTATGTCCGGCTTGCCGAACTCGCCAACTCCGAAGAAACGCCCCGCAGAGGTATGTGTTCCTGTTTGATTCATTTCTCTTTATAACCTTGGTGCTGTCTCATCTTTCTTAAATTTCATCTCAGAAATCGCCCTCTTTCGGCGACTCTTCGGCGACCGCTCTGTCGCCTCCCAAGATCAACCCGTTGTAAGTGTTTTTCCACTATAACATCCGGTTCTTTGTAGGGTAGTAATATCCTTTGGATTCTGATCGTTCTATCTTGCAGTGCTCAAGCCAAGCATCGGAAGACCAACAAGCCCTCCCCCGGCCCTGCTGCTCAAGAGCCGGAGCAAGAACAACCGGAGGAGCCACAACCGGATGTAGATCTGCCAATTGTCTCCACTGAGCCGGCTACTGAAGATATCATCCCGGAGAGCCCTCTAAGGGGTCCTTCGAAACCGCCAAGTCCTGCCAAGACCACTGCAACTCCGGAAGTCGTGATCACCGGTTCTGCTCCTTAGTCTCCTCCGGCCCACGTGCTGACCAGGCATAAAGAGTTGGCCGAGGCCTTCAAGAAGTTGGACTTCGGCTCTTCTTTTGAGAAGATGACGGCCGAAGAACTCCACGCCAGGTATACGAACCGGCTTTCCACCAGCCGAGATCTAGAACTTCGGCTAGTCAACTTGATGAAGATAAAATATGAGGTACTCCTCCTCTTGCTATAACCTTACTTAGCCCCCAAGGGCCGGTTCAATTCTAGCTTAAGAGTTGAACCGGGTCTTTTCTGATCCTCTGTAGAAAATCCAAATCCATTGCCCCCAAGGGCCGACTCAAACTTGATAAAGTTGAGTCGGAGCTTTAATGTAGATAGCCTGAAGAACCACTTGTAGCCCCCAAGGGCCGACTCAAACTTGATAACATTGAGTCGGAGCTTTTGTTATAAGTCAATTTGAAGAGCCATATTGTAGCCCCCATGTTCCGGATTAACTTTGATGAAGATGTGCCAGAACTGTATTGATTTCGCGAAGATCAAATATACATTAGCCCCCAAGTGTCAAACATATTGCTTGCAATTTGCTTGAGACTTGTATAACTTTGTCTTTAACCTTCATCATTTGATACAATTTCCATTCTGGCGACTTATTCTGTATTTTGATATGTCACAGGAAGCATTAAATGAAGCCGGGTCGCAGTTGATGGACCTGAAGAACAACCTGGCAGCTCAACAAGAGGCCCACAGCGTCGCCGATGAAAAGTGCCGGCTTCTCTCTGAGGAGCTGGCCACAATCAAGGCCGATTTTGCTGCTCTTAAGGAGTCAGCTGAATCTGAGAAGACTGCTTTGACCCAATGGGCGGATGACGCCGACCAGCGGCTGATAGCTATGGCGGATGAACTCCAAGGCTTGAAGCGCCACATAAGCAAGATGTCAGCCGCCCTCTTTGGTAAGCTTCTGACAACTTTGTGTTTCAAATGGCTACATCTTTACTTAGATTGGCGACTCATCTGAATTGTCTGGTTTATACAGGTCCTAGGAGCCGGCAGTTGGCTTCTGATAGCCTACTGCCGTTGAAGGCCATCTATACCTTAACTGAGCAGTTGTACTGTGGTGCAATCTGCACTATCAAGGCTGTGCAATATAAGGATAAAATTCTGGTGACTCTCAAGGGTGTCTTAGAGCTCTTCTCCACCATGCCGAAGCAGATCGCCGAGCTCAAGAATTAAGCCGCCCGCCAAGGGGCCATTGCGGGCATCAGCCGGGCTTTGGCCTTTGCTCCGGGCCTAATAGCCGCCGAGATGATGGAGGGCTTCCCTTCAAGAAAATATGACGGCTCGGAGTTTACTGACACTGACTACAGCCGGTGCATGAAGGAGTCTCGGGTGTTAGCTTCTGTCTTGGCGGAGGAGGTTGATTTGTCAACTTATCAAGCAACTTATGACCTAGAGCAGAAGAGAGTCCGCGGTCCTCTGTACGAGTGCAAAGATTTGACGCCTGCTCGGAGTAAGGACCTCTTTGCTCCAGATCTTGACCCATCACCTTATTTCGAAGGCTCTTTTGCGGCTCTAACGAACTGCAATTGGGATTTGGACAACCTCCAGATCAGGGCCACAGAAGAGCTGGCGCAGGATGACCCGTCAACTAATTAGCTTCTGCTTTAAGAACTTGTATCAGCTTAACCCGCCGTGTGACAACTGAAAAACTTGTCTGAAATTTTGATCTCCTCTGGGAGTGTAATAGCTAGCTGAAACTTGTCTGAAACTTGTCATGATGTTTCTATAAGATGATCCGGCTTTTGGCTGCCATTTGTCTCTGTATGCTTTGAATCATTTAGACTTGCCTTGTCATCATAAAACACACCTGTAGCTGAGAGTAGGTAAACTGCACCCAAAGGCGGTGACTCCCTTTTGGTGATTGCGGCCAATCTGGTCAACCGGATATGGCATAAAGCCTGGCCGATAAGGCATTTAGAAGATACACCCGGAGGTAATAATATGGCGTAGATGCCGACAGATAAGCATTAGAAGCTGTACCCGAAGGTAAGAAGCCGCTCTCGCCATGGCTAATTTTCCTTAGCCGGATTTTTATAAGAACAACTAATAGGCGTTAGAAGCTATACCCGAAGGTAAGAAGCAGCCGTTCACCGCAGCTAAGTTACCTTAGCTATTTTTACAAGAACAGCTAATAGGCGTTAGAAGCTGTACCCGAAGGTAAGAAGCTGCCGTTCACCACAGATAATTTACCTTAACTGTTTTTACATGGACTTAGGCGGCTAATAGGCATTAGAAGCTGTACCCGAAGGTAAGAAGCCGCCGTTCACGGGTCATGAGATGTTAGCTACCCGTTGGTAAAAAACCTCTCATAACCGCGGCTAAACTGGTTAGTCGGAGATGACATAGAGCCGGCTGATAGGGTGTTAGAAGCGATACCCATCGGTAAGAAGCCCCCCTAAGCAATACGGTGTGACCCGCCGGCGGATAGGCATTAGAAGTTGTACCCGAAGGTAAGAAGCCGCCCTCACCATGACTAATTTACCTTAGTCGGTTTTTTGTGGCAAAATGTCGGCTTAATAGGTGTCTACCACCGTTCAGCAATACGACGCAAAGCGCCGGCGGATAGGCGTTAGAAGCTGTACCGGCTAAATATAGGAAGCCGCCCTCGCCGCGACTCATTTTTCTGAGCCGGATTTTGTGGCATAACGCCTGGCTAATAGGCATCTACTGCCGTTCGCCGACCTCAGTTGATGTATCAACCGGAATATTGTTTAATCTTCTCTCATACGAGGATATGTGAAACAGCAGAGGCTTCTCTGTTTATTTATATAAATGTGATATGTACAATGGTAGGTCTTCACACCCTTAGGTGAAATAAGGCCAGAGATGCGCGATGTTCCATGGCCGACGGGTCTCCTGACCCGCCGTACCCGAGTCGTCTCGGATATCGATGAGGTAATATGACCCGTTGTTGAGATTTCTGCTAACCACAAAGGATCCTTCCCATGGATGTGACAGCGTATGCATATTTGTCTGGTCTTGAATCAGCCGGAGCACCAAGTCGCCTTCCTGGAATGTCTGGGTCTTGACCGTGCGGCTGTGATAGCGGCGCAGGTCTTGTTGATAAATCGCCGATCGGGCCGCTGCTAACTCTCGCGCCTCTTCCAAAGCATCCAATGCATCTTGGCGCGCCGTCTCATTGTCCGTCTCAACGTAAGCCGCCACTCTTGGTGAGTCATGTCGGATGTCACTAGGAAAGACCGCCTCGGCACCGTACACCATAAAGAAAGGTGTGAAACCCGTAGATCTGTTAGGAGTGGTTCTGATGCTCCATAAGACGGAGGGTAATTCCTCTACCCAACACCCGGGCGTTCGCTGCAAAGGAACCATAAGCCGTGGCTTAATACCCCTTAGAATTTCCTGATTGGCACGCTCTGCCTGACCGTTGGACTGTGGATGCGCCACTGTTGAAACATCAAGCCGGATATGCTCTTCATCACAGAATTTTTTCATAGCCCCTCGGATAGATTTGTACCATTATCAGTGATGATGCTGTGGGGGTAACCAAAATGGTAGATCAACTTTTTAATAAACTGAACTGCCGTAGCTGCGTCACACTTGTTGTCCGGCTCTGCCTCTACCCATTTGGTAAACTTGTCAACCGCCTCCAGAAGGTGTGTTTTTCTTGTCCTTGGATCTCTTGAAAGGTCCCACCATGTCAAGCCCCCAGACCGCAAACGGCCAAGTAATTGGTATCATCCTTAACTCCTGAGCCGGGACATGAGCACGTCGGCCAAATTTCTGACAGCCGTCGCACTTACGGACTAGGTCTTCTGCATCTTTGTGAGCCGTCAACCAGAAAAATCCGTGCTGGAAAGCCTTGGCCACCAAAGACTTCGAGCCGGCGTGGTGTCCACAATCGCCAGCATGAATCTCATTCAAGATCTGCCGGCCTTCCTCTGGTGAAACACAACGTTGGAAAACTCCCGTCACACTGCATTTATGTAACTCACCATTAACTATTGTCATAGACTTAGAACATCGGGTGATCTTCCTGGCCAGATGCTCATCCTCAGGTAACTCGCCCCGGGTTAAATAGGCCAGATAAGGAATAGTCCAATCTGGGATAACATGTAGAGCCGCCACCAATTCTGCCTCCGGGTCAGGAATAGCCAAATCTTCCTCTGAAGGTATCTTGACAGCCGGATGGTATAAGACGCCCAGAAAGACATTAGGCGGCACCGGCTTACGTTGGGAACCTAGCCGTGATAAAGCATCAGCCACCTCGTTCTTGCGACGATCAATGTGATCTACCTGATACCCATTGAAGTGACCCGCAATAATATCAACCGCCTGCCTATAAGCCGCCATCCGCGGATCCTTGGAGTCCCAAGTGCCAGAAACTTGCTGAGCCACAAGATCTGAGTCACCCAAACACCTGACCCGGCTCAAAATCATCTCCTTGGCTAATCTAAGACCATGAAGCAAAGCCTTGTACTCAGCCGCATTGTTAGTGTAGGGAAACATCAGCCGGAGCACATAACAAAACTTGTCACCCTTTGGGGATGTTAGGACAACCCCTGCTCCAGACCCCTCTAACTGCTTGGATCCATCAAAGTGTATAGTCTAGTATGTGTTATCCGGCTTTTCTTCGGGAGCTTGACACTCTGTCCAATCATTTATGAAATCCACCAAAGCTTGGGACTTGACCACCATGCGAGGAACATACTTTAAATTAAGAGGTCCCAGCTCTAACGCTCATTTAGCAATCCTTCCTGTGGCTTCTCTGTTCTGGATAATATCCCCCAATGGAGCAGAACTGACCATAGTTATCTGGTGCCCTAGAAAGTAGTGTTTTAACTTGCGGTTGGCCATGAAAACTCCGTATACCAGCTTCTGCCAATGCGAATATCTTTGCTTAGATTCTGCTAGGACCTCACTGATATAATAAAGCGGCCTTTGCACGGGATACTCCTTACCAGCCTCCTTGTGCTCGACCACAATTGCAACGCTGACTGCCCTATTGTTAGCCACCACATAAAGGAGCAACGGTTCTTTCTCAGCCAGAGCGGCTAACACTGGTGGCTCAGTCAGCTATTTCTTAAGCGCCTCAAGTGCTTCACCCGCCGCTTTGCTCCAGACAAACTTGTCCGTCTTCTTCATCATCTGATATAAAGGAATAGCCTTCTCTCCAAGGCGGCTTATGAACCGGCTCAACACAGCAATCCGCCCTGCCAGGCACTGAACGTCATTAATGCACGCCGGATCTCCTAGGGAAGTAATAGCCTTGATTTTATCCGGGTTAGCCTCGATGCCACGCTCAGAGACCAAGAAACCCAAATGCTTTCCTGCTGGAACCCCAAAGACACACTTGGTCGGGTTAAGCATCATCTTGTAGACCCGGAGATTGTCAAAGGTTTCCTTTAGGTCCTCCAAAAGAGTCTCCTTCTTTTTGGATTTGACTACGATGTCATCCACATAAGCATGAACATTTCAGCCAATTTGACTGTGAAGGCAGTTCTGTACGCACCATTGATAAGTCGCCTGGGCACTCTTGAGCCCGAAAGGCATAGAGACATAATAGAATGCCCCAAAGGGTGTAATGAACGCCGTCTTCTCCTGGTCTTTCACTGCCATCTTGATATGATGATAACCGGAATAAGCATCTAGGAAGCATAAGCTTTCACATCCTGCTGTAGCATCAATGATCTGATCAATACGTGGGAGGGCAAAGGGATCAGCCGGACAAGCCTTATTAAGGTCCGTGTAATCCACACACATATGCCATGTGCTGTTCTTTTTGAGCACTAGCACTGGGTTAGCCAACCATTCCGGATGAAAAACTTCAACAATAAAACCTGCAACCAAGAGTCGGGCAACTTCTTCCCCAATAGCCTTGCATCTCTCCTCATTGAACCGCCGCAGAAACTGTTTGATCGGCTTAAACTTTGGATCCACATTAAGGTTGTGCTCAGCGAATTCTCTCGGTACACCTGGCATGTCAGAGGGCTTCCATGCAAAGATGTCCCGTTTCTCACGGATGAATTCGATGAGCGCGCTTTCCTATTTGGGATCCATATGAGCTCCAATGATGAACTGCTTAGATGAGTCGCCCGGATTGAAATCTACTGCCTTGGTATCATCTACTGAAAACTTGAGGGGCGGCTCAACCTCCATGGTTGGCTTTTTCAGGGGGGTCAGATCCTCCGGATGAACATTCTCCTTATAAAACTTAAGCTCCTCCTGGGCACAACTGGACTCTGCGTAAGCCGCATCTCTTTCTTCACACTCAATAGCCGTGTTTCGGTTACCATGAACAGTGATGGTACCGTTTAAGCCGTGCATCTTGAGCTGTAAGTAAACATAGCAGGGTCGAGCCATGAACTTAGCATAAGCCGGCCGTCCAAACAAGGCATGATAAGGGCTCTTGATCTTAACCACCTTAAACCATAAGGACTCCACTCTGTAGCTGTATTCATCGCCAAAAGCCACTTCCAAAGAAATCCTGCCCACTGGATGCGCCGACTTACCCGGCACCACACCATGAAAAACAGTGGACGAAGGTTTTAAGTCCTTGTCGAGCAACTTCATCCGCCGGAAGGTGTCATAATAAAGGATGTTTATGCTGCTGCCGCCATCCATGAGCACCTTGTTCAACATATATCCACCCACTTGGGGGGCTAGAACCAAAGCCAGCCGCCCCGAGTCATCAACGCGTGGCGGGTGATCTTCACGGCTCCATGTTATGTCATATTCAGACCACTTTAGATACTGTGGAAGAGCCAGCGTAACCGCATTGACCGCCCGTTTTTGCAACTTCTGGTCCCGTCTATTGAGACTAGTCGTGAAGACATGGTACTGCCCGGAGCTGAGCTGCTTCGGGTTACTCTGAAAATCGGACTGATTCCGCTGTTGCTGTTGTTGTTGATTATTATTACCAGAGTGCGGGTGCTGTCCCCCGTGATTATCCTGACCCGGATGACCAGATGCTGAACCGCCAGAACCGAATCCGGCTCCTGACCCGCCATGTCCTGGGCCGCCTGGCGGGCCGCCACCATGATGGTTAGGTTGTGTGACATACCGCTTGAACTTCTGCATAACAGAACAACTCTCCCATGTATGATTTGCCGGCCTATCAGGCAAACTATGATTCGAACAAGGTCGCTTAAGCAACTCTTCCATGTTCGAGGAAAAATTATCCCTGCCCAAGGGCGGTCCAAACCTCTTGTTGCCCTTGGGATGATTCTGCTGGGCATTTGTGTTGGCCACCAGCTCTGATTCTACTTCTGGATTCTTGCGCTTACTCTGGCTACCATTGTTCACCGCACCCTTGCCTTGGTTGCCCTTCTTGCCTTGACTGGCCTTTTCCTCATCAGAACCCGGATCCTTCGTGCTGTCTGAGTTGGCGTATTTCATGAGAGCCATCATGAGCTCTCCCATGTCCTGACACGTACGCTTGAGCCGGCCAAGTTTCTGCTTTAGAGGAATAAAGTGGCAGTTCTTCTCTAAGATCAACACCGCTTGAGCCGCCGTGATCTGCTCTGATGAGTGAATAATTGTCGAGACCCGCCGTACCCAATGATGAGCCGACTCGCTCTCCTGTTGGACACAGTGATCAAGATCCACAATAGTCATAGGCTGCTTGCACGTCCCTTGAAAGTTTTTAATGAATCGAGCCCTGAGCTCTGCCCATGAATTGATGGTATTAGGTGGTAACCCCTTTAGCCATGTACGAGCCGGGCCTTCAAGCATCATGACGAAATACCTGGCACAAACCGCCTCACTAACATCCAGCATCTCCATGGCCAGTTCATAGCTTTCCACCCAGGCCTCTGGGGGTAAATTAGCAGTGTAATTTGGGACCTTGCGGGGACCTTTGAAGTCTTTCAGCAACCGCTCGCTCCGGAGATCCGGCAATAGACACGGTAGCCCTCCCGTCCTGGGGGTTACTCCTGCCCCTGCGGAAACGGAAGGCTCGGGCTCTTGTTAAGCCGGCCTAGCTGGCGCCTCTTGCGGGCTTCCCGCATGGTTTACACATGCATGTGTATCTCTTCACGGTCGGTGACCCGTTGGAATCTCTCTGTGATGGTTGCTGCTGGAACCTGCTGGTGACTCGTAGCGCCGGCTAAAACTATGCTAGGAAGAGGGGTTGAATGGACGCGGCTCTGGCTATGAGCGTATCTCTCCTGGTGGGCCATGGCCGTCTGCAAGTACCAGATGGCGTTCTGCATATCCTCTGCAAAGGGTGCTTCATCCGAGATAGGGATCGTCTCAAGCCGGGTGGCAGCTGCTACCATATTCTCGACCGGATTAGAATAATGACCCGCCGGTGTTGGAAAGCCCCCAGGTGAAGCTTGGTTACGTTGGGCCGGATGAGTCGCTGGCCGTTCCGTTGGGCGGCTCTCGGGCGCGCCCGCGGCTCGCCCCGCGCCAGGGGTATTAAAGAGGTTCGTCACTTCATAATGCTCTGGTAGACGGGACTGATGCCTCCTCCAATGTACCGCCGCCACTGACCTTTGCTCTAGCCCTAGACGGAAAGCATCTTTCTTGATACGTTCTGCCTCTTCTTCCATCTGGACCTTCAGCTCAGCCATCCTTTGTCGTTCCTCTGCCATTCGGCCCTTGATCCTTGCGATCTCTAGATTCCGAGCTACTTGATTATCTGGTGTGACCTCAGTGGACATGAGAGCCGCGAGTTCATCCATCAACTCCACAAGAACTTGAGCCGGCGGCGGCGGGTTATCACCCGAAGTGGCGGCTGCCGCGGCTGCGTTACTTGCGGCTGGGGCTGACCCCGCCATGAACACCGCCGCATGAATCGGAGGTTTCATAACATCCGACTCAAAGCCATCCAACTCAGGGTATGCATCATCTTATCCCCCAAGGCCACCATTGCGGAGCTGGTACACTGATTCTGTTTCTCCACTTGAAGATTCATCTTCTGAATAAACAAGGGTTTCCTGTGACCCGGATGCTTCCAGATCCATACCTTGAGTGAAGCCTACAAAGACATGCCTCTGACCCGGATTGGCGCGGGTAGGCCGCACGTTACTTACAGATTGGAGACGCTGAGCCGGCTCGACAATGTTGGTGCAGACATCCGGCCCCGGTGTAGATCCATCAGCCTTTCCGATGAAAACGTGGATCCCGCTAAACAGAACCCGGAATCCATACTCCACGGACTCGGCGTCAAGACCCCAGCCGGCATCGTCGATGTAGAACCGGCCGCGGCGACTCTTTCTCATCCTTATGACCACGTATCCCTCGAGCCCTAGGAGAGAGCCCTTTGAGAACTCAACACCACCAAGCGCAAGCCCCATGGTGGGCGCCAACTGTCGTGGATTTATCGCGGCAGATGTCTGGGTGAACGGACTTGGATTCAAGACCATCGCTAATGTGATGGACTCAAAGGGGTTGATTGGGACGAAGGACACGAGTTTACCCAGGTTTGGCCCCTCAAGTCGAGGTAATAGCCTACCTCCTGTTTGTCCTTGTATTGCTTGTTGTATCGATTACCAGGGAGCTAAAGCTTGACCTAGTTCTCGATCACCCAACTCTAAGTCGCCCCGGGTCTGCCATTATATAGGAGGTCAGGACCACGGGTCTTTACAATTGTCTAACCGAGTCTCATTATCTATCAGAGTATTCCTCTATCCTCTTGTCCAAGCTGTCCCCGAGCGGCTTACACGCCCGGGTCTTCTCTGTCCGGGCCACCTTGCGGCCCACACCTTGAGCCGCTTATCTTCCTGGGCCGTAGACCTTACGGCTCACCCTTGGGCCGGCTCACGAGCCATCAATGTGACCCGGAACCTTAATGGCGGGTCATATTGCGGGGTTATATCCCCAACAGTATCGTTTGTTGAGAGCTCAAGCCATTGCATTCTCGGCATCATCATCTTTCTTTGTTCTTGGTTGGCTTTTTTCTATGTGGGTTCTTGATCTTGTGGCTATCTTCGTGACAAGCTCTAGTACATCAAAAACATATTTCATATGCTTCTTCTATTGCGTTTTTGGTGTTGGAGGTTTTACCGGTCTTATTCGAGGAAGGGTTCTCACCATTTTCTTATGGGCATTTTCTAATTTCTTCTTATTGATATTTATATTAGTATTGTGTTAGCCCATGTCATTAGCTTTCCAACAAACTTTGTTTCATTGAATTTGTAGCCCGTTTGCAAAAGTTGTGGCAATTTTGGTGTTCTTAAAAGGCTATTGCGGCTACTACTGCTTGGAGCGGTTGTAATTTTTTACTACCGCTCGAGAGCGGTACTACCACGGCTCCAGAGTAGTAGTACTGCTCCGGACCAAAATCTCGTGTTAAGTCCAGTGATGGTAGGCACGGATGTATTTTTTTGTACCCCTCACAAGTAGTAGCACCGCTACCCTTTTCGATAGTACTGCTATCTCTAGCGGTAGTACCGTGAGGACGAGCGGTAGTACCGCTCCGGTGGTTCTACTCGCCTTTTGCCTCCTCGTTGTTGTTTTTCAAAGGGCTTACACCACCCTAGAGGTAGTATCTCTCCCATGAGCGGTAGTACCGATCCGTGCGGGTTGTGAGCATAACGGTTGGATTTTTCCCCACCTATAAAAGGGGGTCTTCTTCCCCATCGAACCTTATCCTTTGAGCTCGTGTTGTTCCCCCATTGTTGACCTTCTTCGAGCTTGCTAAGTCTCAATCCCTCCAATTATTCTTTCTAGTTCTTGAGGGAAAAGAGAGATGAGATCTAGATCCACATTTCCACCAATCACTTTCTCCTGTAAGTGAGGGGAACCCCTTGGATCTAGATCTTGGAGTTCTTCATGTTCTTCTTCGTTCTTCCTCCCATTTTCCTCCCTAGCATTAGTTGCTTTGGTGGGATTTGGGAGAGAAGGACTTGGGCACTCTGTGTGCCCTTGCCATTGCATTTGGTGCATAGGTTTGAGTTCTCCACGGTGATACATGGAAGTGAGAAGTTGAGAAGCTTATTACCCTTGGGTGTTTGAGCACCCTAGAGCTTGTTCCTCTTGGGTGCTTTGGCGCCCTAGATGGTTGGTGGTGCCTCAGAGCTCAATCATTGTGGTGCAAAGCTCTGGGCATGTGTCGAGGTCTCCAATTAAGTTGTGGAGATTGCCCCGAGCATTTGAGGTCACCGTGAAAGCCATAGTCCATTGTGGTGAAGCTTCATGGTATTTTTGGGAGCCTCCAATTAAGTTGTGGAGTTTGCCCCCAACCTTTTTTGTACGGGTTCGGTGACCACCCTCAAGTGTCCCTTAGTGGAATCACGGCATCTTGCATTGTGCGAGGGCGTGAGGAGATTACGGTGGCCCTTGTGGCTTCTTGGGGAGCATTGTGCCTCCACACCGCTCCGAACAGAGATTAGCATCTGCAAGGGTGTGAACTTTGGGACACATTGTCGGCTCCGCGTGCCTCGGTTATGTCTTACCCGAGCCCCTTTACTTATGCACTTTACTTTGTGATAGCCATATTGTTTCTTGCTATATATCTTTCTATCAGTTAGTTGTTTATCTTGCTTAGCAAAAGTTGTTGGTGCACATAGGTGAGCCTAGTTGTTATAGTTTTGTGCTTGACTTATTAAACATTAGTTTTATTCCGCATTTTTTCAAGCCTAAATCATAATTATTTTTAAGCGCCTATTCACCCCCCTCTAGGCGACATCCACGTCCTTTCAATTGGCATCAGAGCTAGGTCTCTCATTATTAGGTTTAACCACCTAAAGAGTAAGGATGTTGACTAGGGGATTAGGATTCTCTAGCACTCTTAGTTTCAATGGCACAAATTTTGATGTTTGGGTAATTCGCATGCTTAATCTCTTTAGGGTCATGAACCCGACTTTAGAGCGAATTGTAGACATGGGTTTTTCTCCTCCAGAGGATTCTCAACACCTATCTTTGGAGGATGATAAAATCTCTTATCTCAATGCTCAAGCTTGTAATGTGCTTTTTTATGCTTTGAGCTATGTTGTTATATTTGAACTCATGTCGTTTCAGGATGCACATGATTTGTGGACAAAGCTTCAAGATAAATTTGGCGAGTCCGAGATTTGTAGGATGATTGTTCTCCCTCCACCTTTGGTCGTGTTGTCTTCTCAACTTCATCTACTTCACCTATATGTGGATTGCCACAAGGTAATTATATGGTGAGTAGTGATGATCATTGTAATGATGATAGTGGGCTTATTGTTGATAATTCTTCTTCACTATCTTATTGCAATGCTTCATCTTTGGACTTTAACACGTCGAGCACTTTAAATGTTTCACATGCTTGTGTTGATAGTCCTTGCATATCAAGTACAAATTTCTTGACTAAATCTCATGATGATATGCTTGCTATATCTTGTTGTCATGATAAAAATGTATCTATTTCCTCGAGTTCTTGTGCTAAGAATGTAGAGGAAACCCAACGCTCCATGGAACAAGATGTGGTCTTGAATGGTGCTTCAAGGGACCCTACATCATCATCTATTATTTCTCACTTTTGCCTTATGGCTAAGGCTTCAAAGGTATCTCCTACTTTGAATCCCAATATATCTCACAATGATGATGTTGATGATAATGATGAAGAGAGTGATAATATTGCTTCCTTAAAAATTATGGGAGAAATGGTTTTTAAAGTTCTTCATAAGAATAACATTGCTCGTTCCAACTTCATGGAAATCTTGTCTATTGCCATTGATGGCAAGAAATATATTGAGGAGTTGGAAGCTCATCTCGAGGAGCATGAGACCACCATTGATAAAATGGAAGGTCATGAACATGATTACGCTAATGAGATCGCGGAGCTATCTCAAGCTCTTGAAAATGAACAAACCACCAAGGAATATCTTGAGGATACCTTTGCTCTAGAATTATCTAGATTAAAGGAATCCCATGAAAGAGCTCTCAAGGTGGCTAATGATTTTGGAACTAAAAACGATAAGCTTGAAGTTGCACATGCTAAACTCCTTGAGGACTTTGAGCACCTCTAAAATTGCTCATTGAACTCACCGAGTCTCATGCTCAACTTAAATCTTCATATGCTAAAGATATTGCCAAGTTGCCTTCTCCTCTTATTGTTAATGGTGATGCTTGTGCTACTAACTCTATTTCTTGTGAAGCATCAATATTAAAGTAGAATGTTGAGCTAAGGGCTCAACTTGAGTTGCTATCCATCAATTATGGGATATTGGAAGAAAGTCATGAAAATCTTTCTATATCTCATGGCAATCTTCTAGTATCGCATAATGTGCTAAAGATAGCTCATGAGGCTAGTACTACTAAGGCAACATCTAGTGAGCCTCATGTGGACATTAGCACTACATCTAGTAGAAATGCTTTGTTGACTTGTGCTAGTCCTCGTAATTCATATATGCATAACATTGGTACATCTTGTTATGAATTGCTTTCACTTCCTTGTTGGTCTAACAATGATGCGTATAATTCCTCTAGTACTTGTGTTGTCACTAACCATATAGAGGAAATCAAAGAGCTCAAGGCCCAAGTCACTTCTTTAAAGAAAGACTTGGAAAAGAGTCATGAAGGTAAGTCCACACTCAAGAATATCTTGAGTGTGCAAAAGTCCCCAAATGATAAGGGTGGACTTGTATTTAACTCCAATAAGAAGAAGAAGTCCAAGAGCAAGAATAAGAAGGGCCAAGAACAAGTCAAGATTTCAGCCAAGATTATTTGCTTCAAGTGCAAAATACAAGGGTGCCATGGTAGATCTTGCCCATTGAATAAGAAGCCCCATAGTGAAAAGCAACAAGGGAAGCGGCCACAAGTTCAATATCATTCTCAACCTCAAGTTGAAGAAAGGCCTCTTCCCAAGAAGACCCAAGTCAATGCTCCTCAAGTTGAGAAATCAATTGAGAAGAAAGTAAAGGGTAGATGCTGCTACTTATGTCGTGAAACGGGTCACTTTGCTTCTTCATGTACTAATGGTAAAGTATCCAACCAAATTATCATTGATGACATCTATTCTCTTGGGAAGGATAAGGTTGGCAATGTGTTTGCCAAGTTTGTTGGTACTCAAAGTGGTGTCAATAAAAGAACCATTTGGATAGCCAAGCCTATTGTGACTAACCTCTTAGGACACAACTTGGTTGGGGACCAACAAGCTCAAACTTTATCAATAGGTAGTGTTGGAGGGCATTGGAGACTTGGCTACATTATAAAAAATTAAGGGATCTTCATCATTCATATTATCTCAAGCCAAGTCATTTTGACTCGAGTTTCTATCCTATATACAATGTCCTCCTTGTAGTAACTTGTACTTAAATTGTTTACATTAATAGTTACTTGCCCCTTTGCATGTTGTGGTTTTGTACATTGCATGTGTTTGTATATGGTGTGCCTCCGTCTTGCTTATCTTGAGTAATCAAGTTTGGGTATGTTGGTTTCCACATCATGTACATGTGCGTATTGTGTTGAGCCTTTTTTATATTTTGTTTGTATCTTTTTCGGTTCTTTTGAGAGATTAATGGATTATCCCATTTTGGGGGAGTGATGTGCTTTGTGCACTTCACGATCCTAAAAATGTGTGTACATGAGGAATACCACTTAGTATTGATATTACAAGATTATCTAGCTTCTATGTGGTATGTATTCTCATGAGACATTCAAATTATAAATGGTCCATTAACCATCTCTTGTTGGATTTCATTTGTCACTTGTTATTAACGTTGGGTTACCACATTATGGGGGAGTAATATGATATGTGCATATTACAAGCCCAAAGAATGTGTAATTTGAGATATTGCCACTTAGATTTGATATTATAGTTTATCTTGTTCCTAGGTGGCATGCTAGCTCTACAAGTGTCATTTTCTTGTGATTTAGGAGTAAAGATGATGTTGGATCTATTTATAATCTACCAATGGGAATTATTTCCAAATACTTCTTGTCCTTTGACAATTGGTATTCCTTTTAAGTGGTAGAATTTGCTAATCATCTTTACATAGGTTTTTGTTTATCGTTTGTCTTCCTTGCCTCTTGTGGATCGTTTTGAGCATGTCTAGTGTTTCGATAGATATAGGGGAAGTGATGATCCCATCGTGTGCATTTTTTATGCAAATGCAATTTCTATATAATGCACATCTCCTGGGGGAGCTATCCTATTTTGATTAGAACACTCTCTTTATGTGTTTATCATCAAATCTTTTGATCTTCATCAAGTGTGTGTTGGTGGGAGGCAAGCCTTTTCTCTATGGTGCTTTGTGCCATCATGAAAATTTGTGGAGGGTTTGGTTTGTTTGGAACCTAGCTCTCTTTTGGGAACTTGATACCTCTTGTTTTCCTTCAATTGGTATCTTGTTTCCTTCTATTTGGCATGTGTCAGTGGATATCTCATTCCTTGATGTATCTTTTAGTTGGTATCCATCAAGTGATATTTTTTCGTTTGGTATCTTATTTTCATTTGATACCTTATCTTTCGGTATCTTATCAACTGTGTGTTGATTTAATTCTTGAAAGCCTTAAGCATTCATATTTACTACATGTACTTTCGTTGGCATGTTCTCTTTCATTGACCCAATATATAGGGGAAACTCCACTATGACATAAATTGGCTAAAGTGTGCATTAAATTCAATTTCATATCTATATGCACATATTTATGTGGAGTTTGTCATATGTGTTGTTGGCCCTGTAACTCTTTGGTCCCAATAAGTTTGGGTACTACTTTGTTTGTGGTGTTGTTCTAGGAACAATTGGAGATACATTGGACACTCGGCTCACTTACAAGGAAGGTGTTGACACCATGTGCTTATTGGAGCCATGCTAGGATGATCAAAGAACCATTGTCTACTACATCAATCCAATGCTATCTCGGTAACAAGTATCTACTTCATGCATGCATTCTCGCATTCAACCTTTTATAGGTTGCTTCATGCCATGAATTTCTTGAGTCATTCTTGTGGTACTTGTTTCCTTTCTCAAAGCGTCCCAATGATGATGTCATATTGCTAGTTGTGATGTCTTTTATGTTCGTGTATTGGGAGTTCATTTATGTACAATAAGAAAATATTAGGCTATGTGCTATGTTTTCACGCAAAGATCTTATTGGTATAATTATGGCTTCCTTTTGGATATCTTGTTTGTTACTTCTTGTAACTATTTCGTGTGTACATCATTCTTTGTGGATATATCATCATGATTGCTCTCTACCTAGAATCTTATACACATGAGAGAAGTTACATCTCTAGTTGATATCCTATTTTCTTTCATGTCCACCGTTGCATTTACTTTTTATTTACTTGGTGGTTTCGTGAAAGAATCTGTCTTGAGTGCGGATCTTATATCCTTGCATCTTGATGCACTCTTTGGTGGTGAATGTTATTTTCCTCATGCTTGTCTTCATGAGGGTTTTGCCATTTCGATTGGTATCACTCCTCTTGA
This sequence comes from Hordeum marinum, assembly GCA_022496015.1. NCBI lineage: Eukaryota > Viridiplantae > Streptophyta > Magnoliopsida > Poales > Poaceae > Hordeum > Hordeum marinum. Next base: position 65,175,396 of record CM039675.1, read on the forward strand.
CAATGCTGTTATTTCCTATCTTCACTAGGGGTTGTCTCAAGCGTTGGTTTTTAATTCTCTTATTAGTAAGCTTGTGGACCCATTTGCTAGTGGTTTGTGTATGTGGGAAAGATATTTCTTACACTTTGTGTCTCATTTCATCAAGACTATGGTGATGCTTAATGATCATCCTTATATTAGTCTTCTCAAGTGCTTTGCCATGACTCACACACATCATTTTGGTTGAGCCTATTCTTAAGATTGCCTCTTTTACATGTTGCTCAGCCATATGTTTAGTGCAAGTATTATGCTCATTATCTTATCTACTTGCTTGCACTTGTTATGTGTTTATATTTATTTTGGGGGAGTCATGATCCTATTTTGTGCACTTGTATTCAAATACAAAAATTCTTATTTGTGCACAAATCATGGGGAGCTTCTCTAGTTTCTTTATAAACACTCTTTTGCCCATATCATAATATCTTTTATTCATGTGGCTGGTAGGACCATGTGATTGATTGTTCCAAATGGTATTTTTTGATTGCTTCCTTCACTCTGGTGTAGGTCTTTGTGCCATACGATCCTTTTTGCAATCTTTGGATCCTCAATATAGTTTGTTTTCCTCCAACTACTTATCATTGGATATGTGTATTTCATTGCACTCCTATTTTGAGAAATGCAAACCTTTTGGAGGAACACCTATTATATTGGCTTTCTATGCTTTTTGCCCATTTTAGCAATCGATGCCAGTGGGGGGAGAAGCTTAAAGAGTTTAGTTTGGAAAGCTTAGAGAGTTTTGGTTTTATAGCTTAAGCAGTTGCATCTCACACCCATGCATTGCTCTGCATGTGTGTGTGCTTAGTTGTGCTTATTTCCTGATATAAATTTTCTTGAAAGTGGTTGTCATTAATTACCAAAATGGGGGAGATTGTAAGAGCACATTTCTCCATGTGTGGTTTTGGTAATTGATGACACCCCTATGGACTAATGGTTTCCTTGAGTTATATTCGAAGGATTTGTCCGTAGGTACTTCTTGAAGTCCATTTGTTGGTTTAAAGGATTTTATATGGTGACCAAGGTGGTATTCAAGGTGTTATCCAAATATTGGTCATGTAAGAGTTGAGCTTACTGCAAGCATGTCTTGAAGAAGAATATTGTGTGAGCATTCATTATTACCTTCAAGACATCGTCTTTTTGAAGAGAGAAGATACGATACAAGGTTCATCAAGACTAAGTCAAAGAGTGAACCAAGTTGATCAACACACAAAGCGCACAAGATGTACCGAGAAGGATCAAGTGATCCCATGGTATGGTAATCATTGTCCATTATGCTTTGTGTACTAACCCATGGTCTACGTGAGAGCTCTTTGTGGTGTTAGGTATATTTCCATGGGCTTGCATCAAGAGCGAGATCCCATACATCCCATGGAAGATGACATCAAGTGGAGATCGTTATCAAGGGTGCGATGTGCAAGCTCAAGTGAAGCATCACGGAGAGATCATGCTTGAGGATTTCCATTCATTGTGGTGAAAATGGACTTGTGAAGATGTGCCGAAGAGTGGCTCACCCATAGTGGAGCATGGGGGAGCAATCAACTAGTCTTCATCAAGCCCGCGCAATCAAGAAAGGTGGTCCATCTTGAGGAAGTCAAGATCGTCATCATCTATCTCAAGTGGACTATGTGCAAGGCAAAGGTTTTACCTTGATAGGGTTTTCTATTTTACCGGTCTCATGTTGGTAGTTGGGATACCGGGTTATAGGATCGATTGTCGTACTATCAAGCGGGGGCTCTCAAGTGAGTAGCTTGATCGTATCATTCGTTGAGAGATCAAACCATTGCATTATTGGCATCGTCATCTTTCTTGGTTCTTGGTTGACTTTTTTCGATGTGCATTCTTGAGATTGTGGTTATCTTCATGACAAGATCTAGTACATCGAAAACAGATTTCATATGCTTCTTTTATTGCATTTTCGGTGTTGGAGGTTTTACCAGTATTATTCGAGGAAGGGTTCTCACCATTTTCTTATGGGCCTTTTCTCATTTTCTTATTATTTATATTTCTATCAAGATTGTGTTAGCCCATGTCGTTAGCTTTCCAACAAACTTTGTTTTGTTGAATTCGGAGTCCGTTTGCAGAAGTGGTGGCAGTTTTGGTGTTCTTAAAAGGCTACCGTGGCTACTACCGCTTGAAGCGGTTGTAATTTTTTACTACCACTCGAGAGCGGTACTACCGCGGCTCCAGAGTGGTAGTACCGCTCTGGACCAAAATCTCGTGTTAAGTCCAGTGGTGGTAGGGACGGATGTATTTTTTTGCACCGCTTGCAAGCAATAGTACCGCTATCTCTATCGGTAGTATCGTGAGGATGAGCGGTAGTACCGCTCCGGCGGTTCTACTGGCCTTTTGCCTCCTTGCTGTTGTTTTTCAAAGGTCGTCCACCGCCCTAGCGGTACCGCTCCCATGAGCGGTAGTACCGCTCTATGTGGGCTGTGAGCATACCGGTTGGATTTTTCCCCACCTATAAAAGGGGGTCTTCTTCCCCATTGAACCTTATCCTTTGAGCTCATGTTCTTCCCCCATTGTTGACCTTCTTCGAGCTTGCTAACTCTCAATCCCTCCAATGATTCTTTCTAGTTCTTGAGGGAAAAGAGAGAGCAGATCTAGATCCACATTTCCACCAATCACTTTCTCCTCTAAGTGAGGGGAACCCCTTGGATCTAGATCTTGGAGTTCTTCGTGTTCTTCGAGTTATTCCTCTCATTTTCCTCCTTAGCATTAGTTGCTTGGGTGGGATTTTGGAGAGAAGTACTTGGTCACTCCGTGTGCCCTTGCCATTGCATTTGGTGCATAGGTTTGGATTCTCCATGGTGATACGTGGAAGTGAGAAGTTGAGAAGCTTATTACTCTTTGGATGTTTGAGCACCCTAGAGCTTGTTCCTCTTGGGTGTTTTGGCGCCCTAGATGGTTGGTGGTGCCTCGGAGCTCAATCATTGTGGTGCAAAGCTCCGTGCATGCGTTGGGGTCTCCAATTAAGTTGTGGAGATTGCCCCGAGCATTTGAGGTCACCGCGGAAGCCATAGTCCATTGTGGTGAAGCTTCATGGTGTTGTTGGGAGCCTCCAATTAAGTTGTGGAGTTTGCCCCAACCTTGTTTGTACGGGTTCGGTGACCACCCTCAAGGGTCCCTTAGTGGAATCACATCATCTTACATTGTGCCAGGGCGTGAGGAGATTCCGGTGGCCCTAGTGGCTTCTTGGGGAGCATCGTGCCTCCACACCGCTCCGAACGGAGATTAGCATCCGCAAGGGTGTGAACATGGGGATACATCGTCTTCTCCGCTTGCCTCGGTTATCTCTTACCCGAGCCCCTTTACTTATGCACTTTACTTTGTGATAGCCATATAGATCTTGATGCCCAATATGTAAGATGCTTCACCGAGGTCCTTCATTGAAAAACTCTTGTTCAAATATCCCTTTATGCTTTCCAGAAGTTCCAAATCATTTCCAATCAATAATATGACATCCACACATAGTGTTAGAAATGCTACAGAGCTCCCACTCACTTTCTTGTAAATACAAGCTTCTCGATAAGCTTGGATAATTCCAAAAGCTTTGATCACCTCATCAAAGCAAAGATTCAAACTCTGAGATGCTTGCACCAGTCCAGAAATGGATCGCTCGAGCTTGCATACCTTATTAGCATCCTTAGGATCGACAAAACATTCGGGTTGCATAATATGCAACTTTTCCTTAAAGTATCATTAACCAACACAGTTTTGACGTCCATCTACCAGATTTCATAATAAAAAATGCGACAATTGCTAACATAATCCTAACAGACTTTAGCATCGCCATGAGTGAGAAGGCCTGATCATACTCAACCCCTTGAACTTGCCCAGACCTTTTGCGACACGCCGAGCTTTATAGACGATGACATTACCATCATTGTTTGTTTTCTTCTTAAAGATCCATTTGTTCTCAATCACTATAGGAATCAGGTACTTTGCCGTCTGCCATAGCATACGACAAAGGACAGGATCACAGATGGCAAACACCTTCGTCGTCCGCTGGCAAACGGTCCCACTTCCAGCAGAGAAAACCATGGTAAAGGGCTACTTTGTCGTCTGCATAAATAAAGCGTACGACAAAGACCTTTGCCATCTGCCATATAGTCCAAGCAGACGGCAAAGTGGGTGGACGACATGGCACTGAGGATAGCCCCGTTATGTGGCTAACGAAAGACTTTGTCGTCTGCGTGCAATCGACAAAGAGACAAGCTCCTTAGACATCTACTAGGTGATGTCAGCTGGCCTTAGGTGGCTACTAGCAGACTTCGCCGTCTGCCAGCCGATGACAAAGTGACCAAATGGGCCAAGCCTAGTGCTCCCAGGTTGCGCAGGTTGCTGCCACGTGTCACCTTTACTGTCACTGGCAGACGACAAAGTGCCCTTTGCCATCGGTGGCAGACGGCAAAGTGCCCTTTGCCATTGATGGCAAACGGCAAAGTGCCTGCATTGCTCCTTTTTATTCTATTTTTGTTAGATCCAAGCATTTTTACAGCACATGCATGATATATAACACATAAGAAACTATATCCCTACCATATGGATATGATCATCCAACAGATATACCAAATCAAAATATATGTGCAAGTTTCACCATATTACAATAGTTTCATCCATACATACATAGTTTCATCCATATTACAATAGTTTCATCCATAGGTAGCAAGTTTCACATTGTTCATCGATACAAAATCAAAACAAAAAGTAAACACAAGCACTCCATCAATGCAAGCTTTCGTGAAGTGAATCACATCTGCAAAATGGGAAATAAGAAAGTTAGAAGAAGAAGACTAGAAAAATAAGAATAAGAAGAAGAAGAAGAAGAAGAAGAAGAAAAAGAAGAAGAGTTTTTCTTCTCTTTCTTTTTCTCATCTTGTTTTTTTTGATCTTCTTATTGCTTATTTGTGTCATTTTAGGGCTAACCTAGGTAATATGCCATTTCTGGCCTAACTATGCTTATTGTGTAATTTTGGAGGAAAATAAGCTAAGTATATAAGATTTATGAGGTTACAAGGTTATTATGCCATCTTTGACCTAAGTAAGCTAATTATGCCATTTTTGACATAAGTAAGCTAAGTTAGGCCATTATCTAGATAACGTAGATAATTATGCCATTTTTGAGTTAACTAAGCTTATTATATCATTTTGGAGGAAACAAAGCCAAGTATAGGTCATTTTAGAGCTAACTTAGGTAAAATAGGTCATTTTGGAGCTAAGTAAGCTTATTATGTCATTTTAGAGAAAAAAAAGCTAACTATATGACATTTATGAGCAAACCAAGGTTATTATGCCATTTTTGACCTAAGCAAGCTAATTATGTCATAAATGAACTAAATAAGCTTAGTATAGGTCATTATGCATTTGTTAAGCAAAACACTAGGGAAAACTTACCGTCATCACGGAGGTGACGCACCGGGGTTGCTCGTGCCGGTTACACCTGAAGAAGGTTCATGCGATGCTTGTATGGAGTTACGTTGCACCACAGATCATTTGCAATGTCTCGTTAACATGACGACACTCAAATGTTAAGACTAGTAACTAATTACCATTCAAATGAAAGTCATTGTGGTCACCGGAGCAATGACTGGCATGAGCGGAGGGGTCTAACCGGTCTTCTCGCACACAGACTACACATTTGGTTTTGACGAGTCAGCCATATTAGTTAGTAATGAAACAAACATTACGTGCATGATTTGGCTAATACATAGAAGAAACTTACCATGAGGAGCTCGTACATGGCCCGGTGAACCGAGCCATTCCGTGCCCTCTTCTCCTCCAACAACCTAGCTGTCCTCTCCTCCAACTCCCTCTCCTTCTCCGCCGCCTGCGGGTCCCTATCTTCCAAAAGTGCCTAGGTTGCCTCTCTCTATCTTTCTGAAGAGCAGCCTGCAACACCACTCCTCGTTAGCATTGTAATCATCGATGGGCGCACACACAACGTAATGGAGGAAAGATATTCGAGTCTGTATAACTAACCTCGATGGCAAGCTCGACTGGCCATGGATGAGGCGTTATCTCAGGATAGGAGCTCATTTGGTGCGCCTTGATCTCTAGGAGAGTGAGAGGACAACGTATAAGTCCATCTCTAATGGCTATCAAGCCATGGGGCCTCCCGCCACCAGCTATCATCACCAGCTCTGGATCAATAGGATGCTAGCTCGGGTTAAAGTCCTCCCCTTTCCTCGCCTTCCCCTCATCTATGTACCTCACGAGCTTGTGGTGGGAGGAGATGTTGGTGAAGTTCTCGGGATGATCGGGGTCAGACTCAGAGAATGCCTTGGCCTTCTTGTACTTTGCAGTATGGGCCATGGCATAGAGGTCGTACACCTTTGGTACCTCTGTGTTATTTTGTTACGCCTAAAAGACAGGAACAAATTATTAGACAAATTATTAGTAAAGGTCTCAAGCTAGCATCAAGAATGAATTGCATGAATCATGAAGCAAACCACATACCGAGTTCCGCCCGAACAGATATAAGTTGGCGTTGCCTTGATGGTGTGGCACACCAACAATTTTGGCACACCGGTCCTTGGCATTGTTGTGGACGGCTAGCCATTCGTCTGAGCACCACTCATCCACCAACGCCTCCCAACAATCCATCTTATCCGCACACCATCTCGGGGGCACCTAAGTTAGTAAAGAGAAATTTGAGCGCTACGCCTAAAAATCAAATCAAGGAAACTAAGTACAAGGCCTTAATAATAGGTAATTACCTTCATGTACTACTCCTTCTTCAGAAACTTTTCGCGGCACGATGACTTGTCCTTCTTAACACCACGCGAGGCGTAGTAGTCTCGAACAGCCTGCAGCCGAGCCTCGTGTTGTAAGTTTTGTAGTAGGCACTTGCACTCGGCATTGATAACCTGTGTCGCGGCCTCCTCGTATCCCTCCTCACACCTGTAGAAGGTTTGCAATCAAACAAGACAACACTGATTAGTACAATAACAAGCTATTGTTGACTTTTAATTGTGTAAAGGAGAAACTACCCAAACCTTTCTGATCACCATGTTGGCCCTCGTGCCACACAAGACACCGTCGATCATCTCCTCAGGCGGGGCCGGGGCAGCCATGTAGTGCTCCCAGCTCAATCCTAGCCGTGGAAGCTGACCCTAACCGGGCAACGTGACAAAACCCGGGAAGTTTTGCCGCCAAATCACACCAAGGACTTAGTTTGGCCTGCGGACATCCTTGGCGTGATGCCAACCCTTTGTAGTATGACAAATCCAACACATTAGATATTTGAAGAAACGTGAAGGCAAAAGGTTAAATGATGTCTACTACACAACCTTCTTCTTGTAGACTCATGTTGGGCCTCCAAGCGCAGAATTTTGTAGGACAGCGGCAATTTTCCCTCAAGTGGATGACCTAAGGTTTATCAATCCATGGGAGGCGTAGGATGAAGATGGTCTCTCTCAAACAACCCTGCAATCAAATAACAAAGAGTCTCTTGTGTCCCCAACACACCCAATACAATGGTAAATTGTATAGGTGCACTAGTTCGGCGAAGAGATGGTGATACAAGTGCAATATGGATGCTAGATATAGGTTTTTGTAATCTGGAAATATAAAAACAGCAAGGTAAGAAATAGTAAACGACGAGCAAAACGTTGTATAAATGCTTGGAGACAAGGCCTAGTGTCCATACTTTCACTAGTGCAATTTCTCTCAACAATACTAACATAGTTGAATCATATGTAAATCCCTCACGTGCGATAATGAGTTCACTCCAAAGTTACGAATAGTGGAGAACAAACGTAGAAATTATTGTAGGGTACGAAACCACCTCAAAGTTATCTTTCTGATCAATCTTATGAGCTATCCCTATAAGTGTCACGAACAGCCCTAGAGTTCGTACTAAGATAACACCTTACGATACACATCAACCAAAACCCTAATGTCACCTAGATACCCCAATGTCACCTTGAGTACCCGTGTGTTTGATTATATGATATGCATCACATAATTATAGATTCATTAATCCAACACAAAGAACTTCAAAGAGTGCCCCAAAGTTTCTACCGGAAAGTCAAGACGAAAACATGTGCCAACCCCTATGCATATATTCCCATGGTCACGGAACCCGCAAGTTGATCACCAAAACATACATCAAGTGTATCAATAGAACATCCCATTGTCACCACAGATATCCCATCGCAAGACATACATCAAGTGTTCTCAAATCCATAAAGACTCAATCCGGTAAGTAAACTTCATAGGGAAAACTCAATTCATCACAACTAGATAGAGAGGGGAACACTCCATATGATTCATCTATATTAATAAAGCTTGCGGTACATCAAGATCGTGACATCTCAAGAACACAAGAGAGAGAGAGAGATCAAACACATAGCTACTGGTACATATCCTCAGCCCCGAGGGTGAACTACTCCCTCCTTGTCGTGGAGAGCGCCAGGCACTACAGGAATCAACAACTTTGCCGTCAGCCATCCTGGATGGCAAAGGCATGCATGGCGGACGGCAAAGGCTTTGCCATCGGCCAACAGACGGCCAACTGTCCGGCTGAATAAGCCATGATAAAGGGTGCTTTGCCATCTGCTGGCAGACGGCAAAGACCATGGACAACACACGTGGCAGCTTACGGCTGTTAAGGGGTTAACGGCGTGCTTTGCCATCCCTCGTAGATGACAAAGACCTAAGGTTCTTTGTCGTCTGCCAGCGGACGGCAAAGCACCTATTTCTTTGCCGGCCTACGTGGTTTCTTTGTCGTGTGCTGGCAGACGGCAGAGAACCTTAGGTCTTTGCCATCTGCCAGCAGACGGCAAAGAGGTCTTTGCCGTCTGCTAGCAGACGGCAAAGAAACCACCTAGGCCAGCCTAGTGCTACCCTAGGTTGCACAGGTAGCTACCACGTGGCAGCTTTGCCGTCTGCTAGCAGACGCCAAAGACTTTTGCCATCGGCCAGCAGACAGCAAAGTGGCTATATAGCCCCTGTTTTTTTTCTGTTTTTTCTTAAATTCATTCAATCTGACATAATTTCACACACACATATATATATACACACATTTCAAAATAATTTCAACAAGCATACCAACAATAAGTTTCCAACAACATATCCAACATACAAGTTTCCAACAACATATCCAACATACAATGGTTTCCAACAACATATCCATACATACATATCCAAAACAAGTTTCCAACAAGTTTCCATAAACAAAAAGGAAGCACAAGTAGAAGAGTACAGTCCATCAATGCAAGCTTCCTCATCTATAGAAAATCTACAAATTAGGAAAGATGAAAGTTAGAAGAACAAGAAGACTAGCTAGAAGAAGAAGAAGAAGAAGAAGAAGAAAGAAGAAGAAGAAGAATTTAGCTTCTCTTTCTTTTTCTCCTTTCCTCTTCTTTATCTTCTTCTTCTTATAACTAAGGTAGGTAAAAATGCCATTTTTAGCTAAGGTAGGTAAAAATGCTAAGTGTGTAGGTCATTTTAGAGCTAAGATAGGTAAATAGGTCATTTTGGAGCTAACCTAGGTAGTTATGCCATTTTTGAGCTAACTAGGCATATTTATTCATTTTGGAGGACAAAATGGTAAGTGTAGGTCATTTTAGAGCTATCCTAGTTAAAATCGGTCATTTTGGAGCTAGGTAAGGTTATTTTGTCATTTTGGAGGAAAATAAACTAATTATATGATGGTTTGGCGCTAAACCAAGGTTATTATAACATTTTTTACCTAAGTAGGCTAATTATGTCATACATGAACTAGGTAAGCTAAGTATAGATTATTATTTAGCTATCCTAAGTAGTTATGCCATTTTTCAGCTAACTAAGCATATTAAGTCATTTAGGAGGAAAAAATGCTAAGTATAGGTCATTTTATAGCTATCATAGGTAAAGTATGTGAGTTCGGAGCTAAGTAAGGTTATTATGTCATTTTCGAGGAAAATAAGCTAAGTATATGTCATTTTGGAGCTAAACTAAGGTTATTATGCCATTTTTACCTAAGTGAGCTAATTATGTCATAAATGAACTAGCTAAGCTAATTATAGATCATTATTGAGCTATCCTAGGTAGTTATGCCAGTTTGTACCTAAGTGAGCTAATTATGTCATAAATGAACTAGCTAAGCTAGCTATAGATCATTATTGAGCTATCCTAGGTAGTTATGCCATTTTCTAGCTAACTAAGCATATCAAGTCATTTTGGAGGAAAAAATGCTAAGTATAGGTCATTTTATAGCTATCCTAGGTAGAATATATCATTTTGGAGCTAAGTAAGGTTATTATGTCATTTTGAGGAAAATAAGCTAAGTATAGGTCATTTTGGAGCTAAGTAGGTCATTTCTTAAGCTAAGTATGCATTTGTTAAGCAAAACACCTGGGAAAACTTACCATCATCACGGAGGTGAAGGACCGGTCGGGTTTGCGCCAGGGTGAGATGTAGAAGGACCGGCCGGGGTTGCGGCAGACGCAGAAGGATCGGTCAATGCTTGTCGGGAGGCACGCTGCACAAAAGATCATTTGCAATGTCTCCTTAGCATGATGCAACTCAAATGTGAATACTAGTAACTAATGACCATTCAAATGAAACTCACCGTGGGTGCTATAGCAATATGGGGCATCGACGGAGGGGTCTGACCATTGTTCTAGCACACGGTCTGCACATTTTGTTTTCACGAGTCATTCATATTAGTTAGTGATGAAACGAACATTATGTGCATGATTTGGCTAATATGCAGGAGAAACTTACCACGAGGAGCTCGTATAGGGCCCGGTGAGACGCATCGTTCCGGTTCCTCTCCTCCTCCAACAGCCTAGTTGTCCTGTCGTCCATGTCCCTCTCCCTCTACGCCGCCTGCCTGTTTGCCTCCGCCAGAAGCTCCTGGGCCCTAGCCTCAATGGCGAGCTCCATTGGTCGTGGACGAGGCCTTATCTCAGGATCAGAGATCGTCTATCAGTTCTTGATCTCCAGGAGAGTTCTAGGACAACGTATCAGTCCATCCCCAATGGCTATCGAGCCATGGGGCCTCCCGCCACCAGATATCATCACGAGCTCTGGATCGAAAGGACTCTGGCTCGGGTTGAAGTCATCCCCTTTCCTCGCCTTCCCCTCATCTCTATACCTCACGAGCTTGTTGTGGGAGGAAATGTTGCTGAAGCTCTCTGGATGATCGAGGTCATCCTTAGAGAATGCCTTGGCCTTCTTGTATGAGGCAGTATGGGCCATGGCATAGAGGTCGAACAGAGATGGCACCTCCTTCTTGTTTTATCGCGCCTAAAAGAGAGGAACAAAATATTAGTTAAGGGCTCAAGCTAGCATGAAGAATGAAATTGCATGAATCATGAAGCGAACCACATACCCAGTGATCCCCGTACTCAAACAGGTTGGAGCTCCCTTGATGGTGTGGCACACCTTTCATTTGGGCATGCTTATCCTTGGCCCTGTTGTGTTCAGCTAGCCATTCAAGAGAGCACTACTCATCCACCAATGCCTCCCAACAGTCCATCCTATCCGCACACCATCTCGGGGGCACCTAAGTTAGACAAGAGAAATTTCAGCGCTACACCTACGAATAAAATCAAGGAAACTAAGTACAAGGCCTTAAGAATAGATAAATACCTTCATTAACTTCTCCTTACTCAGATAATTTTTGTGGCACTTCTTCTTGGCCCTCTTAATGTTAGTCAAGGCGTAGTAGTCTCGAATAGCCTGCACCCGAGCCTCGTGCTGTAAGTTCTAAAGTAGGCGCTCGCACTCGGCTACGAGAACAGCAACCGCTTTCGCCTCGTGTTCCTCAAGACACCTGTAGAAGGTCTGCAATCAAACAAGACAACACTGATTAGTACAATCACTTGGTGTTGTTGATTTTTAATTCTGTAAAGGAGAAATTACCCAAAAGCGATGGATCACAATGTCAGCCACCGTCCCGCACAAGACATCGTCGACCATCTCCTCCGACGGGGCCAGAGCAGCCATGTACAGCTCCCAGGTCAGTGCTACCTATGGAACCTCACCCTCACCGGGCAACTGGATCTTCCCCGGGAAGTGGTGCCGGAGAAGCACACCAAGGACCTAGTTGGGCCTGCAAACACCACGCTTGTGTTTCCAACCCCTACAGTATGACAAGGCCAACACACTAGATATTAATTTGAAGAAACATGAAGGCAAAAGGTTAAAAAATAGTAAATGCACTTACTTCTCCACATTAGGCTCAATCAACCACCTCTGATCGTGGGTTGTCAGCACGGGTGGGAGCTTTGCACAACCACGTTGGTAGACCTTCTTGCCCTCCTCAACCAGCTCGCTCTTGTTATAGGTGTCCTCAGACAAGTTGTCCTCGCCATCATTAGCATGGCCACTAGCCTCCGGAGTCACATGGAATGAAGACTCTGGGACTAGAGTCTCCTGGGACGAAGACTCTAGGACCGGAGTCTCCTGGGACGAAGGCTCGGTGACCCGAGGCTCGTCGGCCCGAGGCTCGGCGACCGGAGTCCGAGACGGGTCCAATTCAGATGGGTCCACCTGAGACGGAGCACTCCTGTGGTCGGGAGAATAAGCTGGGGGTGGCGGCAAGGAAGGCGCAGCAGCCTTCCTACCTCTACCACCTCTCTTAGTCTTCCCCCGACCTCTCCCGGTCGAAGAAGTGCCCGCTGGTGTCTGCATATAGTGTACCAGCACTCTCCGGAGTTCCTGGGGTGGAATAATAGCACCCCTCCCAGCACGCGCTAAGGAAGGAGGCTCAGAGCGCTCTCGACCCGCGCCCACCATCTGTCAACACCTGCAATGACAAAGAGTGAACGAAATTAGTTCAACATAAAAAAATTGAGTACCCAATAACATGAACTAATTAATAATATATATGTACATAATAAAAATTGAATATCTCACATTACTAATATTAATCTTCATCGTCTATATATGCTCCGGGATCAATAAATGCATAATCATCATCACTATCAGTAATGACGTGCTCATCGGCATCATCAATAAATGCATCAACATGTGGAAGGCCTCTATGTAATTGGTCAAGCATTGGCAGGTCATCCGCAGCAGTAACCTCTTCTTCTTTCGTCTCTTCTTGTTCCGGCTCAGGGGTGAAGTCGGATTCACTGTCATTGTCGACCTCAATGTTCTGGGGTGAAGTACAGCGGTTCTTGAAACGTTTTTTGGAAACACGTGTTTCTTGGAAGAATTCTCCTTCATATGTGTCTGGGTTAATGTGAGGTTCATAATCATCTTCATTGAGGGGAGGTGGTCTAAAATGTGGCGACACATCATAAACGACATCCCAACCTTTCAGATTTGGATCCATTTGGCATTCCCACGGTAGATAGAAAACTTGGGTCGCCTGTTGAGCCATAATATAGACATCGGGAACATCTAAATGGGTGCTTTGTTTTATTTTGACTAGCCCTATATGTTCATGAGTCCTTCTAGTCTCCTTCGGATGGAACCAATAACATTTGAAGACTACGACGTTTGGTGGGTTTTCACCAAAGAATGTAAGTTCATAAATTGCTTCAACTCTTCCATAATACTCGACCCCTCCTTCGCCGACAGCGGAGACACAACAATTTGTAGACTTTCGGTTGGCCATAGATAGCTCTTTGTCAAAAGTATGGAAGAGATACCCGTTGATGTCATATTTGTCAAATGAACGGACCTGATAGTCAAAACCATTAGCGACTTGTCTCAATTCGGAGTCCATAGACTCTGCATTAGCCTACAAGTTTAATACAAAAGGATTGTTGCATTAGCCGCAAACTAGGCACAGAAATGAAATTGTCTAATGGAAATTACCGTTTTCTTGAACCAAGAGATGAAACCAGGATAGCTTCCTCCATGCTTTGCCAAAAGCTCATACTCTTCGATGGAATCCTTTTGGATCACCGCTCCATCCGAGAATTTGGCGACGTATCGACTGTATCACATATCCGGGACTAAGAGCATTTCAAAGGAATTAGAAGTTGCGAAACAATGTACCGAGAACTTACTCGATGTACGGCCGCACTTGTGTTAGGTTGTTGAAGATATACAACGAAATGGTCCGCCATTCTTCGACATCCAATGCTATTGCTTTCGAAGCACCGGCTGGTGTGAGATTCCCTTTGAATAGGCTGAGGTTGGATTGACCTTTTTCACGGTTGCCATCATTGTACCGAGGCTTCGGATTATGCAAATGACGATTCTTGGCTTTGTAGTGTGCTGTCACGAAGTTTGCCGCCGCCTCAGTAATGAATGCCTCGGCCATCGATGCTTCAACTCTATGTTTATTTTTACATTTTGCTCGAAGCGTCTTCTGCATCCTCCTAGTTGCAAAGCACCAACGATTTTGCACGGGCCCCCCAATCTTGCCTCGGTCAGGAGATGCAAAATCAAATGCTGCATTGGATTAAAGAAGCCCGGTGGAAAGATCTTTTCTAACTTGCAAATCAACTCCAGTGCCAACTCTTCCAGTTCGTCTAACACGTCAGGCGATAGTTCTTTCGCACAAAGAGCACGGAAGAAATAGCTCAACTCTGCCAGTACTAGCCATTCATCCTCAGGGATAAAGCCACGCAACATCACCGGCATTACCCGCTTAAGCCATATGTGCCAATCATGACTCTTGGGACCAAATATTTTACATTTGTCAAGACTCGCTCCCCTCTTTAGATTCGCTGCATACCCATCGGGGAACGTCAACTGCATTTTCACCCACAAGATCATTTCCCTCGTAGCTGGCCTTCTAAGATTGAACCATGCCTTTGGCTTCCTCCAATTCTTCTTTCCTTTCGGTTGTCGAATGTTTTGTACCGGTCTATCACATAGAGCCTCCTGATCGACTCTAGCCTTAGGATTATCCTTCGACTTCCCCTGTATGCCGAACAATGTCCCAAAAAGGGCCTTCGCGATATTCTTTTCGGTGTGCATCACGTCGATGTTGTGTGGGCAAAGGAGGTCTTTAAAGTAAGGCAGATCCCACAAACATATCTTGTGAGTCTACCTTTGATAAAATTCTTCTTGTCTTTTCTGAACTTATGGTCAGGATCCAGGAACTATCTATGCATGCGAAGCAAGAAAACTTGTGACCCGCCTGCAGCCAACGGAACTCAAGAGCTGCCTTGCATGTGGGGCACGGAAACCTTCCATGCACACACCAGCCAACGAATAGCGCATACGCCGGCAAGTCATGCGACAAGTACATGTACCACACATGCATTTTGAAGTTCTTTTTGGTAGCGGTATCGTATGTCTTGATCCCATTATCCCGGGCTTCTTGCAATTCATCCTTAAGCGGCTGCATGTACAGATTCATATTCTTCCCCGGATATTTGGGCCCTGGAATTATCAACGTCAGGAAAATGTCCTTTCTTTTCGTAATCTCTCCGGGGGAGATTGAGTGGAATGACAAATACAGGCCAACAACTGTATTGTGCTGCCGTCATACCATACACATTGAACCCATCCGTGCTGATGGAAACTCGAGGATGCCTTGGATCTGCCGCTTTATCCTTATGTAATGCATCGAAGTGCTTCCACGCAAAAGCGTCTGAAGTGTGTCCCAACATCGGATTCCCATCTGCATCTAGTTCTGTTCTTTTGCCCAATTTATGCCATGTCATCTGTCTGGCCATCTCTTCGACCATGAAAAGACGTTGAAGTCTTGGTATGATTGGCAGATACCGAAGAACATTAATGGGGATTTTGGTCTGACTCTTCTCACCCATACAATTGTCTACCATAACATACCTGGAAGCATTGCAAATGGGGCAATAGTTTAAGCATGCATAATCAAGCCTAAATAAGGCACATCCATTCTCGCAGGCATCTATCTTCTCATAGGGTATCTTAAGCGCACATAGAATTTTGTCCGACTGGTACAAGTTTGGTGGCAATACATGACCTTTGGGTAGAAAGCGTCCAAATATCGTCATCATCGCGTTGTAGCATTCTCTGCCTAGGTTGAACTGAGCCTTCAGAGCCATTACTTGCGTGATGACATCCAGCTGACAAAGCTCAGTGTGCTCATGGAGAGGACGTTTTGAAGACTCCAACATTTCATAAAAGGCCTTTGCAAATTCCTCCATCTCATCGTCTGAATCCCAAGCATCATCAAAGCCTTGCACCATGTCTTCGATCCCAGTACCATGCTCGTCGGTGCGACGACGAACCACCTCAGCTCTGGCACGTTGGGCAGACTCACCATGAAATGTCCAGACCGTATAATTAGGCGTAAAACCCCACTTCTATAGGTGTTTGATCATTTCAAACTCTGACTTCTTCTTACAGTTGTCGCAATCGACACAAGGGCACCAGGTTGTTTTCTGTCCATTTGCAAATGCGACTCTCACAAACTCCTTGGTTTTTGTTATCCATTCACGGGTCTTGTCTTTCTGACTAGTGTGACCGGTGTACATCCACCCACGATCTCTCATCTCGCCTAGCTACTGGACACACAAAAATATATACATAATTCAGCAAACCATATTCATCAGTTCATAGAGTTTGTCAGTTTTATTACGTCGATGCAACCTAGACGCTATTAGGTAAAGATAGGTCCTAATCCCACCCGAGTATGTGTAGATTGGGTTCGTTTTCCTATGCTCCGCTTCGGATCCGACGCACAATTTCGACAGCACCTCCCCACTGTTCTCCTGATACATGTCTAGGCAATAAGCAGAGAGGATGTGTACCCGGAGAACAACAGGGAGGCACTGACGAAATTCTGCATCGGATCCGAAGTAGAGCATATGGGAAAACGAACCCAATCTACACATACTCGGGCGGTCCAAGGATAACGTTGGACAATTCGAAAGAATCACGGTTATAAATATGCTAATGAATGCATATTTATAGATGCAACCCTTTCGAACGGGAGACGCATAGTGGTCATGCATACTGATGATTGAAGACACCTATAGCTTGCAAGTTTCATCGGCACGAAGACTGGAACAGAGCAAAAAAAAAGGGTGTCAGGGGAGAAGATGTCATTTGTGCTCACCAACGAACGCGGTAGGGGAGCTCATCAAATGCACGGGGAGGTCGTCGAACAACTTCACATTGAAATTCACCGATCAACACAAAATATGATGTTTTTTATAACAAAATAGGAAAATATGTGACCTAGCTCACAATTTACAAAACTATGACTTCCTCGGCCTCACGAAGGCCGAAGAGCACCTTTTTGGTCAACAGGAGGCAGAATAGGTATCGGGGGTCAGGGGTCAGTGGCATCGGGAGATAGTGGCATCAGGGGTCGGTGGCGTTGGTGGTCGGGGGTCGATGGCGTCAGTGGTCGGGGGTCGGGGGTGTCGGTGGTTGGGGGGCGATGGCGTCGGTAGTTGAGGGTCAGGGCTCCGGGGCGTCGGGGGTCGATGGTGCGGGGGTCGAGGGTCGGTGATCAGGGGTCAGTGGAGTCGGGGGTCGGTGGTGTTGGTGGTCGAGGGTCGATGGCGTCGGTGGTCAGGGGTCGGTGGTGTTGGTGATCGGGGGGCGATGGCGTCGGTGGTTGGGGGTCGGGGGTCGGTGGCGTCCTTCTTCTTCTTCTTCTTCTTCTCCTCTTCTCCTCATCCTCTTCTCCTCGTCCTCTTCTTCTTATTCTTCTTCCTCTTCTTCTTCTTCTTCTTCTTCTTCTTCCTCCTCTTCTTCCTTCTTTTCCTTTTTCCTCTTCTTCCTTCTTTTCCTTTTTCCTCTTCTTCTTCTCCTCTTCTCCTATTTTCTTCTTCTTCTTCTTCTTCTTCTTTTCTTCTTTTTCATAACCTAAACTAAACCTAAAACTAAACTAAACTAAACCTAAAACTAAACTAAACCTAAACTAAACCTAAAACTAAACTAAACCTAAACTAAACCTAAAACTAAACTAAACCTAGACTAAACCTAAAACTAAACCTAAACCTAAATCTAATTAAACTAAATCTAAAGTAAACATAAACCTCAAAAAAGCTCAGCTTGAAGAGAAGCTCACCGTGCCCGGCGGCAGGGGCGGGGGCGGTCGGTTGCACGGGCGGGGTCGGGGGCGGCCGGTGGCACCAACGGCGGCGGTGGACGATGGCATGGGGGGGCAGCGGCACATGCACGAGGGAGGCAGGGGTGTGGGGATAGGAGAGAGAGAGGGGAGAGAGAGGGGTGGGGCGCGCTGACAGGTATACTAAGGCTCTTTGTCGTCTGCTGGCAGATGGCAAAGAGCCTTAGTTAGTGGGGTGGGGCCGGGGGGAATGGCTGTTAGATGGCCACTCTCTTTGCCGTCTGCTAGCAGATGACAAAGAGAGGCCGTTAGCTGGTTCTCACTGTGGGACACCCTTCCTTTTTGTCGTCTGCTAGCCGATGGCAAAGAGGCTTTGCCGTCAGCTAGCAGACGACAAAGAGATGGCTGATGGCAATGATATCTTTTTCATCAGCTCTTTGTTTGCCGTTAATTTTATTTAAGCTGATGGCAAAGACCTTCTTTGCCGTCAGCTAGCTGACGGCAAAGAGCTAGCTGACGGCAAAGATCTTGATTCCAGTAGTGAGGATGATGAAGATGGCCTTCGGTGATGGTTTCCCCCTCCGACAGGGTGCCGGAACGGGCTCCCGGTTGTTTTTTCGTGGCTCTGGAGGTTTGC
This sequence comes from Hordeum marinum, assembly GCA_022496015.1. Classification (NCBI taxonomy): domain Eukaryota; kingdom Viridiplantae; phylum Streptophyta; class Magnoliopsida; order Poales; family Poaceae; genus Hordeum; species Hordeum marinum. Next base: position 65,193,980 of record CM039675.1, read on the forward strand.
GGCGGTGGAACTCCCGATCTAGGTTTCTTTTCGGAGGTTTCTGGATTTATAGGACTATTTGGCGTTGGAATCATGTCAAGGGGTGCCACGAGGGGCCCACAAGCTTGCTAGGCGTGGCCAGGGGGTGGTCGCGCCTAGCAGGCTTGTGGCCTCCTCGTCCACTTCCTGGCCCAGCTCTTCGCTCCAGTATTTTTTACATTTTCCAAATATATTCTTCGTAAATTTTCAGCTCATTCCGAGAACTTTTATTTTTGCACAAAAACAACACCACGGTAGTTCTGCTGAAAACAACATCAGTCCGGGTTAGTTCTAATAAAATCATGCCATAATCATATAGAATTATTGTGAACATGGCATGAATACTTCATAAATTATAGATACGTTGGAGATGTATCGGCATCCCCAAGCTTAATTCTTGCTCGTCCTCAAGTAGGTAAATGATAAAATAAATAATTTATGAAGTGTGTATGCTAGCAAGTGTACAAGTTTGATCAATAATAATTCCAAACACTTCTTCTAGCATCATTATATATCATAAATAGTAGCTCATCTCATAAAACTTCTCATGATTAAATAACAAGCTGTCCACATGTTAAAGTATAGACTAACAAACTATGCTTTCAGTCACCAAACAATTGCAATTCATCTTATTTTGAGGAAGGGTCTATTTAAGAGCTTTGATTTAGCAAATTCCACATACTCAACTATCATATAGTCTTCCATGATTACTAACACTCAAAGCATATTTTTAGAACAAATAGCATTCGTCGAACACAAAGAAAGATAGGGTCTTAATGTTTCGCCTCCCAACTTATTTATCATATAGATAATTGCCAACAATAATAATTCATGATCAAATATATTTGAATGGCCATATATGCTTGGATATCTCCCCAACACATGACGCTTGCCAAGAGAAAAAGGAGAAATATAGGAAGTGGTGAAGAGCACCATGACCCTTGCATAAAGGTAAATAATAGAAATTAAAAGATAGGTCCTGCACAGAGGGAAGCATTGATTTGTAGAGGTGCCAAAGCTCGAGCTTTTAAAACAGAGATGAATAATAATTTTGAGCGGTATGCTTTCATTGTCACCATAACAACCTAGAGATCTCGGTATCTTCCATGCTAGATACATTATAGGCGGTTACCAAACAGAATGATAAAGTTTTTACTCCCCCTCCACCAATCAATCACACTCCACAGTGAGCCGAATCCACGGGTACCATCCATAACAACAACATTCCTGAGGGAGTTTTGTTTAATTATTTGCATATTTTCTTTGATTTCGGGACTGGGGATCCCTATTACCAGCCACTTTCTCATGAATGATAGTGAATCAACACATATCGTGAGAATAACCCACCTAGCATGGAAGATACTGACAGCCCCTAGTCATTATATGAGCGATTCGGGCATACAAAACAGAATATTATTTGAAGGTTTAGAGTTTGGCACATGCAAATTTACTTGGAACGGCAGGTAAATACCGCATATAGGTAGGTATGGTGGACTCATCAGGAACAACTTTGGGTTTAAGGGTGTTTGGATGCACAAGTAGTATTTCTACTTGGTGCGGAAGTTTTGGCTAGTATGAGGTGGAAGCAAGCACCACATGTTGGAGGATCCATAACAATATAACTTCTAGACAAATATACCCAAAAATAACTCATTATGTTGTCTTACTTGTCCAAATTCAACTAATTTGCTCAAGTCTGAAAAATAATTAATGGGTATTCACAATCATAGAAGATGTCCAAGCTAGTATATTTATATGTGAAATCTCTCTTCCTTCAATATTCTTTCATGAATGGTTCAAGTGACCAATGCGGTGTTTGATAATAATTTTTACCACCTATACTTCTTATACGTGAAGTCATTACTCCTCATGGGATAAGCAAATAAAACATATATAATTTCAGATTGATGATATTCAATTTATTCAACCATTTACTCATACGATATAAGTGAAGCACGAGAGTAAATGACAAAACTACTCCAAATCATATAAGTGAAGATCAACGAGTAGTCAAACAATTAAGTAGCCATGTGAGGACTCTCTCTCTCTATCTCAATAAAGATTTTCAGATCTGAGTATTTTATTTAAACAGAAAGAAAAAGAAAAATAGCACTCCAAGAATAGCATGTATCATGTGAACGAATTAAAATTTAGGCTCAACATAGGCTAACCGATAATTGTTCATGTAGAGAGGTGGGATGCGTAGCATCCCCAAGCTTAGATGCTTGAGAGTTCTTGAAATATTTACTTGGGGTGCCTTGGGCATCCCCAAGCTTTAGCTTTTGTATCTCGTTCAATCCTCTCATACCACGGTTTCACCTGTTCTCCAAAACTTCATCCACACAAAACTCAAAAAGAACTCGTGAGATAGGTTAGTACACATAATAATAAATCAACTCTTTATGTAATGCCAAGGCAAGTTGCCTAATAATTTTAAAACATTAGGTACTGTGTACTATAATTTCCACAATTTATATCTATCAATATAGGCTATGGAAACTATCGGATAAGTAGATAACGAAACTATGACAACAATCTGTCTAAACAGAACAGTCTGTAGCAATTTACGAAAAAAGTGTACCTATGTAACTCAAAAATTTATAAAAATTTAGCACAGGCTATAAAAATTATATGGACATACTGTGTAAAAATTTCAGAAACTTTACCCGTTCCAGTAAAATATGAAAATTCAAACACTACAGACAAAGTTTCTGTTTTTACACATCACTCATCAAAACATTCAATGCAAGCATACTAAGGGCAATTCCTGGAACTTTTTATTGAAAAACAAGATTATAAATATAACCTAACAGAAATTAACAAAATATAATGACGATCCAAGAAAAGCACATATTGTGTGACGAATAAAAATATAGCTCCAAGTAAGATATACCGATAGTGTTGAAGACGAAAGAGGGGATGCCATCTGGGGCATCCCCAAGCTTAGGCACTTGAGTCTTCCTTGGATATTACCTTGGGTGTGCCTTGGTAATCCCCAATCTTAGTTTCTTGTCACTCCTTATTCTCCTCATATCAGTGTCTCACCCAAAACTAGAAAACTTCAATCACACAAAACTTAACGGAACTTCGTGAGATGGGTTAGTGAAATAAACAAAGATCATTCACTTTGGTCCTGTCAAAGACAAGATTCATAATTGTTATCACATAATACCTATTGTATTCCATCATTTCCACAATTTATATTACTCAATATAAGCTATAGGAACACTTGAAACAAGTAAACTATGTATGCAAACAGAATCTGACAAAAATAGAATAGTATGTAAAGATCTGAATGATCACCATACTTCTCTAACTCTAAAAATTCTGAAAAATTAGTAGAAGTCAAGGAATTTTCATATAAATGTTGAGTAAAAATTTCAGAATTTTTTGACGCTCCAGTAAAATCATATAATTCATATACTGGATGCAAAACTTTCTGTTTTTCACATAATCAAACAAGCAAGTATCCACACTATAACATGATTAATACAGTAGCTTAATCATTTGAACACACAAAAACAGAAAGTAAAAGTGTTGGGTTGTCTCCCAACAAGCGCTTTTCTTTAATGCCTTTTAGCTAGGCATGATGATTTCAATGATGCTCACATAGGAATAGTAATTGAAACATGCAAGAGAGCATCATGAATCTCATGACAAGCACATTTAAGTCTAACACACTTCCTATGCATAGGGATTTTGTGATCAAACAATTTATGGGAACAAGAATCATTTAGCATAGGAAGGCAAAACAAGCATAACTTCAAAACTTTGAACACGTAGAGAGGAAACTTGATATTATTGCAATTCCTACAAGCATATGCTCCTCCCTCATATTAATTTTCAGTAGAATCATGAATAAATTCCACAAATAACCAGCACATAAATCATTATTTTGATGATGCACAATCATAGAAAATTTTCACTCTCCACATACGCAATTTCCTTCTCATTCAAAATAGTGGGAGCAAACTCAACAAAATAACTATCATGACATACTTGATTGACATAGCCACTTTGAATATTAAAATCATGATGACAAGTTTCATGGTTACCATTACTCTTTATAGCATACGTGTCATCACAATAATCATCATAGATAGGAGGCATGTCATAATCATAATAGTTTTGCTCATCAAAACTTGGGGGGCTAAAAATATCATCTTCATCAAACATAGCATCCCCAAGCTTGTGGATTTGCATATCATTAGCATCATGAATATTCAGTGAATTCATACTAACAATATCACTATCATGCTAATCACTCAAATATTTAGTGCCAAACATTTTAATAACTTCTTCTTCTAACACTTGAGCACAATTTTCCTTTCCATCATTTTCACGGAAAACATTATAAAGATGAAGCATATGAGGCAACCTCAATTCCATTTTTTTGTAGTTTCTTTTATAAAACCAAACTAGTGAAAAACAAGAAAGTAAAAGATTTGATTGCAAGATCTAAAGAAATACCTTCAAGCACTCACCTGCCTGACAATGGTGCTAGAAAAGATCTTGATGTCTACAACACAACCTTCTTCTTGTAGACTCGTGTTGGGCCTCCAAGCGCAGAGTTTTGTAGGACAACAGTAATTTTCCCTCAAGTGGATGACCTAAGGTTATCAATCTGTGGGAGGCGTAGGATGAAGATGGTCTCTCTCAAACAACCCTGCAATCAAAATAACAAAGAGTCTCTTGTGTCCCCAACACACCCAATACAATGGTAAATTGTATAGGTGCGCTAGTTCGGCAAAGAGATAGTGATACAAGTGCAATATGGATGGTACATATAAGTTTTTGTAATCTGAAAATATAAAAACATCAAGGTAAGAAATGGTAAACGGTGAGAAAAACGTTGCATAAATGCTTGGAGACCAGGCCTAGGGTCCATACTTTCACTAGTGCAATTTCTCTCAACAATACTAACATAGTTGAACCATATGTAAATCCCTCACGTGCGACAACGAATTCACTCCAAAGTTACGAATAGCGGAGAACAAACAAAGAAATTTTTGTAGGGTACGAAACCACCTCAAAGTTATCTTTTCTGATCAATCTTATGAGCTATCTCTATAAGTGTCACAAACAGCCCTAGAGTTCATACTAAGATAACACCTTAAGATACACATCAACCAAAACCCTAATGTCACCTAGATACCCCAATGTCACCTCGAGTACCCGTGGGTTTGATTATACGATATGCATCACATAATTTCAGATTCATTAATCCAACATAAAGAACCTCAAAGAGTGCCCCAAAGTTTCTGCTGGAAAGTCAAGACGAAAACATGTGCCAACCCCTATGCATAGATTCCCAAGGTCACGGTACCCGCAAGTTGATCACCAAAACATACATCAAGTGTATCAATAGAACACCCCATTGTCACCACAGATATCCTATCGCAAGACATACATCAAATGTTCTCAAATCCTTAAAGACTCAATCAGATAAGTAAACTTCATAGGGAAAACTCAATTCATCATAACTAGATAGAGAGGGGAAAGACTCCATATGATTCATCTATATTAATAAAGCTCGCGGTAGATCAAGATCATGACATCTCAAGAACATGAGAGAGAGAGAGAGAGAGAGAGATCAAACACATAGCTATCGCTACATACCCTCAGCCCCAAGGGTGAACTACTCCCTCCTCATCATGGAGAGCGCCAGGATGATGAAGATGGCCTCCGGTGATGGTTTCCCCCTCCGACAGGGTACCGTAACGGGCTCCCGATTGGTTTTTCGTGGCTCTGGAGGTTTGCGGCGGCGGAACTCCTGATCTAGGTTTCTTTTCAGAGGTTTCTGGATTTATAGGACTATTTGGCGTTGGAATCACGTCAAGGGGTGACACGAGGGGCCCACAAGCCTAGGCGCGACCCAGGGGTGGTCGCGCCTAGCAGGCTTGTGGCCTCCTCGTCCATTTCCTGGCCTAGCTCTTCGCTCCAGTATTTTTTATATTTTCCAAAAATATTCTCCGTAAATTTTCATCTCATTCCGAGAACTTTTATTTCTGCACAAAAACAACACCACAGTAGTTCTACTGAAAACAACATCAGTCCGGGTTAGTTCTAATAAAAATCATACCAAAATCATATAGAATTATTGTAAACATGGCATGAATACTTCATAAATCATAGATACATTGAATATGTATCATGAAACAATAGTAATTGCACTTACTTCTCCCCATCAGGCCTAATCAACCACCTCTGCTCGCGGGTCGCCGGCACGGGCGGGGGCCGTGACTACCACACTAGTAGACGGTTCCCCCCTCAACCACCTCTCCCTCGCTATCAGAAAACTAATCACGCCACCATCAGCATGGCCACTCGGCTCCGGCCAAGTATCCCATCGGGTCTGCTGAGACGTAGCCTGATCCCTGCTCTACTACAGAGTCTCGTGGGACGAAGCCTCTGGGATAGGAGTCTTGTGGGTCGAAGCCTTGTCGACCCGAGGCTCGTGGACCAGAGTCCATGTAGCCTGCACCTCAGACGGGTCCACCCTAGCAGTCTCGTGCTTGGGTGAATTGGCTGGGGGTGGCGGCGAGGAAGGCATAGCAGCCCGCCTACCTCTCCCACGGCCACGTGTACCTCTACTAGCTCTCTTCTTCCCCCGACCTCCTCTCATGGTGGGCAATGATGTCGACGAAGAAGCGTCCGTCGGTGTCTGCATACTATCGAGCAACACTCTCTGAAGAGATTGGGTTTGAATGGAAGTACCCCTCCCACCACGCGCCGACAAAGAAGGATCCGCGGAGCGCTTTGGACCCGCGCCCACCATCTTTCAACACCTACCATGAAAAAGAGTATACTAAATTAGTACAACGTAAAAAATTCAATACTAACATGAATAATAATATGTATATAATTGAAGTGTATCATCATCATGTATATAATAAAAATTGAAAACCTAACATGAACTAGTAATATATATGTAGATAATAAAAATTGAATATCTGGCGTGAACTAATAATAATCTTGATCATCTATATATGCGCCGGAATCAATAAATGCATCATCATCATCACTATCATGAATGACATGCTCATCGGGTTTAGCGGCATCAACATGTGGAAGGCCTCCTTTATGTAATCGGTCAAGCATTGACAAGTCATCCGCAGTAGTAACCTCTTATTGTTCCGGCTCTTCTTGTTCCGGCTCAGGGATGAAGTCGGATTCACTGCTACTGTCTACTTCAATGTTTTGAGGTGAGGTAGAGCAGTTCTTGAAACGCTTTTTGGAAGGAAGTGTTTCTTGGAAGAATTCTCCTTCATATGTGTTTGGGTTAATGTGAGTTTCATAATCCTCTTCATTGGGGGGAGGTGGTCTAGCATGTGGCGGCACTTCATAAATGACATCCCAACCATTCAGATTTGGACCGGTTTGGCACGCCCACGGTAGATAGAAAACTTGGGTCGCCTGTTGAGCCGTAATATAGACATCGGAAACATCTAAATGGGTGTTTTGTTTGATTTCGACTAGCCCTGAATGTTCATAAGTCCTTCTAGTCTCCTTCGGCTGGAACCAGTAACATTGGAAGACTATGACGTTTAGTGGGTTTTCACCATAGAATAGAAGTTCATAAATTGCTTCAACTCTCCCATAATACTCGGTACCTCCTTCGCCGATAGCAGAGACACAACAATTTGTAGACTTTCGGTCAACCATAGATAGCTCTTTGCCAAAGGTACGGAAGCAATACCCGTTGATGTAGTATTTGTCAAATGAACAGACCTTATAGTCAAAACCATTAGCAACTTGTCTCAATTCGGCTTCATAGACTCTGAATTAGCCTACAAGTTTAATATGAAAGGATTGTTGCATTAGCCACAAATTATATAAGGAAATGAAATGGTCTAATGGAAATTACCGTTTGTTTAAACCAAGAGATGAAACCGGGATAACCGCCTCCATGCTTTGTCAGAAGCTCATACTCTTCGATGGAATCCTTTTGGATCACCACTCCATCCAAGAATTTGGCGACATATCAACTGTATCAAATATCCGGGAATAAGAGCAGTTCAAAGGGATTAGAAGTTGCAAAACAATGTACCAAGAACTTACTGGATGTACGGTCGCACTTCTGTTAGGTTGTTGAAGATATACAACGAAATGGTCTGCCATTCCTCGACATCCAACGCTTTTCCTTTCGAAGCACCGGCTGGTGCGAGCTTCCCTTTGAATAGACTGGGGTTGGATTCACCTTTTTTAGGGTCGCCAACATTGTACTAACGCTTCGGATTATGCAAATGACGATTCTTGGCTTTGTAGTGTGTTGTCACAAAGTTTGTCGTCTCCTCAGTAATGAATGCCTTGGCCATCGATGCTTCAACTCTACATTTATTTTTACATTTTGCTCGAAGCGTCTTTTGCATCCTCTCAGTTCGTAGCACCAACGATTTTGCACGCCCCCCATCTTGCCCCGGTGCAAAATCAAATGCTGCATTGCATTAAAGAAGCCCGGTCGAAAGATCTTCTCTAACTTCTAGATCAACTCCGGCGCCAACTCTTCCATTTCATCTAGCATGCCAGTTGATAGTTCTTTCGCACAAAGAACACGAAAGAAATAGCTCAGCTATGCTAGTACTAGACATTCATCCTTGGGGATAAAGCCACACAACATCACTAACATTACCCGTTCAAGCCATATGTGCCAATCATGACTCTTGAGACCAAATATTTTTAGTTTTTCAAGACGCGCTCCCCTCTTTAGATTTACCACATACCCATCGGGGAACATCAAGTACATTTTCACCCACAAGATAATTTCCCTCATAGTTGGCCTTCCAAGATTGAACCATGCCTTTGGCATTGTCCAGTTCTGCTTTCCTTTCGGTAGTCGCACGTTTTGTAACGGTCTATCACATAAATCCTCCTGATTGACTCTAGCCTTATGATTATCCTTTGACTTTTCCTCTATGCCAAACAATGTACCAAAAAGGGCCTCGATGATATTCTTTTCAGTGTGCATCACATCGATGTTGTGTGGGCAAAGGAGATCTTTGAAGTAAGGCAGGTCCCACAAGCATGTATTGTGAGTCCAGGCGTGTTCCGAATTATACCCTTTAAAATACCCTTGATGCTCTGGACCAGGCTCGAGAGCGTTTAACTGATCTAGGGTCTGTTGGCCTATCAACGCCGGTGGTGTAGAGTTTTTTACAACTCTAACTTTGATGAAGTTCTTCTTGTCTTTTCTGAACTTATGGCGAGGATCCAGGAACTGTCAATGCAAGTCGAAGCAAGAAAACTTGCGACCCGCCTGCAGCCAATGAAACCAAAGAACTACCTTGCATGTGGGGCACGGTAACCTTCCATGTGCACACCAGCCAATGAATAGCACATACATCGACAAGTCATGCATCGATTACATGTACCACACATGCATTGGGAGGTTTTGTTTTGTATCGGCATCGTATGTCTTGATCCCATTATCCCAAGCTTCTTGCAATTCATCCTTAAGCGGCTGCATGTATACATTCATATTATTCCCTGGATAGTTGGACCCTGGAATTATCAGCGTCAGGAAAATGTTCTTTTTTTGCATAATTTGTGCAGGGGAGGGGGAGATTGAGTGGAATGACAAATACATACCAACAACTATATTGGGTTGCCGTCATACCAAACACATTGAACCCATCAGTGCTGATGGCAACTTGAGGATGCCTTGGATCAACCGCTTTAACCTTATGTAATGCATCGAAATGCTTCCACTCAAAAGCGTCTGAAGTGTGTACCAACATCTGATTCTCATCTGCATCTAGTTCGGTTCTTTTGCCCAATTTGTGTCATGTCATCTGTCTGGCCGTTGATACGTATCCAATGTATCTATAAATTTTGATGATGGCATGCTATTATATTATCTATTTTGGATGTCTATATGCATTAATATGCTATTTTATATTATTTTTGAGACTAACCTATTAATCTAGAGCCAAGTGTCAGTTTCTGTTTTTTCCTTGTTTTTGGGTTTTGCAGATATGGAATATTAAACGGATTCCAAATAGAATAAAACCTGCAGAAGGAATTTTTTGGAAGGAAACAAGTCATCCAAGCTTGGAGTGCACGTCGGGGGAGGTGCCAGGGCGCCACAAGCCTGCTAGGCGTGGCCCCCTGGCCGCGCCTAGAAGGCTTGTCGCCTCTTGGCAGGTCTCCTAACCCTAATTCTTGGCCTATAAATACCCAAATATTCCCCCAACTTCAAAAAGAGAGCCACGCAAATACTTTTCCACTGCCGGAAGCCTCCGTTCCCGAGAGATCCAATCTTGGAGCCTTATCCAGTAATCTGCCGGAGGGGGTTTCGATCATGGAGGGCATCTACATCAACTCCATTGCCCCTTCGATGATGCGTGAGTAGTCCACCACAGACCTATGGGTCCATAGCTAGTAGCTAGATGGCTTCTTCTCTCTCTTTGATCTTCAATACCATGTTCTTCATGATCTTCATGGAGATCTATCCGATGCAATCCTCTTTTGTGGTGTGTTTGTCAAGATCCGATGAATTGTGAGTTTATGTTAAGATTATCCATGAATCTTATTTGAATCTCCTCTGATTTCTTATATGCATGATTTCATATCCTTGCAAGTCTCTTAGAGTTATTGGTTTTGTTTGGCCAACTATATTGGTAATTCTTACAACGGGAGAAGTGCTTGGTTTTGGGTTCAATCTTGCGGTGTCCTCACCTAGTGACATAGTAGGGGTAGCGAGGCACGTATTGTATTGTTGCCATCAAGGGTAACAAGATGGGGTTTTCATCATATTGATTGAGTTTATCCCTCTACATCATGTCATCTTTCTTAATGTGTTACTCTGTTCTTCATGAACTTAATATTGTAGATGAAGGCAGGAGTCAGTCGATGTGTGGAGTAATAATAGTAGATGCAGAATCATTTCGGTCTACCTGTCGCGGATGTGATGCCTATATGCATGATCATTGCCTTGGATAACTACATGATTATTCCCTTTTCTACCTATTGATTGACAATAATTTGTTTACCCACCATGATATTTGCCTTCGAGAGAGAAGCCTCTAGTGACACCTATGGCCCCTGGGTCTATTTTCCATCATATATTTTCAGATCTATACCTCGCTACAATTTATTTACCTTTTACTTTTCATTCTTGTTTACATCTATATCTATCGGGTTATCTTTGCAAATAATCATGAAGGGATTGACAACCCCTTTATAGCGTTGGGTGCAAGAGTTTGATTGTTTGTGTAGGTGCATCCAATGGCGACTTGCTTGTTCCTCCTACTGGATTGATACCTTGGTTCTCAACAGCTGAGGGAAATACTTATCTACTTTGCTGCATCACCCTTTACTCTTCAAGGGAAAATCAACACATGTTCAAGAGGTAGCAAGAAGGATTTTTGGCGCCGTTGCCGAGGAGGATACATAGCAAGTCAAGACAAGAACTCTCTCGTCAACTTGCCAATTTCTGGCGTCGTTGCCGGGGAGGATACATATCAGGCCTACCATGTACCCATCACAAACTCATCTCTTGCATTTACTTTATTTGCCATTTGCCTCTCGTTTTCTTCTCCCCCACTTGTAAAAGGATTTTCAGAAATACCAAAAAGATTTGCCTTTTTGTTCGCCCTTCTTTCGTTTGCCTTTAGTTTGCTTGTGTGCTTGATTGCTTGCTTTGCCACCATGTCTGAATTAATGGAGGTTATCGCTGAAAATCTAGAGGGTATTGCTAGTACTAGTCCTAAAGAAAAATTCGAATCTTGCTCTTTAGAACTTGGAACTGAATCTCCACCTAATTATAAAACTAAAACTTTTCAAGTAGGAGATGTGAATATTATTGGGAAGAGTGTTATTCAAGCGTTCTTTGATTGTACGGGGGTAATGCCTATGAGTAAGAGGTCTACTATTCTTAGCACAAATAGTTACGCGGATGTTATTGTCCTGCTCATTGGAAAATTGGAAAGAAAATTTGTGCACCTTCATCCCGCTTTGCAAAAAGTATTTTATGAACTTCCACATATTAATTACCCTAAGGCTAAGAAGATTGCTACCATCACCCTTATGCAAGAATTTGATTTAATTGTACAAGAAGCTAGATAGATTTTTGATTTATATGATAAAGATATTGAACACCCCCCAATTGAAGAAATTCTCCATGACAAAGAAACTTTGCGTAGTCTAGAAGCTAGGGACTATCAATCTTATAGTGAAAATCTTAGGAGAAGAGCTCCCCACGCGGAAGTCTCTCAAGCCTTGTATATAGAGACCTATGAGGAATTTGATTGGATTACCAGGGGAATTTACGTGGGGTATAAGGACAATTTGCTTGAAAAAATGATTAAGGAACTCGTTAGAAATAGGATACATGTTTATTACGATGATATCTACGGCGATGATCTAGATTACAAGTTCATGAATGTTAAAATCACTAGCCAAAGTCCTTTTCATGATTTAAGTTCATCTACTAGGAAGGAAATAAAGGAAACAATAGTTCCAGTAAGAAAAGCCTTTGATGGTTTGATCAAGTTTGGATTGTATACCAAAGATGACAATACCTATATCTATTGTGTTTTGCCTAGCTAAGGGCGTTAAACATTAGCGCTTGTTGGGAGGCAACCCAATTTTATTTTTGTGTTCTGTTTTTGCTTCTGTTTTTGAGTGTTCCCACATTATTACTTCTGTAGTAATTGTGTTTTGGTGTTTTTATTAGTGTTTGATCCAAGTAAAACCTTTGGGGTGATCTATGGTAGTTGTTGATTTGATCTTGCTGAAAAACAAAAACTTTTGCACTCAGTCTAGGAATTTTATAATTTTTTCAGAGCATACAATTGATCTGAAATTTTGACAAAAGATTGATATATAAATTTACCAGGTTGTCATGATTGTTCAGAATTTGTTGAGTTACATAAGTATACGAATTTTCCAGATTGCTACAGACTGTTTTGTTTTTGACAGATTCTGTTTTCTTTGAGTTGTTTGCCTATTTTGATGAATCTATGGGTCGTATCATGTGGTATGAGCCATGGAGAAGTTAGATTAAAGTAGGTAAACACAAATATAAATAAAGAATGAGTTCACAACAGTAGCTAAAATGGTGATTTATTTTCTTATACTAACGGATCTCACGAGTTTTCTATTAAGTTTTGTGTTGTGAAGTTTTCAAGTTTTGGGTAAAGATTTGATGTACTATGGAATAAGGAGTGGAAAGAGCCTAAGATTGGGGATGCCCAAGGAACCCCAAGTCATATTAAAGGATGCCAAAGATCATAAGCTTGGGGATGCCCTGGAAGGCTTCCCCTCTTTCGTCTTTAATCCATCGGTATATTTACTTGAGGCTATATTTTTATTCATCACATAATATGTGTTTTGCTTGGAGCGTCTTGTATGAGATGAGTCTTTGCTTGTTAGTTTGTCACAATCATCCTTGCTTCACACACCTTTTGAGAGAGACACTCTGAATCGTGAATTTATTAGAATACTCTTTGTGCTTCACTTATATCTTTTGAGTTGGGCAATTTTGCTCTATGTGCTTCACTTATATCTTTTAGAGCACGGTGGTGTTTGTGTTTTTGTAGAAATAATTGAACTCTCGTACCTCACTTATATTATTTTGAGATTTTCTAAAACAGCATGGTAATTGCTCTAGGTTATGAATTTAGTCCTAATATGATAGGCATCCAAAAGGGATATAATAAAAACTTCCATATTAAGTGCATTGAGTATTTATGAGCAGTTTGATTCTTTGCATAAAGTTTTGAGATATAAGGACGCTAATGTTAAGAGACATGTTAGGAATCAAATTGTGATTTGGTAAAAATACCTATGTAAAGGTTTGTGATTCTCGTAGCATGCACATGTGGTGAATCGCTATGTAAGGAAGTCGGAGCATGACTTGTTTATAGATTGTCGGCCTTTGTGTGAGGGTCGGGGGCATGCGATGGTTAACTCCTACCAACCTCCCCCCTAGGAGCATGCGTTTAATGCTTTGCTTCAATGACTAATAGACTTTTGCAATAAGTATGTGAGTTCTTTATGACTAATGTTGAGTCCATGGATTATACACACTCTCACCCTTCCACTTTCGCTAGCCTTTCTAGTACCGTGCAACTTTCTTCGGTGCAACAAACACCTTCCTCAAAACAGCCACCATATACCTTCCTCAAAACAGCCACCATATATCTTTCCTCGAAACAGCCACCATACCTACCTATTATGGCATTTCCATAGCCATTTCGAGATATATTGCCATGCAACTTCCACCGTTTCCTTTTATGACATGCACCATCACTTCCATATTGCATATAGAGTCATATTTTGTCATAGGTATCGAGTTGTAATTTTTTCTTGAGTTGTAAGTAAATAAAAGTGTGATGATTATCATTATTAGAGCATGTCCCATGTGATGAAAGCATGATGGAAGCTATGATTCCCTCACAAGTGGGGATGAGATTCCAGACTTTATGAAAAATAAAAGAGGCCAGCGAAGCCCAAATAAAAAATGAATAAAAGAGGCCTTACATGCCCACACAAAAAATGAGAGAAAAGAGAGACGGAACATTGCTACTACATTTTTCCACACTTGTGCTTCAAAGTAGCACCATGATCTTCATGATAGAGAGTCTCCTATTTTGTCACTTTCATATAGCTGGTGGAATTTTTCTTCATGATGCATGTCCACTTAGTTTCCTTTTGAGCTTTCATACACTTATAGCTCTAGTGCATCCGTTTCATGTCAATCCCTACTCACTCACATTGATATCTATTGATGGGCATCTCCATAGCCCATTGATACTCTTAGCTGATGTGAGACTAACTTCTCCCTTTCCTTGACAACCTCCAACATATTCTATTCCACCTATAGTGCTATATCCATGGCTCGCGCTCATGTATTGCATGAGAGTTGAAAAAGTTTGAGAAAATAAAGGTGTGAAAACAATTGCTTCACTTCTCATCGGGGTTGTGCATGATATAAATACTTTGTCTGGGGAAGACGGAGCATAGCCAGACCATATGATATTGTAGGGATAACTTTCTTTTGCCATTATATTTTGAAGAGATACAATTGCTTTACTAGTATGCTTGAAATGTTATTGTTTCTATATCAATATTAAGCTTTTGTTTTGAGCCTTACGTATCTGAATATTCATGCCACAATAAAGAATATTACTTGGAAAAATATGTTAGGTAGCACTCCACATCAAAAATTATGTTTTTATCATGTACCTACTCGAGGACGAGCGGTAATTAAGCTTGGGGATGCTGATACGTCTCCAACGTATCTATAATTTTTCATGATGGCAATCTATTATATTATCTGTTGTGGATGTTTTATATGCATTAATATGCTATTTTATATTATTTTTGGTACTAACCCGTTAATCTAAAGTCAAGTGACAATTTCTGTTTTTTCTTGTTTTTGAGTTTTGTAGATATGGAATATTAAACGGAGTCCAAATAGAATAAAACCTGCGGAAGGAATTTTTCTGGAAGGAAACAAGTCATCCAAGCTTGGAGTGCACGTCAGGGGAGGTGCCAGGGTGCCACAAGCCTGCAAGGCGCGGCCCCCTGGCCACGCCTAGCATGCTTGTCGCCTCCTGGCAGGTCTCGTAACCCTAATTCTTGGCCTATAAATACCCAAATATTCCCCCAACATCAAAAAGAGAGGCACGCAAATACTTTTCTGCCGCTAGAAGCCTCCGTTCCCGAGAGACCCAATCTTGGATCCTTTTTCGGTAATCTGTCGGAGGGGGTTTCAATCACGAAGGGCATCTACATCAATTCCATTGCCCCTCTGATGATGCGTGAGAAGTCCACCACAGACCTACGGATCCATAGCTAGTATCTAGATGGCTTCTTATCTCTCTTTGATCTTCAATAACATGTTCTTCATGATCTTCATGGAGATCTATCCAATGTAATCCTCTTTTGTGGTGTGTTTGTCAAGATCCGATGAACTGTGAGTTTATGTTCAGTTTATCCATGTATCTTATTTGAATCTCCTCTAATTTCTTAGATGCATGATTTCATATCCTTGCAAGTCTCTTCGAGTTATTGGTTTGGTTTGGCCAACTAGATTGGTAATTCTTGGAATGGGGGAAGCGCTTCGTTTTGGGTTCAATCTTGCGGTGTCCTCACCCAGTGACATAGTAGGGGTAGCGAGGCACGTATTGTATTGTTGCCATCAAGGGTAACAAGATGGGTTTTTCATCATATTGCTTGAGTTTATCCCTCTATACATGTCATCTTTCTTAATGCGTTACTCTATTCTTCATGAACTTAATACTCTAGATGCAGGCAGGAGTCGGTCGATGTGTGGAGTAATAGTAGTAGATGCAGAATCGTTTCGGCCTACTTGTCACGGACATGATGCCTATATGCATGATCTTTGCCTTGGATAACTACATGATTATTCGCTTTTCTATCAATTGCTTGACAGTAATTTGTTTACCCACCATGATATTTGCCTTCAAGAGAGAAGCCTCTAGTGAAACATATGGCCCCAGGTCTATTTTCCATCATATATTTTCAGATCTATACCTCGTTGCGGTTTATTTACCTTTTACTTTCCGTTCTTGTTTACATCTATATCTATCGGATCTAATCCTTGCAAATGATCGTGACGGGATTGACAACCCCTTTATAGCGTTGGGTGCAAGAGTTTAATTGTTTGTGTAGATGCATCCATTGGTGACTTGGTTGTTCCTCCTACTGGACTGATACATTGGTTCTCAACAACTGAGGGAAATACTTATCTACTTTGATGCATCACCCTTTCCTCTTTAAGGGAAAACCAATGCATGCTCAAGAGGTAGCAGCCGTCTTTTCGACCATGAAAAGACGTTGAAGTCTTGGTAGGATTGGCATATACCAAAGAACATTAACGGGGATTTTGGTTGACTCTTCTCACCCATACCGTTGTCTACCACAATGTCGGGATCCCGATCCTAAGCCATACAAGTCTAGCATGTAACACATCATATCACTTTGTGGCCTCACGCAAGGTAATCCCCACGACTTCCGCCTTACCTTGGCCAGGACCGTTTGCGCCTTTTGGCTCACGTATATGAATATGTCGCTAGCAATCATATGTCAAAGAACCCGGGTCGATACATTATGTCCCTAGTTTTATAGCCATTTATTTGCTCCAATTAAGATACATTATGTATTAATACAAAATTCCAAAATGACTAGGAAAAATGTTCATCATCTCTAATTGATGTTTTCAACATTTTCCCAAAATAATGGACATTTTTAATGCCATTTTGGTTCATTGAAATTATTTTTAATTTGTACTAGTTTGAAATTAATTTGGTGCTAGGGTTTGATCATCCCCATTTCAGATTCATTTTAAATTTAACATGATGCATGGATGCCACAGATGCAACTAGTATGATTAATTGCAAACAAATTATAGGGCCATGACACACAACTTGGATAGTACCGGAGTCACTAAGCCATTGGACCTTGTAGGGGCGAGGGTGCTTCTTCTTGATCAATTGGAGCTTGGAGCAAAGGTCTTCACTTGCCAAATTGTGGCAACTTCTACCATTAATGATGACCTTGACGGATTGGCTTGGATACCTGCCTTGGTGTGGAAGATGTGGCAATGTTGGTCCTCATCTTCTTGTTGTTGAAGATTCCAAACCTTTGGAACAATGAGAGCGGGGCTCGGATCGTTGTCACAAAAGATTTGAGAATCTTCGTCTTCATTGACTTGTCGATGCATGGTGACGTGATCCAACGCTTGCATCGCGTCTTCGCTCATAGAGTCATAGGTGTCGTCGTATGGAAGAATCATGGTCTGTCTTGTTGGACATTCATAGGTCTTGTGGCCGCGGCCTTGGCACGTGAAACACATGATGGAACTTGATTTAGCGGTCATCCGGCGTTGATGTAGAGGATGAACTTGGCTTGTAGTTTCTTGAAGTAGTATGACGGATTGACGAAGTCATCTTGTCCTTGTATCTTGATGTGTCGCCGGTAGGTGTTGTAGATTATAGTCCAAGGCATCATTGTCGTAGAAGTTTGAGCATTTGAGTCGTAGGTCTTGGAAGAGAACTTGGAATACTTGTATTCATCTTGCACTTGACGTTCCGCCTTGGTTGCTTGATTGACTAGTTCAAGTAAGTTGGAGTATGGTTGGAAGTCCGCGATTTTCTTGACTTGGTAGTTGAGGCCATTTAATAAGCGCACCATTGTTTGCTTGTCATCTTCCTTGACATTGGCTCGGATCATGGCAATTTCAATTTCTTGATAGTATTCTTCTATGGACTTGGTGCCTTGCTTGAGTAGTTGGTGTTTCTTAAAGAGATCCACGTTGTAGTGTGTAGGCACAAAATGAGCTCTCATGAGACATTCATTTGAGACCAAGTGGTGATAGGAGGTTCACCTCTTTCTCTTCTTCGCTCAATCACTTGTTCCCACCAAATGACAACACAGTCTTGAAACTCAAGAGAGGCAATGCCAATCTTATTCTCTTCCTCAAAGTTGTCCAAACGGAATATCTTGTCAATTCTGCATGCCCATGAAAGGTAGTGCTCGGGGTCATTGCTTCTGAAGACCTTAAGCATGGTGAACTTGAGCTTGCTAAGCATTGTTCATCATTATAGTTGTTTTGGAGATGCCCTTTACAAAGAGGAGGTGCGTCAACGTTTTTGTCGGGTTGACATTGTGGTTGCCTTGGGGCGTCGTCTTTGTTTTGCTCATCATGATGTGCTTGAGGTCATGGACGAGGTCCTCGCATGCTGTTTCATCATTCTTGTTTATCCTCTTGGCGAGCGGCTTCTTCTTGTCGTTCTCGTTGTTCCTCTTGGCGAGCGGCTTCTTCTTGTCGTTCTCGCTAGAGTGCTTCTTGTTTGCAGTGAGCTTGGCAGTTGCGCTCCTCCAAGGTACGAGTAGCTTCTTGCAAGGCACGATGTGCTTGAAGCGATTGTTCATGGCGACAATGGTGTTCTTCTTCTCGACGACATTGTTCTTGATCCAATGCATCTTGATCTTGTTGATGGCAGTAGTCTCGAGCGTGGACGCGGTCTTGCAATCCATTGCCATGGAATGGATTCTCGGTGGCTTCATGTTGACGACCTTGAGGTGAGCTTGGACTGGAGCATTCGTCTTGGCGATGAACACGTGCTCGCGGAGGACTTACTTCGGAAGAATACTCCAACAAGCGGCGACTCGAGCACCGTCTTGATGTAGTCGAAGTAGAGGGAGCGCGGTTGACCATCTAGGACCAAATTTCCTCCATTTGGCTTGATAGCTTGGTGTCAAGGTAGTCCCGCATGCGCACCTCAGATTCGATCAAGTCAGTGGCGGGTTGCTCGATGCGATCATTCAAGACATCTTGAGCTTGAGTAATTGCCTTGTTTGCGCCGAAGAAGTGCAACCGGGTGATGTGGGTGTTTGCGTCGTCGTCATGCTCCTCGAAGGCCGGGTTCAGCATGATGTTCCTATCCATATCACTCAAGAAGATATAAGTGGAAGAGCGAGGAAGACAAAACCAACTATCATTCCAAAAGTTGGAAGACGAATCGAGCACTCAATGTTCAGTTGGAAATAGTATAATTGGTACCGAAGATCGTCCTTCTCAACCTACACAAGTAATGCTTATGGAGTAGCTTGGTTAGGATGGTGGCACAAAATTCAAGTAATTCGAGAATAAGATTCAATAATGTTGAAAGGGATTCGTAAATTCGCAAGTAAGACAATGTAGATCAAAATCAACGAGTGCATACGGAAACACATACACGGATAGATAAGTGGGTTGTGCAACCAAGGAATGAGCACAAAATGTGGAATCCACGGAAAACGTTCGTGTTGCACAACACTAGATAGACACTAGCACGATTGCTCAACTGGGCGTGATACGTACATTTTGCATCATGCTTTTATGTTGATATTTATTGCATTATGGGATGTTATTACACGTTATGGTACAATAATTATGCCTTTTCTCTCTTATTTTACAAGGTTTACATGAAGAGGGAGATTGCCGGAAGCTGGAATTCTGGACTAGAAAAGGAGCAAATCTGAGATTCCTATTCTACACAACTCGAAAAGTCCTAAAACTTTACGGAGATTTTTTTGGAATATATAATAAATAATGGGCGAAACAAATGCCAGAGGTGGGCCACTAGGAGGTGACTGATAAGTCTCCAACGTCTCTACAATTTTTTATGATGGCATGCTATTATATTATCTGCTTTGGATGTTTTATATGCATTAATATGCTATTTTATATTATTTTTGGGACTAACCTATTAATCTAGAGCCAAGTGCCAATTTCTGTTTTTTACTTGTTTTTGAGTTTTGCAGATATGGAATATTAAACGGAGTCCAAACGGAATAAAACCCGTGGAAGGAATTTTTCTGGAAGGAAACAAGTCATCCAAGCTTGGAGTGCACATCAGGGGAGGTGCCAGGGCGCCACAAACCTACTAGGCGCCCACCTGGTCGCGCCTAGCAGGCTTGTCGCCTCCTGGAAGGTCTCCTAACCCTAATTCTTGGCCTATAAATACCCAAATATTCCCCCAACAGCAAAAAGAGCCACGCAAATACTTTTCTTCCGCCAGAAGCCTCTGTTCCCGAGAGATCCAATCTTGGAGCGTTATCCGGTAATCTCCCGGAGGGGGTTTCAATCACGGAGGGCATCTACATCAACTCCATTACCCCTCCGATGATGCGTTAGTAGTCCACCACAGACCTACGGGTCCATAGCTAGTATCTAGATGGCTTCTTCTCTCTCGTTGATCTTCAATACTATGTTCTTCATGATCTTCATGGAGATCTATCCGATGTAATCCTCTTTTGTGGTGTGTTTGTCAAGATCCGATGAATTCTGAGTTTATGTTCAGATCCATGAATCTTATTTGAATCTCCTCTAATTTCTTATATGTGTGATTTCATATCCTTGCACGTCTCTTTGAGTTATTGATTCGGTTCGGCCAACTAGATTGGTAATTCTTGCAATGGGAGAAGTGCTTGGTTTTGGGTTCAATCTTGCGGTGTCCTCACCCAGTGACATAGTAGGGGTAGCGAGGCACGTATTGTATTGTTGCCATTAATGGTAACAAGATGGGGTTTTCATCATATTGCTTGAGTTTATCCCTCTACATCATGTCATCTTTCTTAATGCGTTAATCTGTTCTTCATGAACTTAATACTCTAGATGCAGGCATGAGTCCATCGATGTGTGGAGTAATAGTAGTAGATGCAGAATCGTTTTGGTCTACTTGTCACGGACGTGATGCCTATATGCATGATCATTGCCTTGGATAACTACATGATTATTCGCTTTTCTATCAATTGCTTGACAGTAATTTGTTTACCCACCATGATATTTGCCTTCAAGAGAGAAGCCTCTAGTGAAACCTATGGCCCCTGGGTCTATTTTCCATCATATATTTTCATATCTATACCTCTCTGCAATTTATTTACCTTTTACTTTCCGTTCTTGTTTACATCTATATCTATCGGATCCAATCCTTGCAAATAATCGTGAAGGGATTGACAACCCCTTTATAGCGCTGGGTGCAAGAGTTTGATTGTTTGTGTAGGTGCATCCATTGGTGACTTGCTTGTTCCTCCTACTTGATTAATACCTTGGTTCTCAACAACTGAGGGAAATACTTATCTACTTTGCTGCATCACCCTTTCCTCTTCAAGGAAAAAACCAACGCATGCTCAAGAGGTAGCAAGAAGGAATTCTCGCGCCGTTGTCGGGGAGGATACACATCAAGCCTACCAAGTAACCATCACAAACTCATATCTTTCAGTTACTTTATTTTCCATTTTCCTCTCGTTTTCCTCTCCCCCACTTCTGAAATGATTTTCAGAAAATACCAAAAAGATTTGCCTTTTTGTTCTCCCTTCTTTCGTTTGCCTTTTGTTTGCTTGTGTGCTTGATTGCTTACTTTGTCACGATGTCTGAGAATACCAAGTTGTGTGACTTTTCCAATATTGAAAGGACCACGATGTCGCCTGGAGGGGGGTGAATAGGCGCTTTAAAATCTTTACGGATTTGGCTATATCCTAATGCGGAAATAAACTAAGCGGATACTTTTCAACCACAAATCTTGAATATACTAGGCTCACTAAGTGCACCAACAACATAGGATAAACAAGATGAGAACAACGAGGATATGAGTAAGCACAAGTAAGTTACACAAACTTACTCAATGTATATCACAAGATATGGAAATGAATGTTACAAGTTAGCAATTCATACTGAGCACAAGATATATCAATAGTAGCAAGTATGAATTGCAGATTATAAAGTGTTGGCCTAAATAATCTCTATGATATGGTAACAAACACAATATAATGAGGACAACAATATATATAGTGAATGCAAGGTCAAGTGGCCAAAGTAAACCACAAGTAGTGGCTAGGGTTAGAAATAACGGAAGACACAGAGATGAGGATGTATCCTGATGTTCACTTCCTTGGAGGGAAGCTAGTCACCGTTAGAGAGGTGGATGTTACCACGAAGGCACACCAACGACACGAAGGCTCACCCTATTCTCCCCTTGAGATATCACCACGAAGGCGATTCTCAACCACTAGTGGTAGACCTTGAGGCGGCCTCCAAACCTTCACAAACTTTCTGAGGGACAAATCACAAGTTTGTTCCTCACCAGAGCACTCCTACCGCCTAGGAGTCTCCAACCTCCAAGAGTAACAAAATCTAGGGGAAATGCTCAAGACTTGCTCAAATCACGAATTCCTTTGCTCAAGAGAGGGAGAGGGAGTGGATCTATCACTTGATTGGAAAATTTCTCAAGAACTCTCACTAATCTCTTCGGGATCTGAGATTTGGTGTAGAAGAATTGAGAGGGAGCAACTTTGGTGTTCTAGGGTTCTTTTGGATTGAGTGGTCACCCCCTCCACGAAGTGGTGAAGGGGTATATATAGAGTGGGTGAAAAATATGGCCATTGTAGTGTAAGTGGCTGTGTCGGGCCGGACATCCGGGCCAAGGGCCAGATATTCGGTGGCTCTAAAGTGTGCACAGGAACACAGAAAAACAGAGTCAAGGTATAGGGCCCGGACATCTGGCCAAGTGCCCGGACATCTGGCCAAAGTTGAGGCCCCGAACATCCAGACAAGGCCCCGGACATCCGGGGGACACAAACAACAAAAAACATTTCGTTATAGTTTCTGGACATCGGCCGCCCAGATTTCCGGGGAAGATCCCGGATATCCGGGGGACACAAAAACTGCAGGCACCCCAAAAGTAAAATATGCATAACTTTCTCATACGGACTCCGATTTTGATGATCTTGGTCTCGTTTTGAAGCTAGTGAAAAACTCCAGGTCCTCACATAGAGAACCACGCAAGATAAGATAAAATGTAAGGTGCAAAGTATGCACATGTTAGATCATATACTTTGGGGAACCTAGTTGGCTATGTATTGCTTTGGTAAATAGGATAGGAGTGGAATTGTGTATAGAAGATGTTGACTTGAGCAAGTCCATCAAGAACCCCTTTGATCCCCTTTTAATAGTGTGGGATCCCTATAACTCAAGAATCATAAAATAGCTACACTACATAGCTATCGAGAATCCATACTTGAGTGTATATGTTTCTTCGGTGGTCATCACCCCACAACACTAACGCCAAAGGAACTAATACCTTTGACTCGAGCCTTTCACTTGAGCTTGATGTTGATGTTTCTTATTGGCTCAAGTTGAAGGCAAGACATTGGTGAAGTCTTCAAGTAGCTCTTCCATATACAATGTGGGAAGCTTTGCTTTGTATTCATCTTCACTTTGTCCATCATGTGATCATCCACAAGCTTCAAGCATGTGATCCTTCGGGATGGTTATCTTGAACTTGCCCTTGTCAACCATGATCATGAACACTTGATGCCATCCTCTCATGGACACTTGGAATATCTCTCTTGATGCGAGCCCATGAGAATAACCTAACCCTCATAAACATAGACAACACATAGCATGTGTTAGTACACAAAGTGCAATTGACAATTTCTTATCATACCACAAGATCCTATGTGATGCATCGTTTGCACTTGTGTGTTGACCATTTAAAGTTTGATTCTTTGATCTTTATTTTGGTCAACCTTTATCTTTACTCCATTCTTAATCTTGATGCCTTGAAGGCCATATTGAATTCTTCACTATGCTTCATTTCTTCAAGACATGATTACCCATATCTCAATTATCATATGACCATATAGAGTTTATCCATGAATACCATATTGGTCATCATTTGTTATCCTTCATGCTCCATCACAATCTCTTGAGAGGCACAACGAATTCTTCACATGAATTACTTGCTTCAAGACATAATCATCCATGACTCAACATATGAGCACATCATGAACCTATCTTCAATCCATATGAAGAATTCTTCTCTTTAATCATTCTCTTAAGATCATGATCCATCATGGATCAACCTTGATGCACAACTATATGTATATGGCATTCATTCCGAATGCATTCAATCTCCTTCTTGCATCAACCATGGAACAAACATCTTTCAATTCATCCAATGTCTTCATGCATTGCAAATGGAACTTTCCTTTAAATGTATAACTTAATGCAAACATTAGTCCATTAGGATTGTCATCAATTACCAAAACCACACATGGGGACTACATGCACTTTCAAATACTAATAATTATTATTTTATTAGTACTCCATTTTCTCCCGCCACTAGTGCGAAATCTTATGAAATCAATGCTGCCTTGGTAAATCTTGTTATGAAAGAACAATTTTCTCGCCTTCCTAGTGAAGATGCCACATCCCATCGAAATACTTTCATTGAGTTGTGTGATATGAAAAATAAAGAAGATTTGGATAATGATATTGTTAAATTGAAGCTATTTCCATTCTCACTATGAGATCGTGCTAAAACTTGCTTTTCATCTTTGCCTAAAAATAGTATTGATTCATGGAATAAGTGTAAAGATGCTTTTATTTCCAAGTACTTTCCGCCCGCTAAGATCATCTCCCGTAGGAATGATATAATGAATTTTAAGCAACTTGATCATGATCATGTTGCACAATCCTGGGAGAGGATGAAATTAATGATTAGGAATTGTCCCGCACATGGTTTGAGTTTATGGATGATTATACAAATTTTCTATGCGGGATTAAATTTTGCATCTAGAAATCTTTTAGATTCTTCCACGGGTGGTACTTTTATGGAAATCATGTTAGGATAAGCTACTAAACTCCTAGATAATATCATGACAAGCTACTCTCAATGGCATACCGAAAGATCTCCTACTAGTAAAAACGTGCATGCTATTGAAGAAATGAATACTTCGAGTGAAAAGATGGATGAATTGATGAAAATGTTTGCTAGTAAGAGTGATCCTATTGATCCTAATGATATTCCTTTGTACTCTATGATTGTAAATAATAATGAATCTATGGATGTGAATTTTGTTGGTAGGAACAATTTTGGTAACAATGCGTATAGAGGTATTTCAACCCTAGGTCGTTTCCTAGTAATTCCTCTAATAATTATGGTAATTTATACAACAATTATTATGGAAATTATAATGAGATTCCCTCTGATCTTGAGAATATTGCTAAAGATTTTATTGGTTCGCAAAAAGTTTTAAATGGTTCTATTGAAGAAAAGGTGCTCAAGATTGATGATTTGGCTAGGAACGTTGATAGAATTTCTCTTGAGATTGATTCTTTGACATTAGATATAATCCACCCAAGAATGATATTAATGAGTCTTTAAAAGCTATGAGAATTTCTATTCGTGAAACTAAGGAAAGAACCACTAGAGTTCGTGCTAAGCGTGAATGGCTTGAAAAAGTGTTTTCTCGCGATAATAATGATGCAGATCTTAAAGTGATTGGTGTGACTCCTATTGAATATTTGTTTTCCAATATAAATCTTTATAATTATGGTACTGGAGATAAGTCAACTTTAGTTAAAAGGAGTCCCAATGATTCGGAGTCTATAGATCTTGATGCTAAGATTAATAAAAGTGGGATTGAAGAGGTCAAAACTTTAAATAGCAATAAACCCACTCTTTTGGATTTCAAGGACTTTAATTATGATAGTTGCTCTTTGATTGATTGTATTTCCTTGTTGCAATCCAGATTGAATTCTCCTCGTGCTTATAGTAAAAATAAGGCTTTTACTAAACATATAGTTGATGCTATGATGAAATCTTTTGAAGAAAAACTTGAGTTAGAAGTTTCTATCCCTAGAAAGCTTCATGATGACTGGGAACCTACTATTAATATTAAAATCAAAGATTATGATTGCCATGCTTTGTGTGATTTGGGTGCTAGTGTTTCCACCATTCCAAAAACTTTATGTGATTTGCTAGGTTATCATGATCTTGATGATTGCTCTCTAAATTTGCATCTTGCATTCCACTATTAAGAAACCTATGGGAAAGACTAATGATGTTCTTATTGTTTCAAATAGGAATTACGTGCCCGTAGATTTCATTGTTCTTGATATAGATTGCAATCCTACATGTCCTAATATTCTTGGTAGACCTTCCCTTAGAACGATTTGTGCAATTATTGATATGAAAGAAGGAAACATTAGATTACAATTTCCATTAAGGAAAGGCATGGAGCACTTTCATAGAAACAAAATAAGATTTCCTTATGAATCTATTATAAGAGCTACTTTTGGATTGCATACCAAAGATGACAATACCTAGATCTATTGTGTTTTGTCTAGCTAAGCGCGTTAAACAATAGCGCTTTTTGGGAGGCAACCCAATTTTATTTTTGTGTTCTATTTTTGCTTCTTTTTTTGAGTGTTTACCATGTTATTACTTCTGTAGTAATTGTGTTTTGGTGTTTTAATTAGTGTTCGAGCCAAGTAAAACCTTTGGGGTGATCTATGGTAGTTGTTGATTTGATCTTGCTGAAAAACAGAAACTTTTGTGTTCAGTCCAGGAATTTTATATTTTTTTTAGAGAGTCGAATTGATCTGAAATTTTTAGACAATATTTATATACAAATTTACCAGGTTGTCCTAATTTTTCAGAATTTGCTGAGTTACAGAAGTATACGAAGTTTCTAGATTGCTATAGACTATTCTGTTTTTGACAGATTCTGTTTTCTTTGAGTTGTTTGCCTATTTTGATGAATCTATGGGTTGTGTCATGTGGTATGAGCCATGGAGAAGTTATATTACTATAGGTATAACACCAATATAAATAAAGAATGAGTTCACAATAGTACCTAAATTGTTGATTTATTTTCTTATACTAACGGATCTCATGAGTTTTCTGTTAAGTATTGTGTTGTGAAGTTTTCAAGTTTTGGGTAATGATTTGATGGACTATGGAATAAAGATTGGCAAGAGACTTAGCTTGGGGATTCCCAAGGGACCCCAAGTCATATTCAAGGATGCCATAGAGCATAAGCTTGGGGATGCCCCAGAAGGCATCCCCTCTTTCGTCTTCAATGCATTGGTAAATTTACTTGAGGCTATATTTTTATTCACCACATGATATGTATTTTGCTTGGAGCATCTTGTATGAGATGAGTCTTTGCTTGTTAGTTTGTCACAATCATCCTTGCTGCACACATATTTTCAGAGAGACACACTGAATCGTGAATTTATTAGAATACTCTTTGTGCTTCACTTATATCTTTTGAGTTGGGCAATTTTGCTCTATGTGCTTCACTTATATCTTTTGAGTTGGGCAATTTTGCTCTATGTGCTTCACTTATATCTTTTAGAGCACAGTGGTGTTTGCATTTTTATAGAAATAATTGAACTCTAGTACCTCACTTATATTATTTTGAGAGTTTCTAAAACAGCATGGTAATTGGTCTAGGTTATTAATTTAGTCCTAATATGATAGGCATCCAAAAGGGATATAATAAAAACTTCCATATTAAGTGCATTGAGTATTTATGAGAAGTTTGCTTCTTTGCATAAAGTTTTGAGATATTAAGATGGTAATGTTAAGAGACATGTTAGGAAGCAAATTGTGATTTGGTAAAAATATTTGTGTAAAGGATTGTGATTCCTGTAGCATGCATGTGGGGTGAACCGCTATGTAAGGAAGTCGGAGCATGACTTGTTTATAGATTGTCGGCCTTTGTGTGAGGGTCGGGGGCGCGCGATGGTTAACTCCTACCAACCTCCCCCCTATGAGCATGCGTTTAATGCTTTAATCTTCAATACCATGTTAATCCATGAATCTTATTTGAATCCCCTCTAATTTCTTATATGCATGATTTCATATCCTTGCAAGTCTCTTTGAATTATTGGTTTGGTTTGGCCAACTAGATTGGTAATTCTTGCAATGGGAGAAGTGCTTGGTTTTGGGTTCAATCTTGTGGTGTCCTCACCTAGTGACATAGTAGGGGTAGTGAGGCACGTATTGTATTGTTGCCATCAAGGGTAACAATATGGGGTTTTCATCATATTGCTTGAGTTTATCCCTCTACATCATGTCATCTTTCTTAATGCATTACTCTGTTCTTCATGAACTTAATACTCTAGATGCAGGCAGCAGTCGGTTGATGTGTGGAGTAATAGTAGTAGATGCAAAATCGTTTCGGTCTACTTATCACGGACGTGATGCCTATATACATGATCATTGCCTTGGATAACTACATGATTATTAGATTTTGTATCAATTGCTTGACAGTAATTTTTGTACCCACCATGATATTTGCCTTCAAGAGAGAAGCCTCTGGTGAACCCTATGGCCCCCAGGTCTATTTTCCATCATATATTTTCAGATCTATACCTCGCTACAATTTATTTATCTTTTACTTTCCGTTCTTGTTTACATCTATATCTATCGGATCTAATCCTTGCAAATAATCGTGAAGGGATTGACAACCCCTTTATAGCGCTGGGTGCAAGAGTTTGATTGTTTGTGTAGGTGCATCCATTGGTGACTTGCTTGCTCCTCCTACTAGATTGATACCTTAGTTCTCAACAACTGAGGGAAATACTTATCTACTTTGCTGCATCACCCTTTCCTCTTCAAGGGAAAACCAACGCATGCTCAAGAGGTAGCAGTGACAAGCCTGCCCGGCGTGGCCACCCCCCTGGCCGTGCCTAGCAGGCTTGTAACCCACCTGGCAGGCCCCCGACGCCCATATTCTGCTATATGGTGGGTTTTGACCTAGAAAAAATCAGAAGGGAGCTTTCGGGATGAAGCGCCGCCGTCTCGAGGCGGAACTTGGACAAAACCAATCTATAGCTCCGGCACGGCTGTTCTGCCGGGGAAACTTCCATCTGGAGGGGGAAATCGAAGCCATCGTCATCACCAATGATCCTCTCATCAAGAGGGTGTCAATCTCCATCAACATCTTCACCAGCACCATGTCCTCTCCAAACACTAGTTCATCTCTTGTATCTGATACTTGTCTCAAACCTCAGATTGGTACCTGTGGGTTGCTAGTAGTGTTGATTACTCCTTGTAGTTGATGCTAGTTGGTTTACTTGGTGGAAGATCATATGTTCAGATCCTTTATGATAATGAATACTCCTCTGATTATGAACATGGACATGTTTTGTGAGTAGTTACGTTTTTCCCTGAGGACATGGGATAAGTCTTGTTATAAGTAATCATGTGAATTTGGTAATCGTTCAATATCTTGATGAGATGTATGTTGTCTCTCCTCTAGTGGTGTTATGTGAACGTTGACTACATAACACTTCACCATTATTTTGGCCTAGGGAAGGCATTGGGAAGAAATAAGTAGATGACGGGTGGCTAGAGTGACAGAAGCTTAAACCCTAGTTTATGAGTTGCTTCGTAAGGGGCTGATTTGGATCCATACGTTTCATGCTATGGTTAGATTTATCTTAATTCTTCTTTCATAGTTGCGGATGCTTGCGAGTGGGGTTAATCATAAGTGGGAGGTTTGTCCAAGTAAGGGCAGCAACCAAGCACCGGTTCACCCACATATCAAATTATCAGAGTAACAAACGTGAATCAAATGAACATGATGAGAACTAGCTTGCCAGAAATTCCCATGTGTCCTCAGGAGCGCTTTGCTTTATATAAGAGTTTGTCTAGGCCTGTCATTTGCTACAAAAAGGATTGGGCTACCTTTGCTACACTTGTTACTTGTTACTCATTACGAGTTATCTTGTCATAAAACTATCTATTATCAATAATTTCAGTGCTTGCAGAGAATACCTTACTGGAAACCGCTTGCCATTTCCTTCTGCTCCTCATTGGGTTGGACACTCTTATTTATCAAAAGGACTATGATAGATCCCCTATACTTGTGGGTCATCAAGACTGTTTTCTGGCACCGCTGTCGGGGAGTGAAGCGCCTTTGGTATGTGGAATCTGGTAAGGAAAAATTTATATAGTGTGCCGAAATTTACCGTCACTTGTTACTATGGAAAGTAATCCTTTGAGGGGCTTGTTCGGGGTATCTTCACCTCGACCGGAAACACAAAGAATTGTCCCTCGACCTACTGAACCTACTGAAAATATTTATTATGAAATTCCTTTGGGTATGATAGAGAAACTGTTGGCTAATACTTATGCAGGAGATGGAACACTACATCCTAATTTGCATCTAATCTATGTGGATGAAGTTTGTGGATTATTTAAGCTTGCGGGTTTTCCCGAGGATCATGTCAAGAAGAAGGTCTTTCCTTTATCTTTGAAGGAGAAGGCATTGACATGGTATAGGGTATGTGATGATATTGGATCATGGAGATACAACCGATTGAAAATGGAATTTCATCAGAAGTTCTATCCTATGCATCTAGTTCACCGTGATCGGAATTATATTTATAATTTTTGGCCTCGTGAAGGAGAAAGAATCGCTCAAGCTTGGGGGAGGATTAATTCAATGTTATATTCATGCCCCAATCATGAGTTCTCAAGAGAAATTGTTATTCAGAATTTTTATGCTCGGCTTTCTCGTAATGATCAATCCATGCTCGATACTTCTTGTGTTGGTTCCTATATGACGAAAGATATTGACTTCAAATGGGATTTATTGGAAAGAATTAAACGCAACTCTGAATATTGGGAACTCGACGAAGGTAAGAAGTCAGGTATGAACCTTAAGTTTGATTGTGTTAAATCCGTCATAAACACCGATGCTTTTCATTAATTTAGCACTAAATATGGACTTGACTCTAAGATAGTATCTTATTTTTGTGAATCTTTTGCTGCTCATGTTGATCTCCCTAAGGAGAAGTCGTTTAAATATCATCCTCCCATTGAAGTGAAAGTAGTTGAACCTATTAAAGTTGAAGAGAAAACTATTACTTATAATGTTGATCCTATTATTCCCGCTGCTTATATTGAAAGACCACCTTTCCCTTTTAGAATAAAGGAATATGCTAAAGCTTCTACTGTGGTTCGTAAGAGCTGTGCTAGAACACCTACACCCCTGAGCAAATTAAAGTTGATCCCAGTATTGCTATGGTTAAGGATATCTTGGTTGATAATATTGATGGGCATGTTATTCAATTTTGTGATGAAGCCACTAGAATTGCTAAACCTAATGCTAAAGATAAGCATAGACCCATTGTTGGCATGCCTATTGTTTCTGTTAAAATAGGAGATCATTGTTATCATGGCTTATGTGATATGGGTGCTAGTGTGAGTGCAATTCCCTTTTCCTTATATAAAGATATTATGAATGATATTGCACCAGCTGAGTTAGAGGAAATTTATGTTACAATTAAGCTTGATAATAGATACACTATATCACCAGTTGGGATTATTAGTGATGTTGAAGTCTTGTGTGGGAAAATAAAATATCCTACTGATTTTCTTGTTCTTGTCTCCCCACAAGATGATTTTTGTCCCATTATATTTGGTAGACCCTTCTTGAATACCATTAATGCCAGGATAGATTGTGAGAAGGAAACGGTTATCGTAAGTTTTGGGGATACGTCTCATGAGTTTAATTTCTCTAAATTTCGTAGACAACCCCATGATAAAGAATTGCCTAGTAAGGATGAAATTATTGGTCTTGCTTCTATTGTTGTGCCTCCTACTGATCCTTTAGAACAATATTTGCTAGACCATGAAAATGAAATGCATATGAATGAAAGGAATGAAATAGATAAGATTTTCCTTGATAAACATCCTATTCTGAAACAAAACTTGCCTGTTGAAATACTTGGGGATCCTCCTCCACCCAAGGGTGATCCCGTGTTTGAGCTTAAACAATTACCGGATACTCTAAAATATGCTTATCTTGATGAAAAGAAGATATATCCTATTATTATTAGTGCTAACCTTTCAGAGCATGAAGAACAGAGATTATTGGAAACTCTGAGGAAGCACCATGCTGCTATTGGATATACTCTTGATGATCTTAAGGGCATTAGCCCCACTCTATGTCAGCACAAAATTAAAATGGAGCCTGATGCTAAACCCGTTGTCGATCACCAACGACGGTTGAATCCTAAAATGAAGAAGTGGTAAGAAATGAAATATTAAAGCTTCTAGAGGCAGGTATCATTTACCCTATTGCTGATATTAGATGGGTTAGTCCGTTCATTGTGTCCCTAAGAAAGGAGGTATTATCGTAGTTCCTAATGATAAAAATGAATTGATCCCACAGGGAATTGTTACAGGAAATAGAATGGTAATTGATTTTAGGAAATTGAATAAAGCTACTAGAAAAGATCATTACCCTCTACCTTTTATTGATCAAATGCTAGAAAGATTATCCAAACACATACATTTCTGCTTTCTAGATGGTTATTCTGGTTTCTCTCAAATACCTATGTCAAAAGAGGACCAAGAGAAGACCACCTTTACGTGCCCTTTTGGTACCTTTGCTTATAGACGTATGCCTTTTGGTTCATGCAATACACCTTCTACCGTTCAAAGATGCATGACTCCTATATTCTCTGATTTTTGTGAAAGGATTGTTGAGTTTTTCATGGATGATTTTTCCGTTTACGGAACTTCTTTTGATGATTGTTTGAGCAACCTTGACTGAGTTTTGCAGAGATTGAAGAAACTAATCTTGTCTTGAATTGGGAGAAGTACCACTTTATGGTGAATGAAGGCATTGCCTTCGGACTTAAAATTTCCGAAAGAGGTATTGATGTTGACAAGGCTAAAGTTGATGATATTGAAAAAATGTCGTGTCCTACGGATATGAGAGGTATAAGAAGTTTTCTTGGTCATATGGTTTCTATAGGAGATTTATTAAAGACTTCTCTAAGATTTCTAGGCCGCTCACTAATCTCTTGCAAAAAGATGTTCCATTCGTTTTTTTATGATGATTGTGTAGAAGCTTTTGAAATTCTTAAGAATGCCTTGATTTCTGCACCTGTTGTTCAACCACCTGATTGGAACCTACCCTTTGAAATTATGTGTGATGCTAGTGATTATGCCGTTGGTGTTGTCCTAGGACAAATAGTTGATAAGAAATTAAATGTTATTTAGTATGCTAGCAAAACTCTATACAATTCTCAAAGAAACTATGCTACCACTCAAAAAGAATTTTTAGCAGTTGTGTTCGCTTGTGATAAGTTTAGACCCTATATTGTTGATTCTAAAGTAACTGTTCACACTAATCATGATGCTATTAAATATCTTATGGAAAAGAAAGATGCTAAACCTAGACTTATTAGGTGGGTTCTTCTGCTACAAGAATTCGATTTGCATATTGTTGATAGAAAGGGTGCTGATAACCCCGTAGCAGATAACTTGTCTAGGTTAGAGAATGTTCTTGATGACCCACTACCTATTAATGATAGCTTTACTGATGAACAATTAGTTGTCATAAATGCTTCTCGTAATGCTCCTTGGTATGCTAATTATGATAATTATATTGTCGCTAAATTTATACCGCCTAGTTTCACATACCAGCAAAAGAAAAGGTTTTTCTATGATTTAAGACATTACTTCTGGGATGACCCACAACTTTATAAAGAAGGAGTAGATGGTGTTATCATACGTTGTGTACATGAGCATGAAGATGAATAGATCCAACAGAAGTGACATTCCGAGGCCTACAAAGGACACCACGCTGGAGGTAGAACTCCACATAAGGTATTGCAATCTAGTTTTTACTAGCCTACTCTCTTCAAGGATGCTCATAAGTTTGTCTTGTCATGTGATGAATGTCAAAGAATTGGCAATATTAGTAGACTTTAGGAAATGCCTATGAATTAGTCTCTTGTTATTGAACCATTTGATGTTTGGGGTTTTGATTATATGGGACCTTTTCCACCGTCCAACGGGTATACTCATATTTTAGTTGTCGTTGATTATGTTACTAAGTGGCTAGAAGTTATTCCAACTAGTAGTGGTGATCATAACACCTCTATTAATATGCTTAAAGAAGTTATTTTCCCTAGATTTGGAGTCCCCGGATATTTAATGACTGATGGTGGTTCACATTTTATTCATGGTGCTTTCCGTAAATTGCTTGCTAAGTATGATGTTAACCATAGAATTGCATCTCCTTATCATCCTCGGTCTAGTGGTCAAGTAGAATTAAGCAATAGATAAATTAATTGATCTTGCAAAATACGGTTAATAGATCTAGGAAGAATTGGTCTAAGAAACTTGACGATGCATTATGGGTTTATAGAACTGCTTACAAGAATCTTACGGGTATGTCTCCGTATAAAATGGTTTATGGTAAAGCATGTTACTTACCTCTAGAGCTAGAGCATAAAGATTATTGGGCAATCAAAGAGCTCAACTATGATTTCAAACTTGCTGGTGAGAAGAGGTTAATTCATATTAGCTCACTTGATGAATGGAAAACCCGGGCCTATGAGAATGCCAAGTTGTTTACAGAAAAAGTTAAGAGATGGCATGATAAAAGGATACAGAAGCGTGAATTCAATGTAGGTGATCATGTCTTGCTATACAATTCTCGTTTAAGATTCTTTTCAGGAAAACTTCTCTCTAAATGGGAAGGGCCTTACATTGTTGAGGAAGTATATCGTTCCGGTGCCATCAAGATTAACAACGCCGAAGGCACAAATCCGAAGGTGGTAAACGGACAAAGAATCAAACATTATATCTCACGTACTCCCAATAATGTTGAAACCAATGTTATCAATACCATAACTCCGGAAGAGCATATTAGGAAGACCTACCGGAACGTTTCAAACTCTGAAAAGGAATAGGTACGTGGTACGGTAAGTAAATAGACTCCAAAACTTTACCAATAGCAATTTTACCCAGTTTTGGAATATTTAAAAACTAAGAAAATTAAAATTAGTCCGAAAGATGCACGAGGAGGCAACAAGCCTACTAGGTATGGCCACCCCCTGGTCGCGCCTAGGGGGCTTGTCACCAGCCTGTGCGCCCTCCAAACTCCGTTTTCTTGTGGTACACCCCTTCGGTTCAGCAAAAATTCATTATATAATCTCCTGAAGGTTTGCACTTTCGTATCACGACAATACCTCCTGTTTTCGTTTGAGCTGTCTCTGCAGCAGATTTAGATCGTCATGGCATCCCCCAGTGCTCTGAAGGACAAGTTTCTCGAGAAGGTCATCAACCCTTACCTTGCGAAGGTGTCGCACCACCCTCAAACCATTGAGATGCGTGAGGGGGTGCTGCACATCCGTGACGTTGAGGGGCCAAAGAAGACCGGAAGCATGGAAACAAGGCTCGAAGCAATGGAACAACAAGTCTTCAAGTACCAAGGGATGGTGGAACATGGACTCAATGCCAATCGTATGATGATCTCAGAGTTTATCCGTAAACACAAGCTGGACACCAAGGACATCGGGGAGCACATCTTCAAGCTTTACGAGAAAATTGAGCATCTCCAAGCCTAGATCTACGATCTGCAAAACCAAAACTATGAGTATGAATAAAGATTTAAGAGAATGAGTTTGGCTGCAGATTTGAGGATTCCGAAGACTCGTTTATCTTTTTATGATGGTGAGCCTATGCCTTGGAAGACGAAGCACAAGCTTCCATTCTCATCAACAACTCCACCACCATCACCTCCGAAGAAGGACACCTAAGCACATGGGTATGGGCACTCCCCTTGGCTTGTGCCAAGCTTGGGGGAGGCTCCCCGGTATCGTATCACCAGCACACCTTTTTCCTTTTTCGTTTTTCTTGTTTTTCCTAGTTCGGTCTTTTTTTATTTTGTTTTGATCTAGTAGAATAAAGTTTTAGTATGATCTACCTTTTAGTTTTTACTTTTGCTCCCCTTATGTAAGCAAGTCTAACAGTTATATAATAAAAGGTAGTTTTGATGAGAGGGCTTCGTTATATTACTATGCTCTTGAGAGTGATGAATAAAGAATAATAGAATAAAAGCAAAGAGTAGACATAATGATCTTATGGGGAGTGATGACTTCACATATAAAAAGTATGTCGATTGAAATTTGTTGGGAGTTAACAAACATAGTAATTGGTCATTGGTGCAATTGAAAAGGAAGTGATAAAGAAAGAGAGATTCACGTATAAATATATCATCTTGGAAATCTTTTATGATTGTGACCACTCATTAAAATATTTCGTGCCAAGAAATTGACGTTGGACAAGGAAGACAGCATAATAGGTTATTTTTGCTTGCCTCCGGATAGAAGTTATATGGTTTTAGATCCTCCAACATGTAGTGCTTGCTTCCACCTCATATTAGCCAAAACTTCCACACCAAGTAGAGATATTACTTGTGCATCCAAACACCTCAACCCAGTTTTGCCATGAGAGTCCACCATACCTACCTATGGATTGAATAAGACCCTTCAAGTAAGTTGTCATCGGTGCAAAAAGCAATAAAATTTGCTCCTAAATGTGTGTGATCTTTTATTGTAAGGGAAATAAGCATTGTACGAACTTGTGTTAGTAAATAAATAAAAGCGACAGACTGCATAATAAAGGTTGCTATCACAAAGGGAAATACAAAGCGGCGTTCCTCTGCACTAAGGGTTTGTGCATCCCAAAACAAAAAGCGCATGACAACCTCTTCTTCCCTCTACGAAGGGCCTATCTGTTACTTCTACTTTTTAAGTACTTACCTTCACACAAGAGTCATGGTGATCCTCACCACTTCCTATATTTCGCCTCTCTCTTGGCAAGCATTATGTGTTGGGGAATGATCTAGACGCATATATCCACTCAGATGTTGGTGATCATGAGTTATTATTGTTGACATCACCCTTGAGGTGAATAATTGGGAGGCAAAACTATAAGCCCCTATCTTTCTCTATGTCCGATTGAAGCTTTGATCTCATGGGTACCGCGTGAGTGTTAGCAATTGTGAAACACTAAAATATGATTGAGTATGTGGGTTTGGTTTACAAGCTCTTATATTGACTCTTTCTGATGTTATGATAAATTGCCAATTGATTCAATGACTAAGATCATAGTTTATTGGTTGTCAATAGAGTTCTTGGTTCATACTTTATCTTGTGAATGAATTGTTACTCTAGCATAAGAAATCTTATACAATAAGTATTGTTGTTCTAAAGATGTTCATGATGCCTTCATGTCTGTATTTTATTTTATCAACACCTCTATCTCCAAACATGTGGACATATTTATCTATCTCGGCTTTCGCTTGAGGGCAAGTGAGGTCTAAGCTTTGGGGAGTTGATACGTTTTGCATCATGCTTCTATGTTGATATTTATTGCATTATGGGTTGTTATTACACATTATGGTACAATACTTATGCCTTTTCTCTCTTATTTTACAAGGTTTACATGAAGAGGGAGACTGCCGACAGCTGGAATTCTGGACTGGAAAAGGAGCAAATCTGAGATACCTATTCTGCACAACTCGAAAAGTCCTAAAAATTTACGAAGAATTATTTTGGAATATATAAAAAATATTGGGTGAAACAGATGCCAGAGGTGGGCCACTAGGAGGTGACAAGCCTGCCAGGCACGGCCACCCCCCCTAGCCACGCCTAGCAGGCTTGTGACCCACTTGGCAGGCCCTCGACGCCCATCTTCTGCTATATGGAGGGTTTTGACCTGGAAAAAATTAGAAGGGAGCTTTCGGGACGAAGCGCCGCCGTCTTGAGGCGGAACTTGGACAGAACCAATCTAGAGCTCCGACAGGGCTGTTCTACCGGGTAAACTTCCCTCCCGAAGGGGGAAATCGAAGCTATCATCATCACCAACGATCCTCTCATCGAGAGGGGGTCAATCTCCATCAACATATTCACTAGCACCATCTCCTCTCCAAACCCTAGTTCATCTCTTGTATCTGATCCTTGTCTCAAACCTCAAATTGGTACCTGTGGGTTGCTAGTAGTGTTGATTACTCCTCGTAGTTGATGCTAGTTGGTTTACTTGGTGGAAGATCATATGTTCAGATTCTTTATGATATTTAATAGTCCTCTGATTATGAACATGAACATGTTTTGTGAGTAGTTACGTTTGTTCCTAAGGACATGGGATAGGTCTTGTTATAAGTAATCATGTGATTTTGGTATTCGTTCGATATCTTAATGAGATGTATGTTGTCTCTGTCGGCGTTCTGGGAACGGGGGTACCCAGACCTGCCTGCGGCCCTGGGCGTGGCCCACTTCATTGACCAAATGGGACTAGATGAGGCCCCGCTCAAGACAAGGCCCTCGCGAGGGCCCTAGCCTCGCGAGGAAGAACATCGACAAGACCCGCGAAGGATGGGCCTCCTCAGGACCCCTTTGGAGCGGCGGATATCTCTATGCAAGGCCTGGCCTCGGGAGTCAAAGATGACGCAAGGTAGGACAGGCGAGCGTCAGTATGCCAGGCGGCACAGTTTCCCCTTTGGTGCAAAGGGAGCAAGGACGTACACGGGTTCCCAAAGCACCCCAACAGGTTTCCATTCCGGTGTAACAAGACCACAACCACCTATCCTGCAGAGCGGATGTCATCGCTGAGCCCATCCCTGCGGCGTCGACAGCTACTTTGCAGGTGAAGACCGCCTTTGGGCAGGGCGAGCATGAACCCCTGTCCCCCTTCAAAATTGGTCGTTGTGGGATCCCTTCCCGCCATTGCGATAAGGGAAGAGGACCCGGGCCGCCGCTATATATAGAGGGTAGGCTGCTTCGTAGAGAAGGAGATCGACCAGGGTCGAACCCTATCAACTAACTCCACCACTTGCCAAACCGCAGGGAGCCTCGAACACCACCGAGAGTGCTCAGGAGGCCCCAAAGCACTGTACTTGTTAATCCACCTCACCTCCTTGAGAGGCAATCCACGAAAGCAAGAGTAGGGTTTTACGCTTTGCAGCGGCCCGAACCTGGGTAACTGTCGTGTTCGTCTTCTTCCTCGTCATCGTGTGAGTTCTGTGCTATGTTCATCGAGTAGCGAGCTAGGTCGGGCGAGGCTGTAGGGGATCTTCACACATGCCCCTATGTTCGAATCTAAGGGTTTTGCGGAGCCCAAAATCCGACATTTGGTGCACTAGGTAGGGGGCATGTCGAAATCTCCATCGGGTCTCGACCGGCCGACGCTCGTAGCACTCATGGCAGGAGGACGACGAGTCCGCGCGGAGCGGCAAGCCGCACTCGTGGTGCGGCTGGCGTAGGTGAGCCGGAATGCCCAGCGGCGCTCTGCCACCCCGTCAGCGGGCGTCAACACTGGTCGGGTCCCCAACAGGCGCTGGGGGTGCCACCCTCACCAACCACACGGCATGTCCCCATCGCCTCGGCCCTTCCTCGCGTCCAGGCCGCACCGCTGCCCCTTCGAGTTTGCCAAGACCCAACACACAGACATGTCGCGCTCCTCGTGGCACACGAGCTTCGGCACCAACGTGCCACCCGTCACCGCCTCGTCGGCGAGCCCAGGCGTGCTCCTAAGCACGACACGGCCGCCGATGAAACCTAGTTGCGCCACCACGGGGCCCATGCCCATGGACCCGCACAACCGGAGGCTGTGGCGCCCGGGACTCGTGGGCGAATTCAAGACACCTATGCCGGTCCGCTCTTTCCAGGGACTTGGCTCGAGCCGCCGGGAGCGTGGGCCCCGGCCGCGTGAAGAGGGCGTGGCTTCGCGCTTCTCGGCATGCTTTCTAGAACCAAGGAGGAGGACCGGAGGCCTGACTACGCCTGTGCCCGGGGGACCATGCAACTTGACAACGACCATGTTGTGGCGCGCCCGGGGCATGAAGAGAGCAGGATCGGCTACCACGGCAGCAGGAGATACACACGTGACCTCGCGAGGAGCCCTCGTGCGAACAGGTACGTTCAAACCTCGCGAGGGCGGCTCGTGGGGCTAACCTTGCGAGGATGCCCAGTGCAGTGATCCCCGCGAGGCACGCCCGCTGGCAAGGAGTTTCTTCGAGCAGACGTTTGGGTCTTGGGACCGGGGGTCACTCGCCTGGGAACAGAGGGTGGAACATGCACCCTCGTATCTGGACTGAGAGGCCCCAGCTTGGGGACGGAGGGTGGAACACACGCCCATGTCCCCTGGGCCAGATGATCCCAGCCTAGAGGCCAAGGGTATAACATGCGCCCTTCTCTCTGGGGCGCGCGACACTCGCTTGGGAACGGAGGGTGGAACATATGCCCATGTCGCCAGGACGGGTTTTGCTCAATCGTCGGCGAGTGAACATGTACTCGCCCATGTCCCCAGGCCCAGCTCGCCCGGCCTGGGGACACGGCCTAGAGTACCGACATGGGAACCTCAGGGGCCCTAGCGAGGCGCGCTGGGGCAACGCCCGGGGAACTTAGGACCTTCTTCTGGGGTGGGCTCTCCGGCCAGAGGGCACAGGGGGCTTCCCCTATGCTCGAGGGCTCGCCCAGGGCATACCACACTTCGACGCGACGAGCCCGGGGGCTGCAGTGAGCTCCTTGCCTGCAAGGCGTGGGGCTCCCTATACAACCCCGGGACCTACATCAACCCGTGAAACTCCCACGTAATAATGAGCGGGCTATACACGCCCGGGGCCCCCGACGACACGGAGGGGTCCCTCCCATGCAATGTGGCAGCCACAACCCGAAGCTGGCGGAGAAGACAATACTGCCCATCAATGGCTATGCCCATGCAACGAGGATGCCCTACGCTCAGCACTAGGGGAAGACAAAGGCCAAATGTAAGTGCCGGACGCGACCGTTTTCTCTCTCTTTTTTTGTATTTCAAGTTGCAGCCTTCAATGGCCCCTTTTTGTGCTTGAGCCTGTTAGAAGCTCGAAGATTTCATGATCCTATGTTTGAGAAGAAAAGAGGGGCGGGAAATTTTTCTCTTTGTTCTTTTGTTTTACCGATCTTGAGTTCTCTCTCTCTTTTTGGATTGACGTTTTTCAAGGGGCTGTGGGCTCCGACCACAGCACAACACCATAGCATGGGGTCTCGGGGGGGCCTAGGGCCTCCTAAGGCGACACATGGAGGGACAGACTGGGGATTGCTTGAGCGTCAAAGGGGGCTCCTGAGAAGCACGCCTCAGGAGCCTTATCGGTCATAAGGCCACTCGTCCCCTCTAATGTCGTCCTTGGTTTCCGGACGGCATTACGGGTGTCAAGGCCTCACCCCATGAAGTGTGTCCTTGGTTTCCGGTCATACCTAGCGGTGGTGGGGAAATGTGCGGGACTGGGACCTGGCGACGTAGAGCAGTTTGAGCGTCAAAAAAGGGGGTTCTTGGGCAACACGCCTCGGGAGCCTTACCGGTCATAATGCCACTCGACTTCCTGGTGCCGTCCATGGTTTTCGGTCAGCATCAGGAGTACCAGGGCCTCGCCTAGTGAAGAACGTCCTCTCAAGTCATACCTAACATTGGTGGGGAAATGTGCGGGACTTGGACCTACAGACACACAATGCCGAAAGGGCCCCCAACCCGTCCCACGAGCAGGGGAGAAGCACCTCAGACAGAACCACGGGCGCGAGCTAAATCGTCGCCACCCCACAGGCGTTATAGCCGGACTGACGAGGACCCTGGTCGAAAGGAACACGTCAATACACACCTTGTCATTAGGGAACATATTTAAAGGTACTATCGAAATACATCAAAGTTGCCATTAGGCCACGTGCATAACCCTGTCAGGGACCCAAGAAGGCTACACGAGGGACGCACACCATCGCCGAAACTCTCGTCGTCGCCACCCGGCGACGGCTTCGCCGGTCCCTACTCAAGCACGACCCTCCGCTTCGTCAGAAGAAAACCCCACCACCAGGTCGTCCACATGGTCCTGGACCCGATCATCCGGAGTTCGGTCGTCCGGTGGTTGTTGGTCCTCCGGAGCTTGCGGGTTTCACCGGATAAACTAAAGGAGGAAGAACTCGAACCAAAAGAAAACTTTCGAGCAAAATTGGAGCGATTTTGCGGATGAAAATGACGGGTATGATGGGGGAAAGGTAGATCCACTTGTCCACATTAAAATCAACGGATCCAAATCAATAAAATCTCCTCAAATCCAACGAATCCAAGAAATTTTGGTATGGTTATTTTTGTGGGGATTTTTGAAATTAGGTTGATACGTCTCCAATGTATCTATAATTTTTTATTGTTCCATGCTATTATATTATCTGTTTTGGATGTTTTATATGCATTAATATGCTATTTTATATTATTTTTGGGACTAACCTATTAACCTAGTGCCTAGTGCTAGTTTCTGTTTTTCCTTGTTTTTGAGTGTTGCGGGAAAGGAATATCAAACGAAGTCCAAACGGAATAAAATTCTATGATGATTTTTCTTGGACTAGAAGAAACCTAGGAGACTTGGAGAAGAGGCCAGAAGAGCCATGGGTGGGCCACAAGCCACCCTGGCACGGCCAGGGGGAGGGGCGCGACACTTGGCTTGTGCCCCCCCCCCCTAGCTCCTCCAACCCTAATCTTCGGCCTATAAATTCATAAATATTCCCCCAGTACCAAAAATTTCCATGATGATACTTTTCTGCCGTCGAAAGCCTCCATTCCAGAGAGATCCAATCTTGGAGCCTTTTCCGGTAATCTACCGGAAGGGGGATTCGATCACGGTGGGCCTCTACATCAACTCCATTGCCTTCCGATGATGCGTGAGTAGTTCACCATAGACCTACGGGTCCATAGCTAGTAGCTAGATGGCTTATTCTCTCTCTTTATTCTTTAATACCACGTTCTCCATGATATTCATGGCGATCTATCCGATGTAATACTCTTTCGCGATGTGTTTGTCGAGATCTAATGAATTGTGGGTTTATGATCAGATTATCTATGAATATTATTTGAATCTTCTCTGAATTCTTATATGCATGATTTCATATCTTTGCAAGTCTCTTCGAGTTATTGGTTTGGTTTGGCCAACTAGATTGGTAATTCTTGCAATGGGAGAAGTGCTTAGTTTTGGGTTCAATCTTGCGGTGTCCTCACCGAGTGACATAGTAGGGATAGTGCTACTTCTTGAGCTTGCGTTGGTTTTCCCTTGAAGACGAAAGGGTGATGTAGCAAAGTACATAAGTATTTCCCTCAGTTGTTGAGAACCAAGGTATCAATC
Source organism: Hordeum marinum (assembly GCA_022496015.1). Classification (NCBI taxonomy): domain Eukaryota; kingdom Viridiplantae; phylum Streptophyta; class Magnoliopsida; order Poales; family Poaceae; genus Hordeum; species Hordeum marinum. The sequence continues at coordinate 65,237,261 of CM039675.1, forward strand.
CAGTAGGAGGTACAAGCAAGTCCCCAATCTTTGCACCTACACAAACAATCAAACACTTGCACCCAACGCCATAAAGGGGTTGTCAATCCCTTCAAGGTTATTTGCAAGGATGGCATCTAATAGAGATAGATATAGAAGATTACTAAAATGAAAAGTAAAAAAAGATAGGAGCAAAGTATTTTTGGTATTTCTGGTTTATAGATCTGAAAATATAATATGGAAAACAGACCCAGGGGCCATAGGTTTCAATAGAGTCTTCTCTCATGAAAGAAAATAATACGATGGGTGAACAAATTACCATCGACCAATTGATAGAAAAGTGCATAGTTATGACGATATCCAAGGCAATGATTATGCATATAGGCTTCACGTCTGTGTCAAGTACACAAAAACGATTCTGCATCTACTACTCTTACTCCACACATCGACCGACTCCTGCCTGCATCTACAGTATTAAGTTCATGAAGAACAGAGTAATGCATTAGGTACGATGACATGATGTAGAGGGATAAACTCAAGCAATATGATGAAAACCCCATCTTTTTATCCTTGATGGCAACAATACAAATACGTGCCTCGCTACCCCTACTATGTCACTGGGTGAGGACATGGCAGGATTGAACCCAAAACTAAGCACGTCTCCCATTGCAAGAATTACCAATCTAGTTGTCCAAACCAAACCAATAACCCGAAGAGACTTGCAAAGATATGAAATCATGCATATAAGAATTCAGAAAAGACTCAAATAATATTCATGGATAATCTGAACATAAATCCATAATCCATCGGATCTCGATGAACACACCGCAAAAGAGTATAACATCGGATACATCTCCATGAAGATCATGAAGAACGTGGTATTGAAGCACAAAGAGAGAGAAGAATCCATCTAGCTACTAGCTATGGACCCGTAGGTCTGTGGTGGACTACTCACGCATCATCGGAGGGGCAATGGAGTTGATGTAGATGCCCTCCGTGATCGAATCCCCCTCCGGCAGATTACCGGAAAAGGCTCCAAGATTGGATATCTAGGAAACGGAGGCTTCCGGAGGTGGAAAAGTATTTTCGTGGCTCTCTCTTCTATTGGGGGAATATTTGGGAATTTATAGGCCGAAGAATAGGGTTAGGAGACCTGCTGGGGGGGCACAAACCTGCCAGGCACGACCAGGGGTGGTGACCGCGCCCCCCTGGCTTGTGACCTCCTGGCACGTCTCTTGCTTTCCCCTCCAAGTCTGGTAGATGTCTTCTGGTCCAAGAAAAATCACCGCAAAGATTTTATTCCGTTTGGACTCCGTTTAATATTTCTAATCTGCAATACTCAAAAACAAGGAAAAAACAAAAACTGACACTAGGCTCTAGATTAATAGGTTAGTCCCCAAAATAATATAAAATAGCATATTAATGCATATAAAATATCCAAAACAAATAATATAATAGCATGGAACAATCAAAAATTATAGATAGGTTGGAGACGTATCAGGTAGCGAGGCACATATTTCTATTGTTGCCATCAAGGATAAAAAGGCGGGGTTTTCATCATATTGCTTGACTTTATCCCTCTATATCATGTCATCTTACTTAATGCGTTACTCTGTTCTTCATAAACTTAATACTCTAGATGCAGGCAGGAGTTCGTCGATGTGTGGAGTAATAGTAGTAGATGCAGAATCGTTTTCGGTCTACTTGACACAGACGTGATGCCTATATGCGTAATCATTGCCTTGGATATCGTCATAACTATGCGCTTTTCTATCAATTGCTCACGGTAATTTGTTCACCCATTGTATTATTTTCCTTCAAGAGAGAAGCCTCTAGTGAAACCTATGGCCCTCGGGTCTATTTTCCATATTATATTTTCAGATCTATAAACCAATAATGCCAAAAAATACCTTGCTGCAATTTTATTTGCTTTTACTTCTCGCAATATTTTATATCTATCTCTATATGATATAATCCTTGCAAGTAACCGTGAAGGGATTGACAACCCCTTTATAGCGTTGGGTGCAAGTATTTGATTGTTTGTGTAGGTGCATATATTGGGGCCTTGCTTGTTCCTCCTACTGGATTGATACCTTGGTTCTCAACAACTGAGGGAAATACTTATGTACTTTGCTGCATCACCCTTTCCTCTTCAAGGAAAAACCAACGCAAGCTCAAGAAGTAGCAAGAAGGATTTCTGGCGCTGTTGCCAGGGAGGATGCACATCAAGCCTACCAAGTACCCATCACAAACTCATCTCTTGCATTTACATTATTTGCCATTTGCCTCTCGATTTCCTCTCCCTCACTTCACAAAATTTGTCTTTTTATTTGCCCTCTTTTCTGTTTGCCTCTTTACTTGTGTTGCCATGTGCCTTCTATTTGCTTGCATCTTCGCTTGCTAAAAAGCTATTGATATGGATCCTCATCCACTTTCTAATCTTTTCAAAAGGCCAAATTATGATGAACCAATTGTTAGTGAGTTGAATGCACTTGATTATCTCTATGAAGTTTTGTTTGAAAATCATGAATCTGAAAATATTGATGAAGTGTTGAAAGAAGAAATTTATAAGGTGGTTCATGATAGCTCCTTGGTTGAAAAGCATGATTGCAATGATGTTACTATAAATTCTATTAATGTCAATTATGTTAATGATATGCAAAACTACAAGCTTGGGGTGATAATTTTTTCATGTCCACTTCTTATTGCAATGATCATCATTGGGGTTATAATGCTTCTTATGATCTTGAAAAATTATTTAAGCCTCATGTTGAATATGCTATTGATAATAATGTTTGCAATAGTATCAAAGGTGGGTTTGGAGAGGTCATGACTTTAGTTAATGTTAATCCCACTATCTTGGAAGATTGTAAAACTTTATGCATGTGGATCACGAAAAGAATGCTTTATGTGATAGTTATATTGTTGAATTTATTAATGATTCTATTGAAAATTACTATGAGAGATGAACATATTCTTTTACATATTGCAAGAATATCAAGTTTCTTCTCTATGTGTTGGAAATTTTGAAGTTATGCTTCTTTTTCCTTCCTATGCTAATTGATTTTTGTTCCATAATTTGTTTGATCACAAAATCCCTATGCATAGGAAGTGGGTTAGACTTCAATATACTTTCCATGTGATTAGTGATGCTCTCTTTATGTTTCAATTCTTTACCTTTATGCGAGCATCATTGATCTATTGTGGTATGCCTAGCTAGGGGCGTTAAACAATAGCACTTGTTGGGAGGCAACCCAATTTTATTTTTATGTTTATGTTTTTTTGCTTCTGTTTTTTAGTGTTCCACACATTATTACCTCTGTAGTAATTGTGTTTTGGTGTTTTAATTAGTGTTTGAGCCAAGTAAGACCTTTGGGATGGTCTATGGTGATTGTTGATTTGATCTTGCTGAAAAACAGAAATTTCTGTGCTCAATCAAGGAATTTTATAAATTTACCAGAGATCCAAATGAGTCTGAAATATTTACACAAGATTGATATACAAATTTCCCAGGTTTAGCAAATATTTCAGAATTTTTGGAGTTACAGAAGTATTCGAAGTTTACATATTGCTACAAACTGTTCTCTTTTTGACAGATTATGTTTTCTTTGTGTTGTTTACTTATTTTGATGTATCTATGGGTTGTATAGGGGGGTATGAACCATGGAGAAGTTGGAATACAGTAGATATTACACCAATATAAATAAAGAATGAGTTCACAACAGTACCTAAAGTGGTGATTTATTTTTCTTATACTAACGGATCTTATGAGTTTTTTGTTGAGTTTTGTGTTGTGAAGTTTTCAAGTTTTGGGTAAAGAATTGATGGACTATGGAATAAGGAGTGGCAATAGCCTAAGCTTGGGGATGCCCAAGGAACCCCAAGTAATAAAGGATGCCAAAGAGCCTAAGCTTGGGGATGCCCCGGAAGGCATCCCCTCTTTCATCTTCAATCCATCGGTAAATTTACTTGAGGCTATATTTTTATTCACCACATGATATGTGTTTTGCTTGGAGGGTCTTGTATGATATGAGTCTTTGCTTTTAGTTTGCCACAATCATCCTTGGTGCACACATCTTTTGAGAAAGACATGCATGAATCATGAATTTATTAGAATACTCTTTGTGCTTCACTTATATCTTTTGAGCTAGGAAATTTTGCTCTAGTGCTTCACTTATATCTTTTTAGAGCACGGTGGTGTTTTATTTTATAGAAATAATTGAACTCTCGTACCTCACTTGTATTATTTTGAGAGTCTTTAAACAGCATGGTAATTGGTTTGGGTTATGAATTTAGTCCTAATATAATGGGTATACAAGAGGGGTATAATAAAAACTTTCATATAAAGTGCATTGAATATAATGAGAAGTTGGATTCCTTGGATGAAGTTTTGAGATATAAAGATGGTGATATTAGAGTCATGATAGTGAGTAATTGTGCATTGGTAGAAATACTTGTGTTAAAGGTTTGTGATTACCGTGGCATGCACGTATGGTGAACCGTTATGTAACAAAGTCAGAGCATGACTTGTTTATTGATTGGCATCCCTTGTGTGAGGGTCGGGAGCGTGTGATGGTTAACCCGTACCAACCTCTCCCATAGGAGCATGCGTCTAATACAACCACCATGTGAGTTCTTTATGACTAATGTGAGTCCATGGATTATATGCACTCTCATCCTTCCACCTTTGCTAGCCTCTCTAGTACCGCGCAACTTTCGTCGGTGCATAAAACCCACCATATACCATTCCTCAAAATAGCCACCATACCTACCTATTATGGCATTTCCTTAGCCATTCCGAGATATATTGGCATGCAACTTCCACCATTCCATCTGTTATGACACGCGTCATCATTTTTGTATTGCTTTGCATGATAGTAAGATAGCTAGCATGATGTTTTCATGGCTTTTCCGTTTTTTGATGTCATTTGCTATGCTAGATCATTGCACATCCCGATACACCACCGGAGGCATTAATATAGAGTCATATTTTGTTCTAGGTATCGAGTTGTAATTCTTGAGTTGTAAGTAAATAGAAGTGTGATGATCATCATTATTAGAGCATTGTCCCATGTGAGGAAAGGATGATGGAAGCTATGATTCCCTCACAAGTTGGGATAAGACTCCGAACTTTATGAAAAATAAAAGAGGCCAATGAAGCCCCCCAAAAAAGAGGCCAAATATGCCCACCAAAAAAATATAAAAAATATATATATAAAGATTAAAAAAATGAGAGAAAAGAGAGAAGGGACAATGCTACTATCTTTTTCCATACTTGTGCTTCAAAGTAGCACCATGATCTTCATGATAGAGAGTCTCCTATTTTGTCACTTTCATATACTAGTGGGAAGTTTTCAATATATAACTTGGCTTGTATATTCCAATGGTGGGCTTCCTCAAATTGCCCTAGGGCTTCATGAGCAAGCAGGTTGAATGCACACCCACTTAGTTTCTTTTTGAGCTTTCATACACTTATAGCTCCAGTGCATCCGTTGCATGGCAATCCCTACTCACTCACATTGATATCTATTAATGGGCATCTCCATAGCCCATTGATACGCCTAGTTGATATGAGACTATCTTCTCCTTTTTCTTCACGACCTCCACCATATTCTATTCCACCTATACTGCTATATACATGGCTCACGCTCATGTATTGCGTGAGAGTTGAAAAGGTTTGAACAATTGCTTGACTTGTCATCAGGGTTGTGCATGATATAAATACTTTGTGTGGGGAAGATGGAGCATAGCCAAACTATATGATTTTGTAGGGATAACTTTATTTTGCCATGATATTTTGAAGAGACACGACTACTTTGTTAGTATGCTTGAAGTATTACTGTTTTTATGTCAACATTAAGCTTTTGTTTTGAGTATTATGGATCTGAACAATCATGCCACTAATGTCTACTATGCAACTTTATTCTTGTAGACACGTGTTGGGCCTCCAAGCGTAGAGTTTTGTAGGACAGTAGCAAATTTCCCTCAAGTGGATGACCTAAGGTTTATCAATCCGTGAGAGGTGTAGGATGAAGATGGTCTCTCTCAAACGATCCTGTGCCCAAATACAAGAAATCTCTTGTGTCCACAACACACCCAATACAATGGCAAATTGTATAGGTGCACTAGTTCGGCGAAGAGATGGTCCTAAAAGTGTAATATTGATAGTAGAAATATATTTTTATAATCTGAATAAATAAAAACAGCAAGGTTGAAAATAGTAAACGGGCACAAAAACGGTATTGCAATGCTTGAAAATGAGACCTAGGGTCCGTACTTTCGCTAGTGCAATTTCTCAACAGTGCTAACATAGTTAGATCATATGATTATCCCTCAAAGTGCAATAAAGAATCACTCCCGAGTTCCTATTAGCGGAGAACAAAAGATAGAAATTGTTTGTAGGGTACGAAACCACCTCAAAGCTATTCTTTCCGTTCGATCTATCCTAGAGTTCGTACTAGAATAACGCAAGCTATTCTTTCTGGTCGATCTACTCAAGAGTTCGTACTAGAATAACACCAAAGCAAATTCATATTCATAATACTCAATCCACACAAAGAACTACAAGGGATCCCCAAAGTTTCTATCGGAGAAAAGATAATAAAAACGTGCATCAACCCCTATACATAGATTACCCTAATATCATCATGGGAATCTGCAAGTTGAGTGCCATAACGTATGTCAAGTGAACAAATAAGATACCCCAATGTCACCTCAAGTATTCATACCGCAAGACATACATCATGTGTTCCCAAATCTGAACATTCAATCCGACAAAACAAAACTTCAAAGGGTAAAGATTCAATTCATCACAATAAGAGTATAGAGGGTAGAAACATCATATGATCCATCTATATTAACAAAGACCATGATATAGATCACGAGAGAGAGAGAGAGAGAGATTAAACACATAGCTACTGGTACAAACCCTCAGCCCCGAGGGTGGACTACTCCCTCCTCATCGTGGTGGCCGCCGAGATGATGAAGATGGCCACCGGAGATGATTCCCCCCTCAGGCAGGGTGCCAAAACGGGGTCTAGATTGGTTTTCGGTGACTATAGAGCCTTGCGGCGGCGGAACTTCTGATCTAGGTTAACCCCGAAGGGTTTCGGAATATTTGGGAATTTATAGTGCAAAGAGGGGGTGTAGGAGGCCACCGAGGTGGGCACAACCCACCTGGGCGCACCAGGGGGCCCTGGCGCATCATGGTGGGTTGTGCCCCCCTCGGGGCACCCCTAGGTGCAGCTCTGGCCCATTGGGTTCCTTCTGGTCCCAAAAAATCTACAAAAAGTTTCGTGTTTGGACTTCGTCTGGTATTGATTTTCTGTGATGGAAAAAACAGCAACTGGCACTTGGCACTATGTTAATAGGTTAGTACCAAAAATGATATAAAATGACTATAAAATGATTATAAAACAACCAAGATTGATAATATAACATCATGGAACAATCAAAAATTATAGATACGTTGGAGGCATATCAGCATCCCAAGCTTAACTCCTACTCGTCCTCGAGTAGGTAAGTGATAAAAACATAATTTTTGATGTGGAATGCTGCCTAACATGTCATATCATATTCTTTTCCTTATAGCATGGACATTTGGAATTTTAGTTGTTCAAAGCAATAGTCTAGTTTTGACATAATAATTTAGATACTCAAGCATATGAACAAGCAACCATGTCTTTCAAAATATCAATGCTAAAATAAGTTATCCCTAGCCCATCATGCTCAAACATTGATCCATTCATGAAACACACTCGAATATTAGCTACACCCAATACTTAAGTACGATCATATTGCCTCCTAGTTGGTGTTTTGGTAAGAGAAGATGGAGACTCAAATTCAAAAATAAAAATTGCATAAAGTAAAAGAAAGGCCATTCATAGAGGGAATTAGGGATTTGTAGAGGTGCCAGAGCTCAAAGCGAAAAACTTAGAGATAAAAACATTTTGGGAGGTGTATCCATCCCACCAACGAACACGTCTTAGAGTTCCCAACACTTTCCATGCTAGATATATCATAGGCGGTTCCCAAACAGAAAATAAAGTTTATTCCCTTTTCCACCATACTTTCACTTTCCATGGCTAACCGTATCCATGGGTGCCCTCCATACCAACACTTTCCAAGGAATTTATTATTTGACAACATAAGGTAAATTCATTTTTGCATTTCGGGACTGGGCATCCCTAATACCATTGCCTTAATCTCATGCAATGACAAGTGAATAAACACTCATCGTGAGAATAACACATCAAGCATGGAAAATATTAGCCACCCCTCACCGCTCCGCGAGCGAAAAAAACACACAAAAGAGAAGTTTATTTTGAAAATTAGAGATGGCACATACAAATTTTCTTAGAATGGCACAGAAATACCGCATATAGGTAGGTATAGTGGACTCATGTGGCAAAAACTGGGTTTAAGGATTTGGATGCACAAGTAGAGCTCATACTTGGTGCAAAATGAAGGCTAGCAAAAGATTGAGAAGCGACCAACCAAGAAACGGATAATCTCATAAGCAATCATTAAGCATAAATAACACTGAATAATGCACCACAAGTACGATATAATTTCATTGCATGACTATTGACTTTCGTACTTGCATAGGGAATCACAAACCTTAACACCAATATTCTTACTAAAGCATAATTACTCATCAACATAACTCACATATCACATCATTATATCTCAAAAAATTACTAAGAATCAAGTTTATTTTGTCCAGTAATCTTCATGAAAGTTTTTATTATATCCTTCTTGGATATCTATCACTTTGGGACTAATTTTCATGTGTTGCTTTTCATAAGCTCAAACAAATATAAGTGAAGATCAAGAGCATAATTTTTATTCTTTATCTCAAAATAATTTATGTGAAGCAAGATAGAATTTATTGAAAAATACTAAGCACACCGTGCTCAAAAAGATATAAGTGAAGCACTAGAGCAAGTCCATTGAAAAGAGCTTCATTGACGGGGTGTGAATGGCGCTTACTTAGCCTCCTTGGCGACTATTTGAGGACTCTATTTTATGTAAAACTTTCAGATCTAAGTATTTTATTAAAACATCAAGTAAAACAAAAATAAAATGACATTCTAAAAATAGCACAACTCATGTGAAGAAGCAAAAACTTAGGCTCAACCGATACTAACCGATAATTGTCGAAGAAGAAAGGTGGGATGCCTACCGGGGCATCCCCAATCTTAGATGCTTGAGACTTCTTGAATATTATATTGGGATTCCTTGGTAATCCCCAAGATTGAGCTTTTGTGTCTCCTTAATTCTTCTCATATCACGGTTTTCCTAATACTGAAAACTTCATCCACACAAAACTCAACAAGAACTCGTGAGATAAGTTAGTATAAACTAATGCAAAAACCTTATCATTATCTATTGTAGAAAATCACTAAAATTATTATTCAACATTGCATAATAAATTCCTCTGCATATTTAATACTCCTATCCTCAAATAGAATCATTAAGCAAGCAAACATATGCAAACAATGCAAACATAACAACAATCTGCCAAAACAGTACAGTCTGTAAAGAATGCAAGAGTAACAACACTTATTAAACTCCAAATGTTATGAAAATTTACCACACTGTAGAAAATTTATAAGATATTATTATGCAAAAAGTTTCAACATTTTATCACATTCTGACTTTTCTAGGGAATTTTTGCAAGAGCGGTAAACTTTCTGTTTTGAAACAACAACATGTATACTTGCAAAATAAGCATGGTGAGGGCTATCCTTGACATTTTTATTGAAATAAAAGATGAAAAATATTATTATAAATAAAATAAAACTAAAACTAAAAAAATTGACTCTCCAAGTAAAACACATATCATGTGACGAATGAAAACATAGCTCCAAGTAAGGTTATCGATAATGTTGGAGACGATAGAGGGGATGCCTTCGGGGGCATCCCCAAGGTTACTTGCTTGGATATTCCTTGAATGTTACCTTGTGGTTTACTTGGTCATCCCCAATCTTAGGGCCTTGTCACTCCTCATTCTCCTCATATCAACATCTCACCCAAAACTTGAAAACTTCAATCACGCAAAATTTAACGAAACTTCGTGAGATGGGTTAGTATGATAAAGAGCAAACCATTTCACTTTGGTACTGTCGAGACAAGATCCATAATTGTTCTAACACAATTCCTACTATATCATATCATTTCCACAATTTATATTGAGCAATATAAGCCATAGAAACTAGAAAACAAGCAAACTATGCATTGAAAACATAATCTGTCAAAAACAGAACAGTCTGTAGTAATATGTACTCCAACCATACTTATGCTACTCTAAAAATTCTGAAAAAATAGTACCACGTGAGAAATTTATATATTAATCTTCTGCAAAAATAATCAACTCAAAATCACTCTTCTGTTAGAAATTAGAATTATTTTTGTGAGTGCAAAAGTTTCTGTTTTTCAGCAAGATCAAATCAATTATCACCCCACATGATCCCAAAGGCTTTACTTGGTACTTTATTGAAACAAAAGAAATAAAACATGATTACTACAGTATATTAATCATGTTAACACACAAAAAAAGTAGGAAGTTTTGGGTTGTCTCCCAACAAGCGCTTTTCTTTTATGCCTTTTAAGCTAGGCATGATGAATTCAATGATGCTCGCATAAAAGTAAAGAATTCAAACATAAAGAGAGCATCATGAAGCATATGACTAGCACATTTAAGCCTAACCCGCTTCCTATGCATAGGTATTTTGTGAGAAAACAATTTATGGGAGCAAGAATCAACTATCATAGGAAGGCAAAACAAGCATAGCTTCAAGATTTTCAACACATAGAGAGGAAGCTTGATATTATTGCAATACCTACAAGCATATGTTCCTCTCTCATAATAATTTTCAGTAGCATCATGAATAAATTCAAAAATATAGCTATCAAATAAATCATTATTTTCATGATGCCTAAACATAGAGATTTTGTTACTCTCCACATAAGCAAATTTATTCTCATCAATAGTAGTGGGAGAAAACTCAAAAAAATAACTATCATGTGATTGAAAATTAAAATCATGATGACAAGTTTCATGGTTATCATTATTATTTATAGCATATATGTCATCACCATAATCATAATATATAGGAACTTTTTTTTCATAATCAATAGCAACCTCTTCCAAAATAGTATAACACCAAAGCTATTCTTTCTGTTCGATCTATCCTAGAGTTCGTACTAGAATAACGCAAGCTATTATTTCCGATCGATCTACTCAAGAGTTCGTACTAGAATAACACCAAAGAAAATTCATATTCATAATACTCAATCCACACAAAGAACTACAAGGGGTCCCCAAAGTTTCTATCGGAGAAAAGATAATAAAAACGTGCATCAACCCCTATGCATAGATTACCCCAATATCACCGCGGGAATCCGCAAGTTGAGTGCCATAACATATATCAAGTGAACCAATAGGATACCCCAATGTCACCTCAAGTTTTCATACCGCAAGACATACATCATGTGTTCCCAAATCTGAACATTCAATCCGACATAACAAAACTTCAAAGGGTAAAGATTCAATTCATCACAATAAGAGTATAGAGGGGAGAAACATCATATGATCCATCTATATTAACAAAGCCCATGATATAGATCACAAGAGAGAGAGAGATTAAACACATAGCTACTGGTACAAACCCTTAGCCCCGAGGGTGGACTAATCCCTCCTCATCGTGGTGGCCATCGGGATGATGAAGATGGCCACCGGAGATGATTCCCCCCTCCAGCAGGGTGCCGGAACGGGGTCTAGATTGGTTTTCGGTGGCAACAGAGCCTTGCGGTGGTGTAACTTCTGATCTAGGTTAACCCTGAAGGGTTTCGGAATATTTGGGACTTTATAGTGCAAAGAGGGGGTGTGGGAGGCCACCGAGGTGGGCACAACCCACCTGGGCATGCCAGGGGGCCCTGGCGCGCCCTGGTGGGTTGTGCCCCCCTTGGGGCACCCCCCCAGGTGCAGCTCTCCCCCATTGGGTTCCTTCTGGTCGAAAAAAATCTCCAAAAAGTTTCGTGGTGTTTGGACTTCATCTGGTATTGATTTTCTACGATGTAAAAAACATGGAAAAAACAACAACTGGCACTTGGCACTATGTCAATAGGTTAGTACCAAAAAATGATATAAAATGACTATAAAATGATTATAAAACATCCAAAATTGATAATATAACAGCATGGAACAATTAAAAATTATAGATACGTTGGAGACGTGTCAGCCATAATAAAGAATATAACATGGATAAATATGTTAGGTAGCATTCCACATCAAAAAATCTGTTTTTATCATTTACCTACTCGAGGACGAGCAGGAATTAAGGTTGGGGGTGCTGATACGTATCCAACGTATCTATAATTTTTGATTATTCTATGCTATTATATTATCTGTTTTGGATGTTTTATATGCATTAATATGCTATTTTATATCATTTTTGGGACTAACCTATTAACCTAGTGCCCAGTGCAAGTTTCTGTTTTTCCTTATTTTTGAGTATTGCAGAAAAGGAATATCAAACGGAGTCCAAATGGAATAAAATTCTACGGTGATTTTTTTTGGACCAAAAGAAACCCAAGAGACTTGGAGAAGGGGCCAGAAGAGCCATGGGTGGGCCACAAGCCACCCTGGCGTGGCCAGGGGGCGCGCCCCCTAGCTTGTGCCCCCCCTGTAGCTCCTTCAACCCTAATCTTCGGCCTATAAAGTCAGAAATATTCACCCAATACCAAAAAGAGCCACGATAATACTTTTCTGCCACCGGAAGCCTCCATTCCTGAGAGATCCAATCTTGGAGCATTTTCCAGTAATCTGTCGGAGGGGGATTCGATCACGGAGGGCCTCTACATCAACTCCATCGCCCTTCTGATGATGTGTGAGTAGTTCACGACATACCTACAGGTCCATAGCTAGTATCTAGGTGGATTCTTCTCTCTCTTTGTTCTTCAATACCATGTTCTTCATGATCTTCATGGGGATCTATCCGATGTAATACTCTTTTGCAGTGTGTCTGTCGAGATCCGATGAATTGTGGGTTTATTATCAGATTATCTATGAATATTATTTGAATCTTCTCTGAATTCTTATATGCATGATTTCATATCTTTGCAAGTCTCTTCGAGTTATTGGTTTGGTTTGGCCAACTAGATTGGTAATTCTTCAATGGGGGAAGTGCTTAGTTTTGGGTTCAATCTTGCGGTGTCCTCACCCAGTGACATAGTAGGGGTAGCGAGGCACGTATTTGTATTGTTTCCATCAAGGATAAAAAGGTGGGGTTTTCATCATATTGCTTGAGTTTATCCCTCTACATCATGACATCTTACTTAATGTGTTACTCTGTTCTTCATGAACTTAATACTCTAGATGCAGGCAGGAGTCGGTCGATGTGTGGAGTAATAGTAGTAGATGCAGAATTGTTTCCGTATACTTGACACAGATGTGATGCCTATATGTATAATCATTGCCTTGGACATCATCATAACTATGTGCTTTTCTATCAATTGCTCGACAGTAATTTGTTCGCCCATCGTATTATTTTCCTTCAAGCAAGAAGCCTCTAGTGAAACCTATGGTCCCGGGGTCTATTTTCCATATTATATTTTCGGAATTATAAACCAAAAATACCAAAAAATACCTTGCTGCAATTTTATTTATTTTTACTTCTCGCGATCTTTTATATCTATCTCTATCGGATCTAATCCTTGCAAGTAACCGTGAAGGGATTGACAACCCCTTTATAGCGTTGGGTGCAAATGTTTCATTGTTTGTGTAGGTGCATAAATTGGGGCCTTGCTTGTTCCTCCTACTGGATTGATACCTTGGTTCTCAACAACTGAGAGAAATACTTATCTACTTTGCTGCATCACCCTTTCTTATTCAAGTGAAAACCAACGCAAGCTCAAGAAGTAGCATAGGTCAAATCAAAAAAAAATTGGCTAGAAAGTGGAGGGAGAGACTCCAAGGTGTGAATCGACGTGGCTCATGATACCAATATGATACGAGGAACGCCCGTGAGACCCGATTCTTTCACACTTGGAGGGGGAAAGGGAAGAAAATAAAGAGGCAAATAAATACTCAAAGACGATCCTCAAGTCACACATCCACTAGATCCAACGAATCATGAGATACAAGGTTTGAAATCAACAAACGGATACAAGTACAATAGCCTTCCCACTCCGAAGAGATTGGTCTTGGTATCCACGAGGGGATCTTCCCTTGATAGGGCCTTGGCATCCGCTTCGGCTCTTCTCACGTAGAGGTGTCTCACCCCACGAGGAAAGGAAGTAGATGGAGCTATGCACAACAATGGTCTTTGCTAAACATAAGCTAACCCTAGCTAGAGGAGGGGGTGGAGTTTATTTAGTCTTAGGCGAAAGTGGGGGGTACATGGGCCAAGGATCGTGGTCCTGTGCGCAGACAGGGTCCGTATGTTCGACGGCTCAAGACGGTTCGGACGTCCGGAGGAGGCTGGACTTCCGAGAGTTCGATGCGGGTGCTCCTTTGCCGGATTTCTCGAAGTTGTCAGACGTCCTGGGCTCGGTCGTTCGGAGGCTCCGGTCTTCCGAGGGTTTGGAGCGGGTGCCCTGGCGTCGGATTTCCGGGATGGATCAGACGTCCATGCGCTGGAGCGTGTCGGTCGTCTAGGCGGTGTTGGTCGTCCGTGCGTTGTAGAGTTCTGCTAGTCTGCGGGTGGGGTCGGTCTCCAGGCGTCGGACGTCCGAGACACGTCGGTCATTCGGAGTCCGGTCATCCGAGAGTTGGGATTTTTCCGCAGCTCCTCCCTTGTCCTTACAAGCTTGATATCCTTCGTGCTTGCTTCCATGTTCTTCGTCCGACCACCTGAGTATATAGAGAACTTTCGTCTAAGGCAGTGACCATGTCTCGAGTGGATCAAACGGTGATTGAGAAAGGAGAGATGTCACTTCTTTTTCAACGGCACGTGCACGGGCTCTCGTCATGGGTCGTCTCGTAGCTTGAGATGTTGGTGATGGGTTCATGGGGTGATCAAGGGATGATCCGCATCACGTAGGATACATCATATAGACTAACTACATGAGGGCCAAGTAATATGACGCAACCCCCGAGTCTAGTAATATATCGACCTCCTTAGATACAACTTGAAAGTCTACCACGAGGAGATCAATATTCATGTGCATATTTTTTTAGCAATCATACGATAGTAAAGGAAGCCGCAAAAAATTCTCAAGACGAGGACGAAACACTTTTTATTTATAATCTATTCCCGTGCGTTGCAACGGAAGATAAAAAGTATCACACCCCCTAGCTTGATAAGCACACTCAAGACCCGCCATAGGTCTACGTTCTATATTTCAACATGTCAAAAATGGTTTGTTGAGATTAGAGATTTTAATGACCCAGTTTAGTCCATGTGATATGGTCCCAGGTCAATTGGTTAGGATGAACACCACCAAGTTAAAATTATTAGTCCATTCGGAAATTTATAATTAAATTTTAAAAAACATTATTAAAAGATTTGGACATCCTCTGCGTTCCAAAACAAAATTTACAAGTATTTTGAAAAAATAACATTACAAACAAGTTTAAACATTAAACAAATAACCTAGAGTAACAATGGCAACAAGCAAAACTAACTTGTTTTTTGCCTGGCGTGAGGCATGTTGGCCTTTCTGTAGCGTCCTTGGACTCCCGGCGTCCATTTTTTTTCTTGACATACATAGCCAACCTAGGTAGCCCACGTACCAATCCATCTTGGAGTTGGCTTAGTATGTGAAGTTTCACACCCGTATATTAATTGATGCAATGGGATACAAAAACATGAGGTGGGACTTTTAAAAGGAACCAATCCTCCGACGATTTGTGAGGGTCTGACCAAAGGTCGTGCAGGCTTCGCCGGGACTGTGGTTGGAGCTCATGGTCAGCGAGGTGGCAGTCAGTGGTGAGGTTCTCTATTTTCGTTGGTGTTGGTCCATAATGACCACCTCGTCCTACGGAGGCGCCCTCCCAGCGGATTGTGTTGGCCATCGAAAGATCTTTGTGAGGGTCACTCTATCTAGATCCGATGGTTGGCTTTGACAGTGAGATGTAATCTATGGACGATGACTTGATGTAGAGGGTATGGTTGTGCAGCAGCGGCGATTGGTTTCTATTCCCGAGCACGCAACTGATAGCATTGTGGAAAAGTGGTGGCGACGACACATGATTGACTTCGATGGTGATGCTCCTTGAGTACCAGGTCTGGAGCTACGGGGTGAAAACCTAGGTGTATCCTGAGTTGGTCGAACCTGGAAATGGCGATGTTTTTGTTGGAAATATGCCCTAGAGGCAATAAATAAAGTTTTTATTATTGTATTTCCTTGTTCATGATAATCGTTTATTATCCATGCTATAATTGTATTAATTGGAAACATGGATACATGTGTGGATACATAGACAAACACAATGTCCCTAGTATGCCTCTAGTGAACTAGCTTGTTGATCGAAAGATGGTTAAGGTTTCCTAGCTATGGACATGAGATGTCATTTGATAACGGGATCACATCATTAGGAGAATGATGTGATGGACAAAGACCCAAACTACAAACGTAGCTTATGATCGTGTCAGTTTATTGCTACTGTTTTCTGCATGTCAAGTATACGTTCCTATGACCATGATATCATGCAACTCACAGATATCGGAGGAGTACCTTGTGTGTATCAAACATCGCAACGTAACTAGGTGACTATAAAGGTGCTCTACAGGTGTCTCCGAGGGTGTTTGTTGAGTTGGCATGGATCAAGACTGGGATTTATTACTCCGTGTGACGGAGAGGTATCTCAGGGCCCACTCAGTAATACAACATCACAATAAGCCTTGGAAGCAATGTGACTAAGTGTTAGTTACGGGATATTGTATTACAGAACGAGTAAAGAGACTTGCCAGTAACGAGGTTGAACTAGGTATGGAGATACCGACGATCGAATCTCGGGCAAGTAACATACCGAAGAACAAAGGGAACATCATACGGGATTAACTGAATCCTTGACATAGAGGTTCAACCGATAAAGATCTTCATAGAATATGTAGGAACCAATGTGTACATCTAGGTCCCTCCATTGGTTATTGACCATAGAGGTGTCTCGGTCATGTCTACATAGTTCTCGAACCCGCAGGGTCTGCACACTTAAGGTTTGGTGACGTTTCGGTAGTATAGAGTTATGTATGGTGGTGACCGAAGTTTGTTCGGAGTCCTGGATGAGATCCCGAACTTCATGAGGAGCTCCGGAATGGTCCAGAGGTAAAGATTCATATATAGGAAGTCCTATTTTGGTCGCCGGAAAAGTTTTGGGCTCATCGGTAGTGTACCGGGAGTGCCAGTAGTGTACCGGGAGACCTCCGGGAGGGGTATTTCGACCCAAGAGGCTTCATGGGCTGTGGGAGAGTGAATATCAGCCCTTAGTGGTCTGGTGGAAACTCCCACACAAGGCCCATGTAGCTGGAGAAGAAAACCCAACAGGAAAAGGTGGAAAAAAGGCAAAATTGGGTGAATCCTAGTCCTACTAGGAGTGGAGGTGGACTCCACCTCCACAACTTGGTTCGGCCGAAGCCTCCAAGGCTTGGAGGCCAATCTGCCTCTCCTCCTCCCTCCCTCCTATATATACTAGTTGATTTCTAGGGTTTTGCACTTGATTTTTCAGCCACGTGCAAACCCTAATCTCTAGTGCATAGTTTCTCCTCTAGATCGGTTTTATGCAGTGCTTAGGCGAAGCCTTGCCGGAATTGCTCCACCACCATCACCGGTGCACCATCAGGCTGCTGTAGAACTCTTCTTACTCTCCACTCCTTCTTGCTGGATCAAGACGGTGGAGATCGTCATCAAGTTGTACGTGTGCTGAACGCGGAGGTGTCGTCCGTTCGGTGCTAGATCGGAAGGATCGTGATCAAGTTCGTGAGACGAATCATGATAAAGTTCGTGGGATGGATCATGATCGGATCGCGGGACGGATCGTGATTGGATCGCGGGACGGATCGTGATTGGATCACGGGACGCACGGCGATTTGGATCGCGAAGACGTTCGACTACACCAACCGTGTTTCTTAACGCTTCCCGCTTAGCGATCTACAAGGGTATGTGGATCCACTCTCCCTCTCGTAGATGCTCATCACCATGGATAGATCTGCGTGTGTGTAGGAATTTTTTTGTTTCCCATGCAATGTTCCCCAACAGTGGCATCATTAGCTAGGTCTATGTGTAGATGAGATCTCGAGTAGAACACAAAAGGTTTGTGGGTGTTGATGCTTAGATTTCTTCCTCCCTTGGTCGGATTTTGGTTCAGCGGTATTGTGGGATGAAGCGGCCCGGACCAACATTACTCGTACGCTTACGAGAGACCGGTTCCCTCGACGCAACTCATTGCCTAGATAGCTTGCGGGTGGCAGTTTCTCTCACTTTAGTTGGATCGGATTCGACAAAGGCGGTCCTTGAGAAGGTTGAAAAGCAAATTATGTATCACTGTTGTGGTTTATGCGTAGGTGAGAATCGTTCTTGCTAGAAACCCGTAGCAGCCACGTAAAACATGCAACAACAATTAGAGGACGTCTAACTTGTTTTTGTAGGGTATGTTGTGATGTGATATGGCCAATTACATGATGTGATATATGTGATGTATGAGATGATCATGTGATGTATAGAATTTCACGACTTGCATATCGATGAGTACGACAACCTGCAGGAGCCATAGGGTTATCTTTAATTATTGTATGACCTGTGTGTCAATCATTAAGCGCTATGTAATGCCTTACTTTATCACTAAACGGTAGCAATAGTAGTAGAAGCATGCAGGGCGTGACAACCTCGATGGCGACACGTTGATGGAGATCATGGTGTTGTGCCGGTGACGATGAAGATCATGCCGGTGCTTTCAAGATGGAGATCTAAAGCACAAGTTCATGGCCATATCATGTCACTTATGAATTGCATGTGATGTTAATCCTTTTATGCACCTTGTTTTGCTTAGTACGACGGTAGCATTATAAGGTGATCCCTCACTTAAATTTCAAGATAAAATTGTGTTCTCCCCGAGTGTGCACCATTGCGAAAGTTCTTCGTGTTGAGACACCACGTGATGATCGGGTGTGATAGACTCTACGTTCACATACAACGGGTGCAAGCCAGTGTTGCACGCGCAGAACACTCGGGTTAAACTTGACGAGCCTAGCATGTACAGACATGGCCTCGAAACACAAGAGACCGAAAGGTCGAGCATGAGTCATATAGTAGATATGATCAACATAATGATGTTCACCATTGAAGCCACCTCAACTCACGTGATGATCGGACTTGAGTTGGTGGATTTGGATCATGTGACACTCAGATGTCCTGAGGGATGTCAATTGAGTGGGAGCTTTAGTAATTTGATTAACTAAACTCATTATCTTGAACAATAGTCTAAGTGAACTTTGCATATTTATGTTGTAGATCAATGGCTCGCGCGGTAGCACCCCTGAATTTTAATGCATTCCTAGAGAAAGCTAAACTGAAAGATGATGGAAGTAACTTTGTTGACTGGGCTCGTAATCTGAGGATTATCCTCATGGCTTCCCGGAAATCATATGTCCCTGATGCACCGCTTGGTGACCAACCAGAAGACATGACCTCCGAAGACGTTAAGAACGCTTGGGAGGCACGTACTGGAGACTACTCAATAGTTCAGTGTGCAATATTGTATGGCTTAGAACCGGGACTTCAAAGACGTTTTGAACGTCATGGAGCATATGAGATGTTCCAGGAGTTGAAGTTCATCTTTTAGAAGAACGCCTGGATCGAGAGGTGTGAAACCTCCGATAAGTTCTATGCTTGCAAGATGGAGGAGAACAGGTCTATCAGTGAACATATACTCAGAATGTCTGGGTATTCAAATCGTCTAGCAGAGTTGGGAATTGCCCTTCCGCCAGAGGCGATCACGGACAGAGTTCTTCAATCACTGCCACCTAGTTACAAGAGCTTTGTGATGAACTATAACATGCACGGGATGACCAAGTCAGTCGCCGAGCTGTTTGCGATGCTCAAAGTCGCTGAGCCTGAAATCCAGAAAGAACATCAAGTGTTGATGGTCAATAGAACCACTAGTTTCAAGAAAAATGGCAAAGTCAAGGGCAAGGGCAAGAAGGGTAAAACCAAGAAGGATGGCAAAGCAGTTGCTACTCCTGTAAAGAAGCCCAAGCATGGACCCAAGCCAGAAACTAAGTGCTTTCATTGCAAGGGAACTGGTCATTGGAAGCGGAACTTCCCCAAGTACCTGGCTGACAAGAAGGCGGCCAATGACAAACAAGGTATATATGATATACATGTTATTGATGTGTACCTTACTAGCTCTCGTAGTAGTGCCTGGGTATTCGATACCGGTTCGGTTGCTCACATTTGCAACTCAAAGCAGGAACTACAGAATAAACGAAGGTTGGCAAAGGATGAAGTGACGATGCGCGTGGGAAATGGTTCCAAGGTTGATGTGATCACCGTCGGCATGCTCTCTCTTCGATTACCATCGGGATTAGTGATGAACCTGAATAATTGTTATTTAGTGCCTGCGTTAAGCATGAACATTATATCTGGATCTTGTTTATTGCGAGACGGTTACTCATTTAAATCAGAGAATAAAGGTTGTTCTATTTATATGAGTAATATCTTTTATGGTCATGCACCCAATGTGAGGGGTTTATTCATATTGAATCTTGATAGTGATGATACACATTTTCATAACATTGATGCCAAAAGATGTAGAGTTGATAATGATAGTACCACTTTCTTGTGGCACTGTCGTTTAGGTCATATTGGTGTAAAACGCATGAGGAAGCTCCATGCTGATGGACTTTTGGAGTCACTTGATTTTGAATCACTTGACACATGTAAACCATGCCTCATGGGCAAGATGACTAAAACGCCGTTCTCTGGAACAATGGAACGGGCAAGTGACTTATTGGAAATCATACATACTGATGTGTGCGGTCCAATGAATGTTACAACGCGTGGTGGATATCATTATTTTCTCACCTTCACTGATGACTTAAGTCGATATGGGTATATTTACTTGATGAAACACAAGTCTGAAACGTTTGAAAAGTTCAAGCAATTTCAGAGTGAAGATGAGAATCATCGTAACAAGATTAAGTTCCTGCGATCTGATCGAGGAGGTGAATATCTGAGTTATGAGTTTGGCAGTCACTTAAGACAATGTGGAATTGTTTCACAGTTGACACCGCCCGGAACACCACAGCGTAATGGTGTATCCGAACGTCGTAATCGAACCTTATTAGATATGATGCGTTCTATGATGTCTCTTGCTGATTTGCCACTATCGTTTTGGGGTTATGCATTAGAGACAGCTGCACTCACTTTAAATAGGGCACCATCAAAATCCGTTGAGACGACGCCGTATGAACTATGGTTTGGCAAGAAGCCAAAGTTGTCGTTTCTTAAAGTTTGGGGATGTGATGCTTATGTCAAAAAGCTTTAGCCTGAAAAGCTGGAACCCAAAGCGGAGAAATGCGTCTTCATAGGATACCCGAAAGAGACAGTCGGGTATACCTTCTATCTCAGATCCGAAGGCAAAGTGTTTGTCGCTAAGAACGTAACATTTCTTGAGAAAGAGTTTCTCTCAAAAGAATTGAGTGGGAGGAAAATAGAGCTTGATGAGGTTATTGAACCTTTACTTCAACCAGAAAGTAGCACAGCACAGAAAGATGTTTCTGTGGAACCTACGACGGTAGAAGAGGAAGTTAATGATGATGATCATGAAGCTTCGGGTCAAGCTGCTATTGAACCTCGTAGGTCGACAAGGCCGCGTACTACCCCTGAGTGGTACGGCAACCCTGTCTTGGAGGTTATGTTGTTGGACAACAATGAACCTACGAGCTATGAAGGAGCGGTGATGGGCCCGGATTCCGAGAAATGGTTAGAGGCCATGAAATCCGAGATGGGATCCATGTATGAAAACAAAGTATGGACTTTGGAAGTATTACCTGAAGGGCGAAAGGCCATTTAGAACAAATGAATCTTTAAGAAGAAGACAGACGCGCACGGTAATGTCACCGTCTATAAAGCTCGACTTGTGGCAAAGGGTTTTTCACAAGTTCAAGGAGTTGACTACGATGAGACTTTCTCACCCGTAGCGATGCTTAAGTCTGTCAGAATCATGTTAGCAATAGCTGCTTATTTCGACTATGAAATTAGCAGATGGATGTCAAAACAGCGTTCCTCAACGGTTTCCTTGAGGAAGAGTTGTATATGATGCAACCCGAAGGTTTTGTCGATCCAGAGAATGCTGACAAAGTTTGCAAACTCCAACGATCCATTTATGGACTGGTGCAAGCATCTCGGAGTTGGAATAAGCGCTTTGATGAGGTGATCAAAGCGTCTGAGTTTATACAAGTTTACAGAGAAGCTTGTATTTACAAGAAAGTGAGTGGGAGCTCTATAGCATTTCTAGTATTATATGTGGATGACATATTGCTGATTGGAAACAATATAGAAATGCTGGAAAGCGTGAAGAAATATTTGAACAAGAGTTTTTCAATGAAGGACCTAGGAGAAGTTGCTTTCATATTAGGCATTAAGATCTATAGAGATAGATCGAGACGCTTAATAGCACTTTCACAAAGCACATACCTTGATAAAGTTTTGAAGAAGTTCAAAATGGAACAGTCCAAGAAGGGGTTCTTGCCTGTGTTACAAGGTGTGCAGTTGAGTAAGACTCAATGCCAAGTAACTGCAGAAGATAGAGAAAAGATGAGTGTCATCCCCTATGCTTCAGCCATAGGCTCTATCATGCATGCAATGTTGTGCACAAGACCCGATGTCAGCCTTGCCATAAGTATGGCCGGAAGGTTTCAAAGTGATCCTGGAATGGAGCACTCGCAAGCGGTCAAGAATATCCTTAAGTACCTGAAAAGGACTAAGGAAATGTTTCTCGTTTATGGAGGTGATGAAGAGCTCGTCGTAAAGGGTTACGTCGATGCAAGCTTTGACACTGATCCGGATGACTCTAAGTCGCAAACCGGATACGTATTTATTCTTAACGGGGGAGCGGTAAGCTGGTGCAGTTCCAAGCAGAGCGTGGTAGCTGATTCTACGTGCGAAGCGGAATACATCGCAGCCTCGGAGGCGGCGAAGGAAGGTGTCTGGATGAAGCAGTTCATGACAGATCTTGGAGTAGTGCCCAGTGCATTGAATCCAATGAACCTGTTCTGTGACAACACTGGTGCCATTGCTCTGGCCAAGGAACCAAGGTTTCACAAGAGGACCAAACACATAAAGCGACGCTTCAACTCCATCCGCGATTACATCATGGAGAAAGACACAAATATTTGCAAAGTGCACACGGATCTGAATGTTTCAAACCCGTTGACTAAACCTCTTCCAAGGGCTAAACATGATCAACACCAGAACTGCATGGGTGTTCGATTAATTACAATGTAAATCACATAGTGATGTGAACTATATTATTGACTCTAGTGCAAGTGGGAGACTGTTGGAAATATGCCCTAGAGGCAATAAATAAAGTGTTTATTATTGTATTTCCTTGTTCATGATAATCTTTTATTATCCATGCTATAATTGTATTAATTGGAAACATGGATACATGCGTGGATACATAGACAAACACAATGTCCCTAGTATGCCTCTAGTGAACTAGCTTGTTGATCGAAAGATGGTTAAGATTTCCTAGCCATGGACATGAGATGTCATTTGATAACGAGATCACATCATTAGGAGAATGATGTGATGGACAAAGACCCAAACTACAAACGTAGCTTATGATCGTGTCAGTTTATTGCTACTGTTTTCTGCATGTCAAGTATATGTTCCTATGACCATGAGATCATGCAACTCACAGATATCGGAGGAGTACCTTGTGTGTATCAAATGTCGCAACGTAACTAGGTGACTATAAAGGTGCTCTATAGGTGTCTTCGATGGTGTCTGTTGAGTTGGCATGGATCAAGACTGGGATTTGTTACTCCGTGTGACGGAGAGGTATCTCAGGGCCCACTCAGTAATACAAAATCACAATAAGCCTTGCAAGCAATGTGAATAAGTGTTAGTTACAGGATCTTGAATTACGGAATGAGTAAAGAGACTTGCAAGTAACGAGGTTGAACTAGGTATGGAGATACCGACGATCGAATCTCGGGCAAGTAACATACCGAAGAACAAAGGG
The DNA here is from genome assembly GCA_022496015.1 of Hordeum marinum. Lineage (NCBI taxonomy): Eukaryota > Viridiplantae > Streptophyta > Magnoliopsida > Poales > Poaceae > Hordeum > Hordeum marinum. The sequence continues at coordinate 65,261,433 of CM039675.1, forward strand.
AACATCATACGGGATTAACTGAATCCTTGACACAGAGGTTCGACCGATAAAGATCTTCGTAGAATATGTAGGAACCAATGTGGACATCCAGGTCCCACCATTGGTTATTGACCGTAGAGGTGTCTCAGTCAAGTCTACATAGTTCTCGAACCCGCAAGGTCTGCACACTTAAGGTTTGGTGACGTTTCGATAGTATAGAGTTATGTATGGTGGTGACCGAAGTTTGTTCGGAGTCCCGGATGAGATCCCGGATGTCACGAGGAGCTCCGGAATGGTCCGGAGGTAAATATTCATATATAGGAAGTCCTATTTTGGTCGCCGGAAAAGTTTCGGGCTCATCGGTAGTGTACCGGGAGTGCCGGTAGTGTACCGGGAGACCTCCGGGAGGGGTATTTCGACCCAAGAGGCTTCATGGGCTGTGGGAGAGTGAATATCAGCCCTTAGTGGTCTGGTGGAAACTCCCACACAAGGCCCATGTAGCTGGAGAAGAAAACCCAATAGGAAAAGGTGGAAAAAAGGCAAAATTGGGTGAATCCTAGTCCTACCAGGAGTGGAGGTGGACTCCACCTCCACCACTTGGTTCGGCCGAAGCCTCCAAGGCTTGGAGGCCAAGCTGCCTATCCTCCTCCCTCCCTCCTATATATACTAGTGGATTTCTAGGGTTTTGCACTTGATTTTTCAGCCACGTGCAAACCCTAATCTCTAGTGCATAGTTTCTCCTCTAGATCGGTTTTCTGCAGTGCTTAGGTGAAGCCCTGCCGGAATTGCTCCACCACCATCGTCGGAGCACCGCCAGGATGCTGGAGAACTCTTCTTCCTCTCCACTCCTTCTTGCTGGATCAAGACAGTGGAGATCGTCATCAAGCTGTACGTGTGCTGAACACGGAGGTGTCGTCCGTTCGGTGCTAGATCGGAAGGATCGTGATCAAGTTCGTGAGACGGATCATGATCAAGTTCATGGGACGGATCGTGATCGGATCTCGGGATGGATCATGATTGGATCGCGGGATGGATCGTGATTGGATCGCGGGACGCATGGCGATTTGGATCGCGAAGACGTTCGACTACACCAACCGCGTTTCTTAACGGTTCCCGCTTAGCGATCTACAAGGGTATGTGGATCCACTCTCCCTCTTGTAGATGCTCATCACCATGGATAGATCTGCGTGTGCGTAGGAAATTTTTTGTTTCCCATGCAACGTTCCCCAACAGTTTTTGCATTGTCACCTTGTTGAAGGCATTGCTCGAATATGCTGAGACTGGTTCTTCAAGGTGAAAACCCAGACTCTGGCTTTTGATGGTCGAATCCGGTGACAGTGGCACTCCCTTCCTGAAGGCGTTGTTGTTGAAGAACATCATTGTCCTTGTGATGTCATGAGACGGTCGGTGCAGATATGGTTATTGTTGTAGGTTGTCGATCGCGGATTCGATCACTTTTGTTTTTTTATTTGTGCTTGCTTGGGCATAACTTTGGTCTTATATGACTTTACTTTTTGTCAACAAATTTTTTTATGTGTGGGTTGATGTTGGTTGTGTGCATCCTAGCTATGCAAAGGCTGGGTGTATGCTCATTTTGTTTGTATTGGCTTGATGCTTCATTGTGAGTAATAAAATCCACCCTTTATAAAAAAAATAGATCCACAGGGCTCCTGGTTTAGTTGGCTAGAGCGTTATGACTCGGTGCAAGGGTCGTGACTTCGATCCCAGTTTGGTCAATTATTCTTTACCTCATCTTAGAGGTAGTTGGGCAACATCGTAGGTTATGGTCAAGGCTCAGGCGGTGGCGTTTGCCAATTTTAACCGGGATTGGATGTGGGTGACACACTAGGTCGAATAAATGGATCTAGTGGTATTGTTGTTAGACTTTAAACTTTGAGTTGCTTCTTAGGCCTTGTTTGTTTGGGCTTTAGCTTCGGCTTTTACAGCTTTTCCACTTTGTCCAAAAAGCCACAAAAAGTTCATAAATAGGTGCTTTTGGAGCTTTTATGGCTTTTGGATTGTAGCTTTTTGGACAAAGTGGCTGTAAAAGCCGAAGGTAAAGGCCAAACAAACATGCCTTAGTCATCTTGAGTCGCTACATTGACTTGTTGGCCTTGCTGGAATCTAGCATGGGGTCCGAAGTTTGATTCCCACGATTGCGATTTATTTTTTTGTATTTCGACCGAAGCCTGCGAATTGGGTCGCTTCATTTGTGCGTGTCTTTATACGATAGAGACATACCATTTTTCGTTCAAATTCTATGAATTGGGTCGGGCCGTTTATGCATGTCTTTATAAGATCGAGACTTAACGATAAAATGCCTCGTTTCGGCGAACGAAAAAATAACCGGATCACACCATAGATGGAAAAAATGGAGAACAATCACTCCTTCAATATTAGGTAAAGAGATGCCCGACGTAATGAACGATAACATGAGGATCTTTAAAGCTGGTTGAAAACAAGGTATACCAATTTCACACCTTTCCGTCGGGCAGGACAAAAGGTGCCACACAGATGACGCCATCGACGACCGCTGACCGGGGTTGGTCAAATGCTCATTCAGATAAGACGGCTTCACACGTGAGTTACACGCTTGATTGTTAGGCACGAATTTGGGGCAAGCGTCAAAATAAGTTTTTTGATGAGTTAATAGATGGGTTAATTTCTTCAAGGTGTCATGTAGTAGAAATGATATAGGCAAAGTCCCACTCCAGAGTCAGGGCAACTCCAACGCACGACCCCAAATGGACGTCTTGTCCGGATTTCGTTCGTTTGTGGTGGGAATGGGGCCATGTCCGTCCGGATATGCATTTGCTTCGGTGTGGTGCCCAACGCGCGGCTGCATCTTCGGCTCCATCTTGTTCGCATAGATTTTTTTGGCCTAACTTTTATTATTTTCATCAACGATTTTTTGATACATTGGAATACATTTACCAAATGTTGACTAGAATAGTAAGACCAAAGAAAGCAAGAACCACAAGAAAACATTTTAAAAGATATACAACTTCCGTAACTGCTCCCGTAAGTTGGATTAGTGTTTTCTCGATGCATTCGTTGTTGATGTGTGAAATCTTGATCTTGAATGTTTATTTCTTCTTCGAGACTAAAGAACTAGACGTTGCTTCAGCACATCTAGTCTCATCTATAACATCTACTCTAGTAAGAAATGCATAAACATCTACTCCCTCCATCCAGAAATACTTGTCATAGGAATGTATGTATCTAGATGTATTTTAGTTCTAAATACATCCATTTTTATTCATTTGTGCAACAAGTAATTCCGGACAAAGAGTATATTAAATTGTGTGCTATCAGTAGATCGATGTATTCTTCTTCCCAAAATGAAAAGTTGCATCCAGCCTACACAATAAATATTTGATTGTAAGAAAAATGAGTCGAATCCGAAAGCACAACCGAAGCAACTAGCACATACCCCGTCATTTTGGTACTTGACAAACACCCATCTGGGATGTTTTGACGTGTTAGACACGCGACACAAGACCTTAAGTGGATAGTCATCACACTTTATGAGTGGCATCAGTGAGGGAGTCTTGGATTAGGGGGTCCTCGGATAGCCGACCTATTGTTTATGGGCCGGACTGTGTGGGCCTCAAAGGGAGCATCGGACGATCAAAGACCACCTACGCCAGATGGAAGTTTCGAGAAGCCCTGGCATATTCTACAAGTTATTAGCTGTAGTTAGGCATGTTTATCTCTTCGGCATGTAACCGACCATGTGTAAACCCGGAGCACCCTCGACATCTATATAATCCGGAGGGTTTTATGGTATAGGGACAGAACAACTCATCTAGGGTTAGCTATTCGATCTCGAGGTAGATCAACTCTATAACCCCCCACATCATCAATACAATCAAGCAGAACGTAGGTTATTACCTCCATAGGAGGGCCCGAACCTGGGTAAATCCGTGTCCCCTTCGTCTCATGTTACCATTGATTCTAGTCTCACAGTTCGGGACTCCCTACCTGAGATCCGTCGGTTTTGACACCAACATTGGTGCTTTCATTGAGAGTTCCTCTGTGAGCGCCGAAGGAATCGATGGCTCACCTCGTCACAAGTAGCGAGATCTACATTGAGGGGACTCTCGCCCCCAATCAGAGTCTCACCAGCAATGACACCTTGTCGCATGCCAGCCCGATCAGCCGTCATGGCCAGACCGGAAGATCTCCCCCCAATCGGAGTATCAAGTTCGGAACCCTAGAGTTCGTGGCTGATTCACAGGGAACACTCGTCCCAATGAAACCCTCAACCTTCGAAGAAAAACCTGTAAGTCCGGATGCTTTGACGCCCAAGACATCAGGTCCCATGGTGGAACGGAAGTACGGAACACAGGTCCGCTTTGGCGTAACTATGGAACCGTGACGCCACTCGATGAATCCACTTGTATCAGCGACACGCACCCTGCCTTCGCCTTGTTTTTCAACAAGTTGTTCAATCGGATTGAAGCAATGCGTATATCGGATGACCAGGTTTCGATCTATGATCGGCTCGGGGTCAGACCTGATGACACGGAGATTCATGTCCCTCTCATCACCCACCTTGTCGCTACCATCGAGTGTCCGATTGTAGATTCTGCCCGACAGGCGGAATTGAAAACCATCTATACTTTAGTCCTCGATCACCAAGACTCTGACGGTGAACCAGAGGCGGGGGATCATTCTAAAGTTGGACCATCACTGGTCCGGAATCCTTCGCATGATTTGGAAACCATAGTTCCGAAAACTCGTTGCGGCATGGAGTCGAATTTTTTCCCACCCACTGCCCAAGACGACCATCCAAGTATCGCACCAAAGCCCGTGCCTTAGGACTTTTGGGATATCAAGCAACTACAAGGAGAATCAGTCCACCACTTTTGGGCCAGACTCCTACTTGGTAGGAGCAGAGTAAAAGGTCTTAGTGACCAAGATATAATGACAATTTTCATTCGCAATTGCCATGATGAAGGGATTCTTATTGCCCTAGCCCACCGACGCATAAGTGAATTTTTGGAGTTACCCGAATTGGTACAAAAGTACTATGCCATGGCGAGCGTCTGGCAATACGAACAGTTGTTTTCGGAACCAATTTTTCCCGAACACCCTAGAGGAGCTCGAAAAAAGAGGATACCTCCAAATCAGCCAGCCAGGTACGAACCCATGAAAAAAAGAAACAAGCCCTTTTCAGGGACATGCAGTGTCCTCAACGGACTATTGGATAGACCTTGCCCCATACATTATGTGTTGTTAAACACAAACCCAACTCACAACCTTCGAGCTTGTTGGGTCGTCAGGCAAGTCGCAAAAAGCGACGAGGCCATCCTCGAAACACCTCCGTCGAGTAGACTCTCTCCTTCGCCGCCCAGATTCAATGCCAAAGTATTGACGGTCTATGAGACCTTCCTCTCGAGGAACAGGCATAAAAGAGCTCTTAGGGAGCTCGAGCAAGTCTACCATGTGGCAGCCACTAGCCCATGGGTAGACATACCGATTACTTTTGGGACACTAACCAGCCGCCCATTCTTCCCGATCACTCACCGTCCGCACAAGTCTTAAACCCCATCATCGATGGATACAGGCTACATTAAGTGCTAATGGACGGCGGCAGTGGTCTTAACCTCATATACGAGGCCACCCTGGAAAAAATGCAGTTCGACCAATCCCGCATCGAACATAGCAACACAACCTTCTGGGGAATTATCCCAGGGAAAGAGGCACGTTGTTCCGGATGTATCATCCTTGACGTGGTGTTCGGCACGCCCGAAAACTACCGATCCGAAGAACTTCTCTTCCACATCGTCCCCTTCCCAAGTGGCTATCACGACCTATTGGGACGTGACACCTTTACAAAGTTCCAGGCTATACCCCATTACGGGTACATGAAACTCAAAATGCCAGGACCAAACGGAGTGATCACGATCGCCAGTGATCCGAACATAGCTCTTCGGTCCGAAAATAAAATGACAGCTCTTACCCTCGAGGCATTAGTGGAAACTTTCGTTGCCGCAGAGTTGACCGCCTTACGGTCAACAGTTAATAAGGACGATGTGATCCTTAGTAAAAGGCCCAAGTCCACGTCCTTTAAACCCACAGAGGAAATCATTAAATTTCAGGTACATCCAACGGACCCCAATAAGACAACGTCCATCGGAGCCCAGCTCAATCCCCTTGTGGATGAAGCGCTGCAAAATTTCCTCCATGAGAATTGGGACATTTTTGCCTGGCATCCTTTCGATATGCTTGGAATCCCACGTCGGCTCGCCGAACACAGCTTAAACATTATCCTGGGCTTTAAGCCCATGAAACAGACTTTGTGCCGCTTCTCCGAGCCCAAATGGCAAACCATGGGTGAAGAATTAGCTAAACTGCTCGAGGCCAGATTTATTCTGGATATTAAACACCCTGAGTGGCTAGCAAACCTGGTGATGGTACCTAAGAAAGACAAGTCCTGACGGCTGTGTGTCGACTTCAAAGACCTCAACAAAGCCTACCCCAAGGACCCTTTCCCCTTACCACACATAGACCAGATCATTGACGCCATATCCGGACACGATTCGTTGTGTTTCCTCGACGCTTACTCCGGATATCATCAAATTAAAATGAAGGAATCCGATCAAGCGGCTACTGCATTCATCACCCCCAACGGGCCATTCTGCTTCAACGCGATGCCTTTCGGGCTAAAAAACGTCGGGGCCACATACCAGCGCATGATCCAAACCTGTCTCGCGACATAGGTCGGTAAGATTGTCAAGGCATATGTGGATGATGTGGTAATCAAAACCAAACACGTCGGCCAGTTGATCGACGACTTACGACAAACCTTCGCTAGTCTACACGAATATGATATATGACTCAATCCGGAAAAATGTGTATTCGGAGTTCCCTTTGGTAAGCTGCTTGGATTCATCGTCTCCCATAGAGGAATAGAGGCAAATCCAGCTAAAATTTGTGCTCTATCAGAACTTGCAATTCACACAAAGCTAAAGCATGCCCAGAGGCTAGCTGGGTGCGTAGCGGCGTTAAGCCGCTTTATCCCCCGCCTCGGAGAAAAGGCTTTGCCGCTCTATAAGCTGCTAAAATGGACCAACAAGTTTGAATGGATTGATGAGGCAATGGTTGCGTTAGAAGAAATCAAAACACTACTGGCAACCAATCCCATACTCACGGCACCGGGTGCCGGTGAGCCCATGTTATTATACATATCGGCCACCAACAAAGTCGTTAGTGTGGTGCTCGTCGTTGAACAAGATGAGGAGGGACATAAATTTCGGACTCAGAAACCGGTATATTGTGTGTCAGAAGTGCTAACACAGTGCAAGTACAGATAGCCACATTACCAAAAAATAGCCTATACAGTATTCATGGCATCGAGGAAACTCAGACACTACTTCCAGGAGTGTGCGATAACAGTTGCATTAGAGGTCCCCCTGAATGATATAATCAACAACAGGGACGCCACCGGCCGCATAGCCAAATGGGCCATTGAGCTCCTTCCCTTTGAAATACCTACAAGCCATGTCGCGCTGTTAAATCTCAGGTACTGGCGGACTTCCTGGCTGAATGGACAGAGGCCGAGCTACCCAAGGAATATAGTGCATACTCCCATTGGACAATGTACTTTGATGGATCCAAGACCTTGGCCGGTCTGGGGGCTGGATTTATTATCACATCCCCCACAGGCAACAACGTGCAATACGTGTTGCAAATCATGTATGCTGACTCCAATAATACAGCCGAAAATGAAGGTCTTCTTCATGGTCTTTGGATGGCGGTATCAATGGGAATACGACGGCTAGAGGTACAGGGAGACTCGAACTTGGCCATATCCCAAATTAACGGTGAGTTCGATGCCAAAAATCCAAAGATGGCGGCATATAGAAACGCAGTCCTCAAGATATCTGCTCGATTCGAGGGGTTGGAATTCCACCACGTCGCTCGCGACAACAACCAAACCGCCGACATACTTGCCCATATGGGAGCCAAACGATATCTCGTCACGTGAAACACCTTCCTGGAGCAGCTCTTTAAGCCCTCCGTAGTGTGGCAGGATGACGACAATGGCGCTGGTCCGAATACGGCGGACGAAGTTGTTTCCCCAATAAACGAGACGGATGATGGCATTATCGGCGGCTCCGCAATGAATGAAACGCCCTCGACTCACGAGGTAATGGCAGTAATAGCGCCATGGACAGAGCCCTTCCTCACTTATCTTCTTCACAAGGAACTCCCCGACGATCAAACCGAGGCACGACCCATAGTTTGGCGATCCAAGGCCTACAAAGTACACGAGGGTGAGTTATACAAGAAAAGCACAATCGGAATATTGCAGCGGTGTATATCCGAGGAAGAAGGACGGGAGCTCCTCGCCGAAATCCACGCAGGCATGGGCGGGCATCACGTCGCAGCAAGATCCCTTGCTAGCAAGGCCTTCCGAGTTGGTTTGTTCTGGCCTACAGCTCGGACGGACGCCCAGTCACTTGTTCAACATTGCGTAGGGTGTCAACTCTTCGCAAATCAAAGTCACGTGCCCCCAATAGCTCTTCGGACTATTCCGAACACTTGGCCTTTCATGGTCTGGGGGCTGGACATGGTCGGGCTCCTTAAAGGGGGAACCAAGAAAAATAAATATCTACTGGTCATGGTTGAGAAGTTCACCAAATGGATAGAAGAAAAGCCCGTCAAGTCAGCTAAATCCAGACCAGTGATCGACTTTATATCTAGCGTAGTACACCATTACGGTGTCACGCATAGTATAATAACGAATAATGGATCCAACTTCATGCCCCAAGAGGTCAAGGACTGGTGCGCAAAAATTGGCATAAAGCTTGATTATGCGTCGGTCTATCATCCGCACACCAATGGACAGGTCGAGCGAGCAAACGGTCTCATTATGAGCGGCATCAAGCCACATTTGGTATGATCTCTTCACAAGTCCGACTATCGTTGGGTGTAGGAACTCGACTCCGTTCTATGGGGCATGCGTACCACCCCGAACAGATCAACGGGTTACACACCGTTCTTTATGGTCTATGGGGCAGAGGCAGTCCTCCCTTATGATATCATCCACGACGCACCAAGAGTGCGCATGTACGAGGAAAAGGAGGCCGAGTTGGATCGGCAGGACGACTTAGACGCCTTGGAGGGAAAGCGGGACATAGCTCTGGCTCGTTTCACTCTTTACCAATAGCAAGCTCGACGTTACCAAAGTATGGAGGTCACGACAAAAGCATACAACGTAGGCGAACAAGTCCTATGGCTCCTGAAGAAACAGAAAGCATAAACTCAACCCCAAATGGTAGGGTCCTTTCATCATCGACGAAGTACTCGCGGGAGGTGCCTATCGTCTACGGAGTCCATCCGATAACCGCCTTGAACCAAACCCATGGAACGCAGTTCATCTTCAATGCTTCTACGGATAAACCGGTGTCGTCTAAAATCCCCCACATTTTTTCCTTTTTCCCTTGTTATTTTTGCCTTTTTTCTTCTTCCCTTCCCATTTTGTTGTTCGATAGGGCCATTTTCTTTTCTTACCCTATGTTCGTCTGAACCAATCTTGTTCTAAAGATTATCGACATACACCATAAAGTGTTAAATCCGAACATAGCACGTGGGGGCTTCTTCTAGTAGCCAGACTTTTTTTATTACAAGTATTTGCTCACACCTACCGGGCGCACATGTTTCTTTTGTCATGTTCTAGACATCACATGCATCAATTCGAACTAAGACTTTGCCAAGCTGGGTTGCCTCGCTCCTGTGATTACTTTCTACGTTCCCGATTGTTTGGCTAGAGAGTAAAGGGAGCACCTCTGCGATTGTTACGACCGGGTCATCCGGACACGTACCTCAGACGGGTGAAGCCGAAAGCTAGCTATCTTACGTAGACAATTAGTCGGCTATGACGGAAACACCTTATACAGCTCCGGTCGTTATCACCGATTGTTTGTATGCGGACTTTTATCTGCGATCTACGTAGATCCCCGACGAAAGGTATCTATAGAGGTACTATTTTCTTCGGAAGATGTTTCTTCTGCTAAGTAGTAATATAACATATCTTTCTGTGTGCTTTCTGTCTATTCGCACCACATGGCCGGATTGCCTGGTTCCCTGAATACAATTCGCTCTTTTGGAGGGACAAGTAAGAAGGAACACTCTCGAGCTCTTCGCACAGGGGGGGGGAGAAGCCGATGGCCGGTTAAGACAAAGTTTACAATACAGATTATTTATACACACGTACATATAAATTACATGTGCGGCTGCTTATCGAGATTATCTATTATGGTGTCAAGGGGGCAGTCCCCTTGCGAAAGACGGGCGGCAGGCATCACCTGGTCATACACCAGGTGGAGTGGCACTTCTTTTCCATCCAATCCCACGGGGCCAACCCGCGCCATATGCTCGGGGTTAAGTCCGATGAAACGGGTCTTGATCATTGCCCACGCTTCCCATGCTCCCTCTCGGCAAGCGGAAGTCTTCCACAGCTCGAACCTAATTCGAGCCCCCTTGAATCGATCCATGAGTGTGGCCAGCCCTTCAGGTGGCTGTTCGGCAGGCCATAGTGCCTTCACCATTCCTTTCATTGCTTTCCGCACGCGCACGTGGAGAAAGGTCAGCTCCTTCAGCAGGACCCCCTGGTATGATTCGATCTCCTCTTCAGGATGCCCGGACAGGAGGCCTGTACATAAGACAACAACGTGCTTACCATTATTCCCTCGATCAGAAATATTTGCTGATAATAGAATTGTACTTACCGAACACGCCCCTCTAAAGCTTTCGGTTCTCTTCTTGAGCTTGGGCCAATTGAATCTTCAAACTCTTAATTTATTCGGCCTGCTTTTGCACAACAAGGCAGCCAGCCTGGTGCTGGGACTCGGCATACCTTTGAGAGTCTCGGGCTTCTTCCAACTGCCTTTCCATGTGCCCTATTGATTCGGTTGCTACACGGAATCCATGTGTCAGGCACGATGATACATTAAGATTAGCAGTAAATGCACACTCACCATGGGCCTCCCGCATGAAGCTCTTTACTTCTGCTAGTTCGGACTTCACTGATTGTACTTCCGTGCGGCTCTCCTCGAGCTCCTTGGCCAATTGCTCAGACTGTTGCTTTGAGGCCTGCGTCAGCAGTCAAATAGTGCGGAGATTCTTAATTCGTTTGTTTCAAACCAAATTAAGGCTCGAGGGCTACTAGGCTTACACAAATGTTTGGATTTTATAAAAACCGATCATTTACGTGTATGTTGGTTGTTATCAACTTCATAGCCTCGCCGAACCCAGCTCGGGCGGCACCAAGGTGCGCATCCGCCGAGCGTAGGGCGTCGAACTCCTGTTCGGAGAAAATTGGGTCCCGCATGGCTTCCCATCGTTGCCGATGATGCATGGCCCTCTCCACCTATGATTTGGTGACGGATACACCATCACCAGAATTGGCGGGCGCCGGATTGGCCATGAGGGCTTCTGTAGCAGAAGCCGCATGGGTCGTGGCTCGGGACTTCGGGCGTCTCCAGACACCCGGGTAACCCCTTTAGTAGGAGAGGATTGGGCGTCTCGCCTAAATATTTCAATAAAACAAACTGATGTAAGACTCTATTGATTGCAACAATAACCGGATAACCGAACAATGTACCTTCGGGATGAGCAGGCAGGTGGATTCGTCCCCATGTCCGGCTCCTTCGCAGGATCCTGGTTGGCCTCTGACTCGGCCGCAGCTTTGGCTGTCGGTGTATGGCGCACGGATCGGCACATTTGGGAGTCGGGACCGGCACGTCCAGGGCGCTCTTGGTCGGGACCGGCACGTCCAGGGCGCTCTTGGTAGTTGGCCTCTTGCGGGAGGAGCTTTTCTTCTTGCCCGCAGCACGGATGGAGAATGACCCGGGGTAATCAACTATGGTAGCCATAGGGGTTTGGATGATGCCGTCCTGGAAATAGACTCTGTTTTCGAAAACAAGAAGAAGATTTGGGTCCTCGTTGAAACCCGAATCATTGTCGCGTGAATGGTTCTCGGGCTGAGGAGCCGGACAGTTGACTGTCTCGATGAAACTCCTCCATTCCTGTTCATGCCAGGCTTCGGTCAAATAAAGTGTGGAACGGAAACCTAGAACTATTTTCATGTTTGAAAGTGAAAGGCTTACCCATTCAATGGGATTGTGGGCCAAATATCCTTCCTTGGTTGACCGCCGAACAAAGTCTTCTTGCTCTCCTTTGTACATGTCGGCAAGTGCGGTGGCCAACGCAGTCGGATTGGCGGGACCTTACTTTTGGGAGCGCGTGGTGTCGCTTGTCCCATTGTATTGCCATAAGGGGTGTACCCTCTGTTGGAGTGGCTGAACACACTGGGAGATGGCGGCGGCCATGACGTCGATCATGGTCAGTTGGTGGTGGACGAGCATCAGCACCTGCGCAGCTAGGCGCCGCACTTCGACGCTTTCCTCTTGGGACGAGCTTCTTGGATTCCAATTGTACCTCTTCTTTGGGAGGACGCCAGAGTATTCGGGAAGGCCTGTCCGAGTTGGCTCGAATAGGGGTACATCTTCAATATAAAACCACTCCGAGGTCCATTCTTTAGACTTCTTCGGTGTGCCTGCCGGATACCCTATCCCCGCTATGCAACACACTTTGGCTCCGCTGACCTCCAAAATTGTCTTGTCCCGAGTTTGGGGGACAAGACAGAAGTATTTCCTCCATAAATCAAAATGTGCTTCGCACCCCAAGAACATCTCGTTGAGAGTGACGAAGCCCGAGATGTGTAAAATTGACCCTGGAGTGAGATGGTGGAGTTGGATCCCGTAGAACTCCAGCAACACCCTCGGGAATGGATGGATTGGAAACCCAAGGCCCCAGAGGAGGAAGGGGACGAATCATACGTGCTCCCCCTTGTTAGGATTGGGGAAACACTCGTCGAAAACCTCGTCATCGTAAGAGAGCAGACCTGCACGAGTCGCCGCCAGATCTGATGATGGAAGATACCCCTGGGTCTCCAGATTACAGAGCCGCGGGAGTGTAACGGAACAACATGTTTAGTACCCTGGGAGTGAGACATAGGGACGTGCGGAGGAGCTAGGGACGTTAGCCATGTTTTGTTTGGGAACGTCACATGGGAAACAAAAAAATTCCTACGCTTCACCAAGATCAATCTAGGGGATGAACATCTATGAGAGGGGAGAGTGGATCTACATACCCTTGTAGATCGCTAAGAGGGAAGTGTTGAGAAACGCGGTTGATGTAGTCGAATGTCTTCGCGATCTAAATCGCCGAGCGTCCCGCGATCCAATCATGATCCGTCCCGATCTAGTTCCGAACGGACGGCACCTCCGCGTTCAGCACACGTACGGCTTGATGATGATCTCCGCATTCTTGATCCAGCAAGAGGGAGCGGAGAGGTAGACGAGTTCTCCGGCAGCGTGACAGCGTTGTGGCGATGGTGGTGGAGTAATTCCAGCAGGGCTTCACATAAGCACTGCTGAAACCGATCTAGAGGAGAAACTACGGACTAGAGGAGAGGGCAGCATGTGGCTAAAATTCTATGTCAAAAACCCTCAAAACCTCTAGTATATATAGGAGGAGGGGAGGGAGGAGACTTGGCTCCCAAGGGAGCTAAATCCACTTAAGCCGAAGTGGAGGGAGGAGTCCTCCTCCTCTACTCCTAGTAGGATTAGGACTCCTTCCTTATTTCCCACTTTTGCCTTTCTTTCCACCTTGGTTTTTCTTCCTAGCCACATGGGTTTCTTGTGGGCCTTCGGCCAGCCCACTACGGGCTGGTATTCCTTATCCCACAGCCCATGTAGCCTCTTGGGTCGAAATACCCCTCCGATGGTCCCCGATACCCTCCCGGCACTTCCGGTACACAACTAATGAGCCCAGAACTTTTCCGCTGACCAAAACAGGACTTCCTATATATCAATCTTTACCTCCGAACCATTCCGGAGCTCCTCGTGACATCGGGGATCACATCCGGGACTCCGAACAACCTTCGGTCACCACCATGCATAACTCTATACTACCGAAACGTCACCAAACCTTAAGTGTGTAGACCCTACGGGTTCGAGAACTATGCAGACATGACCGAGACACCTCTACGGTCAATAACCAATAGCGGGACCTGGAAGCCCATATTGATTCCTACATATTATACGAAGATCTTTATCGGTCGAACCTCTATGTCAAGGATTTAGTTAATCCCGTATGATGTTCCCTTTGTTATTCGGTATGTTACTTGCCCGAGATTCGATCGTCGGTATCTCCATACCTAGTTCAATCTCATTGCCGGCAAGTCACTTTACTCGTTTCTATAATACAAGATCCCGTGGATAACACTTAGTCACATTGCTTGCAAGGCTTATTGTGATGTTGCATTACCGAGTGGGCCCTGAGATACCTCTCCGTCACACGGAGTAACAAATCCCAGTGTTGATCCATGCCAACCCAACAGACACCCTCGGAGATACCTATAGAGCACCTTTATAGTCACCCAGTTATGTTGTGATGTTTGATACACACAAGGCACTCCTTCGGCGTCTGTGAGTTGCATGATCTCATGGTCATAGGAGCATATACTTGACATGCAGAAAACTGTAGCAATAAACTGACACGATCACATGCTACGTTTATAGTTTGGGTCTTGTCCATCCCATAATTCTCCTAATGATGTGATCCCGTTATCAAATGACATCTCATGTAAATGGCTAGGAAACCATGACCATATTTGATCAATGAGCTAGTCTACTAGAGGCACACTAGCGACAAAGTGTTGTCTATACATCCACACATGCAATGTGTTTCCAATCAATACAATTATAGCATGGATAATAAACAATCATCATGAACAAGGAAATATAATAATAAACACTTTATTTATTTCCTCAAGGGCATATTTCCAACAGTCTCCCACTTGCACTAGAGTCAATAATCTAGTTCACATCACTATGCAATTTACATTGTAATGAATCGAACACCCATGCAGTTCTGGTGTTGATCATGTTTAGTCCTTGGAAGAGCTTTAGTCAACGGGTCTGCGACATTCAGATCCATGTGCACTTTACAAATATTTATATCCTTCTCCTCGATGTAATCGCGGACGGAATTGAAGCGTCGCTTTATGTGTCTGGTCCTCTTGTGAAACCTTGGTTCCTTGGCCAGAGCAATGGAACCAATGTTGTCACAGAACAAAGTCATTGGATTCGGTGCACCAGGCACTACTCCAAGATCTGTCATGAACTGCTTCATCCAGACACCTTCCTTCACTGCCTCCGAGGCTGCGATGTACTCTGCTTTGCATGTAGAATCGGCTACCATGCTTTGCTTGGAACCGCACCAGCTTATTGCTCCCCCGTTGAGTAAATACGTATCCGATTTGTGACTTAGAGTCATCCGGATCAGTGTCAAAGCTTGCATCGACGTAACCCTTTACGACGAGCTCTTGATCACCTCCATAAACGAGAAACATTTCCTTAGTCCTTTTCAGGTACTTAAGGATATTCTTGACCGCCGTCCAGTGCTCCATTCCAGGATCACTTTGAAACCTTCCGGCCATACTTATGGCAAGGCTGACATTGGGTCTTGTGCATAGGATTGCATACATGATAGAGCCTATGGCTGAAGCATAGGGGATGACACTCATCTTCTCTCTATCTTCTACAGTCACTGGGCATTGAGTCTTACTCAAGTTCATACCTTGTAACACAGGCAAGAACCCCTTCTTGGACTAATCCATTTTGAACTTCTTCAAAACATTATCAAGGCATGTGCTTTGTGAAAGTGCTATCAAGTGTCTCGATCTATCTCTATAGATCTTAATGCCTAATATGAAAGCAACTTCTCCCAGGTCCTTCATTGAAAAAGTCTTGTTCAAATATTCCTTCACGCTTTCCAACATTTCCATATTGTTTCCAGTCAGCAATATGTCATCCACATATAATATTGGAAACGCTATAGAGCTTCCACTCACTTTCTTGTAAATACAAGCTTCTCCATAAAGTTGTACAAACCCAAACACTTTGATCACCTCATCAAAGCGCTTACTCCAACTCCGAGATGCTTGCACCAGTCCATAAATGGATCGTTGTAGTTTGCAAACTTTGTCAGCATTCTCTGGATCGACAAAACCTTCTGGTTGCATCATATACAACTCTTCCTCAAGGAAACCGTTGAGGAACGTTGTTTTAACATACATCTGCCAAATTTCATAGTCGAAATATGCAACTATTGCTACCATGATTCTAACAGACTTAAGCATCACTACGGGTGAGAATGTCTCGTCGTAGTCAACTCGTTGAACTTGTGAAAAACCCTTTTCCACAAGTCGAGCTTTATAGACGGTGATATTACCGTCCGTGTCCGTCTTCTTCTTAAAGATCCATTTGTTCTAAATGGCCTTTTGCCCTTCAGGTAATACTTCCAAAGTCCACACTTTGTTTTCATACATGGATCCCATCTCGGATTTCATGGCCTCTAACCATTTCTTGGAATCTGGGCCCATCATCGCTCCTTCATAGCTCATAGGTTCATTGTTGTCCAACAACATGACCTCCAAGACAGGGTTGCCGTACCACTCAGGAGTAGTACGCGCCCTTGTCGACCTATGAGGTTCAATAGTAACTTGATCCGAAGCTTCATGATCATCATCATTAACTTCCTCTTCAACTGTCGTAGGCTCCATAGAAACATCTTTTTGCGTTGTGCTACTCTATGGTTGAAGTAAAGGTTCAATAACCTCATCAAGCTCTATTTTCCTCCCACTCAATTCTTTCGAGAGAAACTCTTTCTCAAGAAATGTTCCGTTCTTATTGACAACACTTTGCCTTCGGATCTGAGATAGAAGGTATACTCAACTGTCTCTTTCGGGTATACTATGAAGACGCATTTCTCCGCTTTGGGTTCCAGCTTTTCAGGCTGAAGCTTTTTGACATAAGCATCACATCCCCAAACTTTAAGAAATGAAAACTTTGGCCTCTTGCCAAAATACAGTTCATATGGTGTCATCTCAACGGATTTCGATGGTGCCGTATTTAAAATGAATGCAGCTGTCTCTAATGCATAACCCCCAAACGATAGTGGCAAATCGGCAAGAGACATCGTAGAACACACCATATCTAAGAAGGTTCATTACAACATTCGCACACAGCATTACACTATGGTGTTCGAGGCGGTGTCAACTGTGAAACAATTCCACACTATCCTAAGTGACTGCCAAACTCATAACTCAGATATTCACCTCCTGGATCAGATCCTAGGAATTTAATCTTCTTGTTATGATGATTCTCAACTTTACTCTGAAATTGCTTTAACTTTTCAAACGTTTCAGACTCGTGTTTCATTAAGTAAATATACCCATATCTACTTAAGTCATCAGTGAAGGTGAGAAAATAACGATATCCACCGTGCGTTGCAACATTCATTGGACTACAAACATGAGTATGTATGATTTCCAACAAGTCACTTGCCCGTTCCATTGTTCCAGAGAACGGCGTTTTAGTCATCTTGCCCATGAGGCATGGTTCGCATGTGTCAAGTGATTCAAAATCAAGTGACTCCAAAAGTCCATCAGCATGGAGCTTCGTCATGCGTTTTACACCAATATGACCCAAACGGCAGTGCCACAATAAAGTGGTACTATCATTATCAACTCTACATCTTTTGGCATCAATATTATGAACATGTGTATCATCGCTATCAAGATTCAATATGAATAAACCCCTCACATTGGGTGCATGACCATAAAAGATATTACTCATATAAATAGAACAACCATTATACTCTGATTTAAATGAGTAAACGTCTCGCAATAAACAAGATCCAGATATAATGTTCATGCTTAACGCAAGCACTAAATAACAATTATTCAGGTTCATCACTAATCCCGATGGTAATCGAAGAGAGAGCGTGCCGACGACGATCACATCAACCTTGGAACCATTTCCCAGGCGCATTGTCACTTCGTCCTCCGCCAGCCTTCGTTTATTCCGTAGTTCCTGTTTTGAGTTGCAAATGTGAGAAACCGAACCGGTATCAAATACCCAAGCACTACAACGAGAGCTAGTAAGGTACACATCAATAACATGTATAGCATACATACCTTGTTTGTTGTTGGCCGCTTTCTTGTCAGCCAGGTACTTGGGGCAGTTCCACTTCCAGTGACCAGATCCCTTGCAATGAAAGCACTCAGTTTCTGGCTTGGGTCCAGCCTTGGGTTTCTTCACGAGAGGAGCAACTGCTTTGCCACCCTTCTTAGAGTTACCCTTCTTGCCCTTGCCATTCTTCTTGAAACTAGTGGTTTTATTGACCATCAACACTTGATGTTCTGTTTGGATTTCAGACTCAGTGACTTTCAGCATCGCAAACAGCTCGGCGACTGACTTGTTCATCCTGTGCATGTTATAGTTCATCACAAAGCTCTTGTAGCTAGGTGGCGGTGATTGAAGAACTTTGTTAGTGATCGCCTTTGGCGGAAGGGGCATTCCTAACTCTGCTAGACGAGTCGAATACCTAGACATTCTGAGTATATGTTTACTGATATACCCATTCTCCTCCGTTTTGCAAGCATAGAACTTATCGGAGGTCTCATACCTCTCGATCCAGGCATTCTTCTTAAAGATAAACTCCAACTCCTAGAACATCTCATATGCTCCATGACGTTCAAAACGTCTTTGAAGTCCCGGTTCTAAGCCATACAACATTGCACACTGAACTATTGAGTAATCTCCAGAACGTGCCTCGCAAGCGTTATTAACGTCTTCGGATGATATGTCTGCGCGTTGGTTACCAAGCGGTGCATCAAGGACGTATGAATTTTGGAAAGCCGTGAGGATAATCCTCAGATTACGGGCCCAGTCCACAAAGTTACTTCCATCATCTTTCAACTTAGCTTTCTCTAGGAACGCATTAAAATTCAGGGGTGCTACTACGCGAGCCATTGATCCACAACATAAATATGCAAATTTTACTTAGACTATTGTTCAAGATAACGAGTTTAGTTAATCGAATTACTAAAGCTCCCACTCAAATTGACATCCCTCGGGTCATATGAGTGATACATGATCCAAATTCACCAACTCAAGTCCGATCATCACGTGAGTTGAGGTGGTTTCAATGGTCAACATCATCATGTTGATCATATCTACTATATGACTCATGTTCGACCTTCCGGTCTCTTGTGTGCCGAGGCCATGTCTGTACATGCTAGGCTCGTCAAGTTTAACCCGAGTGTTCTGCATGTGCAACACTTGCTTGCACCCATTGTATGTGAACGTAGAGTCTATCACACCCGATCATCACGTGGTGTCTCGACACAACGAACTTTCGCAGCGGTGCACACTCGAGGAGAACACAATTTTACCTTGAAATTTAAGTGAGGGATCACCTTATAATGCTACCGTCGTCCTAAGCAAAACAAGGTGCATAAAAGGATTAACATCACATGCAAATCATAAGTGACATGATATGGCCATGAACTTGTGCTTTTGATCTCCATCTTGAAAGCACCGGCATGATCTCCATCATCACCGACATGACACCATGATCTCCATCATCTTGATCTCCATCAACGTGTCGCCATCGGGGTTGTCGCTGTTGGGGAACGTCGCATGGGAAACAAAAAATTTCCTACGCACACGCAAACCTATCCATGGTGATGAGCATATACGAGAGGGAGAGTGGATCTACATACCCTTGTAGATCGCTAAGCGGGAAGCGTTAAGAAACGCGGTTGGTGTAGTCGAACATCTTCGCGATCCAAATCGCCGAGCGTCCCGCGATCTCATCACGATCCGTCCCGCGATCCAATCACGATCCGTCCCGTGAACTCATCACGATCCGTCCCGCGATCTCATCACGATCCATCTCCCGATCTTGATCACGATCTTGATCATGATCTATCCCGCGAACTCATCACGATCCGTTCTGTGATCACATCACGAACCGTCTCGCGATCTCGATCACGGTCCTTCCGATCTAGCGCCGAACGGACGGCACCTCCGCGTTCAGCACACGTGCAGCTTGATGACGATCTCCACCGTCTTGATGCAGCAAGAGGAGGTGGAGAGGAGAGAGAGTTCACCGGCAGCGTGACGGCGCTCCGGTGATGGTGGTGGAGCAATTCCGGCAGGGCTTCGCCTAAGCGCTGCAGAAAACCGATCTAGAGGAGAAACTATGCACCGGTGGAACGGGTAGCACGTGGCCGGAAATTCTGTCCAAAAACCACCCAATCCACTAGTATATATAGGAGGAGAGGAGAGGAGAGGCAGCCAAGGCCTTTGGGTCGGCCGAAATAGGAGGTGGGAGCAATCCTACTTCACCTCCAATCCTAGTTGGAGTAGGATTGCCTCCTATTGGCTGATTTTCCACCCTTTGCTTTAGGACTTTCTCTCCTGCGCCATGGGCCTTTGTGGCTGTTTTCCCAGCCCACTAAGGGCTGGTTAATACTCTCCCACAGCCCATGGACCTATTGGGGTCGAAGTACCCCTCCCGGAGGTCTCCCAGTACACTACCGGCACTCCCGATACACTACCGGCACTCCCGGTACACTACCGATGAGCCCGAAACTTTTCCGGAAACCAAACTGGGACTTCCTATATATGAATCTTTACCTCCGGACCATTCCGGAGCTCCTCGTGACGTCCGGGATTTCATCCGGGACTCCGAAAAAACTTCAGTCACCACCATACATAACTCTACACTACCGAAACGTCACCGAACCTTAAGTGTGCAGACCCTACGGGTTCGAGAACTATGTAGACATGACCGAGACACCTCTACGGTCAATAACCAATGGCGGGACCTGGACGTCCACATTGGTTCCTACATATTCTACGAAGATCTTTATCGGTCGAACCTCTATGTCAAGGATTCAGTTAATCCCGTATAACGTTCCCTTTGTTCTTCGGTATGTTACTTGCCCGAGATTCGATCGTCGGTATCTCCATACCTAGTTCAACCTCGTTACCGGCAAGTCTCTTTACTCGTTCCGTAATACAAGATCCCGCAACTAACAATTAGTCACATCACTTGCAAGGCTTATTGTGATGTTGCATTACCGAGTGGGCCCCGAGATACCTCTCCGTTACACAGAGTAACAAATCCCAGTCTCGATCCATGCCAACTCAACAGACACCATCGGAGATACCTGTAGAGCACCTTTATAGTCACCCAGTTACGTTGCGACGTTTGATACACACAAGGCACTCCTCCGATATTCGTGAGTTGCATGATCTCATGGTCATAGGAACATATACTTGACATGCAGAAAACAGTAGCAATAAACTGACACGATCATATGCTATGTTTGTAGTTTGGGTCTTATCCATCACATCATTCTCCTAATGATGTGATCCCGTTATCAAATGACATCTCATGTCCATGGCTAGGAAACCTTAACCATCCTTTGATCAACGAGCTAGTCCATTAGAGGCATACTAGGGACATGGTTTTGTCTATGTATCCACACATGCATTTAAGTCTCCGATCAATACAATTATAGCATGGATAATAAACGATTATCATGAACAAGGAAATATGATAATAACTAATTTATTATTGCCTCTAGGGCATATTTCCAACAGTCTCCCACTTGCACTAGAGTCAATAATCTAGTTCACATCACCATGTGATTCGCATTGTTATGAATCTAACACCCAATGAGTTCTGGGGCTCGATCATGCTTTGCATGTGAGAGAGGTCTTATAGTCAACGGGTCTGCGATATTCAGATCCGTGTGTACTTTGCAAATCTCTATGGCAA
Organism: Hordeum marinum; assembly: GCA_022496015.1. Taxonomy (NCBI): domain Eukaryota; kingdom Viridiplantae; phylum Streptophyta; class Magnoliopsida; order Poales; family Poaceae; genus Hordeum; species Hordeum marinum. The sequence continues at coordinate 65,283,132 of CM039675.1, forward strand.
ACCATAAACACTGCTACCACACTCCACTTGGTACTATTTCCAAATGGCTGCTCCCACTATACGTATCCAGATTGCTACTACTAGTCATCCGGATAGGTGTTAAAGCTTGCATCGACGTAACTCTTTACAACGAACTCTTTGTCACCTCCATAATCAAGAAACATTTCCTTAGTCCTCTGGTTACTAAGGATAATTCTGACCGCTGTCTAGTGATCCCCTCCTGGACCACACTTGTACCCCTTGACAGACTCATGGCAAGGCACACACAGGTGCGGTACACAGCATGGCATACTATACAGAGCCTATGGCTAAGGCATAGGGGACGACGTTCGTCCTTTCTCTTCGTTCTGCCATGGTCGAGCTTTGAGTCTCACTCAACTTCACACCTTACAAATCAGGCGAGAACTCTTTCTCTAACTGATCCATTTTGAAATCTTTCAAAATCTTTGTCAAGGTATGTACTCATTGAAAGTCTCATCAAGTCATCTTGATCTATCTCTATAGATCTTGATGCTCAACAATTTGGTAGCTTTATCCAGGTCTTCCTTTGAAAATCACTTTCCAAACAACCATTTATGCTTTCCAGAAATCCTACATTATTTCCGATCAACAATATGTCATCCACATATACTTATCAGAAATTCTATAGTGCTCCCACTCACTTTGTTGCAAATACAAGTTTCTCGTAAACTTTGTATAAACTCAAAAACTTTGATCAACTCATCAAAGCGTATATTCCAACTCCGAGATGCTTGCTTCAGTCCATGGAAGGATCACCGAAGCTTGCACACCTTTTAGCATCCTTAGGCCTGGAAAAACCTTCTGGTTGTATCACATACAACCTTTCCTTAAGTAAACCGTTAAGGAAACGATGTTTTGACATCCATCTGCCAGATTTCATAATTGAAAATGCAGCAACCGCTAACATAATTCCAACAGACTATTAGCATCGTTACAAGTGAGAAAGCCTCATCGCAGTCAACTCCTTGAACTTATCACAAACAACTTTGCAACAAGTTGAGCTTTACAAATGGTGACATTCACCATCAGTGTCTATCTTCATTCTAAAGGTCCTTTTGTACTCAACGACCTGCCGTCTAACGAGCAAGTCTACCAAAGTCTATACTTGGTTTTCATACATGGATCCTATCTCGGATTTCATGGCCTCTAACCATTCGTCGGAATCCGGGCCCATCATCGCTTCTCCATAGCTCGTAGGTTCATCGTTGTCCAACAACATGACCTCCAAGACCGAGTTGTCATACCGCTCAGGAGCAGTACACATCCTTGTCGACCTACGAAGTTCGACAGTAACTTGATCCTGAAGCTTCATGATCATCATCATTAACTTCCTCTTCAACTAACGTAGGCTTCACAGAAACATCTTTCTGCGCTGCGCTACTCTCTGGTTGAACAAAGGTTTAACAACCTCATCAAGTTCTATCTTCCTCCCACTCAATTCTTTCGAGAGAAACTTTTTCTCGAGAAAGGACCCAGTTCTAGCAACAAACACTTTGCACTCGGATCTCAGATAGAAGGCATACCCATCTGTTCTTAGGGTATTCTATGAAGATACATTTGTCCGCTTTGGGTTCTAGCTTATTATGTGAAAACATTTTCCACACAAGCATCGCAACCACAAACATTAAGAAATGACAGCTTAGGTTTCTGTCAAACCATAATTCACATGGTGTCATCTCAACGGATCTAGATGGTGCCCGATTTAAAGTGAATGTAGTTGTCTCTAATGCATAACCCCAAAATTATAGTAGTAAAACGATAAGAGACATCATAGCACGCACCATATCCAATAGAGCATAACTATGATGTTCGGACACACCATCACACTACGGTGTTCCAGGTGGCGTTTAGTTGTGAAACAACTTTCACATTGTCTTAAGTTGTATGCCAAACTCGTGACTCAGATATTCACCTCCACGATCATATCGCAGTCATTTTTATCTTCTTGTCACGATGATCTTTAAACTTCACTCTGAATTTGCTTGAACCTTTCAAACGATTCAGACTTGTGTTTCATTAAGTAAATATACACTATATCTACTCAAATCATCAGTGAAGGTAAGAAAATAACGATATCCACTGCACGCTACAAGACTCACTAGATTGCATACATCAACATGTATCATTTCCAATGAATCACTTGCCCGCTCGATCCAACGGGGTCCTTTAGTCATCTTGCCCAAGAGGCATGGTTCGCATGTCTCAACCGATTCAAAATCGAATGAGTCCAAATATCCATCACCATGGAGTTTCTTCATGCGCTTTATACCAATATGACATTTTGTGGCAGTGCCACAAGTATGTGGTACTATCATTATTTAACTTTGTATCTTTTGAGATCAATGTTATGAACATGTGTATTACTACGATCAAGATTTCAACAAACCATTCTCACTGGGTGCATGACCATTGAAGGTATTATTCATGTAACCAGAATAACTAATTCTCTGACTTAAATGAATAACCGTATTGCAACAAACATGATCTAATCATGTTCATGCTCAACGCAGAACACCAAATAACATTTATTTAGGTTCGTCACTAATCCTGAAGGTACAGAGAGCGTGCGATGTTGATCACATCAACCTTGGAAACATTTCCAACACACATCGTCACCTCACCCTTAGCTAGTTCTCCATTTATTCCGTAGCTTTTATTTCGAGTTACTAACATTTAGCAACCGAACCGGTATCCAATACCCAGGTGCTACTAGGAGTACTAGCAAGGTACACATCAATAACTCGTATATCAAATATACTTCTGTCGATGTTGCCAGCCTTCTTATCTACCAAGTATCTAGGGTTGTTCTGCTTCAGCGACCTCTCACCTCATAATAGAAGCACTTAGTCTCGGGTTTGAGTTCAACTTTGGGTTGCTTCACTAGAGCAGCAACTGACTTGCTATCCATGAAGTTTCCCTCCTTGCTCTTGCCCTTTTCGAAACTAGTGGTTTGATTAACCATCAACACTTGACGCTCCTTTTTGATTTCTACCTTCGCGGTGTCAAACATCGCGAACAGCTCAGGGATCAATACTTCTATCCCTGGTGTATTATAGTTCATCACTAAGTTCTAGTAGCTTTAGTGACAGTGACTTGGAGAACTATATCAATCACTATCTTATCTGGAAGATCAACTCCCACTTGATTCAAGCGATTGTAGTACCCAGACAATCTGAGTACATGCTCAACGATTGAGCTATTCTCCTTCATCTTACAGGCAAAGAATCTTGTTGGAGATCTCATATGTTGCAACACAGGCACGAGCCTGAGATCACAATCTCTGCTCCTAGAACATCTCATATGTTCCGTGACGTTCAAAACGTTTCGGATCCTCAATTCTAAGCCGTAATGCATGACGCACTAAACTATCAAGTACTCACCGAAACGTGCCTGTTAGATGTTCACAACATCTATAGACGACGCTAGAGGGGGTGGCGCACCGAGCGGTGCATTAAGGACATAAGCCTTCTGTGCAGCAATGAGGACAATCCTCAGATCACGGACCCAGTCCACAATATTGCTACCAACATCTTTCAACTCTATTTCTCTAGGAACATATAAAAATTTAAGGGAGCTACAGCGCGAGCTAGTAATCTACAACATAATTTGCAAAGACACTTTGACTATGTTCATGATAATGAGTTCAATTAATCATATTACTTAAGAACTCCCACTCAAATTGACATCCCTCGGGTCATTCGAGTGATACATGATCCAAATTCACCAACTCAAGTCCGATCATCACGTGAGTTGAGGTGGCTGCAATGGTGAACATCATTATGTTGATCATATCTACTATATGACTCATGTTCGACCTTTCGGTCTTCTTGTGTTCCGAGGCCATGTCTGTACATGCTAGGCTCGTCAAGTTTAACCCGTGTGTTCTGCGCGTGCAAATCTGGCTTGCACCCGTTGTATGTGAATGTAGAGTCTATCACACCCGATCATCACGTGGTGTCTCAACACGACGAACTTTCGCAACGGTGCACACTCGGGGAGAACACAATTTATCTTGAAATTAAGTGAGGGATCACCTTATAATGCTACCGTCATCCTAAGCAAAACAAGGTGCTTAAAAGGATTAACATCACATGCAAATCATAAGTGACATGATATGGCCATGAACTTGTGCTTTTGATCTCCATCTAGAAAGCACCAGCATGATCTCCATCATCACCGGCATGACTCCATGATCTCCATCATCTTGATCTCCATCAACGTGTCGCCATCGGGGTTGTCACGCCCTGCATGCTTCTACTACTATTGCTACCGTAGCGATAAAGTAAAGCATTACATAGCGCTTAATGATTGACACGCAGGTCATACAATAATTAAAGACAACCCTATGGCTCCTGCCGGTTGCCGTACTCATCGACATGCAAGTCGTGATAATCTATACATCACATGATCATCTCATACATCACACATATCTCATCATGTAATTGGCCATATCACATCACAACATACCCTGCAAAAACAAGTTAGACGTCCTCTAATTGTTGTTGCATATTTTACGTGGCTTCTACGGGTATCTAGCAAGAACGATTCTCACCTACGCATAAACCACAACGGTGATACACTAGTTTGCTTTTCAACCTTCTCAAGGACCGCCTTTGGTCGAATCCGATCCAACTAAAGTGAGAGAAACTGTCACCCGCAAGCCATCTAGGCAACAAGTTGCATCGAGGGAACCGGTCTCTCGTAAGCGTACGAGTAATGTTGGCCCGGGCCGCTTCATCTCACAATCCCGCTGAACCAAAATACGACCAAGGGAGGAAGCAATCTAAGCATCAATGCCCACAAACCTTTTGTGTTCTACTCGAGATCTCATCGAACCATCAACCTAGCTCATGATGCCACTGTTGGGGAACGTCGCATGGGAAACAAAATTTTTCCTACGCACACGCAAACCTATCCATGGTGATGAGCATCTACGAGAGGGAGAGTGGATCTACATACCCTTGTAGATCGCTAAGCGGGAAGCGTTAAGAAACACGGTTGGTGTAGTCGAACATCTTCGCGATCCAAATCGCCGAGCGTCCCGCGATCTCATCACGATCCGTCCCGCGATCCAATCACGATCCGTCCCGTGAACTCATCACGATCCGTCCCGCGATCTCATCACGATCCATCTCACGATCTTGATCACGATCTATCCCGTGAACTCATCACGATCCGTTCCGTGATCACATCACGAACCGTCTCGCGATCTCGATCACGGTCCTTCCGATCTAGCGCCGAACGGACGGCACCTCCGCGTTCAGCACACGTGCAGCTTGATGACGATCTCCACCGTCTTGATGCAGCAAGAGGATGTGGAGAGGAGAGAGAGTTCACCGGCAGCGTGACGGTGCTCCGGTGATGGTGGTGGAGCAATTCCGGCAGGGCTTCGCCTAAGCGCTGCAGAAAACCGATCTAGAGGAGAAACTATGCACCGGTGGAACGGGTAGCACGTGGCCGGAAATTCTGTCCAAAAACCACCCAATCCACTAGTATATATAGGAGGAGAGGAGAGGAGAGGCAGCCAAGGCCTTTGGGTCGGCCGAAATAGGAGGTGGGAGCAATCCTACTTCACCTCCAATCCTAGTTGGAGTAGGATTGCCTCCTATTGGCTGATTTTCCACCTTTTGCTTTAGGACTTTCTCTCCTGCGCCATGGGCCTTTGTGGCTGTTTTCCCAGCCCACTAAGGGCTGGTTAATACTCTCCCACAGCCCATGGATCTCTTGGGGTCGAAGTACCCCTCCCGGAGGTCTCCCAGTACACTACCGGCACTCCCGATACACTACCGACACTCCCGGTACACTACCGATGAGCCCGAAACTTTTCCGGAAACCAAACTGGGACTTCCCATATATGAATCTTTACCTCCGGACCATTCCGGAGCTCCTCGTGACGTCCGGGATTTCATCCAGGACTCCGAAAAAACTTCAGTCACCACCATACATAACTCTACACTACCGAAACGTCACCAAACCTTAAGCGTGCAGACCCTACGGGTTCGAGAACTATGTAGACATGACCGAGACACCTCTACGGTCAATAACCAATGGCGGGACCTGGACGTCCACATTGGTTCCTACATATTCTACGAAGATCTTTATCGGTCGAACCTCTATGTCAAGGATTCAGTTAATCCCGTATAACGTTCCCTTTGTTCTTCGGTATGTCACTTGCCCGAGATTCGATCGTCGGTATCTCCATACCTAGTTCAACCTCGTTACCGGCAAGTCTCTTTACTCGTTCCGTAATACAAGATCCCGCAACTAACAATTAGTCACATCGCTTGCAAGGCTTATTGTGATGTTGCATTACCGAGTGGGCCCCGAGATACCTCTCCGTTACACGGAGTAACAAATCCCAGTCTCGATCCATGCCAACTCAACAGACACCATCGGAGATACCTGTAGAGCACCTTTATAGTCACCCAGTTACGTTGCGACGTTTGATACACACAAGGCACTCCTCCGATATTCGTGAGTTGCATGATCTCATGGTCATAGGAACATATACTTGACATGCAGAAAACAGTAGCAATAAACTGACACGATCATATGCTATGTTTGTAGTTTGGGTCTTATCCATCACATCATTCTCCTAATGATGTGATCCCGTTATCAAATGACATCTCATGTCCATGGCTAGGAAACCTTAACCATCCTTTGATCAACGAGCTAGTCCATTAGAGGCATACTAGGGACATGGTTTTGTCTATGTATCCACACATGCATTTAAGTCTCCGATCAATACAATTATAGCATGGATAATAAATGATTATCATGAACAAGGAAATATGATAATAACTAATTTATTATTGCCTCTAGGGCATATTTCCAACAGTCGCGCCCACCATGCTTCTACTACTATTGCTACCATTTAGCGATAAAATAAAGCAGTACATAGCGCTTAATGATTGACACGCAGGTCATACAATAATTAAAGACAATCCTATGGCTCCTGCTGGTTGCCGTACTCATCGACATGCAAGTCGTGATATTCTATACAACACATGATCAGCTCATACATCACATATATCTCATCATGTAATTGGCCATATCACATCACAACATACCCTGCAAAAACAAGTTAGACGTCCTCTAATTGTTGTTGCAAGTTTTACGTGGCTGCTATGGATATCTAGCAAGAACAATTATCACCTACGCAAAACCACAACGGTGATACATAGATTGCTTTTCAACCTTCTCAAGGACTGCCTTTGTCAAATCCGATCCAACTAAAGTAGGAGAAATAGACACCCGTCAGCCATGTTTGTGCAACGAAGTTACACGTCAGTTGATGGAACCGGTCTCTCGTAAGCGTTCGAGTAAGGTTGGTTCGGACCGCTTCATCCCACAATACCGCTGAACCAAAACACAACCAAGGGAGGAAGCAATCTAAGCATCAACACCCACAAACTCTTTGTGTTCCACTCGAGATCTCATCTACACATAGACCTAGCTCATGATGCCACTATTGGGGAGCGTCGCATGGGAAACAAAAAATTTCCTACGCTTCACCAAGATCAATCTAGGAGATGAGCATCTACGAGAGGGGAGAGTGGATCTACATACCCCTGTAGATCGCTAAGCGGAAAGCATTGAGAAACGCGGTTGATGTAGTCGAACGTCTTCGCGATCCAAATTGTCAAGCGTCCCGCGATCCAATCATGATCCGTTCCGATCTAGCGCCGAACGGACGGCACCTCCGCGTTCAGCACACGTACGGCTTGATGATGATCTCCGCCTTCTTGATCCAGCAAGAGGGAGCGGAGAGGTAGACGAGTTCTCCGGCAGCGCGATGGCGTTGCGGCGATGGTGGTGGAGTAATTCTAGCAGGGCTTCGCCTAAGCACTGCTGAAACCGATCTAGAGGAGAAACTACGGACTAGAGGAGAGGGCAACACATGGCTAAAATTCTGTGTCAAAAACCCTCAAAACCTCTAGTATGTATAAGAGGAGGGGAGGGAGGAGACTTGGCTCCCAAGGGAGCCAAATCCACTTCGGCCGAAGTGGAGGGAGGAGTCCTCCTCCTCTACTCCTAGTAGGATTAGGACTCCTTTCTTATTTCCCACTTTTGCCTTTCTTTCCACCTTGAATTTTCTTCCTAGCCGCATGAGCTGTGATAGCCTGACATATTAGGGACGATAGACTACTCATATCAATAAGGAATTCCTTCTTTTTCGTAATCCCATTCAAACAGAACTCCCAGGTTAAGCATGCTTGGCCTGGAGTAGTTCTAGGATGGGTGACCGACTGGGAAGTTGGTCCCGGGTGCGCACGAGTGAGGACAAAGTGCGCAGAAAAGACTAGTATTGATCTGTGAGGTCAATCTAGATCCCGCCAGGAGTAACGACCGCCGACGGGCGTGTTCGGGGCATTACAAGTTGGTATCAGAGCCGAACCTCGCGGTTACATGGATATTTGCCGACAGGTGCATGATCATGTTGTTCACGAAGTTGGTGACCCGTCATGGCAAATGGAATGCCACATGTATCAGACTGGAAGCACAGACATTTGTGCCAAGAGGGAACGTTCCTGTGACCTGACGAGGCCGTCGGTTCCTATGAGTGGTGGTGTATGTGATGGCCTGGCATATTAGGGATGATAGACTACTCATATCAATAAGGAATTCCTTCTTTTTCGGGATCCCATTCAAACAGAACTCCGAGGTTAAGCGTGCTTGGCTTGGAGTAGTTCTAGGATAGGTGACCGACCGGGAAGTTGGTCCCGGGTGTGCACGAGTGAGGACAAAGTGCGTAGAAAAGATTGGTATTGATCTTTGAGGCTAGTCTAGATCCCGCCAGGAGTAACGACCGCCGGTGGGTGTGTTCGGGGCATTACATGGGCTTCCTGTGGGCCTTCGGCCAACCCACTAAGGGCTGGTATTCCTTCTCCCACAACCCATGTAGCCTCTTGGGTCGAAATACCCCTCCTGATGGTCCCCGATACCCTACCGGCACTCCCGGTACACTACCGATGAGTCCGAAACTTTTCCGGTGACCAAAACAGGACTTCCTATATATCAGTCTTTCCCTCCGGACCATTCCGGAGCTCCTCGTGACGTCTGGGATCACATCCGGGACTCTAAACAAACTTCGGTCACCACCATGCATAACTCTATACTACCGAAACGTCACCAAACCTTAAGTGTGCAGACCCTGCGCGTTCGAGAACTATGCAGGCATGACCGAGACACCTCTACGGTCAATAACCAATAGCGGGACCTGGATGCCCATATTGATTCCTACATATTCTATGAAGATCTTTATCGGTCGAACCTCTATGTCAAGGATTCAGCTAATCCCGTATGATGTTCCCTTTGTTCTTCGGTATGTTACTTACCCGAGATTCGATCGCCGGTATCTCTACCTAGTTCAATCTCGTTGCCGGCAAGTCTCTTTACTCGTTTCCGTAATACAAGATCCCGTGGCTAACACTTAGTCACATTGCTTGCAAGGCTTATTGTGATGTTGCATTACCGAGTGGGCCCTGAGATACCTCTCCGTCACACAGAGTAACAAATCCCAGTCTTGATCCATGCCAACCCAACAGACACCCTCGGAGATACCTGTAGAGCACCTTTATAGTCACCCAGTTATGTTGTGACGTTTGATACACACAAGGCACTCCTCCGGTGTCCGTGAGTTGCATGACATGGTCATAGGAACATATACTTGACATGCAGAAAACTGTAGCAATAAACCGACACAATCATATGCTACATTTATAGTTTGGGTCTTGTCCATCCCATCATTCTCCTAATGATGTGATCCCGTTATCAAATGACATCTCATGTCAATGGCTAGAAAACCTTGACCATATTTGACCAGCGAGCTAGTCTACTAGAGGCACACTAGGGACAAAGTGTTGTCTATACATCCACACATGCAATGTATTTCCAATCAATACAATTATAGCATGGATAATAAACAATTATCATGAACAAGAAAATATAATAATAAACACTTTATTTATTGCCTCTAGGGCATATTTCTAACATGTTTTGCGTGGAGCTTTTGCTAGCAGTTTCTTTCGATGAGGAGGAAGAGAATGGGGTTTGAGCCATGATTTTGTTTGATTAAATGGGTTGGTGCCTCTGTTACGGAGGGGTAAGATTGTAAAAATCGCTGACCACTCGCTTCCCCACGACGCGCGAAAATCGAGAAGCACGCGCAATTATTATAACGAGCTTGCGCCCGCGACGCCTGGGATCTTACCGAAGACTGATCGGTTGCCGGACAAGGAGGGATGAAGGACTCGCCTCGGAAGCCGAAGATGATGACATGGGGAGATTGACCACACACATACACACACACACACACACACATATATATATATAGGGTCGCGCTATTCGTCACCCTGGCTGTGGAATAGTTATTCTTCACCCCCTCTATTTTGACATCGATGCACTTACGTATTTTTTTATTCCATACGTAAAAAGAGACCGTAAGAAAATATATAATCATCGTAATTTTTTTTGTTACTAAAATTACAAACATAAAAACATAGTGTAAAATATACATGAAATGCAATTTTTCTTGTCTTACGGCCTGTATTTTTATTTTCTTATGCCAAATTTTACACAGTGGATCAATATAAATGTAACGATTTGTATTTTAAATGTAATTTATTTATGAAAGGCTCATAAGATTACCTTGGGTGAAGAATAACCTATTCTGCACCCTGGATGATGAATAGAGTATATATATATATATATATATATATATATATATATATATATATATATATATATATATATATATATATATATATATATATATATATCGGAGTTGAAGGCTAGTTCGGGGCTACCGAGGGAGTTCTGGATTAGTGGGTCCTCGGATAGCCGACCTATTGTTCATGGGCCGGACTGTGTGGGCCTCAAATGGAGCATCGGACGATCAAAGACCACCTACGCCAGATGGAAGTTTCGAGAAGCCCTGGAGTATTCTACAAGTTATTAGCTGTAGTTAGGCATGTAACCGACCATGTGTAAATCCGGAGCACTCTCGGCATCTATATAAGCCGGAGGGTTTTAAGGTATAGGGACAGAACAACTCAACTAGGGTTAGCTATTCGATCTCGAGGTAGATCAACTCTGTAACCCCTCACATCATCAATATAATCAAGCAGGACGTAGGGTATTACCTCCATAGGAGGGTCCGAACCTGGGTAAATCCGTGTCCCCTTCGTCTCCTATTATCGTAGATTCTAGTCTCACAGTTCGGGACCCCCTACCCGAGATCCGCCGGTTTTGACACCGACAATCGATGCGCCGACGAGCATTTGGGCCAAACCGACGACGATCGTTGGTGTATTTGTCGCCGAACCGACAATGGGGTAGATCCAAGCGGTTAGAGGCGAACTCAATACCTGCATGCGTCCTGGGGGCATTGCCGGAGCTATGCGGACCGATACCCGACCAGTCCATGGCACAATGCGGCCTCCAGTGGCCTGCCGCGGTCAAATCCGACGATCTGCTTCAAATTCGGCAGTCTATTACCCTGAAGAGGGCAGGGGTTGGACAACTCATGGTGTGAAGAAAACGTGGCCGAACACATAGTCGTGCTCGACAACCAAACGACCAAGATAAATGACGGCAAAGGCGGGAAGGGACGAGATGCGAATGGGGAGGGATGTACAGACAGAGTTGGGGGAAGGGATGTACGACCAGAGTTGGGGGAGGGGGCATAAAAAAGGAGACGGGCGTGTCTCCGACGGACGGACCTAGGGAGGGTAAGGACACACGTTGCGCCTGTCCGCGCATGTCCATTTAGCCGTAAATGTAATGCAAAGTTGAGCCGAAAATGGATCGAAAACGACGATTACTTTCGCACGTTAGACCGTGGTCTGTATCCGTTTGAGGTGGTGCGTTGGAGTTGCCCTCGAGTTCAGCGGCTTGGCTGTACACCGCTTGTGAGCAGCGGCGCGGAAAGGCCCGCCGTGCGCCACACGGCTCTACCAGTGCAAAGCGCCCGGGTGGCAGCGCCCGGATGGCCGCGTGCACGCGAGCGCATGTGGTACACCGCGCCCACGCTCATAAAGGTCACGCGCACGCCTCGCCTCGGCCGCACCTCACTTCCGCCTCGTTCCCCTTCCTCCCGACTCGGTTCGAACCGGTTTGGGGCCCGTCTTCGCATGGCCGCTCCCAAACCCTAACCCGCAGATCCTTTGCCCTCCCCTAAACCCTTCCCCCCCAATCCACCCTCTCCCCCCGCCCCGCGGTGCTCGCCGGTGCGGGCACCGCCCTCCGCTGCTCTGCCCGGCGGGACGCTCGGCGTCTCGGCCCTCGCCTCAGCCGTCGCGCGTGAGGTACGCTTGGCCCATTTCTCCCCTCTCCTGGGTCCCCGTTCGCTCGGCGCGGTGCGCCTCCATGCTTAGCTTGCGGTGCGGTGCGCCTCCATGCTTAGCTTGCGGTGCGGTGGTTAGCTCGCGGTGGTCTGCGGGTCCGCCTCCGTGCGCGGGGCGCGGGCAATTTGCTGATTTGGCCAGGCCTCGCAAGTCGCGAACCCTATAGGCTGGCCGCGCGCTCGCTGCCGCCTCGCGCGGGGAGGGTGTGGGGCCTGGATGGTGGGCTCGGAACGGTGTGGTTTTGTTCTTGTGTTTTCGCATGCGTGTTCGCCACCTGTAGCCATGAAGCCCAGTCAGCTTCCCAATTCGAGAATATTATATATTGCCTGGAAGAAGCAATGGCGTCGAGAAACACTCGATTGTGGCAAACTTTTGGGAGTTTTATTTGATGGTTGTTTCGATTTGATGGACTGCGTGGTAGAAGATGTGAGAGAGGGGTCGGAGTAATTCGCTGATATGCACTCTTGCCGTTATACTGCTGCGAGTATCAGCATGCTCTGATTTTACCTGGATCCTCTTCTTTTCTTGCTTATGCACATTGCTTGTTCGTGCATGCATTACAAGTCCTTCTATTCTTCTATCGTGATGTATTTTTTTCTTAGTACTGTGCACTGGGTCTGTCCTTTTTACTGTGGGTTTTCACATCGGAAAACATGGTACTGGGTTCATTCTGCTTCTTAAATGTGTGACACAATGCTAACCTGATAGCTAGTTCGTCTTTTTATGGTAGAAATGATTAATTCATCTTCACTCCTAACGACTAGTGGCCATCTTTAATAGTTTGTTTCCTCTATTTTCTGCGGAGACTCCGATCTAATAAGTAGCCAATGCCTTTCATTCAGCGGTACTCCTATCTCTTTTTATTAGCCGTTATTCCCTTCTGCACAGTAGTTAACGCCATAAAAAACTTACTAATCCCTCACTCGCTGGACCAACATGCCATCACTAATTTCCTTCATAATTGGGACATCACATCCTCTGCCAATAACTGAATCGCTAGCCTCATTGCATGCCTCCTGCATGCGGTTTGTGCTCCTCTGGGATCTGGCCCTTCAGCATGCAAGCTCCTCTAGTGCTCCTATGATTAGCGATCAGAAATTAGAACATTAGCAATAAGTCGCTTGGTATGTCAGGGGTAAAAAGAAAAAGACACACCCACACTGAGACGAGAGGCAAATCCTGTCAAACAATACGGGAAAGATTTAAAGTTTTTTCATGCCTTGCAAAATGAGATGGTGGACTTCTGTTTAGGATTTTTGACCGACTTTAAGATTGTCAGCATTTCTGAACTCCGTAAATCAGAATTCTCTTATAGAGGTTAGACTTAAGGGAGACATTTGGCCCATCAGCCAATGGCAAGAGGATAATGGAAGGAGGGAGAGAAGTACGAGAGATGGGCTTTGGCCCAGGCTGTCTAAGGGTAGGTGAGAGTGATGAATGGGTCATGAAGTATTTGTCACATTCAAATTTTAAGAAAAAAATGATATTCAAGTTTTGAAAACATTAAGCATTCAAATAAGCAAGCAAAAATACCAAATGAACCAATAATCCAGAAAGAAGATCAAGGTTTCATATTGTAATAATTGAAACCTATATTTATGTTACAACTAGTCAGGTTAATTGTTGTCGCAGAAAAAATATTTAATGCTTGAGCGAGCGAGAACCATCTCCTAATCTTTTTTTTTGCTAAAAGAAGAATTTATTGTTCAACCCGCAATGTTGTATGGCGGTGAGTGTTGGCCGACTAAAAGGCGACATGTGCAGCAGTTAGGTGTGGCGGAGATGTGCATGTTGAGATGGATGTGTGGCCACACAAGGAAAGACCGAATCCGGAATGATGATATACGAGACAAAGTTGGGGTAGCGCCAATTGAAGAGAAGCTTGTCCAACATTGTCTGAGATGGTTTGGACATATTCAGCGCAGGCCTCCAGAAGCCCCAGTGCATAGCGGACGGCTAAGGCATGCTGATAATGTCAAAAGAGGTCAGGGTAGACCGAACTTGACATAGGAAGAGTCCGTAAAGAGAGATCTGAAGGATTGGAGCATCACCAAAGAACTAGCCATGGACAGGGGGGCGTGGAAGCTTGCTATCTATGTGCCAGAACCATGAGTTGGTCGCGGGATCTTCTGGGTTTCACCTCTAGCCTACCCCAACTTGTTTGGGACTAAAGGCTTTGTTGTTGTTGTTGTTGTTGTTGTTGTTGTAAAAGAAGAATTTATGAGCTATGTTTGTGGCTTTGTGCATGTTCTAAGTGGTTTTGCGTTGTGACAAATATTTTATTATGTTCCATATCCTGCACTATCTACACTCGTATTCCTGTCTGGGGTTTCTGTTTTTGTTTATGCATCAGGTTAATCTATGAACAGAAAATCACCTGCTTTACGCTGGAGAGATGTAGTAGGTTAAAATTTACTGGGACCAGGCAGTTGCTATGATAATAGCCCTGTGATGCGTATTCTTATCTGTGGTTTTTGTAAGAATGAAACCCTTCCGTAGGATTCATTGTGTTTCTAAGAATGCATTGTTTGTGAATGAAAACTGTTTCTCCTCCTTAGTTTTTCAGCTTGCACGTAGTTTTGAACTACCCATTTTATTTGCTTGTTTTCTTCTTTTAGCTTGCTGTGCTGTCATATCTCAAAGTTGATTGTCCTTCCACTAGGGATTTGAATGCCTTCTACTGTATTTTTTTTCTTATTAACTAATGACTTCCGAAAATCTGTAATGTATTTGTAGGTGCATGTCTCGTCTCAATCTTAAGGATATATGTAGTGGATGTTGAATGACATTCTCTATGGATTTGAACGCATCACCATTGCCTGAAGAAGAGGATGAGCAGCCTTATGAAGAACCACCTGGTGAGGCTGATTATGTGCATGAGGAGGAACATGTTGAGTCTGCTGTTGCAACATTGCGAAGGGTATGCAATACTCATTCTGGTTATAGTTTTCCATTTGCTGTGAACTGCTCATTGTGTATCTGTACATGGAGTAAGCTAATTGTGTCTGCTTAGTTATAATTGAAAGATAAACTATGTCTTACTAGACATGTGCGCTAGGTTAACATTGTTAGCTGAAGAAAATTACTGACAGAGAGATGGTTATCATTCATTGATAATTTGATATGTATGTGTACATTGTGACTTTCAAGATACAAATTGTAGATTTACTCTGCATCAGGATCATAACGAAATATCCATTTTTGTGGGGGTTGTGTTTTTACAGCAAAGTTGGTTCATATGTGTAACTTCATTTTCCACCATGCAAAAACAATAACTGCCCCATTTTTGTTTTCTTACCAGCAAGCATGCAAACTGGTTTTATTTGGTGTTGCTAGCTCATTTTTATCCAAATTCTGCTGTTGTTACTAGGAGCGTGAAGAGAGGCGGAGGAAATTGAAGAGAGAGCACCAGGATGAAGGCTCAATGCAGCACCCTCAGCAGATAAGGAATGATTATGCACCTCCAATCAAAGTTAGTAGAGGCCGGATCAAAGAGGCACCTGAGGGTATGAATAAGTCAAATTGTTTTCTGACGAGTTATTCTAATTGTTGATAACAATATATATTTTTTACCTTCTATTCTCTCTTTCACTTTGGCAATTTCTATTTATGGTATTTTTTGAATAGATGGATTTTTAGTATTTTTATTTTCATGGTATGATTTCAGGCTGGTTGGATTGTCCTGCATTTGGTGAGCCAATAGATAAAATCATACCCTCCAAAGTTCCTCTTGATGAAACATTCAATGAATCAGTTCCTCCTGGGAAAAGATATTCTTCCAAACAAGTAGTAAATAAGCAAAGAAAAGCTGGCCGTGAAGTAAGTATTGTTTGCTTGATAATTTCTACAGTGTGTACCATATGTGTTATGTCTGAGCATGTTGTACTTATTTATATGCAAAATGGGTTATTCACACAGAAAAAATGCCAATTTGAAGTGCTCTCACAACATGTTTAGTTTACTTAACTACTCCCTCTATTCCTAAATGTAAATCTTTTTAGAGATTTCAATACGGACTACATACGGATGTATATAGACATATTTTAGAGTGTAGATTCACCCATTTTGCTATGTATGTAGTCCATATTGAAATCTCTAAAAGGACTTATATTTAGGAATGGAGGGAGTGTCTCTTATTTGTATTAAGGGTCTACTTTATACCATTGGCGCCCCTTCCTTCTGTATGAATGTATTCCTAGTTAGCCACTTGTTACCAATAGATAATTTTGTTTCTGTATTAATTTATATTTCTTCTCTTTTCAGATAGGTCTGGTGATTGATCTGACTAATACTTCTCGATATTACGGACCAGCAGAGTGGACAAAGCAAGGTACTAAGCATCTCAAGGTGAGAGAGCTTAGCTTAAACACATCTTTTATTTTGAAGAATTCCTTCCTAAACATTTCCATTTTTAGATTCCTTGCAAGGGAAGAGATGCTGTACCAGATAATGAATCTGTTAACACATTTGTCTATGAGGTAACAACAACGATATTTTTGATACAGATATTTATATTGTCAGTATATATTATTCTGGATGGTGTGTATTTATTCAGTCTGATGCTTAATTCTTGATATCTTATTTGGCTTCTCCTTTTCACCCCAATTGTTTCCCACCTCGTATCTTTCACATGATGCTTAAAACCACAAGGTAGTTATCAATGGCACCTTAGCTTGAGTGACGAGCCACTTATTTGTGGATTGGTCGATAATTATCATGGTGTGTGCTATGTGAACACACAGCAGTTTTTCATGTGCTAATTTACACCATTTTGCTCATTCGAGTATCTAGCCCTTTTTCATTTATCATATTTTCATAGCTTGTGTACCCATTGATTGGTTTTTTCAGTTCATTGGTATGGTGTATAGTACTTACATGTTCACCTCTTTCTTTGTAATACAATACGCCGGGGCACAAATTTGATGATATAAACATGCATATGGATCTTCACCAATTTTTTTTGGCTGTGGTGACTTTCTTGTTTTCTTATTAGACACTCTTCAGGTCCATGTGGTTAGTTTTTCCTACTGTAGAGTTAATTGATCTGCTCGTAGGTCATTAGTTAATGACCATATCTATATAAAAAGCTCATCATAAGCTATTTATGCCAAGTATTTTGCTATTTCCAGGTGATGATGTATCTTGAACGACAAAAGCATACAAAGGCTCCCAAGTATATTCTAGTTCACTGTACCCATGGTCATAATCGTACAGGTTTCATGATTATTCATTACCTCATGCGTACACGCATCTCTTGTGTTGCTGAGGTAGGGCAACTAAACACCGAGTGTTTCTTTCCACGTAGTTCTACTATTTGTCTTGACATCATTTTTTCCCTAGGCAATACGTATTTTTGCTCAAAGGCGACCTCCTGGTATATATAAGAGGGACTACATTGAAGCATTGTACTCATTTTACCACGAGGTTCCTGAGAATATAATTGTAACATGCCCTTCAACACCAGAATGGAAGAGGCCTTCTGACCTCGATCTAAATGGTGAAGCTAAGCTAGATGACGATGATGACAACGGTGATGTTTCGCCAGTACATGTATGTATTTTTCCCTTTTAGTTAAAACAGTTCCAAGTAAATGTAGGCTGCTTCCTTGTACTCCTTGATCTTTTTTCAATTGTTGGAATGCAAACTGCTATGTAATTTCTATTTCTTCACACCGTCTACTTGAATATTTGAATTTTCCTTTTGAACATTACAGATGTAGTCAATCATATCATGGATCATGTTTGTTCATTTTCAAGCAACATTATTTGTCTGATAACTGATTTATTGTTTTATTGTTCTTGAGACATCCTCTTGTATCTTGCAGAATGAGGTCGAGGAGAAAGTCATCACTAATGATGATGTGCTGGGAGACGCCGTACCTTTTGATCAGCAAGAGGCTCTGCGGATTGTATGCTATCGTTTGCTTGAACTTCCCCCGGTAAGTACAAAAAAAAAATTTAGGCGTGCTCAACTAGCATTTTTGTGTGGATTAATATGAGACCGAGGATAACATCAAACACCTGTATTGCTATTTGTAGAGTACTCCCCCCATCCCAGAATAGAAGGTGTGCATGTTTTGCAAATTTAACTAACCAGTGAATAGTCCAACTATATGTGGATTACATGATACGAAGTTGACATCTAATTCCTGGGAAAACGCTTGCACCTTATATTTTGGGATGGAGGGAGAAAAGCTCAAATTTGCTGTATGTTAAGTACCGCAGAGCTTATGAATGAAATCTAATGGGAAGTATTTATGGAAGTATTTGCTCATTTCGCATGGTGTGATGGTTCGACATGGTGTGCACCTACATATTAACTACTCCCTCTATATCAAAATATAAGACGCTTTTTGGCACTATGACAGTGTCAAAAAACGTCTCATGTTTTGATACGGAGGGATTATTTTACTAAGCTATGTGAAATAATATGTAAATAATGTGCTTCTCTCATCAAACTGGAGTCTGAAATGGGTTATGGCGTTTTCAATATGAACATTCAAAGTGTATAGATTTATTATATGGCATGGGTGGAACATGCTATTATAGTGTGTTTTCTGTGTCTTTTGCCTGTTTATAACTACTTGCTATTTTATGCGATACTTCCATTTTACACTAACGTGTTGCAATTTCTTGTAAATTATTTTGTTTCTGCAATTTTATGTATGTGTAGCTGCAAAAGAAGTTTTCTATCTTACATCCTTTCTTTGTTTATAGGCGAGAGGGCATGCACAATTTCCAGGATCACACCCAGTCTCTCTTAACAGGTAACCAACGGTAAACCCTACTCCATATATTGTTTGTAATAAAGGGCAGCCCGGTGCATGTAGCTCCCGCTTGCGCAGGGTCCGGGGAAGGGTCCGACCACTTTGGGTCCATATATTGTTTGTAATGTTGAAAAAATTATTCTACCATCTTCTGTTTTTTCTCGTAAATTTCTCTTGTAAGGCGTTATCTTAAAATGCGAATCAGCACCTGTTGAGTAAATGCACGTGTTTGTTGTGTTGAAACTGTGCACCCTGCCTTTTCAAAGAATCTCTAACACATGCATGCTATCCTGATTCTGAAATTGGAGTACTTTCTTCTATGTATCAATTCATATAGCTTGTCCCCATTTTCATATATTAAAGAGTGATGATTCGTTCACAGTTAAGTCAAATCTAGCTATACTTTTACAGGAGTAATAGTTACGGTCCATGAATACCATCTTAGCGACTAATTCTAATCTCATGTCTAAAAAATAAGTTGATATATCTGAAAATTATGTCGTAATTGTACAATTAATCCTTTAATTACACCATACTAATTAAACTTTGCAACCTCTCTTTGGAAATCGCGATGAATCTCACAACAATCTATTCCTTATTCCTTAGTCATGGCGCTATGACTACTGACCTTGTTTGCTGCTCCACACAAAATATTTGTCATAAAGTGTAATGGTTGCCATACCCTTTTTCTAATATTATTAAAACTGCACCAAGTTTCAAGAAATTAAAAAAAGGAGTTCTAAATCAGGAGGTGTTATATTTTTATGAGACTTGTATAGTTGACAAAAAGTGCATTGGGGGTGTATCTTTGCTAGTAATACTAAGATTAGTGATTGGTTTTAACAGCTAACATTAAGGTGTTCATGAAGCAACAAACAAGGCCCTGTAAATGTTCGTGAAGCTTGTCCTAGTGTTAACATGAAAAGGTGTTGGTTTGTTCTGATTTTAAGTCTACAAGTTAATACTTAGTGGGTGGTGGCAGCAGCTAGCTTTAAGAAAAAAATACTCCCTCAGTTTGTTTTTGTAAGACGTTTTAGACAGCTTGCTTTGAACTGTTTTGGGCAGTGTCTAAACTGTCTGAAACGTCTTATAAAAGTGAATAGAGGGAGTAGTTAATTAGATGGTAGGTGAACAGGCAAGGTTCTGCAAAATTCCATTGTTCTGAATGGACCATTATCAATATTGGTTTATCTCCTTCTCCCGTATGTGTCCCTTTCTCTAATGCCTTCTCTTTTGCTGATTGCAGTGATAATCTGCAGCTACTTAGACAGCGATACTATTATGCTACATGGAAAGCTGACGGAACCCGATATATGATGCTTATAATGAGGGATGGTTGTTTCTTGATTGACCGAAATTTTTGCTTTAGAAGAGTTCAGATGCGCTTTCCCCATAGGAACCTGAATGAAGTAACGTTCTCCTTCTGATGCAGGAGAATCCATCGTAGTACATTTCTGTTTACACATCTAACCTTATTTCTTTGCCAATTGAAGGGTCCTCATGATATGACATTGATTGACGGGGAAATGATTATAGATACAGTACCTGATTCAGGATTGAAGAGGAGGTACTTGGCATATGATCTGATGGCACTTGATTCAGTGTCCAAGACAAAGGTATTTATCGTAGTTCTCCTCCATTGAAGTTGATTTATTACCTGGAAGTAAGCCTCTTCGTCTATGATTAATGCTTTGCTTAGATTGCTGCTGTGGTCCATCATCTGTCATTTTGAGCGACTACAAAATTTCTTGTTGCTGGCTTGCTGCACATGTTTATGGAAATAGTAATCACAACGTTCCTTTGTGTTACCAAATTGCCATATTATTTCATGAAACAACTCCTTGTTTAACACTATTTTAAAATTATTTTTCTTTATTTGACACTTAAAACCTTTTTCTTGCCAATCTAACGAGTCTAAATTTTATGCCCTTTATAACACTTTCGTCCATTTTAAACCTAAATGACACCTGGAAAGACCCTTTTACCTCTCATGTGTGGGGCAGTAGTGAATACACAGCATCAATGCGGGGCAGTAGAGCGCACACACGCAGCGACAGTAGCACACACGCAGCAGCACATGTTGGTATCAACCACATTGTTGGAGTCCTGTCCGGTACGGACTAGGAGTAGTCACTGACTATGTATTGTAATAGGCTAGATTAGCTAATATAAATGCCTGTGTACCCCTACGTCATAACATCAGATCGAAAGCAATAAATTTACAGGAAAAACACGTTCCTGTTGCAATATACCAGCGTCTCCTTGTTGCTAGTCTCGTGTGAAGTTCTGAAGAGTTACGTACGTAGCCGATCTCGCGAGTTGATCGCTAGCTAGGTTCCCGTACGTGAGCTGCTCCAGAATCAATCCACCTGTGTGCTTGCCTGCCTATATCCAAGGACCTGAGTGTTGCCTCCGTGGCCAAAGCATCTGCCGGAAAAGTTCCCAGGACAGTACTTCGGCGACTAGCGGCAGTCGGTTCGCGCACGCAGCACACACGCACTTAACACACACACACATGCAGCAGCACACACCGAGCAACACACACAGCAGCACACTTGTGCGCGCACATACACAGGTTCAGTAGCTCACACGCAGCAGCAGCACGCACACACAAACATACCACATAAAGGGTAAAAGGGTCTTTTCAGGTGTCATATAGGCTTAAAATGGACAGAAGTGTCATAAAAGGCATAAAATTTAGACTCGTTGTTAGATAAGGAAGAAATCATTTGTCGATGTCAAATAGGACATAAAATGTAAACACGGTGTTAAATAAGGAATTCTCTCTTATTTCATTGCTGTATACTTTGTCAAAGTAAATATCAAAATTTGTATTTACTATGTCTATCATATCATCTTACCAATATGAGTTACTTTTGTGGTAGGTTCTATTTACAGTTGGACATTATCGGTGCAAATTAGTGTTCAGCCTTAGTACAGTTTTAATTTCATAATATTTTTGTATGCAGTTGCCTTTCTCTGAAAGGTGGAGATTAATTGAAGATGAAATAATCCGGCCACGCCATAATGAGAGAAAACTGTTTGAGGGTGGCACTAAGAACAATCCAATGTACAAATATGATATGGAGCTATTTTCGGTAATTGGATTCGGACCTGCTACATTTGAATGTTCCATTTTGATGAGTTGAAGTACATTTCTTATGTTTGGGTGCTCTACCAGGCCCGGAGAAAGGATTTCTGGCTTCTGCATACAGCAAAAAGGGTACTGAAGGAGTTTATCCCATCACTTTGCCATGATGCTGATGGCCTGATATTTCAGGTATGTTTGTCTTCTTTCGGTGACTGTACTGGAAACTTGAAAGTTGAAATTCCAGTGCAAGTTGATGCAATGTATAGATGCTTAAGCAAGAAAACAAGCTATAATGGTGAACGGCACGTTTATATTTGTTTTGATAAAACCTCTTATGAAACTACATGTTAACATAATCTTGCATTTTCTAAATATTTGAACTACCGGGACTACCGGGAAAAATATTTTTGGAAACTACCGGGACTTCTAAGTATTTGAACTGTAGTCTATTACTTTAATTTTAATCTTCCATTTTATTTTCCGGATTGCAACTTAACATTATTTGGCTGTGGCACTGCCTGAACTTACCTGTCAGTTTGAGTTGGAAGCATGAAGTGGGTCCTGGTTATATGCATAGAAGTCATGTGGCCTTCTTGAGAACAATATAGACTCGTAGCATTATGATGCAAACCTGTCTATTGAGCTGCTGTTTATTTCAGTTGCAGCTGACTATATTAATCATCAGGAACACAAGTAGTCTTGTGAGATTCTTGAAGGTTGATGCAATGTATAGATGCTTAAGCAAGAAAACAAGCTATAATGGTGAACGGCACGTTTATATTTGTTTTGATAAAACCTCTTATGAAAGTACATGTTAACATAATCTTGCATTTTCTAAATATTTGAACTACCGGGACTACCGGGAAAAATATTTTTGGAAACTACCGGGACTTCTAAGTATTTGAACTGTAGTCTATTACTTTAATTTTAATCTTCCATTTTATTTTCCGGATTGCAACTTAACATTATTTGGCTGTGGCACTGCCTGAACTTACCTGTCAGTTTGAGTTGGAAGCATGAAGTGGGTCCTGGTTATATGCATAGAAGTCATGTGGCCTTCTTGAGAACAATATAGACTCGTAGCATTATGATGCAAACCTGTCTATTGAGCTGCTGTTTATTTCAGTTGCAGCTGACTATATTAATCATCAGGAACACAAGTAGTCTTGTGAGATTCTTGAAGGTAGAAAATGTGCTAATCAATCTACAGAGTAAAAGCTTTGTGGTAGCAATATGAATTAATTTTAGCAGTTGAGCTGTTGTGTGCAAATTTCTTTTGTTTGTTTCCATTGGCCATTTAGTTCACCTTGCACCAGGAGTCATGTTTTCGGCGTTATTCTTGTTATGCTTCTGTCCAAGGTTTGTTATTTTTGCTCCTCCAAAAGGTTCCCTAGATATGTTTCCTGTTTTGTGCTCAGTCTGCCATGATGTGTGTTAACACCACTGAGTAACACCACTGTGTTTAGTGCCTCTTGTGCTTGAGAGCAGTGTGAGATCATGCATTGACTTGCTAGATCTTGAGGGAGAGAGGAAGAGGGACAGATGGAGAGGTGGAAGGTAGCTTCAGGAAACCTTAGATGAGAGAGAGGTGGAGAGGGAGGGGAAGATAGAGCTTCAAGAAAACTTTAGATGAGAGGGGGTGGCAGAGGGAGAGGGCCAGAGTTTCTCCCTTGGAGCCGACTGTCGCTTTCTCCTGTGGGTCCATTGCTGTAGTACATTTGCTCTTTCACATGCATGAGTAGTCCATTTTAGCAATAATTTATCCACATAATGAACAAACAACACCGGCCTTTTTGGGGGAATGCATGTTGACTATCTGTATTTATTGATACAGTTATAGACTGGAATATTTGTAATGATGCTCCTACTTGCGTGTGTTCTTGAGCTTCCTTTGACCGTACATGGTTGGGAGTGGTTTATTGCGCGCTGCAAGAAGTACAATCTGTTTGTCTTGGCTAACACACCTTTATTTGTGCTTGTTGATCAGGGCTGGGATGATCCTTATGTAACTCGCACCCATGAAGGTCTTCTTAAGTGGAAATACCCTGAAATGAATTCAGTTGACTTTTTGTTTGAGGTTTGTATGGCCATTGTTTCCAGTATTATTGCTTTAAATGGTTTTGTTGTTTCTTTTCGTAGCGGGGTTTATTTCGTCATACCTAATTGTGCAGGTTGGCAATGATAATCGCCAGCTCGTTTTTCTTTACGAGAGAGGTAAAAAGAAACTCATGGATGGTTCTCGGATGGTATTTCCAAGTAAGTGTTCCTGCAATTTGTATGATCATTTTATTTTTACACACTTGACAGCGTGTTTCTCATAAACAAGTTTGTATATTTTCTCATGCAATGAAAGCATGTCTCTCATAAACAGGTTTGTATATTTTCCCATGCAATTCTGAATATGATAACTTATTTATCTTGCTAGGACATCATTGTAGTCTTTGCACATTGATGGGTTTGGAGCCAGTTTGTAGGGAGCCTGCAATCTCTTAACAATTTTTCCCACGAATTAAAAATTGCTGAGGATATTATCCTTCAGCTATTTATAGAACTACATCTATAGCTGAATGACCTGCAGACTTCTCAGTAAATCATTGTATTCTAGAAGCATATTTGCTCTTCTCGCCTCTTTTTATTGTTATGCTGGAATTTTGAGTAGTTTCGCCTATTCATGGTCTAGCTGATGAGGTTTATTTGTTGTATATTTATGCTTGTTTTCTGAAACTTATGCAGAGGAAGTAGATCCATCATCTATCTCTGGGAGGATCGTTGAGTGCTCTTGGAATAAGGAAGATCAGTGTTGGGCCTGCATGCGTGTTAGATTTGATAAATCGACTCCTAATGATATCAACACATACCGCAAGGCTGATTCTCTACCCTTATCTGTGTTTGAATTTACACATACTGTGCACCTGGATATAATACGAAAAGATATGTTGATATCATTTGAAATTATTGATGTGTGCTAAAATTACTATATTTATTTGTACACATAGAAGTTAAATAGAATCTGGCCCCTGAAATATTTATTATTTTTGTGCCTGGAATAGATGCACTTTCAGATTTACCTCCTGAGCTTGTTAGCTTTATTGTGATTGGAACTTATTTATGTATGCACAATTTCAATTCATCTTTGGTTTGCTATAACTGTTTTCTTTTTCATGAAACAAAAATCTTCATCTCACTAGGTTTTGAATCACTATAATCCTCTGACAGTACCATTGTGTTATGTGCAGGTAATGAGGAGCATCACAGATAATATAACCGAAGACAAGCTTCTAAAAGAGATCAATGAGATAATATCCCTCCCGATGTATGCTGATAGGAAGAGGGCTGATGAAAGGATGGCCCATGCAAAGATGGCACAGCATCGGCGGAGAGGACAGATGCCACCACAGCAGTGTTAGCCTTGTTGGAATAGTGCTAGAGCGCCGGTGCCATGTCTGGGCATCGGCTGGTTCCATTAGCTTGTGTATAATTAGTAGAGGTTTAGGGCCGTATGTTGATGGCCGGCCAGCCAACTAATTCTTTGCACTTGTGTTGTGTGCCTACCGCCTGTATATAGTTGTCGTAGCAGAGTAGTCCTGTAAATCTTGTATCATGTTTCTGTATTCTCTCCTATGGTTTTAGTTTCATGGGTGTAGAATAGTTAGCCTTTTAACGAGGGAGCTTGTTCAAGTATGTCTTGTATTGCCGAAAGTGTCCTAATCCTACAATAAGCGTCGCGTGTGGCATCTCTCCATCCACTTTATTTCATTCCCATTGCATTGCAAGGTGGATGCTGGTCTTATTTACGGGTCCTTGTTTTATGTGGCTGTATTGTCTTGTATTCAAGCCGTCCTCTAAATCTGTTGATTAGCATCTTTGGAGGAAGTCAGGAGTGGTGGTTTTGATCTGATGCAACACCGGTTTGTCTTGTTTGATCAACCTGCTCTTCTATCCTCTCTTCAGCTCAAAGGCATTGGCCGTGCTATCTTTTCCTTCTCTTGTTCAGGCCTTTGTACATTCTGATGTACTATGCTTTGGAGCTGAATGAAATTGGCACCATTTGGTGCCCTGCCTTGTTCAATAAAATAAAATAAAATCTGTTGATTCATTCACACGGAGGGCATAGGTATAGTGCCATTTTGCAGGTATGATCTATGGTATCGCTGATCTTGGCAACCTTCTTGCTTTCAGTATTCATCTTGTTTGCTTCGAGCTCTCTGGTTTTAAACAAGGGTTTGCTTTTCAACAAAAATTGGCCCACGCCTGGCACCAGCTGGTTTTAAACGAAGGGTAAAAGACTCAGCTCGCTGCCACATCCCGTGGCTCAGGCACACGTTTAACTACGTCGGGGCTGAATGGAGGTACACAGTGGGAATAGGCTGAATTATAAAAAAAATATCAAGGCAAAGATAGAAGAGATTCCGTATGAAGAAATGAAAATTCAAAAGGGATCCTTCTGATTTTCAAAGATCAAGGGACAGAGAAAGATTTCTTGAATTCGGTGGCGAACTAGTGCGAAAATCGCGGCTGCTTTAGACACCCAACTGCACATGTCAAGAACACCTTCACCTCTACATTTACTTTTCATATGCTGAAATTCAATATGTTATGAGCCCAGACTTTCTAATTTCTTGCTTCAAGGTTCAAACTTTCATAGACGGTATAATGAGAAACAGAGGAAGTGCTTATGCTCCAGTAGTTGTGCACTAAATAATCACAATACTGGAACAAATCTTCCATATAAACAACATATACGGAAACTGGACGCTATCTCAATTAGTAGAAGGTAAAGACCACTGCTGCACGTAAACCGATAGTATTCATACCTCTGTTCTTCATATAGGGCAGCTTGTCCGTCTTCCATTTCAAACCGAGTTTAGTTCAAACTAGAAGTAATCTCTTTTAAATTCAATTCACTAGCAAAAGATGCATCTTTATATATATTCTTTGGATAACAAACACTCATCCTCGCAATACATCTCGTACACGGCTTTATTTTTCTCACTTCGAAAGATCTTATTGTTGGGAGTACATGAGCATCCTATCATCAATTGTGTGAGAAGGATGTTCCACCGCATTCATGCCAAACAATGCTCACTGGAGAGCATCACTTGGCACACTCGATGAAGCTTTCGATGTCAAAAGTTCCATCAGGATCAGACTTTGTGATCACACCCTGTGAATCAAGAGGAAACACACACAAGTTTACCAATCAATAATGCAGTACAGACCAGCACAAAACGAGCATAAGAAAAATGGAACATGTAATAAGTGGTGATAATGATATAGAACATACCTTTTCTGTAATGATTGCAGTAATTAGATTTGCTGGAGTAATGTCGAAGGCGGGGTTCCAGACAGATATACCTGACGCAGCAACTTGCTTTCCTAGACCACCTTCAGAGTTCAACAATTCCTTGGGAGATCTTTCCTCTATGACGATTTGCTTCCCAGATGGGAGGGAGAGATCAATCGAAGTTACTGGCGCCGCCACATAAAACTGCACGCCGTGATGCTTTGCAGCAATCGAGAGGTTGTATGTACCAATCTTGTTGGCCGTGTCACCTTTAAATTCGATACCCAAAAATATAGTCAGCAACCAGTATATTTGTCTTCATTTGATTTAAGAATTATTCTTGTGGGTGATTACCATTTGCAGCTATACGATCAGCACCCACAATTACAGCTTGAACTTGTCCATTATTCATCAGTGCAGCTGCAGCAGAGTCTGCTATCAGCGTGGCAGGTATTTTTTCATGAACTAACTCAAAAGCTGTAAGCCTGGAACCCTGGAAATTACAGACAAATTGTTGAGAACTTTGTATGTCTGCGAACAAACTGCAAACATACCCTTAGAATAAGTGGTAAAGAATAGGTAGCAACCAGTTCTTCTCTATATTTCACCTGAAATGACTGAGAGCAAGATGGACGACCTAGACAGTTGGCAAAATTACTTGAGGGATGATTCACTGAGGTTTTTTTTTCGTAAAGTACATAGGGATTGTGGTATGTCAAAGACCTAAGTATGCTCTGAAAGAAAATTGGAGTGCAGCTACTTCTACTTAAGACATCTTGGTAAAAATTACAACGAGATAAATTATTATGACATGGAAATATAGAATGAATCTCTACCTGGTTAAATGGACGAGTTTCAGTGCAGAATGCCTTCTCCAAAACTCCTCCAGAGTGAAGAGCACGAATAACCCCAAGGGCAGTTCCATAACCAGCGGTTGCAAGGCTAGATTAAAAAAGCAATAGACCATAATTGAACAAGGATATTGAGCATCAGAAATAGAAGAACAAAAATTATTACCTTACCTGCCAGTATTACAATGGGTTAGAACAGAAATGTTTCTTGAACTTCCAAGCTGCTGTTGAAGGAATTCAGCTCCATGCGAGCCAATTGACTTATTATCGGCCACGTCATCAACTAGCATAGTCTCTGCAGCTTCAATAAAGACCTGGATACAGAGAAGATACTTAAGCAGGTTAGCCATTATAAGTCAAGTATGTGCAACATCAATTTCATCAACCAGGGGGATTGGCAAATTTCATCATCTATGTAGCTACAAATATATACCACTTGAAAATTTACGAGGACAGAAAATCCGGCAAGGAAACATGTGAAAATATTTTTTAGAAGGAACAATAGTTTTTCAAGTGAATAAGAAAAACCAGGGTTTTTTCAACTCGCATAATCTCGTAACTTCTAATGGTCAGTATTTATGGAAGTCTGCTATTTATCAGTTTAATCAGTAGTCCATTATGCAAGCATTCAAGACAGTACATACCACTTGAATATTTATGAAATATGAGGACATAAAATCTGGTAAGGCAACATGGGAAAATATTTTTTAGAAGGAACGATAGTTTTTCAAGCGAATAAGAGGAAAAACCAGGGTTCTTTCAACTCGCATCATCTCGTAACTTCTAATGGTCAGTATTTATGAAATTCTGCTATTTAGCAGCTTAATCAGTAGTCCATTATGCAAGCATTCAAGGCACTTCGGCGCAGAAGGCAGCAATTGCTAGTTTCTTGCTGGCCACAAATTGCATCCAGTCTGACAGTAGTTGAGACACTTGTACAAAGTGGTTGACCAAACAACCCTACTGAAAACCAACCAAACGCCACATCCAAACAGGAGGACTACGAATTCACCATTTTTCCAAGGAACTGGGCAAAGTAGTGAATACGCAAGCAAGGCCATATATAAATGCTACCAATTGATAATGTTCTGATAGTAGGCTTAATGCTATAAGTTTGGGAATTTAGCCTCATGCGACCTAATATCATCAGGTTTGTTAACTTCCTGTTCAGTTTGAAAAGGAACATAAAGTTCCAGGACATATTAACTCTATGGTGCTGTCAATTAATAGCATATACACTGGTCACAATGAGTGGGTTTGTTCAGGTATTGAAGACTACTAGTGAGCAGTATGATACATCAAAACTATTAATCCGCTTAGCACCTGAAAGATAGATTTGGCATCCTTTGCTGTTTCAGCTGTTCTTGACACTAAGTTCTGAAGCTTTGTAGCAGCATCAGACAGGTTCACCGCTGTGGGCCGGCTGGCAAAGAAATTGAAGTAAATCATCATTAGATATGCATGGACAGAAGTAGAAATTCATTTCAATGTAAAACATGAATATCAGGATCAAACTTATCACACATAAGGTCCTGAAGTTCAAACATGAAACAGTTAAACTATTTTTACCTGGATACAAGGTATTCCAACTTCTTGGAAACAAATGAGGCTGCTTCCGCAGGTGTACCAGTGAAATCGTGATCATTAACTTCCACGGCCAATGATAATGCTGCCGCTATGGCTATGGCAGGAGCACCACGGACAACCATGTCTCTGATCGCATTCCTGAATAGAGTCAATGAGTTGAATGCTCAGTGCGGACATAATCACAAATATACTCTTTCTATGTGAGCATACAACAAACTTGTTATAATTCTTGTATTTACTTTCTCTTACAATTATTATACGTATCACATATTCTGCTCTATCATTTCATCGGTGTCAATTCAAATAGGCAGGACTTCCAAGATAATAAACCGAGTCTAACAATATCTTGAATTTAACAATATCCATCCACAGGCGCAGGATTTCGAGGTAGTATTTGAAGTTTCAAAGGAATTGTTTGACTTATCAGAATATTAATATGGAACTTACAGGTTCAAATTGTATTTTACCCAAGCCTTTCGAGTTGTCAGCAACTATTTCAGTAACAAACGGATTTAATTATCGGATTTGTGCTGTAGACCAAGTCTCACTTTGCCAGTTCTGGTTTTGCAATAATTTTTTGTACTGCCAGCAAATTCCTTGTCTGGATGTTTCGTTTCCCTTGATCTGGCCCGTTTCAAGCAAGCCGGACCACATACCTGTCCATCTCCCGAGCCCGATAAGCAACAACACTCTTCTCCCACTTGTAAGCAGGCCCAAACAGTCAGCAGAGCCCTAAAAAGCAGCAGCAGCATTATTGCCGCCGCCGCCGCCAGGATTCGCTTCGTCTATCTTGTTTATTTAATCCAGAGTGCCGAATCAATTCCCCGTGACCCCCCGCACTCAGTCCCAACAGCGCACATGGTAGTAAAACATTTGGACGCAAAAGCAAATCAAACAGGTAATATTAAACCCTGGATTGACCCGTGTCCGCCGCTGACAACATCCATCCTCATATATACACACTAAAGAAATACTAGTACTAATCAGTAGAGGTTTATAGGAAAGAAGTGGAGCTCACCATCCATCCGCGGAGTCCCTGACGTCGATGTAGACCTCCTCGAGGGGCAGCTTCCTCTGCATCGCATCGAAACCAGAAACCAAGACCCCAATCAGGAACGGAAGAACCCATCGCTGCTGGAGAGAAGGCGCGTGAAAGAGCAGATGGCGGGACCTGATCGAGGAGGCGGAGCGCACCGCGGCCGTAGAGGATGGACTGAAGCGCGCTCGATTCCCCCATTCCGGCCGGGAGATTCGGAGAGGCTCGGACGGCTCGGATGGAGGAAGCGAGGAGCAGGGGGTGGATGCTGGAGGGGAGCACGGCACGAGGTGAGGGGCGCAGTCTCGCCCTTTATGCTGTCGCGTACCACCGTCACGGTATATATCTATCACCGCGCCGTAGCGAAATACAGGTTCCCTTTACCGCTTTGCGGTTGAGCCCCTTGGGTTTCTCGTATTCTCGGTGTTTTCTTTCTTCCTCTCGGAATAATGCTGGGCTCGCTATGGGCTGGGCGTGCATCGTCATCGTCGTCGGCGTTCGACCGCTGGCATGGATGGAGCCGAGGAAAGAGATTCGTGCGGGGTGGGCGGAAGACTGAGACGTGCGAAATCATGCTGCGCAGCCTTCGCCATCAAACACCGGCAGCGTCAGGCGATGGCAAGAGTCACGCACGCCTGCAGGCAGGCTTGGCAATAACGCGGGAGTTGAATGGTGATTCCGCGAGAAATACACTACACGGAGTGCGGGACATGACGAATCTCCCCTTCCCACGCTGTTTTCATCTCACTACTAAATATGCACGTGCAACGCGTCTCAAACAGAATAAATTCACATGACATTATAATAATAAAAAATATCAAAAATTCAGATGGTTACAAAATATTTTTCAAAAGTGTGCCATATTTGGGACACACGTATCATAATCTATAGTAAAAACATCTATTTTGAATCTGATTTTGTTTTAATGAGTTTTTTTACTGAGCCATTTAAACGCGTGTGATGCCCAACGAAATGAGAACGTGTGTAACACACGATCTAGAAACATGTCTCCGCATACAATTTACGTTCACATAATAATTGCATTATAACCGTTATAAAAATCTATTTTAAAAACCAGAACTAAGCATGACTTGAAGGTCCATCTTTTGAAGCAATGAAGGTCTATCTATAGATGCGGTCTATGATGCTTCGTTCAACGGATGGAATATTGTTTTGAGCTTCATTCTCTTTATACTTTAAAATATGCATCAAAAATTGCTTCCTCGGTTGAAAACCATCCTACATATGCATTGTACAACATTGTTATAACAAGTTTGTATGTGCAGTATGTATACAAATAAACATGGTGTAGATAGTCACCTGGGGTATGGGAAAATATAGATTTCCATCGCACAATGAGTGTATGTAATTGAAAACCAAATAACCCGACAAGGCACTGCATGTATGAAATAAACACATAATGTGCGTTCAATGAATTAATCAATATTACAATGCATTAAAAAGATTCATACCGGTGTGAGTTTGTTGGAACAACAAGAACTATGCATTCCCATTTAGATATATCGTCCTTAAATGCAGGGTTTGCAACTTGAAGTGCGAGGTTTAGGTTATTGACCACGGTTTTAAGTATATTCTTTTCAAAAGTAGGTATTGGTATTGGATCGAAAATTGAGACAACTTTTTTATCTTGATCCAAGACAAACAATACAAATAGGCCAAAAATATCCCAAGGCAATAAAATCTGCAATGATGCATACATTTAAAAATACATGATATTACAGAAGACCAAATAAACCAGTGTTATAAAAAAATAAAATCTTACCATATCACATTGTGATATATGATACTCATTGCTATCAGGCCAGCTATGAAACAACCGGTTGAACGTAGCAATGTCCATATTCTCGTGATGACTTGAGTCTCGTGCATAGTGGAACATCGACTAAGATAAGAATAAGAAAACATTAGCGCTATGAGAAAAAAATGTAATACACGATTATAGTAACTTACACAAAAGTTTAGATCCATGTAGTGAGATGGAATGTCTTTGAGAAGCTGGACTTCGTGGTGTGCTAGTATCCGTACAGCCATATTAAAGCAATCAATGTCCATATATTCATCATTGTTTAATATCTTTTTTATTTGTCTCAACTTTAAGCTAATAGGCTAAGGATCAGAGCTTTTCGCCCATTCGCTCCTATAAAATCGAAATTCTGTCAGTTATAATGACACCAGAGTAAGTTTTAGAATACAAAATGAACTAAAAAATGTGGCTTACTCTAGGAAATCATCATCATCAACCATACTGATGAACAATCAAAGTTCGTCTATTAAGTCATCGTTTGTTGGATTGACAAACCGTGAAAGGATATATGACTGCGATATGAGCTCAACATCTAATGATGTATTCGATGCTTTGAGATTCTGAGGGGTCCATCCAGAATCATACGATCTGTTGGATCTGTGTTATTTTCGTCATCTTTCATGTCTCGATTTCTTATATTGTCATGGTTCAGTTCCGAGTCCACTAAAATGACAACTAGTTTTGTTCTCAAATCCGTCATATGATCCTATTAAAATAGTAATAAGAGTTAAATAGTGATACATCATATAATAAATATAATGATACATAGCAAAAAATACCCGTGTAGGGATGTCAGACAAAGTATCTCCTGTGAAGTACTCCATAAAAATTTATCATCCACAGACCACAAGATGACCTACATGATTAAATATTAAAAAAAATCATCAAATAGTCATGACCGTAACAAGCCGCGGTGACAACAAAAATATTACCCACGCAAGTGAATCGGACATGCCCTACAAAAAATAGTCGATGTTGCTATACAAAAAATGATTTTTTTGTATAGAAGATAAATGGTTTGGACTTTTGACTAAGCCACACTCACTCACAACCACTCGTCCACTGCTCTAAAAAACATTCGTCCACTCACCTCACCCTTGCCCCTACCCGATCCCCATCGACCAGATCCCCCGCCAGCGACGACAGTGCTCTCTGGAGGCCGCCCGTCCCCTTCGTCACCACTACCGGTGGACTCGCAGGTCCCTGCTCTGCCTCGCCCCTTGTTCGTATTCGCAGACGCCGGGGCCCTCCCTCCGCCTTGCGACGCGGGGGCGCTCGAGCTCGGTGCTCGCCGGTGTCGTCGGGGCCCTCCTTCCTCCTTGCTAGGCGACGGCGCTCGAGCTCAGCATGGTCACCGGCGACGCCAGGTCCCTCCCTCCTCCCTACGACACGGGGGCACTCGAGCTCGACATGGTCACCGACGACACCGGGTCCCTCCCTCCTCCCTGCGACACGAGGGTAGTCGAGCTCGACATGCTTGCCGGTAACACCGGGGCCCTCCCTCCTCCTTGAGACATGGGGGAGCAGGACCAGCTGTTGCTCGCAACGTCCAGCATGATTAGGATGACCACGAAGACCTACGCATGATGTTCTGATGCCCAGGACCCTCCCTATGCTTCTCCTTGCTCGTCCGGGTCGAGGTTAGTCTCTCCGACCCTGCCGCCTGCTCCTCCCCGTCAAATTGATGCATAGCCTCATTGTGTGCAATGTTTGTCCCCTAGGGTTAGCTGCTCAGGGGCCATGGCGTGCTCCGCGCGGCGCTGCCTTTGTCGCCGCCTAGTTGTTTGTCGTGCGACGCGACGACCATTGGGGCTGGGAAGGTCCAAGGCCGGTTGTCCCTGCTCGCCAACTTGCATGTGGTTGTTAATGGTTCAGTCAAAAAGAGTAAGCTTTCTTCGAAGCCTATGATTTTCTTTCTATCCTAGTAGTTGGTGCCTGTGTTGATTGATGCGTGTAACGCCCCGAACACACCCGCCGGTAGTCGTTACTCCTTGCGGGATCTAGACTAGCCTCACAGATCAATACTAGTCTTTTCTGCGCACTTTGTCCTCACTCATGCGCATCCGGGATCAACTTCCGTGTAGGTCACCCATCCTAGAACTACTCCAAGCCAAGCACGCTTAACCTGGGAGTTCTGTTTGAATGGGTTTCCTGAAAAGAAGGAATTCCTTATTGATATGAGTAGTCTATCATCCTTAATATGTCAGGCTATCACATACAACACCACTCAGAGGAACCGACGTCCTTGTCGGGCCACATGAATGTTCCCTCTTGGCACAAACGTCTGTGCTTCCAGTCCGATACATGTGTCATTCCGTGTGCCGTGATGGGTCACCAACTTCGTGAACAACATGACCACACACCTGTCGGCAAACATCCGTGTAACCGCGAGGGTCGGCTGTGATACCAACTTGTAACGCCCCGGACACACCCGCCGGTAGTCGTTACTCCTGGTGGGATCAAGACTAGCCTCACAGATCAATACTAGTCTTTTCTACGCACTTTGTCCTCACTCATGCGCACCCGGGACCAACTTCCCGGTAGGTCACCCATCCTAAAACTACTCCAAGCCAAGCACGCTTAACCTGGGAGTTCTGTTTAAATGGGTTTCGTGAAAAGAAGGAATTCCTTATTGATATGAGTAGTCTATCATCCCTAATATGCCAGGCTATCACAATGCGGCCCTTAATTGTTCATATTTGCCGAAGGAGAAGAAGGAGGTGCTGAAAGGGGATTGAAGCAACAAGTCTGAATCGAAGAGTATACCCATCTTCCTGTAGTCTGCTTGTAATACACTCTTCCCATGGCCATGTTGTGAGGTCTTTCCACTTATCAGACTTTAGTTCCATTTGAAGCAATGCATATTGGAATACATTTTGCAGTCCTTCCAGCCGTTCCATGAAAAAATGTCAAAGTATTAGTATCACAAGCGAATAATAGCAGATATCATCTTATCAAAAGATGGTGTAGTGGGACTAATAACTAACCATAGCGGTGAGGTCTTTGCTTTGCATTCCTGGGCTTAGCGAGTCGAGCACCTGGATACATTGCAACCTACTATTTATAACTGCTAGGTACCAATGGAAATCTTTAATGTTTACTGGAATGAATATCTGAAAAAGGGGTTTTGTTAGTTTAGGTCCCATCTATACAAACATTCGTCCTCTATTGAATTCATAGTAATATGTACGGAACTGAGACTCTCCATATCATGTTCCAAATAAGTGGCAGCTCTCAGTAATACCTATCTTGGTGCATCATCCTGTATAGAGCTAAATTCCTTTATCAGCTTAGAGATGCATGCATTCTCTAAGAACACACTACCACCTGACCTCATATGTAGATGCTCTTTAGCACTTATGCAATGTATGTATGCGTCTATGATCTACAATATCAAGTGCACACCTTGGTTATAGGAGATAATAGAAACTTATGTTAACATAGCATCGTCTTGTCATAAAGCTACATATACTTACTTCGTCTCCAAGAAATTCTCCGGCGGTTAAAAGACGTTCTAACTATTTCTTTTTGAGATATGAGTCCCAGATGCCCACTAAATTTCTTTTATCGCTTGGTTCAGACATGATATTTCCAATCACAAACCAATCACCGCCGGTGCAGGTGTAATCTATCATGATGTAAGTAACAATATTTATAACAAAGAAAATAAGTGTCACAAAAGCAGGGCATAGAAAGATTTGTTCGTGCCTTCTGGAGCCACCATGTAGTCTTGTACCTTCTTAGGTTTGTTATGCAGTCGGATATGCTTCACTTTCTGCTCTGGCATTGCTAGCTTGTCCCCTATAATTTCTGCCCCTTCCTTGCCGGATATTTGTTCTAATTCTTCACCCTCAACTGCCTTCATTTGTTCACTTGTTTTGTTGTCTGTTAATTCCTGAGAGCAACATTACAAAGAATCATCCGTATGCAACATATAATATAATTAGAATTAGAACTATTTGGGACATAGTTGGAAAATAAAAGATGCCTCTGTCACTTTGAAGAGTTCGGAATCAGTGGACTGCGTGCTCTTCTTTTCCTCCAATTCATCGTCGGCGGCTATTCCATTTGAATCTTCCAACTTATCCCATATAGTTTCTACCCCTTCGGTGCCCCATGTCCGTGCTAATTCCTGGTCCTAAGCTTGCTGCATTTGTTCACTTGTTTTCTTGAAGGTTAATTCCTGAGAGCAACATTACAAAGAATAATCGTATGATGATATAATAACATTAGAATTAGAATTATTTAGGACATAGTTGGAAAAGAAAAGATGGTTCTGTCACCTCGGATTGAGTGGACTGCGTGCTCTTCTTTTTCTTTGCTTCATCTTTGTCGGCTCGTACATTTGATTCTGCCAGCTTGTCCCCTATAGTTTCTGCCCCTTTGGTGTCGAATGTTTGTGCTAATTCATTGCCTTGAGTGGGCTGCATTTGTTCACTTTTTCCCTTCAAGGTTAATTCCTAAGAGCAACATTACAAAGAGTAATCCCGATGCAGGATATAATATAATTAGAACTAAAACTATTTGGGATAGTTGAAAAGAAGGCATGCCTTTGTCACTTTGCAATCAGTGGAATGCGTGCTATTCTTTTTCTCTAATTCATCTTTGTCATCTATTCCACTTGATTCTTCCTCGCTTAGTAACTGAAACACACAATAATATAATATTATCCAGTATATATAAAAGAGAGAATATTATGAAGGCGATTAAAGAATTGTATATATGATATTATACTACAAATTACATATTGTTTTGTCCTGCCAGAATAACAATAATAATGACATGTGAAAATATAATTATGATCTCATCAATCTGCATATTTTCTGTATTATCCATGATGGCTTGTTGTTCTATTGTCTTTGTTGACTCGGGGTTCACATCCTCATCTTTCGTTATCATGCCTTCAATCTGTATATTTTCCGCATGCTCATCCTTGCCTCCCTTATCGATTTTTTCATGAAAACCAAAGCATATATTACTAATTGAAAGTGCGTTATATCGGCTAGAGGGGGGGGGGGGTGAATAGGCGATTTTTACAAATTCATCATTTGAGGAATTTCAACTTTGAGGAATTTGAAATGTGATGAATAACTAGCAGCGGAATAAGTACTCAAGTGCATAAGGAACATAGTGACAGCATAGTCTTCATGATTAAATGAAACATGCACAAACAGAGAGTAGCGTGATATAGGATAAGCAGTGATAAACAAGGTAACTTGAAGAATTTGAGGTGAGGAATTTGTGAAAG
This sequence comes from Hordeum marinum, assembly GCA_022496015.1. Lineage (NCBI taxonomy): Eukaryota > Viridiplantae > Streptophyta > Magnoliopsida > Poales > Poaceae > Hordeum > Hordeum marinum. The sequence continues at coordinate 65,321,188 of CM039675.1, forward strand.
TCTTCAGTTAAATTGTTCCAACTGTAACAATCAATTTCATCAACAGATATATGAGGAATAGAGGGGTTGAGGAAATAAAACCAGATAGCTTGATGAAGATAATGGTTTGATGACCTAGTTCCAACTGCTGTGACAGTCGTACGTCTGGTTTGGAGCGGCCTAGTATTTAAACCAGAGGACACACAGTCCCAGGACACACAGTCCTTACCGTATTCTCCTTGAGCTAAGGTCACACAGTCCTCGCCCAACACTAGTGGTAAGTCTTTAGGGTAGACTTCCAAAACCCTCACAAACTGGTCACCCAGCGATCCACAATTTACTGCTGGATGCTCTAGACCAAGGTCACTTCGTGGTCCCCAATTGACTGCAGGAGCACTAGACCATGACGCCTAACCGTCTGGAGGATACACAGTCCTCAAAGGTAACAAGTGTTGATTCCACACAGGAATTTCTTCAGTGATGCTCAATCACAATGGGTTTTATGGTTTGGTTTGTGGGTTTTTCCTCACTGATGATTTTCTCACAGAGTCCTCAGAGGATGGGTTGCTCTCAAATGACAAGTGTCAGTTCTCTCTCAGAGCAGCCAACCAGCTAGTGGTTGTGGGGGTTGGCTATTTATAACCAGGGTGCAACCTGATATGATAAGTCATAAATGCCCCCAATGATATGACCGTTATGTGGATAAGAACGATTGGGGACAGCTGGCACTAAGCACAGCAATGGTCGGAATTTCGAACTATGAAAGTCCTCAGCTTATCATGATCCTCACTTGTAGGCAATTCGCACTGGCGAAATCCTAACTCCTCAGTTAGATCAATTTCCTCAGAGACCAGAAGAACTTCGTCTCTGTCTCTGAAAAACATGTCTGAATTGTAAGAGATTTCCAAAGGCTTCACTCGAAGGATTGTATGGGTTGAGGATCTTTGAGTTGAGCATCAGTTGGAAATTTTCCTTAGTATTACCTCGACCCCCTTTAACAGTACGGTGTTTCCTATGACTCAAATAAAGGAAATGAAACTACGAAAACAAAGTCTTCACGCTTCATATTCCTCATTCATATCTTCAAGGTCACACCAACTTCTTCATTTTCAAAGTCTTCACAAAGTCTTCACCAAAGTCTTCAAAAAGTCTTCAGCAAAGTCTTCACTTGAAGACATTCATTTTTAGGGGTCGATAATCTCCGAATATATCAAACTCCTCATCGACTTATAGAGCATGTGTACACTCACAAACACATTAGTGCCTTAACCTATAAGTCTTCAATACACCAAAATCACCAAGGGGCACTAGATGCACTAACAATCTCCCCCTTTTTGGTGATTGATGACAAATAGGTTAAGTTTTCAACGGGGATAAACATATGAAGCGAAAGTACAAAATTTGAGGAATTTGATTGCAAGATATAGAAGAACTCCCCCTGAAGATGTGCATATTTGAGGAATTTGCTTTGGGCTACAAATGCACATGGCAGGTTCAAAACATGGAGAACTCCCTCTATATCTTGTAATTCATACACGCATTTGAATATATGAAATAAAGAATTTGAAATACTCAATAACCAAAAACTTCAAAAGAGCGAGAGTTGCAACTTAAAAAAATAGCCCATATATGTAGACCCGCTTGAAGACTAACTCAGATTTTCTCCCCCTTTGTCATTGAGGACCAAAAGGGAAGAAAAAATGATGACTAACGCCCCATGAGGAATTTCATTTTGTTGGTGAAGAAGGAGCGCGAGTGTTGTCGGGGTCGATTGTTGATGCAGGTCCAGCAGCAGTATCATCAATGTCTTCATCTTCCTCGCGCTCGCGAGATGAAGAATAGGAACTGGTGACCATCAGAGGAACTTGGACTTTCTTGAACTTCTTCCGAGGACAGCGAGCAAATTCTGGATATTCTTCAAAGTTTAGCTCATCCAATTCTTCTGAAGACATGATGTGATTTAGCACAGCCCAAGAGCGCTTGAGGTTTTCATGAGCATAGTAGTGGTTCCTCTTGACAGTGTTCTGCGTCACAGTCATATTCTGCACAATATACCCAAGTTGACGCTTGACCCACTTGTGATTTCGATTGACCTTCTGATCAAGACTTAAGAGAAGCTCACGATCAGTCATCACACGAGGAGCAGTTGCATGAGGAATTTGTGCAGAGGTCTTGGCAGAGGAGTCCTGTGTTGCAGAGTCATCATTGGTGGAGTAGGATGCTGCTTGACGAAACTGACCATCCAATGGACGAGTGCCTTGATCAATGACATCCTTGCCTTTTCCTTCATCAATTGTGCTTTTGAGGACTTCAATCGGGGGCAGAAAACTGAAATGATTTTGGAAGTCAGCCTCAAAGTGCATTGAAGATTTTGTTCTGAGGAAATGCATAATCCAGGGAGCAAAGGGCTTCAACTCAAATGGTGACATAGCAGCATCGGCTAGAGTCCTCATGAAGAAATCGTGAAAATTGATGGGAATCCCACGAATGATGTTGAAAGCATATTCTTCATGATTCCTTCAACTTCTTCTTCTTTAGAGTTGTGCCCCTTCTGAGGACATAGGGTGTGAGTGAGGATGCGATAGACTGTTCTTGGTACATACAACAAATCCTTCACAAGAAAGGTTGTCCTTTGAGGCTTTCTAGGCGCTAATTTCTTCATCATCACATTCATCATCTGATTTGGCAGTGGTGGATCATTGAACAGGCAGCGGGCTTCATCTGAAGGAATTGGAACTGGGACAGACTGAAGCAATTCAGAAGAGCTTGCAGTGAAATGAGTTGTTCCGGTCATCCAGTCCAAGACCCAGGAGTTGATGTCTGAGGAATTTCCACTAATGTATAGAGTGGCATAGAATTGAAGAATCAACTCCTTGTCCTAGTCACAGACATCTACGCAGAAGGGAAGAAGCCCAGCATCATGAAGAACTTGGAGCACCAGCGTGAATGATGGAATTGACTCCATGTCCACATGAGGAATGTTGTGGTGCTCGAAGATTTTCTTCTTGTCACATAGAACAATGGCATATTAGTTCATTTGAGTAGGAGTCCAGAACCTTGTGCGACCAGTTCGAGCAGAATCATATGGATTTGGCCCTGTGAAGAACATGTGTTCATTGAAGAAATTTGTCGTGAGGAATTTGGGGCGGACCGAACCTTTGAATGGCATTCGTTGCTTAGGTTGAAGATTTGGTCGATTGCGCCCTTTGATCTCAGTTGGAATGGGAGGAACTACAGACTGAGTGATTTGTAGAACAGGTTCCTCAGTAGTGGCCGGAGCATTAATTTCCTCAGCTGTTGCAGCTGGAATTTCTTCAGGGTCTGGAAGATACAGGTGTTCAGAATCTTCAGGTATTTCCTCAGTTTGTGCAGGTGACTGAGGAAGCAGCATCAGAGGAGTTGCCATAGGTGAGTTGGGGTGTGCAGATTCCCAATATTCATCATTGATGACAGGAGTAGTGTCACCAATGTCAACTTCTTCATCAATTTCTTCAGCGCCAGCAGTTAGCAGAAGCTGGGGCGATGATACCTTGGGAGTTGATGTAGTGTCATCAATGACGATTTCCTCATCAAGAGGCTCTGAGGAAGCAGCCGAATGATTCTCTTCTTCGTGAGGAATGTCATATGCTTCTCCAGTTGGCACAATAGCATAGGCTGGTGCCGAGGGAATTGGAGTTGCATCAAGAGGTGTAGCTGAGGAACTTGTCAAAGTTTTCAACTTCTTCAACACAGGGGCTCCAAAAGTTGATGCTTTTATTTTGAGGGGATTTTCCTCAGCTTGAGCAGTTTCTTCAGGAACGACTGATGCAGCCGCCCTGGGTGGTTCAGTTTCTTGAGGCACAATGGATTCTATAGTTGGCCTATCAGATTCTTCAGGCACAACATTGGGGGTTGTGCTGACACGTTCATCAGTGGTCTGAGTTTCCTCAGCAGCACTGGCAGATGCTTTTGATGCAAAAGCTCTTTCTTTAGCAGTTTCTTCAGGCTGAGCATTTTCATCAGCAGCCTGAGGAATTTCATATTCAGTCTGAGCATTTTCTTCAGATTGAGTCTTTTGTGGTTGCGATCGAGCTGCAACCCTGGTGTTGTGATCCTTTACAACTGCATTGGCAGCCTTGACGAGTCTAACCTTGGTGCCCTGCCATTCAACATCATATCTTTGTTGATCCAAGGAGAGAGTGCGAATCTCAGACTGAACTGTGACCATTTGATTTGGGGTCAAGTTCATCACATTTTCGCGCAAAAACTCTTCTTTGCGAGACTTGTTCCTCTTAGCCCTCCGAGCTTGCTCTCTTTTCCATTGCTCTTCAGAGATGAAATGGGTGAGGACATGATCCACTTCTGGAGGCAGATTTAGTGAGGAAAGTGGAGTACTTGGGTCCTCATGCCATATATCAATGAAGTTGAGGATCAACTTGGGATCCAACATGAGAGGAACAGAGCTCCCCTTTGCGTTAGCTACCCTGTGCTGACTCTGTCTGATGATTTCTACCAATTCCTCATCATCAGCATCATCATCAGCATCATCAGAAGAATCTGAGGGAATTGTAACCAGAGCCTTGCTGGTGTGAGAGCTTGGTTTTTGACGTCCAGCTGTCTTCTTCAGTTTAAGTGCCAAGGGACTGGTTGAAGACTTTGCAGTAGTGGAGGGGCTTGCAGCGAGCTTTGGCACTAACGCGAAACCATCAGTCCTTTTGCATGTTGCCAGATGCACTGGAGTTGAGGACTTTTTGACAGTTGTAGATGACTGAGCAGCAACAGTTCCAGGAGTTGAAGGTTTTCTGGGCTGAGGCCTTTGACCTTGAGGAATTTGCACTGAAGATTTTGAAGAGTCAATTTTTAGAGCAGATTTCTTTAACATCTTCTTCGGTGCACTAGTAGAAGCTCCAGCAGAGGCAGCAGCAGCAGAATCCTCGTTGAATATCTTCACAGCCTCTTTGGCTTTCCTTGCCAATTTGGCTTGTTGCTTTTCCCACATGGCAGGAAAGTCCTCACCAGTTTTGATGCTAGAAGGATCTGCAATTTGGTTAGGTGCTAGAGGAGGCCTGCTACAAGGTGGTTTCACAGCGAATTTCATCATGTATTTTGGAGTTACATAACGATATTCTCTCCATTCTTCCCATCTCCTCTCAATCTTTTGCAGACGAATCTTCCTTTGCTTGGTCGTCTCTTTTCCATGAGTTTCTTCGTTAGGTGTGCAATATTCATCATATAGATCCTCAGGGATCTCAAATGCAGTGTGCACATCTGGCTTTTCCCTCCTTTCTGAGGTTTCTTTCCATCAGACATTTCCTTCACTTGAGGAATATGAACTCTTGAAGATTCTGAAGAGGTACACAGTTTTTCTTCAAGTAGCGCTGCAAATGAGTTAAGTTGATGAGAACCTAGTGATTCATCAGCGGACATGTTGTACCTATGAATAGAGTATATGTGTGAAGAATTTGAAGAGGTGATATGCGTTCTCAGAAATTTTAAGAGAGATAGGTGTGAGGAATTTGACCATGGATGTCTTGAGGATTTTTACTAAGTGTTCTTAGCCTCAGGTTCCAGAGTTGTGCAAATTTGAGAATTCGCACAATTGAGGAATCTTGAAGAAAGTCATTACTTAGGAAAAGTCATCAAGTATCAAGTATGAGGAGATGAAGGTGCTTGTGTATTTGATTTTATAACGTTTAAACACATATTTGAGGAATAGTAGTTGTTTTTGAGGATCAAACATGGGTAGTAAAAATAAATTTTAATTACCCTAGTGAAGAACACGACGAACACAGAGATGAACTGAGGAGGTTCGTCCGTTCAGATCTCCCACGCCCTAGCTTGGCAGAAGGAGACAGCTACAGCGGCGGCGGGATGAAGATTTCCGCGCCCGATGCGAGTACGGCGACGACGAGGTTGAGGCAGCAAAGCTCTTCCTCACCGGCGATGATGACTTTAGCGGTGGCGCTTGGATGGAGCTCGGGAGAGAGATGAGATGCGGAGTAACCGAGCACAGTAGATGGGAAGGGGGCATTTATAGAGGAAGTAAAAACGGATCCTCCCGAAGATTTTGGACAGGATTGCCCCTGACCCTTGCTCTCCACGCGACAGGTGTCACCCACGATCTGGGTAGTGAAGATTGTGGAGGATGGTGGGTTATCCAGGCGCGGGAATCGAAACAGTTTGAGCGGGAACCGCCGAAAATTTTGGTAGTGAAGATTTCAAAGTTTTCGTTCGCGAATTCTTTAGCTGTCAAGGACACAGTGAAGACTTTGAACAAGTTTCAAAGTAGAACGCATATGAGGAATTTGTGAACAGACTGGGTTGAGTTTAGCATAGACGGGGAAAGGGTCCGATCACATTCACTTAGATGAAAATCAACTTGAAGAATTAGCAATAAGTGAATGTTGTTGAGGACATTGAAAAACTCGAAAGTATATATATATATATATATATATATATATATATATATAGTCAATGAAGAATATGAGTCTCAAAAGTTTTGAAGAATTTGAAAAGTTGATGAATTTGAAAAACTTGAGGAATTTGATAATTTGAAGAATTTGCAACAGTACTCAATTTTGAAGAACTTCAACTTTTGGTTGGTGGCTTAACCCACCGTATAAGAATGATGATTTCAGACACCGCTTACAATTGCCGTAGAGTTATGAGAATCAAATTCTTCGTTATTTTCTTCACACTTAGAGAGTTATTCTTCATTGATTGAAGAAAAACGTTACTTTGTGTGTTGCACATCTAAGTCATCAATTTTGCATACGTGTTAGGATGTGTGTTCTTCGTCAAAGAACATTCGAAGATTCTAAGATATTTAGCTCACACCGCAACTTGCAAAATCTCTTTTCATCCAAGGGCTTTGTGAAGATATCGGCCAGTTGTTCTTCAGTAGGAATGTGATTGATGGAGATGTCGCCCTTGAGTACATGATCTCGAAGAAAGTGATGACGAATCTGGATGTGCTTGGTCTTGGAGTGTTGAACAGGGTTGTACGCCATCTTGATGGCACTCTCGTTGTCGCAGAAAAGAGGCACATTCTTCAGCTTGATTCCGTAGTCCTTGAGGGTTTGTTTCATCCATAGTAACTGAGCACAACACGAGCCAGCTGCAATGTACTCAGCTTCTACAGTAGAGAGTGAAACGCAGTTCTGCTTCTTCGAGGACCAATAGACTAAGGATCGTCCGAGGAAATGACATGTGCCTGAGGTTGACTTGCGATCCACGCGATCTCCAGCATAGTCAGCATCAGAGTATCTGCCGAGATGAAGATTTGAGCCCTTGGGATACCACAATCCAAGTGTTGGTGTGTGAGCTAAGTATCGAAGAATGTGTTTCACAGCCGTATGGTGTGATTCCTTCGGAGTTGCTTGGAATTGAGCACACATACAGACACTTAGCATTATATCAGGCCTAGATGCACATAGGTACAATAAGGAGCCAATCATGGAGCGGTATACCTTCTGATCGAAGTCTTTACCATTTTCATCAGTGCAGAGGTGGCCTTTTGACGACATTGGAGTTTTGACGCCTTTGCAATCTTGCATGTCGAATTTCCTCAGAACATCTCTGAGGTATTTCTCTTGTGATATGAAGATGCCATTGTCTTGCTGACGAATTTGAAGACCTAAGAAGAATTTCAACTCTCCCATCATAGACATTTGATATTCTTCACTCATCATATAGGCAAATTCATCACTGTAATGTTTGTCAGTACATCCAAAGATAATATCATCAACATATATTTGGCATATGAACAGTTCATTGTCATAGGATTTCGTGAAAAGAGTAGGGTCGAGTGAACCGGGTTTGAAGCCTTTCTTCATGAGGAATTCCTTCAGAGTGTCGTACCACACCCGAGGGGCCTGCTTGAGGCCATAGAGGGCCTTGTTTAGTCTGAAGACTTTGTTAGGATGCTTAGGATCTTCAAAACCTGGGGGTTGAGCAACATATACTTCTTCCTCAAGCTTACCATTGAGGAATGCACTTTTCACATCCATTTGATATAAGATGATATTATGATGGTTAGCGTAAGCCAGTAATATGCGAATAGCTTCAAGTCTAGCAACAGGTGCAAAAGTTTCATCAAAATCAATTCCCTCAACCTATGTATAGCCTTGAGCTACAAGTCGAGCCTTATTCCTCACCACAAGACCATTTTCATCTTGCTTGTTGCGGTAGATCCACTTGGTGCCTATGATGTTATGCTTGCGAGGATCTGGCCGCTTGACAAGTTCCCACACGTTGTTGATCTTGAATTGGTGCAATTCCTCTTGCATGGCTTGAATCCATTCAGGCTCCTTGAATGCTTCATCAACTTTGGTGGGATCTAAGATAGAGACAAAGGCAAAGTGCCCACAAAAGCTAGTTAGATGTGAAGCTTTTGAGCATGTGAGAGGACCTGGTGCATTGATGTCATCGATGATTTTGTCAATCTGCACTTCATTTGCTACTCTTGGATGAGCAGGTTGACGAGGCTGAGGAGTTTCATCAACACCATTTTCTTCAGATATATCAGCATGAGAGTCTTCATTTGTTGAAATGATTTCCTCAGAGGGTATGACATCTTCAGTTGCCTTTAGCTTGATGGATTGCTCAGAAGATTATTCATCTAACACAGAAGGCAGGTGCTCTCTTTGCGAGCCATTAGTTTCATCAAACCGCACATCTATAGTTTCAACCACCTTGTGATGGTAGGTGTTGAAGACTTTGTAGGTGTGCGAGTCCTTTCCATAACCAAGCATAAAACCTTCATGTGCTTTCGGTGCAAACTTAGAACTGTGGTGAGGATCTCTGATCCAGCATTTTGCACCGAAGACTTTGAGATAACTTACATTGGGTTTCTTGCCTGTCATGAGCTCATATGAAGTCTTCTTGGGGAATTTGTGAAGATATACCCTATTGATGATGTGGCATGCAATATCAATTGCTTTAGGCCAGAAGCGACGAGGGGTTTTATATTCGTCAAGCATGGTTCGAGCCATGTCAACAAGAGTCCTGTTCTTGCGCTCCATGATGCCATTCTGCTGAGGAGTGTAAGGAGCAGATAACTCATGAGTAATACCAAGTTCATCAAGATATTCATCAAGGTTAGTGTTCTTGAATTCAGTCCCATTATCACTCCTGATATGTTTGATCTTGACACCAAAGTTGGTGGAGGCCCTTGAAGCAAACCGTCTGAAGATATCCTGCACTTCATTTTTGTACAGAATGATATGCACCCATGTGTAACGAGTGTAATCATCAACAATGACAAATCCATACAAACTTGAACAATTTGTTAGTACGGAGTAGTGAGTGGGACCAAAGAGATCCATATGAAGCAATTCAAAAGGTCGCATAGTGGTCATGATTATCTTTGAGGGATGCTTGGATCTGGTCATTTTTCCAGATTCACATGCACCACAAAGGTGGTCCTTGAGGAATTTGACACCCTCGATGCCAATGACGTGATTTTTCTTCACGAGTGTGTGCAGATTCCTCATACCAGCATGTCCAAGTCGTCAATGCCATAGCCAGCCTTCTGAAGACTTTGCAAGTAAGCAAGTGGCAGGTTGAGGACCTGTAGAGAAATCAAGAATATAGAGGTCTCCTCTCCTAAAGCCTTCGAAGACTTTGGAATTGTCAGATTCCATGATGACAACACAATGATATTTTCCAAATATGACAACCATATCAAGATCTCAAAGCATTGAGACAGACATAAGGTTGAACCCGAGGGATTCAACAAGCATCACCTTGTCCATGGTTCGGTCCTTTGAGATAGCAACCTTACCAAGTCCCAATACCTTGCTTTTTCCTTTATCTGCGTAGGTGATATGCTTCAGAGGAGATGGAGTGAGTGGCAAATTCATCAGTAGATTCTTGTCACCCGTCATGTGGTTTGTGCATCCACTATCGAGAACCCACTCAGTAGCTTTTAAATTATTATCCTGCAGATGAATTAGTACAACTTATGAACTCATATGCTTCAGAGTGAAGAATATGATATCAATTTCATCAAACAGAATTTCATCACACAAGATAGTAAGCAAGTAGAGTGAGGACATGAGAAATGAGGAATTCATTTCATCATGGTTAACTTGCGTCCTTTCAAGCATTTCCTCGGGTCTCCAGCAAATTCATCAAATGTTCAAATTCATCTGAAGACCTAACCCTACATAAGATGTCAGTTTGTTTTCTTCACCACCCACATTTGGAGGGGTGGCAAAGAATTCATCATTCTACGAGCACCATGTGAGAAGGGAGGCATTGAAGCAAGTGCGTTTCTTTCACAGGGGGAGGGTTAGAGTATTCAAATGAATAAGCAGAGAAATTCTTTGAGGACTTATGAACATAATGGTTTGAAGAATAATGCACATATTCATAACTCTTAGGTTTTCCCTGCGAAACAGAGGCATTAGCACGAGAATGATGATTTTGAACATTTGAGGAATTTGGTATGGGGTTCCGATTCTTCATGAGTGGTGTCGTGAGGACATTCACTTGAAGATTTTGTAGGTAGCTCTTGGGAACCCAGATTTTCTTCATAGGAGAACCGTTCCTGCAGTTAGTTCCAACATATCTAGCAAATACTTCACTTGACTTATTTTTGAAGAATCTATAATTGGAGTCAAGTGACTCAACTGAGGAATATGAAGTTTCACAAGTAAAGCCAGATAAAGTGGATGGATCCACAGGAGATCCTTTTGCAGCAACCCATGAGGTTTTGGGGTACTGCTCAGGTGTCCAGTAGGATCCATCAGCATTGAGTTTCCTCACAAAGGCAATACCCTCTTTCCTAGGGTTCCTGTTCAGAATCTGCTTTTTGAGGACATCACAAAGGGTTTGATGCCCTTTGAGACTTTTGTATATGCCTGTCACATACAATTCATTCAACCCTGCATTGTCATCGGTGATACTAGTGGTATCCTCAGATGAGGAATTTAAGACCACGGGAATGGTTGAAGAAATTGCAGCAATAGAAGCATTTGAACATTCAGGTGAAGAATTAGCAGTTTCACGTTCGATGCATTTCAAACAAGGTGGAACAAATTCTTCCTGAGCGGTACTGATCTGTTGAGCCAGTAAGGAATCATTTTCCCTTTGGAGATCCTCATTTGACACCCTCAGCTTTTCAAGATCTTGCTTTCTTTGAAGAAATTCATATGAAAGCTTCTCATGATCGGCTAAGAGGTCATTATGATGACTCTGAAGGTTATCATACTTTGCCTGAAGACTTTTAAGATCAACAAACAGAGTTTGAGTCCGATCCACTTCATGGTTTAACAGATCATTGCTTTTGTCTAGCATTTTCTGAAGCTTTTCAAGTGCACTTTGTTGCTTAGTGGCAATTTTAACAATTTTAGCATAGCTAGGTTTCACATAATCATCAGATTCACCTTCAGTAGATTCAGATGAGGAGTGATGTTTGTGTACCTTTGAGCCTTTTGTCATAAAGCAATACGTGGGGGCATAATCATCATTGCTGATGTCAGAGTCGTTGGAGTGGTCATATTCTTCATTGAAGATGAACTTGCTGACGAACGCAGTAGCGAGAGCAAGGCTAGCGACACCAGATTCTGATTCCTCCTCAGATTCTTCCTGTTCTTCATATTCTTCAGATTCTTCCTCAGAATCCATTTCCTTGCCGATGAATGCTCGAGCCTTTCTAGAACCATTCTTCTTGTGCTTTGAGGACTTTGAAGATGAGGACTTTGAAGATTTCTTCTTTCTCTTCGAGTCATCAGAACTATCATCCTTGTATTTCTTCTTCTTCTTTGAGTCTTTTTCCCAGAGAGGACAATCAGAGATAAAGTGGCCAGGCTTCTTGCAACGATGACATGTTCTCTTTTTGTAATCTTCTGAGGAATCTGATTTCCTCAAGCCACTTTTTGATGACTTTCCAAATCCACCTCGTCTTGAAAACTTCTGGAATTTCCTCACAAGCATCGCTAGTTCCTGACCTAGTTCATCAGGATCACCAAGGCTGCTGTCAGAATCTTCTTCTTCAGATGAGGAAATTGCTTTTGCCTTCAGAGCACGAGATCTTCCATAGCTTGGCCCGTAGAGGTCTCTTTTCTCAGCTTGTTGGAATTCATGAGTATTGAGTCTCTCAAGAATATCAGCAGGATCAAGAGCTTTGTAGTCTCCACGTTCTTGTATCATCAACACTAGAGTATCAAATGAGGAATCGAGAGATCGAAGCAGTTTCTTCACCACTTCATGGTCAGTGATATCAGTGGCACCCAGTGCTTGAAGTTCATTTGATATATCAGTGTGGCGATCAAATGTTTGCTAAACATTTTCATTGTCAAGCCTCTTGAAGCGGTTGAAGAGATTGCGAAGAACATCAACACGAGAGTCACATTGAGTGGAAACACCTTCGTTGACTTTGGACAACCTATCCCAGATAAGCTTAGCAGATTCCAAAGCACTCACTCTACCATACTGTCCTTTGCTCAGATGACCACAGATGATATTCTTCGCTTGAGAATCGAGTTGCTTGAATCTCTTCACATCAGCAGCAGTAATAGTGGGAGCGACAGAGGGCACACCATTTTCCACAATGTACCAGAGATCGTTGTCAATAGCTTCAAGGTGCATACGCATCTTGTTCTTCCAGTAGGGGTAGTCTGTCCCATCGAAGGTAGGACAGCCCGCGGAAACCTTGATCATACCTACAGTCGACATAACTAAAACTCCAGGTGGTTAAACCAAAATCACACAGAGCAAGGGAGTACCTGCTCTGATACCAATTGAAAGTGCGTTATATTGGCTAGAGGGGGGGGGTGAATAGGCGATTTTTACAAATTCATCATTTGAGGAATTTCAACTTTGAGGAATTTGAAATGTGATGAATAACTAGCAGCGGAATAAGTACTCAAGTGCATAAGGAACATAGTGACAGCATAGTCTTCATGATTAAATGAAACATGCACAAATAGAGAGTAGCGTGATACAGGATAAGCAGTGATGAACAAGGTAACTTGAAGAATTTGAGGTGAGGAACTTGTGAAAGTCTTCAATCAAATTCTTCCAACTGTAACAATCAATTTCATCAACAGATATATGAGGAATAGAGGGGTTGAGGAAATAAAACCAGATAGCTTGATGAAGACAATGGTTTGATGACCCAGTTCCAACTGTTGTGACAGTCGTACGTCTGGTTTGGAGCGGCCTGGTATTTAAACCAGAGGACACACGGTCCCAGGACACACAGTCCTTACCGTATTCTCCTTGAGTTAAGGTCACACAGTCCTCGCCCAACACTAGTGGTAAGTCTTTAGGGTAGACTTCCAAAACCCTCACAAACTGGTCACCCGACGATCCACAATTTACTGCTGGATGCTCTAGACCAAGGTCACTTCATGGTCCCCAATTGACTGCAGGAGCACTAGACCATGATGCCTAACCGTCTGGAGGATACACGGTCCTCAAAGGTAACAAGCGTTGGTTCCACACAGGAATTTCTTCGGTGATGCTCAATCACAATGGGTTTTATGGTTTGGTTTGTGGGTTTTTCCTCACTGATGATTTTCTCACAGAGTCCTCAGAGGATGGGTTGCTCTCAAATGACAAGTGTCAGTTCTCTCTCAGAGCAGCCAACCAGCTAGTGGTTGTGGGGGTTGGCTATTTATAGCCAGGGTGCAACCTGACATGATAAGTCATTAATGCCCCCAATGATATGAGCGTTATATGGATAAGAACGATTGGGGAAATCTGGCGCTAAGCACAGCAACGGTCGGAATTTCGAACTATGAAAGTCCTCAGCTTATCATGATCCTCACTTGTAGGCAATTCGCACTGGCAAAATGCTAACTCCTTAGTCAGATCAATTTCCTCAGAGACCAGAAGAACTTCATCTCTGTCTCTGAAAAACGTGTCTGAATTGTAAGAGATTTCCAAAGGCTTCACTCGAAGGATTGTATGGGTTGAGGATCTTTGAGTTGAGGATCAGTTGGAAATTTTCCTTAGTATTACCTCGACCCCCTTTAACAGTACGGTGTTTCCTATGACTCAAATAAAGGAAATGAAACTATGAAAACAAAGTCTTCACGCTTCATATTCCTCATTCATATCTTCAAGGTCACACCAACTTCTTCATTTTCGAAGTCTTCACAAAGTCTTCACCAAAGTCTTCAAAAAGTCTTCAGCAAAGTCTTCACTTGAAGACATTCATTTTTAGGTGTCGATAATCTCCAAATATATCAAACTCCTCATCGACTTATAGAGCCTGTGTACACTCAAAAACACATTAGTGCCTTAACCTATAAGTCTTCAATACACCAAAATCACTAAGGGGCACTAGATGCACTAACACTAAATTTGCGGGGTCACACAGGGCATGTTGATTCACTTTGATGGATCCCCTCTAGTGACTATGTTACCTTTTAGATGTGAAATCGTGAATAGGATGTAATTACAAAGAGATATCATTACCACGATGATAGCAGATCGATCCACAGAGGCCACCGGGGACTGTGGTGCAGACATGGAGGACGATGGTAGTTCACCACGTACAGATCTGTACGACAAGCTGGAGAGATTGCAGTTGAGGAGGCCAAGGCGATGGATGGGTGTGAGATGCGGCAGTCCATTGCGAGAGAAGATGAAGGAGAGGTGGAAGGAAACCCTACGGTGCAAAACCCGTTGCTTCTTCGGGCTCCTGATGGAGAGATTGTTCCTTGTAGGCATTATATAAGGAGGAAATCACGGGAAGGACTTACATAGCGTGAGGAGAAAGGGAATCCTAGTGGTTATCTTAGGCCCCACGCTTTCCTTTGATTTATCTTAGGCCCCATGCTTTTCCTTTTAATTTTTTTATACCCCACGCATATAGAATTGATGGAGTTATTTTCGTAATACATTTTAATACGGAAATATTGGGTTCGGCTCATCGGAATGAACCATCAATTTTTTATGTGCTTTATGTTATACCTTTTTATATAATCTTTTTTATCTTTCTCTATACAGAAATACAATTCTTGTATCATTTTGTCTTGCCAGTTAGTTAACGGACCCTCAGTGGTCGTGCTGGACAGGAGGGGCTAGGGAAGTGCTTTCGGTTGTTCGAGCAAAATGGAAACCATCAAGATGAGTTTCGTAGTTATGTTTTATTATTATTATTGATGATCATGAGTAAAAGAAATTTTTGCAATTAGAAGATATACGCTAGTAATTTTAGCCAGTTTAAATTTGCAATATTTCATTCTGCTGATGTGCTTTATTGGCAATATTTCATGATTTGTGACAATGATCCTAGCCAGCTTAAATTGTGCCGATAAAGCAAAGTTCTGCCCTGCACATTTGTTCATATAGTAGTAATAACGCTTGACATTAACAAGCAAGTTCGCTCAAACATGAAACCATGAAATCCAGCTTTTAGTACGTTGCAAATACTGAAGCGTGTTCTTCAGTTTTGTTATAAATAAGCAGTTGTATAACCAAATTAGTTAGACTAAAACAGAACCCATTCGCCTGATCATGACAAAGAAAATATGATGGCCCAAAATTGGAGCCTGATCATCAATCTTGGTTGATGCTGAAGTTTAGGATAATGAGCGAGGAAATAGCAAAAGCCAATAACTATGATAGATACATCATCTTATTAAGACCGCAACATATTAACTTTGGGTGCCCCTCTTCATGTGTTGTGTTGTTTCTTTCTCTTCTTTCTCACATACGCACCTCGACACTCAATTTGTCGTCTGCCTCTTCCATAATTTTTTTTTCAAGTTTGAAAACATTAGCAGAACAACACATTTTCCAAACAATAGATTAAATTGATAGCTCAAAAAGATGCACAACAGTTCAAAATCTCAGCACAAGAACACAGTAGCATACCATCTAAAAACCATTTAGCTTATTTAGCTCAAAAAATGTGCAGTAGTTGAAAACATCAGCAGGAGAACATATTAGCATACATTTAGCTCATTTAGCCCAAAAATATGCACAACAGTTCAAAACATCATCACAAGAACACCGTAGCATACATTTAGCTCATATTATCTAAAAAACAAACAACACAAAGAAGTTTTAACCAAATTAGAGGGGTGTAGACACTACCATTATATGTGCCAACCCCATCTGATCATTACATATCAGGTGCGTACCACATCTGGTCGTTACATATATATCAGAGGGGGATCAGATGCATAAGCAAAGCAAAGCTCTCACCTTTTGTTGGATGGAAGAAGATACTCTTGTGTTCATCCACCTTACCTCCTCATCCACTTATTCTTATCATTCGCTAAGCACGCAAATGAAAAACAAATAATGTTAAATGCAGGAGTAGTTACTGATACAATAACATATTCATATGTGCAAATAAATAATGGAATAACCGCACCTGCCTCATCTCCCAAAACATCTCTATAGACAATGTTCTTGGTGCTTTTCCCAGATTTATCAACTTCCTTGTTTGGCTTTGCCAAAATCCGTGTCGCCTCTCTCGACACCCCTCTTGACAATGCAACATATAGCTGCCATGTGAGAATACGGGCTCGGGAAGGTAAATACCGACGTTCGGGATGGTCTAACCCTGCGCCTTGTTAATTTGCATAGCAAAACTCAGGTGGATGGGGAAATGTTTTCTCTTAAGTCTAAAAGGAAGTGAGATGCCCTCCGAGGGTGACATAGGGATCCTATGTATGAACACCCTCTTTCCAACATGCTGACCGCCAATAATCTCTGTGTCGATTGCATTATCCTAGAAGGCTCTAATCATAAGGCGTGTTCCATTGCATAGGCCATTATGTGGGTCGAGGTTTCGTAGCAGAATGACCGAACAATTGATCTTTAATTTCAATACATGTGGGGGCAAGCCATTTGGTGTGATCAAGTTTAGAAAAAGCAATCGTGTAATTATTCTGCAAGTCATCCTCAATTGAGTCAAAGCTATGGTATAACTTTTCTTCGCTTGGAAACCTGGAGATCATCTTGTCATTCAGGTCATCGACATGATCGTTCTTGGTCGAAAGAATAGCACGTGTGCTCATGTACTCTCTCGATCTAGCATTAGCATGCAACGATGGGAAGACATCTTGTATGAGCTTGTTGATAGCTTTCTCATCCTCGGTATAGCCGATCACAATGTCGTCAGGGAGACACACATAGTCGTCACCAATTGTTTCTTGTGTACCATTGCCGATCCTTAGGAGGTATTCAGAGAACCAAGGATCAGCCTGTGCCTGCATATTGCGCGTGAGGCATATCTTGCGTATCTTTCCCACAGATAGGATCTTAGAAGTGTAGTATCCGTGATCTGTGCTCTTGTCCCACGTGCCACAACAGGAAGGACCTGTCTGTAATCCCCACCAAAGACTACAACCTTTCCCCCAAATGGCAAAGGACATCCCATTGTATCCTGAAGTGATCTATCAAGCGTCTCAACTGCTTGACGTTTTGTCATAGCAACCTCGTCCCAAATAATCAAGGACGCATGTTTAAGCAACTCTGTTGTACCACTCTGCTTTGGGAAACTACACATGCTGTTGTCGGTGAGTTTGATTGGAATTTTGAACCAGGAGTGCGCAGTCCGTCCTCTGGGCATTATCGACGCTACTATCCCTGATGTAGCAGTTGCAATCTCTATCTGGCCCATCGAACGCACCTTTGCAAGCAATGCCTTGTATAAGTATGTCTTTCCAGTGCCTCCTGGACCATCAACAAAGAACATCTGGATTTTCTGTTTCATCACATGATCCATTATGTCATTGAAACCAGCAAGTTGCTCACTGTTCAAACTGGTAAATAAATCTAGGTGTTCTTTGTCCATGTTGATTTGCCTCTCCTCTGTTACCTCTCTGTACTCATAGTCATAAGAACCATCGGTGTCAACTAAATCCGGAAGTCCATAGCTTGCAATATCCTTTCCCATGGATTGCAACATATCCCTAATATCTCCGAGGACCATCTGCTCAAGTGTTGCCTCATTGGATTGATTATGATGGTAATCCTCAGACATTGATGCCAGATGTTTGTCCCATAGTTGTCGGATTTCGGTTGCCTCGCAAAATACCAGTGTAGTCACAAATAACCGTCTCGGGGTAGAAGGCATCTGAAATGTGGCTGCCTCCATCATGCAATCATCGAGAGTCCTGTCGTGCTCAATGAGGCCTAAGTGCTCACATGCCTCCCTAAAGGAACTGCATGGCTTGCCATTTATAGTTTTTAAAGCATCGAATGAAGTGGAACGTCGAACATGACTTAGGAGCACACGCAAGTAGTACCTCTCTCCTTCAGCAGGGTGTGCATGCACAAGTATTCCAATCTATGATCTCTTACTTTTTCTATTCCGCCACTTCTTTTTTCCAGGTATCCATCTATAATGTTCTGGAAACTCTTTGTACAATAATTTCCGTGCTGCTAGAAACTTCCGGTTCATCTCAAAGTATTATGTAAGCATGGACTTGGAAGAAGACGGTCGTGCTACAACATCTTCTAGATTATCACAAGCTTTAAATGCAACTGTATGCATATTTGGCAAATGAAGCTGGAGTTGTAGCACAGATGGAGTGACACCAAACAGTTTAAACCAAAAATCTTGTATATAGCCTCTGGAGGAGATACATAGTGTGCATCCCTATATTGTCCGATTTCATTGATTATTCCACCATCATTGATGATATCTTGCTCGAATGCAAAGGATGTACGATCATGCCCTTTGTAGATGTACTTGAACAAGTACTTGACTGCCTTGATGCTTGACCATGCTTCGACATTAATGTGGCAGTTGTATCGCATAAGCAGTGAAGGGTTGTAAGGGATCACCCACCTATTGTCCAAATCTGCTCCTCGGATCCTAATTCGATGTCCATCATCCCTCCTTCTGTAGATGGGATATGAGTATTTCCCTTGTTGTGTAGCATCGCAGAAATCTCGGGGGTAATGAAAACGACATTGTCCATCAATCATCAGGGGCAACTTTTTTCAACTCACCACATGGTCTGTATAGCATGTGTTTGATGACCAGATCATGTAGAATGGGGTGTTTCTGTTTGCCAGGTATCTCTGCACATATCACCCGATCATAGTCATCTAGTGTCGCTAACTTGCTTTTTGCTTTCATGATTAGAAGTATATGCTCATGTGGGAGACCTCGCTTCTGAAACTCGATGACATGTACATAGGCTGCGACTTATCCGAAATTCTTACTCTTAGTTAGTAAGTGCATCATATCTCACTGTTTAGCATTGTATACTCTTGCCACCAGGTCTGGACGGTCCCACGGCAGTTGTCCAGGCAACAGTTCCTCGGTTATCTCCTTCCAATAGGGATTGCAAGTCATCGTGATAAAATAATCCGGTTTACCCCACCGCTGCACTATTTCCATAGCATCCAAGAACCTCCGCTGCATGTCGCGATCACCACCAGGAAATGTACATGGAAGCACAATTCTTTTGCCAATTCGATCACCGCATGACTCACCGGCAACGACGGTGTCAACAAGACCCTATAATAGCATACCAGGTTTTAGAAAAGCATGGAACATTGATACGTCTCCAACGTATCTATAATTTTTGATTGTTCCATGATATTATATTATCTGTTTTGGATGTTTTATATGCATTAATATGCTATTTTATATTATTTTTGGGACTAACCTATTAACCTAGTGCCAGTTTCTGTTTTTTCCTTGTTTTTGAGTATTGCAGAAAAGGAATATCAAATGGAGTCCAAACAGAATAAAATTCTATGATGATTTTTCTTGGACCAAAAGGAACCTAGGAGGCTTGGAGAAAAGGCCAGAAGACCTACGGGTGGGCCACAAGCCACCAGGGTGTGCCCCTAGGGGGGGCCTGGCTTGTGGACCCCCCATAGCTCCTCCAATCATAATTCTCCGTCTATAAATTCAGAAATATTCCCCCAATACCACAAAGAGCCATGATAATACTTTTCCGCTGCCGCAAGCCTCTGTTCCCGTGAGATCCCATCTTGGGGCCTTTTCTGGTAATCTGCCGGAGGGGGATTCGATCACGGAGGGCATCTACATCAACACCATTTCCCGTCCGATGATGCATGAGTAGTTCACCTCAGACCTTCGGGTCCATAGCTAGTAGCTAGATGGCTTCTTCTCTCTCTATGTTGTTCAATACCATGTTCTCCATGATCTTCATGGGGATCTATCTGATGTAATACTGTTTTGCGGTGTGTTTGTCGAGATCCGATGAATTGTGGGTTTATGATTAGATTATCTATGAATATTATTTGAATCTTCTCTGAATTCTTATATGCATGATTTCATATCTTTGCAAGTCTCTTCAAGTTATTGGTTTGGTTTGGCCAACTAGATTGGTAATTCTTGCAATGTGAGAAGTGCTTAGTTTTGGGTTCAATCTTGCGGTGTCCTCACCCAGTGACAAAGTAGGGGTAGTGAGGCACATATTTGTATTGTTGCCATCAAGGATACAAAGATGGGGTTTTCATCATATTGCTTGATTTTATCCCTCTACATCATGTCATCTTACTTAATGCGTTACTCTGTTCTTGAACTTAATACTCTAGATGCAGGCAGGAGTCGGTTGATGTGTGGAGTAATAGTAATAGATGCAGAACATAGATAAATATCCTCATCTGGGTTATCCTCGTTGTCATCTATAAGATTAAGAACATAAATATCAGTATGGTGGTTGTACTCATAATAACCAACAACACTCATAATGGTCGATAACATAAAAATTGAATAATTAGCAATGATGACTGATACCTGAAGGTAAATCATCGGCTATGGCTTCACGGGGTGTAAAATTCCCATCTCATTCTCTTTCTCTGATCAAGTTCCCATCTGATGGAGGTTGATGAAAACACAAGTTCTCATCATCATTCAGTCATACTAGGTATATAAATTAATAGTGACATGATACCTGTATATAAATCAGGGGCTTGGTTTACATGTGGTGGAGGATTATCCACTTCACGCGATGCACCCTTCCCATCTTGTTCTCTTTCTCTAATCAAGTCTTCATTTGATAGATATATGGATGAAAACATAAGCTTTCTTCATCATTCACAAAAGTAAGGTATATATATAAATTAACAACGAGCATCATACCTATATGTAAATCAGAGGATTGGGTTCCTTGGGTTGCAGACATATGCACGGGATTTTGGGTCATGTCATCTGGGGGTGGAAAATATGGCATGCAACGATTCCAACTAGTCTCTCCACGTGGGAAGATAGTGGATATGACAATGGGTTGTAGCACCCATAGTATGCTCTAATATATAGTAGCATGTTTCCTTTTTCCCATGCACGACAACACTCCTATCAAAGCAATTTTGTGGGTCACTCCCTTCAACCCATATGGCTGCCACTTGGGTGTTGGAAATATGCCCTAGAGGCTGTTGGAAATATGCCCTAGAGGCAATAATAAATTAGTTATTATCATATTTCCTTGTTCATGGTAATCGTTTATTATCCATGCTATAATTGTATTGATCGGAGACTTAAATGCATGTGTGGATACATAGACAAAACCATGTCCCTAGTATGCCTCTAATGGACTAGCTCGTTGATCAAAGGATGGTTAAGGTTTCCTAGCCATGGACATGAGATGTCATTTGATAACGGGATCACATCATTAGGGGAATGATGTGATGGACAAGACCCAAACTACAAACATAGCATATGATCGTGTCAGTTTATTGCTACTGTTTTCTGCATGTCAAGTATATGTTCCTATGACCATGAGATCATGCAACTCACGGATATCGGAGGAGTGCCTTGTGTGTATCAAATGTTGCAACGTAACCGGGTGACTATAAAGGTGCTCTACAGGTATCTCCGAGGGTGTCTATTGAGTTGGCATGGATCGAGACTGGGATTTGTTACTCCGTGTGACGGAGAGGTATCTCAGGGCCCACTCGGTAATACAACATCACAATGAGCCTTGCAAGCAATGTGACTAATTGTTAGTTGCGGGATCTTGTATTACGGAATGAGTAAAGAGACTTGCCGGTAACGAGGTTGAACTAGGTATGGAGATACCGATGATCGAATCTCGGGCAAGTAACATACCGAAGAACAAAGGGAACGTTATACGGGATTAACTGAATCCTTGACATAGAGGTTCGACCGATAAAGATGTTCACGTAATATGTAGGAACCAATGTGGATGTCCAGGTCCCGCCATTGGTTATTGACCATAGAGGTGTCTCAGTCATGTCTACATAGTTCTCGAACCCGCAGGGTCTGCACACTTAAGGTTCAGTGACGTTTCGGTAGTGTAGAGTTATGTATGGTGGTGACCGAAGGTTGTTCGGAGTCCCGGATGAGATCCCAGACGTCACGAGGAGCTCCGGAATGGTCCGGAGGTAAAGATTCATATATAGGAAGTCCCAGTTTGGTCGCCGGAAAAGTTTCGGGCTCATCGGTAGTGTACCGGGAGTGCCGGTAGTGTACCGGGAGACCTCCGGGAGGGGTATTTCGACCCCAGAGGGTCCATGGGCTGTGGGAGAATAATAACCAGCCCTTAGTGGGCTGGTGGAACAGCCACAAAAGTCCCATGGTGCAGTTGAAGAAAAGGCTAAAGGAAAAAGTGGAAAATCAGCCAATAGGGAGCAATCCTAGTCCAACTAGGATTGGACGAGAAGTAGGATTCCTCTCCTCCTTGGCGCGCAAGGCTGGTTGGCTGCCTTGTGCGCCAGCCCCTCTTCCTCTCCTCTCCTCCTATATATACTAGTGGAATAGATGGTTTTTGCACAGATTTTACGGCCACGTGCTACCCGTTTCACCAGTGCTCCTCTAGATCGGATTTCTGCAGCGCTCAGGCGAAGCCCTGCCGGAATTGCTCCACCACCACCATCACCCGAGCACCGTAATGCTGCCGGTGAACTCTCTCTCCTCTCCACCTCCCCTTGCTGGATCAAGATGTTGGAGATCGTCATCAAGCTGCACGTGTGCTGAACGCGGAGGTGCCGTCCGTTCGGCGCTTGATCGGAAGGACCGTGATCGAGATCACGAGACGGTTCATGATGAGATTGCGGAACGGATCGTGATGAGTTCACGGGACGGATTGTGATTGGATCGCGGGACAGATCGTGATGAGATCGCGGGACGCTCGGTGATTTGGATAGCGAAGATGTTCGACTACACCAACTGCGTTTCTTAACGCTTCCCGCTTAGCGATCTACAAGGGTACATAGATCCACTCTCCCTCTCGTAGATGCTCATCACCATGGATAGGTTTGCGTGTGCGTAGGAAATTTTTTGTTTCCCATGCGACGTTCCCCAACAGAGGCAATATATAAAGTGTTTATTATTATATTTCCTTGTTCATGATAATCTTTTATTATCCATGCTATAATTGCATTGATTGGAAACACATTGCATGTGTGGGTAAATAGACAACACTGTGTCCCTAGCATGCCTCTAGTGAACTAGCTCGTTGATCAAAGATGGTCAGGGTTTCCTAGCCATTGACATGTGATGTCATTTCATAACGGGATCACATCATTAGGAGAATGATGTGATGGACAAGACCCAAACTACAAACGTAGCATATGATCGTATCAATTTATTGCTACTGTTCTCTGCATGTCAATGTATATGTTCCTATGACCATGAGATCATGCAACTCACGGATATCGGAGGAGTGCCTTGTGTGTATCAAACGTCACAACGTAACTGGGTGACTATAAATGTGCTCTACAGGTATCTCTGATGGTGTCTGTCGAGTTGGCATGGATCGAGACTGGGATTTGTTACTCCGTGTGACGGAGAGGTATCTCGGGGCCCACTCGATAATGCAACATCACAATAAGCCTTGCAAGCAATGTGACTAATTTTTAGTTGGGGGATCTTGTATTACGGAACAAGTAAAGAGACTTGCTGGTAACGAGGTTGAACTAGGTATGGAGATACCGATGATCGAATCTCGGGCAAGTAACATACCGAAGAACAAAGGGAACGTTATACGGGATTAACTGAATCCTTGACATAGAGGTTCGACCGATAGATCTTCGTAGAATATGTAGGAACCAATGTGTACGTCCAGGTCCCGCCATTGGTTATTAGCCGAAGAGGTGTCTCGGTCATGTCTACATAGTTCTCGAACCCGCAGGGTCTGCACACTTAAGGTTCGGTGACGTTTCGGTAGTGTAGAGTTATGTATGGTGGTGACCGAAGGTTGTTCGGAGTCCCGTATGAGATCCCGGACATCATGAGGAGCTCCGGAATGGTCCGGAGGTAAAGATTCATATATAGGAAGTCCCAGTTTGGTTTCCGAAAAAGTTTCGGGCTCATCGGTAGTGTACCGGGAGTGCCGGTAGTGTACCGGGGGACCTCCGGGAGGGGTATTTCGACCCTAGAGGGACCATGGGCTGTGGGAGAGTATTAACCAGCCCTTAGTGGGCTGGAAAATCATCCTAGAAAGGCCCATGGCGCAGGGGAAAAAGGCTAAAAGGAAAAAAGGCAAAAATTAGCCAATAGGAGGCAATCCTACTCCAACTAGGATTGGAGGTGGAATAGGATTCCACCCTCCTTGGCCGGCCGACTCCCCTAGGGGGACTTGGTGCGCCAGCCCCTCTCCCCCTCCTCTCCTCCTATATATATTGGTGGATAGCTAGGGTTTTGCACACAACTTACGGCCACGTGCTACCCGATTCACCGGTGCTCCTCTAGATCGGATTTCTGCAGCGCTTAGGCGAAGCCCTGCCGGAATTTCACCACCACCACCATCACCGGAGCGCCGTCACGCTTCCGGTGAACTCTCTCTCCTCTCCACCTCCTCTTGCTGGATCAAGACGGTGGAAATCTTCATCAAGCTGCACGTGTGCTGAACGCGGAGGTGTCGTCCGTTCGGTACTAGATCGGAAGGATCGTGATCAAGGCCACGAGACGTTCATGATTGGATCGCGGGATGGATCGTGACGAGTTCGTGGTACGGTTCATGATTGGATCGCGGGACGGTTCGTGATTGGTTCGCGGGACAGTTCATGATTAGATCGCGGGACGCTGGCGATTTGAATCGTGAAGAAGTTTGACTACACCAACCGCGTTTCTTAACGGTTCCCGCTTAGCGATCTACAAGGGTACGTAGATCCACTCTCCCTCTCGTAGATGCTCATCACCATGGACAGGTTTGCGTGTGCGTAGGAAATTTTTTGTTTCCCATGCGACGTTCCCCAACATTGGGAAGTCATTGGGGCATTTTACCTTCGCTGATCCAACTTGATATCCGGGTTTAGTGAGATTTTTTACTCGTCTAGATTTGAACAAACACAAGGCTTCTGAAAACTTATGCATATGGGTTACGCTCTAGTATTCTCAGAAACTTTCGTATGAGGTATATATTAAGATCTGGAGACCTATTAGCCATATGAACCAAGTTATGATTTGTATCATAAATATAGAGTTGCAAATGCCGAGGGCCATTATCAGCTGGCACCAGATCGTGAAGAGCGTGGTACAACCCATCACACGCGCGGAATGTATATATGCCAGTTCCTACCGTAGTTCTTACTCGATGATCAAGGGTGACTCCTAGACTTGTGAATGAGAAGTGCGAGTTGAAATACCGTATATGCTCTCTGAAATATTTAGCGTCCTCATCATCTTGACTTGTAAACAACCGTTTCGACTCTTCTGGAACATCTGGAGTAAATAATCCGACTTTTCCTTTTCTGCAAAAAAATGTTGGCCCATCGAATGGAAACCGCAATGGACCATAGTGGCGACAGTCCGCAACCTTTCTTAGGACATGGTGCTTTGTAGGCAGGTTTCGTTATATGAATTCATTAGTATTTGCTATGGGTACTGCTCGTGTAGTATGGCGTCCAACTTGGAACGATTCAAAAGCAACATCTAGCACAGAAGACACATGTATTAAATCATCACTAAACAATAATGAAATTTTCATTCAAGGGTGCTAATTTAGGAAATACACAATGGACACACCTTCATCCATAAAAATTCTAGCTTCTTCATCAGGCTCATGGTATGCAGGTTCTCCAGTATGCAATGGATCCAAGCAGTCTAGTAGGGAATATATTGGTCAGACAGAACTACCTCTTACTTATGTATGACGACCTTTATATGTGAACAATAATATATATTATACCTTGTAAACTGGTATGTTCAACAATAGGCTCAAAAATTCCATATGGATCATCATTCTGGTCCTTGCCTGGTGAAAAATCACAAGATGAGTAGAGCATAAGAATGCAAGATCGTCGCAAATCCCAATTCAGGTTATTAGTGTTTTGAGTACCATGCAGAGCCGGTTGCGCAGGTCTTCTCGTATCATTAGCCGGTATATTTTCAGGTTGATTGGATGCGTTAAAAGGTTGTATACCTAAACTGACGTAAGAGAACCCAGATTTATGACAAAATAAACATCGTCGGTCCACATGCAACATAATTATATCGATGAAGCAACCTGCATCTTCGATTGTGCAACCTTTATCATGTATTATGCTTAGTTGGGGTACCTCAACCTGTGAAATCTGGGCGCAGACCCTGCATGCACAATTAATTTTCATCTAGAAGACGATTACATCGAGAATGTCATGAACAATATAACAAAGCGAGTTAAATATACCTTGTGCAATATCTCCGATGATGCTCCTAGTTGGTTGCATTTCCTGTCCAAGAGTCACAACAATAGCTATTTTTGCGCTTCCTGGTCGTTGATGCCTCTGATACGCATCATTCCCGTGCAACCAATTGGATTCATCCTCGTATGTTAAATTAATCTCTTTGTTGTGAGGGACAGGTTCATGAGATGAATTTTTCATATTTGATAAGCCTGCCACAAAATTTCAACACCACATCAATAACCATTGGTTTGGGCATGGTCGATGAGCTAAGAACATGCAATCAATATTATATGGTACCCCACAACCTGTAACAGCACATGTCAGCTTTTGTAGTTGGGTGACATCGGTTTGTCCTGTAGCTGGTGTGTGTGACATAGTGGTATCATCGTTGAGGAGTCAAGTTGCAGCCTTTCTCTTTTCACGGGATATGCGTTGTCGTTTTAATATCTCATATGTTTTGTGCATATCACTCCCTGTCCCTTTGCCTCCTCAACTCCTTAGGGTCTGCATGTAAAGGTAATTAGTATGAACACATAGTGTTGTATCTAATGTTTTGATCATCATTACCAATGGGCATGGACACCAGGGTTTGTGTTTCATTTTCTTGTTCATTGATATCGACAATGACAACGGACATTTTTATATCACTGGAAGCTTGATGTTATGTACTGAATACATCATCCACGTTGTGTGAATAATGTTCCCCAACCATTTGCCTCTGCAGCTCAATTGGGTCCACATCTATGGCACATTGGTGTTAGTTTGGTGCATGGCATCTCACCAGTTATATGAACAATACATAGGCATGCAATATGAGGGCATTTTTACCTCGGGGCATGGACAGGGGGTGTATGTGTTACATTCTGCTAGTCAGTAAGCATTGGTGACGAAGCCTATTTCTTCTCACGGGCCTCACGGCGTCTCTTAAGAATGCCATGTTTATTGCGTGCATAATACTCTCTGTTCCTATGCCTCTTCAATTCTTTAGGGTCTGCATAAGCACACACCGTAAGTTGGGATATAAGTAACAACAAGAACATTACCAGAATTTAGGAAAAAGTTGATAGTTACCCAAGATTTGGTTGTTACTTATGTCCTGAAATGGGGTGCGCGCCCCACGCACCATTGGAATGTCACATACCTTAGCCTTCATATGAATATTGATGTCATTAAATTTTGATAAGCATGATTTAGGGTGTTAGAAAATTGCAGTAGCCAAAACAGTAACCATGAATTACAGATGTAAAGCAAACTATTGTACCATTATGATCTGCAACTGTTCATAGATTAGAACTCTTTTCTAAAAAATATAATTCCTAATAATGCTCCAACAGGTCAAAGGAAGAAGTTGAACCTAAAGAAGTGCAGAGAAGAACTACATATGTGTGTATCCGGCTGGTTCAAGGGACATGCAGGCCGGGCTCATGGCATTGGGGATCTTGCAGACGGATGTGACGCTACGAGGGCAGGGTCCTGGGCGTTCCATCGCCTAGCATCCCTGCTCTGTCTACCTCGCGGATGGACTCCATGCTGCTCACAGCAACAATTGGCAATGGCGATGGTGATGGAGATGGCGACGGCGATGACGCGATGTTATGGTGCAGTGTCGCGAGGTCGACGTGTAAGGATAATAAGGGCGATGGGAACCGATTTCGTTTAAGTCCCTTAGCTCCCGATGAAAACCGCGTGATTGCAGGGGACAGACTTTGGGCTGGTATTTGGGTGGTGGTGGATGGATGGTGGAGGTGGAGCACAGTCAGTCAAAAGAATTTGCTAAGTGCACATCGTGGTGGTGGATGGATGGTGGATCGACATTAGATAGATATTTGTGGACTAATTGTGTGGTGCTGACTGGTTTGTGCGTTTTGTGGGACTAATAACCGTGTGTAGTTAGGAAAGTTATTGGTTGCTCCTTTATTAGTAGTATAGATGTTCTTTGTTCGATTTTGCTTTCGACTCTTGTTTGCTTTATCTTTTTTTATTTTCTATTCTATTTCATTTTTATGCTCATACGTGAAGTGTTAGGCATCTCCAACGACAAC
Source organism: Hordeum marinum (assembly GCA_022496015.1). Lineage (NCBI taxonomy): Eukaryota > Viridiplantae > Streptophyta > Magnoliopsida > Poales > Poaceae > Hordeum > Hordeum marinum. Next base: position 65,349,717 of record CM039675.1, read on the forward strand.
CCGTAAATTTTCTTTCGCATTCGTCCGCGGACAAGGGACCAGCTCGCAGACACGGATACTGGAGGGCAACATCCAACCGTAGTCGCATACATCCGCCCAACAACTCAAACCAACCGGATGAAACTCATGTAAACACGGCAAATTTCATGCAAACAAGATGGATTTCATATAAACACGGCGAATCCCATTACATTTACATTAGTTCAGCTCTAGAGACGGATAATTAATATCTAATCTAAATTGTTGCTAATGCCCATTCCTCGTGTTTGGTCATGAACCCTAAGAACTTAAGCTTCACCTTCTCCAGCTACACCTCTGTAACCTCCTACTCCGGAGGGCTTCACATTGTCGCCAAATGACTAATTGGTCGCCGATGTTCATCCCACCAAGCTTGGCATCAACGAGATGGGAGGAGTGGTGGCCTTCCTATGACCTGAGCGTCGTTGACCTCCCGTGCACTACTCTTCGTTGCTGCCGGCGCCGCCCGTGGATGTGCCGGCTTCGTTGGGCGCGACCCTCATGTTGTCCTCCTCCTTATCATCGATGCCACCAGATAGCAACATGCCCTCCTCACAGGGGTCGCCCCTGGCCGCGGCATCCACCCCTACCAGCCGCTACCTGTACCGCTAGTGCGCAAGGCGAATCTCGCGTGCGAAGCAGAAGGAATCCAGGATCGCCTCCTGCTCTGCCAGGTCTGCGTCGGGCGCGACTGTGCTGCTGGCGACGAGCTGCTCCTCCGCCTGCAGGTGCTCCTATGAGGAGGGCGTGGTTGTAGGAGGTTGACATGTGCCTCTTGGAATCGCTCCTCCCGCATCATGTCCATGTAATGAGCACGGGCCTCACCAATGATCACGATGCAGTGCACCGGTGAGGGAGGCACGACGGAGGAGGAGGAGGGAGACACGATGAAGGAGGAAGAGGAGGGCAGCACCACATCCTCGTAGTCTGTGTTCTCCATTGGGACGTCGACGTCCTCCATCTGCCTGCCGGCCCGCCAACGGGCAGCAATGTCGACCATCTCCTTCTTTTGCTCTGGTGTGAGCTTGTGCTAGAGAGCTTTGGCGGTAGAGAAATCCATGCTGAGAGACGGGATCGGAGGCTGATGACTGGGGCACTGGCCAAGGTATCAGATTATATAGCAATGGCGTGAGGCTTATGGACGGATGTTTGGCGTGAGAGGAGATGCCTCGGCAACTACGCGTCATCACACTTTGCGGTTCCCTTCACCACTTTGTGGTTGAACCCCCACACTCGGTCCCAAGAGTTGGAGTATGGGGCTATGATTCTTTTCTTTCAAGATAGGTCCTCCTTCGACTTGAATGTAACCTTGAGCTACAAGACGTGCCTTGTTGCATACCACTTGACCATCTTCATCTTTTTTGTTCCGAAACACCACTACTGGGAAAAAAGTTATAGGTAGGACATCATTAGTAGCGCTGGAAAATAACGACTGCTGTTGTTAATTAGTAGTAAGAGCTGGCTTTTCGCAGCACTACAAGTGAGGCCTTAGCAGTAGCGCTAGAAATATAAACGGCGCTACTGCTAAGTGGGACCCAACGAGCCCACCGACTCTAGCTGTAGTAGTAGCGCTTCCCATAATAAAGCGATACTGCTAATGTTTTAGCAGTAGCGCCTGCTATGTGAAAAACGCTACTGCTATAGGGTTCCACTCGCTGGGTGCACCCATTTTGTTCCAATGATGTTATGCTCATCCTTGGGCTTCTCCACTAGTGTCCACACTTCATTTCTACCAAAGTTGTGTATTTCTTCGTGCATGGCATTCACCCAATCCGGGTCTTCAAGTTCTTAATCTACCTTCGTATGCTCAACGCTAGAGATGAATGAGTAATGCTCACAAAAGTTAGCTAAACGAGTTTTAGAGCGGGTGATTCTCCCGGTTTGTATGTCACCGAATATTTGCTCTAAGGGATGATTCTTGTTCACCCTTGCTTGAAATCATGATAGATTTTGCTTGTTGGATTCTGGAGCTTCTTCATCATTGTCTTCCTCTTCATCATTGTTAAAGGTGTTGTTCCCTTGAGGGGATGGTGAAGGAGGTTGAGGTGGATCATCTTGATGTACTTCTTCCTCATCTTCATCTTGTCTTGTACCACTCGTGGATGCCTCCATGTAGTTTTGTGGTTCGCCTTGACGCGAGGTAGGATCTACCACTTGTGTTGACGAAGTACTTTCCTTCACCTCCATGGGACGTATCTTGCCAATGGGAAAATCTTGAATGGCTTCCGAAGGTTCCTTATCTCATACATAATTTAGCAATTGTTTGACTTGTGAACCATTAGTCTCATCAAACTTCACATCTACCGTCTCTTCAACCTTTCGAGTGAAGTTGTTATAGACACGGTAAGTATGAGAGTTTGATCCGTAACTAAGTACGAAACCTTCATGAGATTTAGGACCAAATTTAGAACAACGATGCTTATCAAGAATGTAGCACTTTGAGATGAATACTCGAAAATATCCAACTTGGGGTTTGTTACCGGCGAGAAGCTCGTATGCCGTTTACCGAGAAGCTTGTGTAGGTAGAGTCGGTTCGTTGCATGACAAGCTGTTTCCACGACTTCCTCCTAAAAGTGTTTGACGTCTTGTATTCATCGAACATCGTTCTAGCCATCTCTATGAGAGTCCGGTTCTTCCTCTCAACAACTCCATTTTTCTGAGGTGTGTACGTAGCCGAGAACTCATGTGTGATGCCTTGTTCATCAACAAAGGTATCCGCATTAGTGTTCTTGAACTCCAGTCTATTATCGCTATGAACTTTCTTGATCTTCACTTCAAATTTATTCAGGGCTTTGCGAAGACCAAATGAATTTCCATCGAAGCTCTTGTAAGCATTGGGACCAAAAAGATCCATATGAAGAAGCTTGGGTGGTCTCCTAGTAGTCATGATGTTCTTCATGGGATAACTTCCGCCCACTTGTTTCCCAGCTTGACAAGCACTACAAAGTCTATCTTTATCAAAGATAACATCTTTAACACCATGTATAGGATCGCCTTTGATGAGCTTGTCTATATTACGCATACCAACATGTCCTAGACTTCTATGCCATAGACAACCTTTAGAAGATTTTGAAATAAGACAAGTACGAGGTTTGGCTCTCTTAGTGAAATCAACTATGTATGAATCACCTCTACGGAAGCCGGAAAACACCATGTTATGATTATCTTGACGAAACAATTGGCAATCAACTTTAGTAAATAGCACATTGAAACCGAAATCGGCTAGTATAGATATAGAAAGAAGATTGTAGCTAAGGGATTCAACAAGCATGGCATTTTGAATGGAGATATCATGAGATATGGCCACCTTACCAAGACCAAGTACCTTACCCTTGGAGTTGTCTCCAAAAGTCACATACCTCCGTGGTCCATGGTTTGATGTGATCTCTTGAAACATGTCTCTATCTCCGGTCATGTGATCGGTGCATCCACTATCAAGAATCCACTCTTTTCTCTCGAACATGTAGTCTTTGAAGTTTGCCATGAGACTTAGATTCTTCATAGTTTTCCCATATTCGATGTAAAACTTCTCATCTTCATCATAGTATCCATGTTCCACAATGTTATCATCAAATGGAATATCCTCACAAAAATAAAGAGATTCGTTAGAATTTTGACCATGACAATGTTCAATATTATGAATAGGAATGGCTTCAACAATGATGTTGTTGATGATTATCACATCTCCTTTAGCACACATGAGGTCTTTAAGCTCAAAGAGACAATCATCAAATTTAGGATCACTACGCTTCATCTTGTGAAAGGCAATGGTTTTATGGAGAATGACATCAAGATTTTTCAAAGAGTAGTTTGGATATCTTTTCTCTAAACCTTTCCACAAAGTATAAGCACACTCATAGTTTTTCAGTTGATCAAACACAATCCTTGGCAATCCTCTAATGATAAGATCAACAGTTCTGAGATTATGAAGCATATCAATTTCTTCCCCGTGAGAAGGATGTAAGGGATCAATGGGATGCACATGGGGGTTCTCAACATTCTTGCTCAAATGGAATTCATCGAATAGATCAAGCATCTTGTCTTTCCATTGACTATAGTACTCCCCATTGAGAATAGATACTCTACAACTAAGACTCCCCAAACTAGGCACAACCATCTTCCTTCAATGGTGATTAAAACAAAACTATGGAGACCAAAGCTCTGATACCAATTGTGGGCTCGAGAACGGACGTCTAGAGGGGGGGTGAATAGACTAATTGGTGAAATAAAACCTAACCTTTTCCCAGTTTTATTGGTTGGCAAGTTTTAGCAATTCTATCAAGTTTAGCACACCCTACACATGCAAGTCAACGAGTATAGCAGCGGAAAGTAAAGACAAGCACATGTAAGTAAGCATAGAGAAAGGAAGATGAAACACAATAGGAACTCAAAGACTTTTCCTGTGGTTCAAATAGGTGCTGCTATCGTACGCCCATGTTGATGGATACTTCGACCCACGGAGGGTAGCAGACGTGAGAGTCCACGGAGGGCTCCACCCATGAAGGGTCCACAAAGTAGCAACCTCGTCTATTCCATCACGGCTTACGTCCATGAAGGACTAGCCTCACTCGGGGTAGATCTTCACAAAGTAGACGATCTCCTTGCCCGTACAAACTTCTTGGTTCAACTCTGCACGAAGTTGGAGACTCCCAAGTGACACCTAACCAATTTAGAAGACAAGACTCTCCAAAAGGTAATATATGTGGTGTGGATGTTGAACTCCTTTCTCTTGTACTTGTTGGAAATACGCCCTAGAGGCAATAATAAAGTTGTTATTATTATATTTCCTTGTTCATGATAATCATTTATTATCCATGCTATAATTGTGTTGATTGGAAACTCAAATGCACGTGTGAATACATAGAAAACACTGTGTCCCTAGTATGCCTCTAGTAGACTAGGTCGTTGATCAAAGATGGTCAAGGTTTCCTAGCCATAGACATGAGATGTCATTTGATAACGGGATCACATCATTGGGAGAATGATGTGATGGAAAAGACCCAAACTATGAACGTAGCATATGATCGTGTCAGTTTATTGCTATAGTTTTCTGCATGTCAAGTATCTGTTCCTATGACCATGACATCATGCAGCTCACTAATACCGAAAGAATACCTTATGTGTATCAAATGTCACAACGTAACTGGGAGACTATAAAGATGCTCGAAAGGTATCTTCGAAGGTGTCTGTTGAGTGGGCATGGATCAAGACTGGGATTTGTAACTCTGTGTGACGGAGAGGTATCTCAGGGCCCACTTGGTAATACAACATCTCAACAAGCCTTGCAAGCAAAGTGACTAAGTGTTAGCCACGGGATACTGTATTACGGAACGAGTAAAGAGACTTGCCGGTGACGAGATTGAACTAGGTATAAAGGTACCGACGATCGAATCTCGGGCAAGTAACATACCGAAGAACAAAAGGAACAATATAAAAGATTAACTGAATCCTTGACATAGAGGTTCAATCGATAAAGATCTTCATAGAATATTTAGGAACAAATATGGGCATCCAGGTCCCGCTATTGGTTATTGACCGTTGAGGTGTCTTAGTCATGTCTACATAGTTCTCAAACTTGCAGGGTCTGCACTCTTAACGTTCAGTGATGTTTCGGTAGCCTTGAGTTATGCATGGTGGTGGTGACCGAAGGTTGTTTGGAGTCCCATATGAGATCTCGGACATCACGAGGAGATCCGGAATGGTCCGGAAGTAAAGATTGATATATAGGAAGTCCCATTTTGGTCACCAGAAAAGTTTCGGGTGTTTCCAGTAGTCTACCGGGGGTGCCGGGAGGCCATCGGGAGGCCACATGGGACTTAAGAATGTCTCACCAGCCCTTAGTGGCTGGGAAAGCCATCCCAAGAGGCCCATGCGGCTAGGATGTGGGGAAATGGAAAAAACCCCAAGTGGGGGGAGGATTCCAATTAGGATTGGAATCCTACTTGGAGTAGGATTAGAGGTGGACTCTTCCACCTCCTCCACTTTGGCCGAAGCACCTATGGGGAAATCCTAGGGCTGACTCCTCCCCCTCCCTCCTATATATACTAGAGGAATAGAGCCCCAAAACACATAAGTCCATGTGCTAGTTCTCTATTCCCTAGTTCCTCCACCAAATAGATTCTGATGGTGCTTAGGCAAAGTCCTGCCGGAATAGTTCCACCACCACCGCCGCCGTGCCATCGCACTGTCAAAGAACTCATCTACCTCTCTGCTCCCTCTTGCTGGATCAAGAAGGCGGAGATCATCATCGAGATGTACGTGTGCTGAACGCGGAGGTGCTGTCTGTTCGGTGCTAGATCGGGACATATCGTGATCGGATCGCGGGACGGCTAGCGATTTGGATCGCGAAGATGTTCGACTACATCAATCGCGTTTCTTACCGCTTACCGCTTAGTGATCTACAAGGGTATGTAGATCCAATCTCCCTCTCTTAGATTCTCATCACCGTGGATAGATCTTGCGCATGCATAGCAATTTTTTTGTTTCTCATGCAACGTTCGCCAACAGTGGCATCATGAGCTAGGTCTATGTGTAGATGAGATCACAAGTAGAACACAAAGGAGTTTGTGGGTGTTGATGCTTAGATTGCTTCCTCGCTTGGTCTTTTCTTGATTTAGCAGTATTGTGGGATAAATGGCCTAAAGCAACCTTACTCGTACGCTTATGAGAGACGGGTTCCATCGACTGACATGTAACTTTGTTGCATAAAGATGATTGGCGGGTGTTTGTATCTCCTACTCTAGTTGGATTGGATTCGACAAAGGCGATCCTTGAGAAGGTTGAATAGCAATTTGTGCATCACCGTTGTGGGTTTTGCATAGGTAAGAATCGTTCTTGCTAGATACCCGTAGCAGCCACGTAAAACGTGCAACAACAATTAGAGGACATGTAACTTGTTTTTGCAGGGTATGTTGTGATGTGATATGGCCAATTACATGATCAGATATATGTGATGTATGAGATGATCATGTTTTGTATAGAATATCACGACTTGCATGTCGCTGAGTACGGCAACCGGCAGGAGCCATAGGGTTGTCTTTAATTATTTTTGCTATTTTTGATTTAGTTTATCGCTATGAGTTAGCAATAGTCATAGAAGCAATAGTTGGCACGACAACCTCATGGCGACACGGTTATGGAGATCAAGATGCTGGAGATCATGGTATCATGCCGGTGATGATGGAGATCATGCCAGTGCTTTGTAGATGGAGATCAAAAGCACAAGTTCATGGCCATATCATATCACTTATGATTTGCATGTGATGTAATCCTTTTATGCACCTTGTTTTGCTTAGGACGATGGTAGAATTATAAGGTGATCCCTCACTAAAATTCAAGATAAAATTTTGTTCTCCCCGAGTGTGCACCGTTGTGAAAGTTCATCGTGTTGAGACACCACGTGATGATCGGGTGTGATAGACTCTATGTCCACATACAACGGGTGCAAGCCAGTGTTGCACATGCAAAACACTCGGGTTAAGCTTGATGAGCTTAGCATGTATATACATGGCCTCGGAACACAAGAGACTGAAAGGTCAAACATGAGTCATATAGTAGATATGATCAACATGAATATGTTCACCATTGAAACCACCTCATCTCATGTGATGATCGGACTTGGATTGGTGAATTTGGATCATGTATCACTCATATGACCGGAGGGATGTCAATTTGAGTGGGAGTTTTTAATTTTAATAACTAAACTCATTATCTTGAACAATAGTCTTAGTAACCTTTGCAAATTTTCTGTTGTAGATCAATGGCTCGCGTAGTAGTTCCCCTGAATTTTAATACATTCCTAGAGAATGCCAAGTTGAAAGATGATGGAAGTAACTTTATAGACTGGGCCCGTAATCTGAGGATTATCCTCGCTGCTTCCCAAAAGTCTTATGTCCTTGATGCATCGCTTGGTGATCCACCCGCTCTCGTGTCATCCGAAGACGGTGTGAATGCCTGGGAGGCATGTTCTGGAGATTACTCAATAGTTCAATGTGTAATGTTATATGGCTTAGAACCGGGACTCAAAGACATTTTGAACATCATGGAGCATATGAGATGTTCCAGGAGCTGAAGTTTATCCTTGAGAATAATGCCTAGATCGAGAGGTATCAGACCTCCGATAAGTTCTATGCTTGCAAGATGGAAGAGAACGGGTCTGTCAATGAACATATACTCAGAATGTTTGGGTATCTGAACCGTCTGGCTGAGTTAGGGATGCCCCTTCCGCCGGAGGCAATCACCGACAGAGTTCTTCAATCATTGCCACCTAGCTACAAGAGCTTCGTGATGAACTATAACATGCAAGGGATGAACAAGTCAATCGCCGAGCTGTTTGCGATGCTAAAAGTCGCTGTGTCTGAAATCCATAAAGAGCATCAAGTGTTGATGGTCAATAAAACCACTAGTTTCAAGAAGAATGGCAAGGGCGAGAAGGGTAACTCCAAGAAGAGTGGCAAAGCAATTGCCCCTCCCGTGAAGAAACCCAAGACTGGATCCAAGCCAGAAACTGAGTGCTTTCATTGCAAGGGAACTGGTCACTCGAAGCAAAACTGCCCCAAGTATGTGGCCGACCAGAAGGCGGCCAACACGAAACAAGGTATATATGATATACATGTTATTCATGTGTACCTTACCAACTCTGATTGTAGTGCGTGGGTATTTGATACCGGTTTGGTTACTCACATTTGCAACTCAAAACAAGAGCTATGGAATAGACGAAGGTTGGCTAAGGATGAAGTGACGATGCACATGGGAAATGGTTCCATGGTTGATGTGATCGTCGTCGGCATGCTCGCTCTTCGATTACCATCGGGATTAGTGATGAACCTGAATAATTGTTATTTAGTGCATGCGTTAAGCATGGACATTATATCTGGATCTTGTTTATTGCGAGATGGTTACTCATTTAAATCAAATAATAATGGTTGTTCTATTTATATGAGTAATATCTTTTATGGTCATGCACCCAGTGTGAGGGGTTTATTCCTATTGAATCTCGATAGTGATGATACACATGTTCATAGCATTGATGTCAAAAGATGCAGAGTTGATAATGATAATACCACTTTCTTGTGGCACTGCCTCTTAGGTCAAATTGGTGTAAAACGCATGAAGAAGCTCCATGCTGATGGAATTTTGGAGTCACTTGATTTCGAATCACTTGACACATGTGAACCATGCCTCATGGTCAAGATGACTAAAACCCCATTCTCTGGAACAATGGAATGGGCAAGTGACTTGTTGGAAATCATACATACTGATGTGTGCGGTCCAATGAGCATTGAGGCACGCGGTGGATATTGTTACTTTCTCACCTTCACTGATGACTTAAGTAGATATGGGTATATTTACTTAATGAAACACAAGTCTAAAACATTTGAAAAGTTCAATCAATTTCAGAGTGAAGTTGAGAATCATCATAACAAGAAGATTAAATTCCTACGATCTGATCGAAGAGGAGAATATCCGAGTTATGAGTTTGGCAGTCACTTAAGGCAGTGTGGAATTGTTTCACAATTGACACCACCTAGAAAACCACAGCGTAATGGTATGTCCGGACATCGTAATCGAACCTTATTGGATATGGTGTGTTCTATGATGTCACTTGCCACTTTGCCACTATCGTTTTGGGGTTATGCATTAGAGACAACTGCATTCACTTTAAATAGGGCACCATCGAAATCTGTTGAGACGACGTCATATGAATTGTGGTTTGGCAAGAAGCCAAAGTTGTCGTTTCTTAAAGTTTGGGGATGTGATGCTTATGTCAAAAAGCTCCAGCCTGAAAAGTTGGAACCCAAAGTGGAGAAATGTGTCTTCATAGGATACCCAAAAGAGACAATTGGGTATACCTTCTATCTCAGATCTAAAGGCAAAGTGTTTATCGCTAAAAAGGAACATTTCTTGAGAAAGAGTTTCTCTCGAAAGAATTGAGTGGGAGGAAGATAGAACTTGATGAGGTTGTTGAACCTTTGTTTCAACCAGATAATAGCACATCAGCGAAAGATGTTTCTGTGGAGCCTACGACAGTTGAACATGAAGTTAATGATGATGATCATGAAGCTCCGGATCAAGTTACTATCGAACCTCGTAGGTCGACAAGGACGCGTACTGCTCCTGAGTGGTATGGCAACCCTATCTTAGAGGTCACGTTGTTGGACAACGATGAACCTATGAGCTATGGAGAAGCGGTGATGGGCCTGGATTTCAATAAATGGTTAGAGGCCATGAAATCCGAGATGGGATCCATGTATGAAAACAAAGTATGGACTTTGAAAGTATTACTTGAAGGGCGAAAGGCCATTCAGAACAAATGGATCTTTAAGAGGAAGACAGATGCGGATGGTAATGTCACCGTCTATAAAGCTGGACTTGTGGCAAGGGTTTTTCACAAGTTCAAGGTGTTGACTATGATGAGACCTTCTCACCCGTAGCGATGCTTAAGTCCGTCAGAATCATGTTAACAATAGCTGCATTTTTCGAATATGAAATTTGGCAGATGGATGTCAAAACAATGTTCCTTAGAGGTTTCCTTAAGGAAGAGTTGTATATGATACAACCAGAAGGTTTTGTCGATCGAGAGAATGCTGGCAAAGTTTTGTTGATCCATTTATGGACTGGTGCAAGCATCTCGGAGTTGGAATTTGTGCTTTGATGAGGTGATCAAAGCGTTCAGGTTTATACAAGTTTACGGAGAAGCTTATATTTACACGAAAGTGAGTGGGAGCTCTATAGTGTTTCTAATATTATATGTGGATGACATATTGCTGATTGGAAACAATATAGAAATGTTGGAAAGCATGAAGGAATATTTGAACAAGAGGTTTTCAATGAAGGACCTAGGAGCAGTTGCTTTCATATTTGGCATCAAGATCTATAGAGATAGATCGAGACGCTTAATAGGACTTTCACAGAGCACATACCTTGACAAAGTTTTGAAGAAGTTCAAAATGGATCAGTCCAAGAAGGGGTTCTTTCCTGTATTGCAAGGTGTGAAGTTGAGTAAGACTCAATGCCCATTGACCGCAGAAGATAGAGAAAAGATGAGTGTCATCCCCTATGCTTCAGCCATAGGCTCTATCATGTATGCAATGTTGTGCACAAGACCTGATGTCACCCTTGCCATAAGTATGGTCGGAAGGTTTCAAAGTGATCCAAGAATGGAGCACTAGACGACAGTCAAGAATATCCTGAAGTACCTGAAAAGGACTAAGGAAATGTTTCTCGTTTATGGAAGTGATCAAGAGCTCATCATAAAGGGTTAGGTCGATGCAAGCTTTGACACTGATCCAGATGACTCTAAGTCTCAAACTGAATACACATTTATTCTCAATGGGGGAGCGGTAAGATGGTGCAGTTCCAAGCAGAGTGTGGTAGCCGATTCTACATGCGAAGCCAAGTACATCACTGCCTCAAAGGCAGCGAAGGAAGGTGTCTGGATTAAGGAGTTCATGACAGATCTTGGAGTAGTGCCTAGTGCACTGAATCCAATGGCTCTGTTCTGTGACAACACTAGTCCCATTGCTCTGGCCAAGAAACCAAGGTTTCATAAGAGGATCAGACACATAAAGAGATGCTTCAATTCCATCTGTGATTACATCAAGGAGGAGGACATAAATATTTGCAAAGTGCACACGGATCTGAATGGTGCGAACACATTGACTAAACCTCTTCCAAGGGCTAAACGTGATCAACACCGGAACTGTATGGGTGTTCGATTCATTACAATGTAAACCACATAGTGATGTGAGCTAGATTGTTGACTCTAGTGCAAGTGGGAGACTGTTGGAAATATGCCCTAGAGGCAATAATAAAGTGGTTATTACTATATTTCCTTGTTCATGATAATCGTTTATTATCCATGCTATAATTGTGTTGATTGCTGATGACCCACAAGTATAGGGGATCTATCGTAGTCCTTTTGATAAGTAAGAGTGTTGAACCCAACGAGGAGCAGAAGGAAATGACAAGCGGTTTCCAGTAAGGTATTCTCTGCAAGTACTGGAATTATCGGTAACAGGTAGTTTTGCGATAAGATAATTCGTAACGAGTAACAAGTGACAAGTGTAGCAAAGGTGCATCAAGGTAGCCCAATCCTTTTTGTAGCAAAGGACAGGCCTGGACAAACTCTTATATGAAGCAAAGCGCTCCCGAGGACACATGGGAATTTCTGTCAAGCTAGTTTTCATCATGCTCATTTGATTCACTTTCATTACTTTGATAATTTGATATGTGGGTGGACCGGTGCTTGGGTGCTTCCCTTACTTGGACAAACCTCCCACTTATGATTAACTCCTATCGCAAGAATCCGCAACCACAAAAGAATAATTAAGGTAAACCTAACCATAGCATGAAACGTATGGATCCAAATCAGCCCCTTACAAAGCAACGCATAAACTAGGGTTTAAGCCTCTGTCACTCTAGAAACCCATCATCTACTTATTACTTCCCAATGCCTTACCCTAGGCCCAACTAATGGTGAAGTATTATGTATTCGACATTCACATAACACCACTAGAGGAGAGACAACATACATCTCATCAAAATATCGAACGAATACCAAATTAACATGATTACTTATAACAAGACTTATCCTATGTCCCCAGGAACAAACGTAACTACTCACGAAACATGTTCATGTTCAAGATCAGAGTAGTATCAATTATCATAGAGGATCTGAACATATGATCTTCCACCAAGTAAACCAACTAGCATCAACTACAGGGAGTAATCAACACTACTAGCAACCCACAAGTACCAATCTGAGGTGTTGAGACAAAGATCGGATACAAGAGATGAACAAGGGTTTGGAGAGGAGATGGTGCTAGTGAAAATGTTGATGGAGATTGACCCCCTCTCGATGGGAGGATCGTTGGTGATGACGATGGCTTCGATTTCCCCCTCGGGAGGGAAGTTTCCCTAGCAGAACAACCCTGTCAGAGCTCTAGATTGGTTTTGCCCAAGTTCCGCCTCGAGACGGCAGCGCTTCGTCCCGAAAGCTCTCTTCTGATTTTTTTCCAGGTCAAAATGCTTCATATAGGAGAAGATGGGCGTCTGAGGAGCCACAGGGGCCTCACAAGCCTGCTAGGCGTGGCCAGGGGGTGGCCGTGCCTAGCGGCCTTGTGGCCTGTTGGTGGCCCCCCTCTGGTTGATTCTTGCGCCAGTATTTTTTATTAATTCCAAAAATATTCTTCGTAAATTTTTAGGACTTTTGGAGTTGTGTAGAATAGGTATCTCAGATTTGCTCCTTTTCTAGTCCAGAACTCGAGCTGCCGGCATTCTCCCTCTTCATGTAAACCTTGTAAAATAAGAGAGAAAAGGCATAAGTATTGTACCATAATGTTTAATAACATACCATAATGCAATAAATATCAATATAAAAGCATGATGCAAAATGGACGTATCAACTCCCCCAAGCTTACACTACTAGGGAAAACCCTAGTAGTAGCGCTCGAAATATGCATAGTAGTAGCGTTGGGTCCAACGCTACTGCTATCGCGCTACAGCTAAGTTTTAGCAGTAGTGCTGGCCTGGCAAGCGCTACTACTATGTGTTGTTAACAGTAGTGCTTGCCAGGCCAGCGCTACTGCTAACTACGTATACCGCTTGGACGAACGAAGCGCTGCTGCTAATCCAGCGCTGCTATTAGATGATTTCCAGCGCTACTGCTAGTATTCCTGCTTTCGCAGATTTACACCCTCTACATATTTGTGATGTATTTATACAGGATCTATACAGTAGTTTCATCAGATCATACTAAACATACACTATTATCATCATATCATAGACATACAATACTCTCGTCATACCATCATCATCATTCAACACAAATATCATCACATCTCGAAAATAGCAATACACCAGAGTGATCATGTCATGTCTCGAATAAGTGCAAATGCATGTTCATGGCACAAACACAAGTTTTCATCATCTCTATCTAAACCATGATGTAGAGGAGAAGAACTATCAGCATGAGCAAGATGCGACTATGTAGTACTTGAGGCACTGGCGGTCCTGCCCCCGCTCATGCCGGAGTGTCCACCTCAAGTAACTACTTTCTTCTTCGGCTCTACTGTCGAACCCTCTGTGGCTAGCACCTGGGTACCTGTACACCTCGGCCTAAGTGTGTGGCCAGTGGCCGTAGACTCCTGGAACCCTCCCAACGAACAAGACATGCCAATCCTTCACCATCTCTGATCTATGTACCTGCATCGACAGTTGATCAATTGAACGATAATATGCAACATGATGTACTTAAGAAAACAAAGAGGCATAATTAGAAAAATACAAGCAACTTATAGTAAACATAAGTGACGAAGTTCCTCATATATACCCAAACTAATTAACTAGCTAGAGCGATCAGTCCTCCATGTCGGTAGTCCAATCTTCATAGTCAGGGATGAAGCACCCGAGCTTCGTGAAAGGTTTAAGGTCCAGACGCTGAGCGACTAGCAGCGCTCGGACATCATCCCGCATCATTGTTGGCCCATGGTAGAACATCCTTGTTGGTTCGAGGACCTGCTTCATCATCACTTGGGCAAGTTCACACTGTACGCGATAAAACTCATCTCGGAGTGGATGATCTGGTGTCTGTCCTATGCTTGTGACCCAGCTGACAATCTCGACATCTTCGGTAGTAGGTGACATGCGAAGGCGTTGATTATCCCTTCTGTACTCGAGCAGGTGATGCATGAGGTAGAATCCATCAGCCTGACTGGTGTGCGGTTGTTGGATGCAGTAGAAGTCAGTCTTATGGCGGAAAACCAGCCCGTCCTTCCTATTCCTTTTCACCTTTATATATCCACCAGACATGTTGAAGGTAAATAGGGCACTATTGAGAACTCTCTTTACGTGTGTGTAATCCTTTTTCTTGATGTTATTTGATGAGTCCAAGTATATAGCATGGGAGTATTCTGGGTACAGAATGATGAGCACGGCGCCGCCCCCGCTGTGCAAATGAAGTACACCTCTACTTAGCCTCCATGCTTGCAAAGGAATGATTAACACTAATGAAAGGATATGCGCGGATGACTTACGTGGGATGATAAGGCAGGAGAAGTGCTTCCTTGTCCTTATTAGCGATCATGAATCTGCCGAGGTACTTGCTCGCATAGTCACGATGCTCTTTGCAAACTGCCAAATAGCTCTCGTGCATGTAGAACGGGTCCACGATGCAGATATATCGTATGTTCTTGATCCTGATGAAGTAGTTGAGAGACATCACATACATGCGGATGAACTGGAAATCTAGCTTGGTCAAGTGGAACATGTTGTAGATTTAGTCAAATCACAGGATGAACTGATTCATGGGCCACGTGTCGACGTACAACTTCCCACCCGGCACCTGAGCCGCGTAAAGCGGGTATCCTGGTTTTCCGCGATCAGAAGGATTTTCTCCCTGGCCAGCACATCTTCACGGAGTCTCCTTAGATCATTGTTCAGTATGTTATCTAGCGCTTTGGGGGGTAGGATCGGCTTGCCGGTGACATGGAAACGATTCTTACCTTCGACAGGTATTCTGTCTACCACCCGGGGCTTCAGAGGCGGCTGGCTGCTTGAAGCAGCTCTAGCGCCTTTAGGGCCTTTCTTTTCCAGTCTCCTCCTTGGCTTCTTGGTGGGTGGCAGCGGTAGTGAGCCCAACATACCTTCCCTAACCACCCCCCAAGTGTTGTCGGGCTAAACATTGGACGGGCCTCGGGGGGGTTGCTGGGTAGAGGCGACATCTGGAGGCATCTCCTGCGAGGATTGCTTGAAGAGAGACTTTTGCATTCTGCCTTAGGATGTTCCGTCTCCGGCAAATCAGGCAACATCAAGTCATCATCTCCATGCTCATAGCCTGAGTGTTCGTCGTCCTGAGCCATCAACCTTCCATCATCGTAGGCGGTATTGAAATACTTGTCTGGGTCATCATCCTCCTCATCCATTTCATCAACATTTGCTTCTTCGACAACGGGGGCGACATGATCTGGCACTAATGGAGGCTCTCCCTCGCGTCGTTCGCTACCACCCGCCACGACAGGTGCTGGTAATGTGGTAGGTGGGGTGGTGTTCACACCTTCTTGAGAAGGTGGTGTTGGCGTGATACTGGGTGCCTCGAGACGAAGAAGAGACTTCGGCCAAGGCAAGAACCAGCTCTTGCATGCACCAATCCTCGGGGGGGGGGGGTCTTGTCATCATCGGCTTGTAGTGGAGGAGGCAAATCCTCGAAGCCCGCTAAGACACTGGACACGTTAACCTTGAAGACGCCATCGGGCATCTCTCGGTTGTGGAACATGTGGTCCTTCGGCTTCACGATCATTGCCTTTCCCACGGCCACCTTCTGGCCCTTGATGTCGTACAGTAGGGTGCACGGGGTATCGTCGGCCTATGAAGAACACATGTTTGCGACGTCAAACATCCGAAAGGCAACTGAAACAGAAGACTATAGACATGCTGGTGAAAAGGGTATGACACGTAATTACCGTGAGGGCGTCGAGCTCAGCCAGCAATGAAGGCCCACCGAGCATGCAAGAGACGGAGGTCGGGCTACTATGAACAGGAGCGTGACCTTTTGCGATTGCTTGAGCAGGTGTCGGTGTTGTGGTGTTCGCCGAATTGCTCCCGACAAAGCTGGGAAGGGGAAAGTCCTCCGGCCGTGCATTTGGATAGTTCTTCGTGAAATCGAAAAGTGCCGGAATCAAGCTGACCACCGCGTCAGTGACCACTGCATTGACGGCCCCACGCAACTCTTCTTTGGTCTCAGCTTTGGTCTTATTGACCGCAATCGCGATCTTCTCGTTGATGGTCTGCTGAGTGATGACCGACCGTCTCTTCCTTCTTTCCTCTAGCTCCTCGCGGTAGCACGTCTTCCACGAGGCGCCATCTCTGACGCAATGCACACATCCATAGGATGGCGGCTTGTCCACCGGGACCTTTTTTTAGTATGTTCAGGGCCCGGTTGAATGGGGTGTCCCACTTGGGCCTCGCCGATGACTGTGACGACTCGTCGCTTTCGGCTGCCTTTTGGTGCTGCTCTTTCTGCAAAAGGGACATGGATGGTTTACTAATGTGACAAAACTTGTAGTCTCATGAACTCCCTCTGTGTTAAGATAAAGAAGAAGCTAATATGATAATGTGTTAAGATAACAATTACCAAAAGTCTCATGAACTCCCTCGTGTTCGGGTCTGTGTAAAAGATCTTGTTGACTTTGTCCCACTTGTACCGGGCCCTGATCCAGTCATGCTCCAGTGGGTCGGTGGACTCCGCCAAGGGGTCTGGGATTCCGTGATTTTCATGTTCGGCGTCCTCCTTGGCCCATACGTGCCTCTTCCCCTCGTAACCACGGCTTTCGAGGCGGTGGGGAGGCGTGTTCCTGGCCTGGAGCGCCTTCATTTTCTTCGACCTTGCCTTGACTTCTTCTTTATCACAATTCTCCTTGAATTTTTAAAAGTCCTCTTCCGTTATTGACGGATTATCAGCATGAATCTTGAACCATGGTTCATTCTTCGCAATCGCTTTTTTCACCCGAACTTTCTAGGAGGATAAGTCGTTGGTGAATGTCACCATCGCCTTGGCGTTTATCTCTGTCATGGTGACATCGTCCCACGGGTCTTTAAATGTGCTTTCATCCCGGTCGGGGAACAGGAACCTATTGTGCAACTTCTTTAGGAGCATGTGCTCCATATGTGGTATCTTCTTCAACAGAACGTCATTGATGTTCGCGGTTTCCCTAAGGATGCATCCTAGTTGATTGCCCCAGCATGAGCACGCTTCCCCTGATGCCGTTGGCTCTAACTTGTTGGGGTGCATCTCCGTGACCACAATTTGTCTGATGCCGAGCTTGTTTGGTTTTCATGACCTTTTCTTCTTCGGTGCTTTACCAGTATGACAACATCGTTGCCGGTCTCGGGGGTGGTGTCGATGCTGGTGCCAGTGCTGGTGCCGGTGTCGGTGTCAGGGTTGGTGCCACTGCCGCCACCATGCAACCCCGTCTAGTGTTTGTCCATGTAATCGAAATACTGATTTGCTGCCTCGTGGGGGTCTACTACGAGGCGAGCAGAACCCCCGGCTTCGGCATCGGTAGACATGTTTCCTATTCAACAATTGTAAATAAAAGATATAATGAAGAGAAAAAACGGGCCTATTGTAGGGTAACATGGCAGAAAACAAAAAAATTCTGACCTACGCACCAGCCCAGGACCACTATGGAGACTGCATACAAGGTTTGATCATTTTCGTTACCGACTCGTAGCGCAGCGGAAGTAGAGTTGATGACGAACGGCGGTGCAGATCCCCGCGGCTAGGATTTTACAACCTCCCAACCACGAGGATGTATACCCTCATCTGCCCCGTGGACAGCCCTCCGGGAGGCGGTTGGACAGTCCCTCGGATGGTGTCGCGGACAGCCCTTCCGGAGGACCTCCAAAACTTGGACTGTCACTCGGACAGCCCTTCGGGAGGACCTCCAAAACTCGGACGGTCACACGAACAGCCCTTCGGGAGGCACTCTCGAACTAAGACCGAAACTACAGTCTCTCTATGGAGTTGCACACATACGGTGACATCTATCCGATAGGGCTTCGCCGTCCAGAACTAGTTCCCACCGGAACCCAGACAGCCTTTTGGCTCTACGAAACTCTTTTCGTGGGAGGGAGAGAAGAAGCCAGATAATGCATGGCATGTGTATGAGAGTTGGAGTGGGGATGGAGAGCTCCTCTCCACCTCCTTTTATAGGGGAAGGAGGGGGGGTGGCTGAAATTTCAGCCACATGACAAGCACCCACAAAACAAGGAAGCATGTTCCCACCAAACATGGAGAAAAATGTTCCCTTGTCCATGGTGTTCCCCCATGGGGCCCCACCTTCCTCCCAACACTCTCCACCATTTGTGGAGGCTACCCCCACCATGGGGGCCCCCAACACCTTTTGTCCAGCCACAAGGGGCTGCCCCCCAAAAGGGAGGTGCCCCAAAACAGCCCCACGAAACGTGGGATCTTGTCCCCTCACGCCGGGACAAGATGTTTTCCGCGACTATTACTTCGGAAAAATTCTAGAAGGCCCCAGAACATTTCCGGCACCCTCTAAAATTATCTAGACACGCTCTAGAACATTTCCGGTATGGTGGTTTAATATAAAACCATCTTCGTTTACCTGGTAAACAATTCCCTCAGCTCCGAAAACCTTTTCCGGTTTTTTCTCTGAAAAATTCCAGAAATTACCAGACCGATCTCGCAACCTCCAAAACATTCCCGGTGCATGCCGAAATCTTTTTGGATCAATGGTTTTATCCGAAACAACTTTTCGGTTTTACCAAAACTTTTTCGATGTTCTCTCCAAAACTTTTCTGCTGTCTCCGAAACTATCTCAGTGACTTTCTCTCGGACTCCTTGTCTAGTATTCAGCAGATAGATGACCCTTAAGCGTGTGACCCTATAGGTTCAGTGAAGTATAGACATGACCCGGAACCCCTTCCGATCAATGATCAACATCGGAGCCGTGGACACCCATATTGACCCCTATACCCACATGAATGAATATTCGTGTGCTATTCCTGTTGCTTCGCGATATGTTACAAATACCCGAGGTGAGACATGTTGGCATCCTCATGGATCAACAACTTGTCCACTATGCCAGTTACCTCGTTACCGGTATTGTTCTCTTTTCTCGTTCCCGTGTTCCGGCATCCCCGTGATCAAATCACAAAGTGTCTGGCCAGACGATGATGGATACCGTAACACCGAGAGGGCCCAGAGATATCTCTCCATTGTCGGAGGAGCAAATCCCAATCTTGATCTATCAAGTTACTTGACATACTTTTCCATGAACCCGTAAGCCGCCGTAATAGCCACCCATTTACGGATGACGTTTAACAAACCCCAAAGTTCATGAAGCAAGCATGAAGAAACTCGATACTCTCATGGTCTAAGGAATTATGCAAACATTAAATTCTCTGTGTTATTAACCATTAACTTATGACGAATGTATCTCATAGCATAACATTAATTCGGGTCGATTCAACACAAATGTTCTTCTAACATTGTGCCCTCAAAATTGCTGGCATAGCCATGCCCATGATCAGGAAAACAGGATCATCATACAATACTTGAGCCAGTCTTAGAGGCCAGACTAGGAATACAATTTACCATTTATTATTCCACACGTTCATATGAGTCTTCCTTCAAGCCTCGTGGTTATTGTAGACTCGAGAACCATAGCAGTTATAGCATGGAACATAAACCTAATTATGAACAGGGAGATAATCAATAACATTTATTATTGCCTCTAGGGCATATCTCCCACACCTATATATATTTGGTCGGAATGTTGATTCATTCCCCTTCCGGCAAATCCCGCGTACTCCATATGTCCTAGTTTCTAGCACAAGTTGCGTCTGAAATTTTCGGCATGACCTTTGCTAAAAAGTGGACATATGGAGCACCTGAAATTTGCCGGAACGGAAATAAATCAACATTTCGGCAAAACATAGTCCACTCAAATATTTTGCCAAAACATGGCTGCCTCATTAGTACAGTGATTTACATGCTTGAACTTATAAGATAAAAACAAGATACCATGGCTTCGTTGATAGTGAGTTTCTGTTCACTCCATTTTTATGGGAAAACTCCTAAAAGGGGCAATACACATCTAGGAGAAAATCCTAATCTATATCAACAAGTTTGATTCCAAGAAAAAATATCATAAAAAGGTGAAAGCGCATAAGAGCATACACATGCTTGTTATCGTAAGCCCGTTGTTGCACCTGTCTTCATGTGTTTGTTTATGAACGGAAAACTAGAGAATGCAAATTTTGACCTCCTAATTCATGTGAATTGCTGGGTTGGTCTCACCCCCATCTGCTTAAGTTATCCTGCACTTACTAGTACAAGAAAAACCATTGTGCGTTGCTCTAGTTAACAACTATACTAATGCATCTAAATAAATAAAGTGTAGCCCCTATTGAGCAAGGGAATATATATCTAAGTCAATTGACAAATTAAGTTCCCTCACGGCGAGCATTAATTAAGAAATTCTCACTTCTAAGTTAGAAGTAAGAATTGGATCTTTTGATATTGCATAGCTTGATCAAAGGGGCTTAGGCTACTTAGCCCCTGTTTTTGTTGTTGCTTTGCTTTCAAATGGCAGAGCTAGAAAACACAACCATGCCCACCTAAGTAGAAGGTCACGAGTAATCAAACAGATGAGCATACGGGTGCCCTAACCCTGGCCCTAGGAATCAACCAATTCGTGTCACTAGTAGCAAGCAGATATACAACGATGACACCTAGTCAAAGAAATTTTGGCACCACAGCCCAAACAAAACCCTAGAACTGAACTCTTGATGACCAGACATTTGGCATCAAACAACATCTATCATCACCAAAGCCCAAACAGAGCAAAATCTAGAAATTGAAATGGCTCGATGGGCATGGGCATGAGAGGAAGCAGAGGAGAGGGGAGGGATGGGATGGGGTTTTACCTTGGACGGAGTAGAAGAAGAAGTGGCCACCTTTGGCGCGGGAGCAGCACGCCAGGGAGAAAAGGAGCGAGCTCGGGGTCGGGGGAGAGGAGACGAGCGGGTGCAGGTCAGCTGGCAACGCCGTCGCCCTAGATCTGGTCGGGATCCTTCGCCATCGCAGGCTGGGGGAGCTGGATAGGCAGAGGAGGGATAGTCGGGTCCGGCCAACTGGGCCTGGGTTGGCAGATAGAAGTAAGGTCGGAGCAGCGGCACCGCGGACGAGGAGGAGGCCGGCGTCAAGGCCGAGGGCGGGCAGGGGCTCGGGTCGGCGTCGAGGTCCAGGACGAGGAGGAGGCCGGAGGAGGCCGGCGTCGAGGCTAACGGCAGCGCGGGCGACGACAGCGCAGGGAGAGGAGAGGTGGGAGTGGGGGGAGAATGGGAACTGGCGAAATTTTGAGCCC
Source organism: Hordeum marinum (assembly GCA_022496015.1). Lineage (NCBI taxonomy): Eukaryota > Viridiplantae > Streptophyta > Magnoliopsida > Poales > Poaceae > Hordeum > Hordeum marinum. The sequence continues at coordinate 65,371,628 of CM039675.1, forward strand.
GCGTGGGGGTTAACCCCAAATAGCAGTAGCGCTGGTTTAGGAACCAGTGCTATAGCTACCTTAGCTATAGTGTTGGTTCCTAAACCAGCGCTGCTGCTAAATATTCCATTTTTTTTCCTTTTCTAGTTTTTAGTTTTCTTTTCTTTTATTATTTTCTGTTTTCTTTTCTTTTCTTTTGTATTGCTTTCTCCCTTTTGTTTTTGTTTTTTTGTTTTTTTGTTTTTCTCCCGACGGCGACGTCTCCCTCGCATACTGCGCGAATATTATCACCGGAACCATTCATGTGGTGGTAACATATCAGTTGACCGATAACGGTTACTTAAGTGCGTACACAAAATAGATACATATATATATATATAAATGATGGTTTCTGATCAGCTGCGTCGACTATGTTTCACATTGAGCTTCTTCCCTTTCTTGTTCGTTGCCGAGTAATTGAGCCCCTCCTTGTGACTTTTCCGGAGCCATGGAGTATGATCTTTCTTAGGTAATGTAGTATTTATTCTTCTTTTCATGTATGCTTCATCGTCATCGTCATCTTCCCTCATTGGGTTGCTATATTGGTCGTAGTCTTCCTCGTTGGCGACTCCATCCATTCCGATGATGCTCCTTTTGGATCTCCTCACGACAACACGGTTGGGATTGGCCGAGTCGGTTATGAAGAAGCATTGTGTCACGTGCTTAGCGTGTACCCATGGCTCATTTTTGGCAATGATATTAACGTTCAGGGGAGTGCTCTTCGCGTCGGGTATAGACATGGTGGTGAAATACTTGTTTTCTCTTACGACGTCCTTGGCCCATCTGGCATGAAACATCGTCGCATCGTGCATTCCAGCATAGTCAATCTCCCAGATCTCTTCGACCCTTCCGTAGAATCTTTCAGTTGTGTCGTTGGCGTCGGTCACGCATTGAATTGTCACCTCGGAGTTCTGGTAATCACTGTCCACGTCTTTGGCCTCTGTGTAGAATGTGTACCCATTGATATCGTAGGACTGATAGGTTGCGAGCTTGGGCGTGGGGCCATGTGCTAAGGCGTGTATTAGCAATCCGTTCAAACTGCCCTCTTCCGGGGATTTTCAAGAACTTGCTCTTTGAACCAACGCGAGAAAGTGGCGTTGTGCTCTACAGTAACTTCGTCGTCCGTCTTGAGCATCCCCTTATCATGGTACTTCTTTGTGATGCTTTATTTGTGTCGTGCCACATAATCATCTACCACATCTAGGTGTTGTAGCACTACTAAATTAGCCATGTCAAAGTCGTTCCATCAATCCGAGTAGTCCACATGCAATTCCCTTCGGCCGTTGTTATGACCATCTCCTTCGAGCTTCCCATCATGCTTCCTAACAGGCAAACCCACAACAGGGTCTCCGATGCCTATATAATTCTCGCAAAAGGAGACACACTCATGCGTCAAATACCCCTAGACGATGCTCCCTTTGGGACAGGACATGTTACGAACAAATCCTTTGATGACCCCATTCATCCTCTCGAATGGCATCATGCTGTGAAGGAATGTTGGCCCGAGGTCGATGATGTCGTCCACAATGTGGACACACAGATGCACCATGACGTCAAAGAATGCGGGCGGGAAGTACATATCAATCTCACATAGTATGACAATGATCTCTTCATGTAGCCTTTGGAGTTGCTTCACACTTATGGACTTTCAGGAGATAACATTGAAGAAGTTGTAGAGACCAGTAAGCGTGTCATGGACGTGCTTCTCCATTATCCCTCTAATGGCAACAGGGAGTATCTACGTCATCATCACGTGACAGTCATGAGACTTCATCCCGCTGAACCTTTTCTTCTTGGGGTCTAGAAATCTGCTTATCTTCCCACAGTAACTGGAACTGACTTTGATTCCCATAAGGCACTTGATGAATTGATCAATCTCCTTCGCACTTAAGGTGAAGCAAGAAGGGAGGCAATAATTCTCCTCCTTCTTGTTGACTTTTCTGCCCCTTTCCCCCTCCTACGTCTCTGTCTCCGTCTCCTTTGTTGACTTTTTATGGTGGAGATCTTTCTTGATCTTCAAATCTCCAAGTCTTTCCTTGCCTTCGGCCCATCCTTGGTCTTCTCTGGCATTTTCATCAGTGTGCCAAGCAAGCTCTCGAGGACATTCTTCGTGATATGTATTTGATCAAGGCAATGAGGCGTGTCGTGATTGGTCCAGTACTTCAAGTCCCAGAAAACAGACCTCGTTTTCCATACCTTCAGCAGCGGCTCCGGCGCCTTTTTGATCTTTCCCAGCGCGGGGCATTGTTCCCAGTTTCTCAACAGCTTGTTGATTTCTACGCCGCTCCTCTTACGTGGAGGTACTCGAAGCTCATCCAACCCATTGAATAGATCTTCACGCTTTCTCCACGGGTCATCCTTCTCGAGCCATCTACGATGCCCCATGTACACGATTTTCCCGGACCCTCCATCTTTCGTTGACGTAAGCTACTGAGACGTTGTATCATCCATGCACCTCGTGCATCCGCAGTATCCATGGCACACCTGGCCTGAGGTGTACCCATAACCGAGATAGTCATGCACCGTCGTCATCAGCATGGCTCTCATATGGAAATACTCTCCTTTGCTGGCATCCCATGTCCATGCCAGCGTTTTCCATAACGTGTCTAGCTCCTCTTGCAGAAGCCCCATATACAGGTTAATACTATTTCCCGGTTGTTTCGGCCCTTGAATCAGCATGCTCATGTGTACGTACTTTGTCTTCATGCACTTCCATGGGGGGAGGTTGTACATCCATACACACACGGGCCACGTGTTGTGGTTGGTATTCTGGTTTCCAAATGGATTCATGCCATCGGTACTCGCACCAAGCATGATGTTCCTTGGATCTTCTGCAACAAATCCATATACGGCGTTGAATGCTCTCCACTGGCTACCATCTACGAGGTGTCTCAGCTTCGGTTCATCTCCATCGTCGGGCTTCTTCCTCTCCACGTGCCAGCACATGAGCTTTGCTTCCTTAGGATCTACGAAATACCGCTATAGACGGGGAGTGATCGGAAAGTACCATACAACTTTCTGAGGAGCTTTCTTTCCTGCCTTCTTGTGTCGAGAAGCATTGCACATTGGACAGTTGGTTTTTTCCGCGTGCTTCCCCCGATAAATGATGCAATCGTTGATGCATGCGTGGTACCTAATGTGCGGTAAATCAAAAGGGCAAACGATTTTCTTGGCCTCCTCGACACTAGTAGGACACAGGTTCCCTGCGGGAAGAACTTTATTATGTAGATACTTCAAATGCTCATCGAGGCTTTTGTCTGTCCATTTGTTTTTGGCCTTCGTCTTCAGAAGTTCGAGCGTGAAACTCAAGCGGGTCACCTCGGGATCGCAACCGTCATACAATGGAGTCTTCGAGTCTACGTCAAGTTGCACTAGCTTGGCCTCCTCTCTAGAAGCAGCTCTCTCGCTAGTCGTACTCTTGCGAAGGAGGTCCCGAACATGAGGGTCCTGCACGACTGCACTTAGTAGCTTCGAAGACTGCGGTGTGACCTCTTCTCCGCCATGTCCGGACTCTTCTTCGTCGTGTTCGGAATCTTCTCCGATGTTCTCATTTCTAGACTCTTCCTCGGCGCCATCGTCGTGTCGATCGGTCATCTCTTCGTCGAGCCCCATGTCGTTATTCCCTGCCATGTGGATGTCCTCATCATCATCAGCTTCTTCACTTATCCACTGAGTATAGCCATTCATGAAACCATTCTTCAACGGGTGCGCCTTCAAAGTGACACGATCAAAAGGGTCCAAAAGGACTCCTTCCTTGCATCTTGCACATGGACATCTAATCCTAGTACGATTATTTGTGTACATGTGCATCACCGCGGATTGCATGTACTGCTCCACCTTCCATGCACTCACCTTCATGACCGACTGCACGGTATAACATGCAAAAGGGTTATAAAATAAATAATGCATGCATGCTTCAAAGTCATATAAAATTTTGGCATGACGTTGCCTAAAAATAGGACATATTGAGTTTGCTCGAAATTCACCGAAACGGAAATAAATCGACATCTCAGCGAAACATAAGCAACTCGAGGGCATGTCACTCACACAAATCTCTCCATATATCCCAAACACACATATTCGCATTCACACACATATTCCCATTCTTTAAATGAACAACTTTTTACTCACCTATATATCTAGCAAGAGCGATACCGATCGAGAGACTACGCCATTAATTAGATGATCAGAGAGACCGATCGAGACGTGTGGATGACTAAATAGCTAGCTAGATCTAGTTTTTGGGGAGGAGAGGTGAATCTAGCTAGCTAACTAATGAAGAGAGAGTTATGTTGGAGGGGGACATTAATGGGGGAGAGGAAGAGAGGTAGGTAAAAGAGAGATAACGTGAGAGAGGCCATTTATGGAGGAGAGTTATGGTGGAGGGGACATTAATGAGGAGAGAATTAGAGAGGTAGGAGGAATAGAGAAGAAGAGAAACAATGGTGGAGAGTGGAGAGGGGAAAGGAGGGGAGAGGGCAAAGTGGGGGAGAGGGAGGGGGTGAAAAGGTGGCAGCAGCCGCAACTAGCAGTAGTGCTGCTTACAAAAACGTGCCGCTACTGTGGTACTTAGTAGTAGCGCTTTCCTGGAAAAGCGCTACTACTATGTGTGGCATATTAGCAGTAGCGCTTGCAAGTCAGAAAGCGCTACTGGTAGTGATCTTAGCAGTAGCACGTTCTCCCTCCCAGCGCTGCTACTATAAATAGTGTCAGTGGGGTCGTCGGGGCCACCTTAGCAGTAGCGCTTTCTTAGCACCCAGCGCTACTGCTAATCCCTTAGTTGTAGCACTGCCGGAATACAGCGCTACTGGTAATTAGCAGCAGCGGTTTTATTTTTCTAGCTCTACTAGTAGGCTCCTGTCTATAAGGTTTCCCCTACTAGTGTTAGACCTCACTTGCCCTCAAGCGAAAGTCGAGATCGATGAATATGACCGCATGTTTAGAGATAGAGGTGTCGATAAAATAAAATACAGACATGAGGGCATCATGATCAACTTTAGAACAGCAATGCTCATTGTATGAGATTCTTTATATTAGAGTAACAATTCATTCACAAGATAAAGTATGAGCCAAGAACTCTATTGACAACCAACAAACTATGATCTGAGTCAATGAAGCAATTGACAATTTATCATAACATCGGAAAGAGTCAATATAAGAGCTTGTAAAGCAAATCCACATACCCAATCATCTTTTAGTATTCCACAATTGCTAGCACTCACGCGGTACCCATGGGGTCAAAGCTTTAATCGAACATAGAGGAAGATAGGGACTTATAGTATTGCCTCCTAACTATTCACCTCAAGGGTGATGTCAACTATAATAACCCATGGTAACCCACATCCGAGTGGCTATATAAGTCTAGATCATTCCCCAACACATAATGCTTGCCAAGAGAGATGAAATATAGGAATTGGTGAAGACCACCATGACTCTTGCATAAAGGTAAGTACTATAAAGTAAAAGTAAAGTAACAGATAGGCCCTTCGCAGAGGGAAGCAGAGGTTGTCATGCTCTTTTTGTTTAGGATACACAAGCTCTTAGTGTAGAGGAATGTCGGGTTGTATTGCCCTTTGTGATAGCAACCTTTATTATGCAGTCTGTTGCTTTTATTTCTTCACTATCACAAGTTCGTACAATGCTTATTTCCCTTACAACAAAAGATCACATATATTTAGGAGCAATTTTTATTGCCTCTTTGCACCGATAACAACTTACTTGAAGGATCTTATTCAATCCATAGGTAGGAATGGTGGAATCTCATGGAAAAACTGGGTTGAGGTGTTTGGATGCACAAGTAGTATCTCTACTTAGCACGGAAGTTTGGCTAATGTGAGGTGGAAGCAAGCACAAAATGTTGGAGGATCTAAAACCGTATGACTTCTATACGGATGCAAGCAAACATAACCTATTATGTTGTCTTGTCCAACATCAACTTCTTGGCATGTGATATTTTAATGGGTGGTTACAATCATAAAAGATGTCCAAGATAATATATTTATATGTGAATCTCTCTTTCTTTATCACTTCCTTCCAATTGCACCAATGACCAATTACTATGTTTGTTAACTCCCAACAAATTTCAATCACCATACTTTTTATATCTGAAGTCATTACTCCCCATAAGATCATTATGTATTCTATTTGCTTTAGTTCTATTATACTTTATTGCTTTCAAGAGCATAGTAATCTAGCAAAGCCCTCTCATCAAAACTACTTTTTATTACATAACTCTCGGACTTGCTTACATAAGGGGAGCAAAAGCAAAAACTAAAAGGTAGACCATACTAAAACTTTTATTCTACTAGATCAAAACAAAAATAAAAAGGATCAAGCTAGGAGAGATAAAAACAAAAAGGGAAAAGCAAAAATATGTGGTGTGATACGATACCGGGGCACCTCCCCAAATCTTGGCACAAGCCAAGGGGAGTGCCCATACCCATGTGCTCAGGTGTCCTTCTTCGGATGTGATAGTGGTGGAGTCGTTGATGAGGATGGTAACTTGTCCTCCGTCTTCCAAGGCATAGGCTCACCATCATAAAAATATGAACGAGTCTCCAGAATCCTCAAATCTGCAGCCAAACTCATTCTCTTAAATCTGTATTCATACTCACATTTTTGGTTTTGCAGATCATAGATCTAGGCTTGGAGATGCTCAATTTTCTCGTAAAGCTTGAAGATGTGCTCCCCGATGTCCTTGGTGTCCAACTTGTGTTTATGGGTAAACTCCAAGATCATCGTATGATTGGCATTGAGTCCACGTTCCACCATCCCTTGGCACTTGAATACTTGTTGCTCCATTGCTTCGAGCCTTGTTTCCACGCTTCTAGTCTTCTTCGACCCCTCAACGTCACGGATGTGCAGCACCCCCTCACGCATCTCAATGGTTTGAGTGTGTTGCAGCACCTCCGCAAGATAAGGGTTGATGACCTTCTCAAAAAACTTGTCCTTCGGAGCACCAGGGGACGCCATGACAATCTAAATCTACGGCAGGAACAACTCAAAACGAAAACAAGAGGTATTGTCGTGATACGAGAGTCGAAACCTTCGGGATATTATATAATGAATTTTTGCTGACTCGAAGGGATGTTCCACAAGAAAACGGAGTCCGGGGCGCACGGGGTGGTGACAAGCCCCCTAGGCGCGATCAGGGGGGTGGCCGTGCCTAGGAGGCTTGTCGCCTCCCCGTGCGTCCTTCAGACTACTTTTTATTTTCCTAATTTTTAAATATTCCAAAACTGAATAAAATTGCTACTGAAAAACTTTTGGAGTCGGTTTACTTACCGTACCACGTACCTATTCCTTTTCGGAGTCCGAAACATTCTGGTAAGTCTCCCTAATATGCTCTTCGGGAGTTATGGTATTGATAACATCGGTTTCAACATTAATGGGAGTACCTGAAATATAGTGTTTGATTCTTTGCCCGTTTACCACCTTTGGATTTGTGCCTTCAGCGTTGTTGATCTTGATGGCACTGGAACAATATACCTCCTCGACGATGTAAGGCCCTTCCCATTTGGAGAGGAGTTACCTGCAAAAAATCTTAACCGAGAATTGTATAGCAAGACATGATCACCTACATTAAATTCACGCTTTTGTATCCTTTTATCATGCCATCTCTTAACTTTTTCTTTAAACAGATTGACATTCTCATAGGCCTGGGTTCTACATTCATCAAGTGAGATAATGTCAAATAACCTCTTCTCACCAACAAGTTTAAAATCATAGTTGAGCTCTTTGATTACCCAAAAAGCTTTATGCTCTAGCTCTAGAGGTAAGTGACATGCTTTGCCATAAACCATTTTATACGGAGACATACCCATAGGATTCTTGTAAGTAGTTCTATAAGCCCATAATGCATCGTCAAGTTTCTTAGACCAATTCTTCCTAGATCTATTAACCGTCTTTTGCAAGATCAATTTAATTTCTCTATTGCTTAATTCTACTTGACCACTAGACTGAGGATGATAAGGATATGCAATTCTATGATTAAAATCATATTTAGCAAGCAATTTATGGAAAACACCATGAATGAAATGTGAACCACCATCAATCATTAAATATCTGGGGACTCCAAATCTAGGGAAAATAACTTCTTTAAGCATGTTAATAGAGGTGTTATGATTAGCACTACTAGTTGGAATAGCTTCTACCCACTTAGTAACATAATCAACAGCAACTAATATACGAGTACACCCGTTGGACGTTGGAAAAGGTCCCATATAATCAAAACCCCAAACGTCAAATGGTTCAATAAAAGGAGAGTAATTCATAGGCATTTCCTGACGTCTACTAATATTGCTAATTCTTTGACATTCATCACATGACAAGACAAACTTACGAGCATCCTTGAAGAGAGTAGGCCAATAAAAACCATATTATAATACCTTATGTGCAGTTCTATCTCCGGCATGGTGTCCTCCATAGGCCTCGGAATGACACTTACGTAGGATCTGTTCCTGTTCATGCTCAAGTACACAACATCTAATAACACCATCTACTCCTTCTTTATAAAGGTGTGGGTCATCCCAGAAGTAATGTCTTAAATCATAGATTTTTTTCTATTGTTGGTATGTGAAACTAGACGGTATAAATTTAGCAACAATGTAATTAGCATAATCAGCATACCAAGGAGCATTATGAGAAGCATTTATGACAGCTAATTGTTCATCAGGAAAGCTATCATCAATAGGTAGTGGGTCATCAAGAACATTCTCTAACCTACACAAGTTATCTGCTACGGGGTTATCAGCACCCTTTCTATCAACAATATGCAAATCAAATTCTTGTAGCAGAAGAACCCACCTGATAAGTCTAGGTTTAGCATCTTTCTTTTCCATGAGATATTTGATAGCATCATGATCAGTGTGAACAGTTACTTTAGAATCAACAATATAGGGTCTAAACTTATCACAAGTGAACACAACTGCTAAAAATTCCTTTTTAGTGGTAGCATAGTTTCTTTGAGTACTGTCTAAAGGTTTTCTAGCATAATGAATAACATTTAATTTCTTATCAACTCTTTGTCCTAGAACAGCACCAACAACATAGTCACTAGCATCACACATAATTTCAAAAGGTAGGTTCCAATCAGGTGGTTGAACAACAGGTGCAGAAACCAAAGCATTCTTGAGAATTTCAGAAGCTTCTACACAATCATATTCAAAAACGAAGGGAACATCTTTTTGCAAAAGATTAGTGAGAGGCCTAGAAATCCTAGAGAAATCTTTAATAAATCTCCTATAGAAACCAGCATGACCAAGGAAACTTCTTATACCTCTGATATACGTAGGACACAACATTTTTTTAAAGCATCAACTTTAGCCTTATCAACTTCAATACCTCTTTCGGAAATTTTATGTCCCAAGATAATGCCTTCATTCACCATAAAGTGGCACTTCTCCCAATTCAAGACAAGATTAGTTTCTTCACATCTCTACAAAACTCGATCAAGGTTGCTCAAAAAATCATCAAAAGAAGTTCCGTAAGCAGAAAAATCATCCATGAAAACCTCAACAATCCTTTCACAAAAATTAGAGAATATAGAAGTCATGCATCTTTGAAAAGTAGCAGGTGCATTGCATAGACCAAAAGGCATACGTCTATAAGCAAAGGTACCAAAAGGGCAAGTAAAGGTGGTCTTTTCTTGGTCCTCTTTTGACACAGGTATTTGAGAGAAACTAGAATAACCATCTAGAAAGCAGAAATGTGTGTGTTTAGATAATCTTTCTAGCATTTTATCAATGAAAGGTAGAGGGTAATGATCTTTTCTGGTAGCTTTATTCAATTTTCTAAAATCAATTACCATTCTATAACCTGTAAAAATTCTTTGCGGGGTCAATTCATTTTTATCATTAGGAACTACTGTAATACCTCCTTTCTTAGGGACACAATGGACTAACCCATCTACTATCAGCAATAGAGTAAATGATACCTGCCTCCAGAAGCTTTAATATTTCATTTCTTACCACTTCCTTCATTTTAGGATTCAACCGTCGTTGGTGATCAAGAACTGGTTTAGCATCAGGCTCCATTTTTTTATGCTGACATAGAGTGGGACTAATGCCCTTAAGATCATCAAGAGTATATCCAATAGCAGCACGTTTGTAAGAGCATATTTCTCCATGTGTGGTTTTGGGTAATTGATGACAATCCCTATAGTACTAATGGTTTCCTTGAGTTATATTCTAAGGATTTGTTCGTAGGTACTTCTTGAAGTCCATCTGTTGGTTTCAAGGAGTTTATATGGTGACCAAGGTGGTATTCAAGGTGTTATCCAAAGATTGGTCATGTAAGAGTTGAGCTTACTACAAGCATGTCTTGAATAATAAGACTGTATGAGCATTCATGTTTACCTTCAAGCATCATCTTTATGAAGAGAGAAGATAATATACAAGGTTGATCAAGACTAAGTCAAAGAGTGAACCAAGTTGATCAACACACAAAGCGTACAAGATGTACCGAGAAGGATCAAGTGATCCCATGGTATGGTAAGCATTGTCCATTATGCTTTGTGTACTAACCCATAGTCTACATGAGTGTTCTTTGTAGGGTTAGGTATTTTTCCATGGGATTGCATCGAGAGGAAGATCCCATACAACCCATGGAAGATGACATCAGGTGGTGATTGTCATCAAGGTTGCGGTGTGCAAGTTCAAATGAAGCATCATGAAGAAATCATGCTTGTAGCTTGATGTCCATTGTGGTGACAATGGACTTGTGAAGGTGTGCCGAAGAGTGACTCACCCATAGTGGAGTATGGGGGAGCAATCAACTAGCCTTCATCGAGCCAATGCAATCACGAAAGGTGGTCCAACTTGAGGGAGTCAAGATCATCATCATCTAGCTCAAGTGGACTTCATGCAAGGAAAAGGTTTGCCCTTGATAGGTTTTCTATTTTACCAGTCTCATGGTGATAGTTTGGAGAGCGGGTTATAGGATCGATAGTCGTACTATCAAGGGGGGCTCTGAAGTGAGTAGCTTGATCGTATCGTTCGTCGAGACCTCAAACCATTGCATCATCTTTCTTGATTCTTATTTGTATTTTCCCCTTTTGATATTTTAGAGCTTGCGGTTATCTTCGTGACAAGCTCTAGTACATCGAAAACGGATTTCATATGCTTCTTCTATTGCGTTTTCGGTGTTGGAGGTTTTACCGGTCTTATCCAAGGAAGGGTTCTCACCATTTTCTTATGGGCCTTTTCTCATTCGCTTCTTATTGATATTTCTATCAATATTGTGTTATCCCATGTCGTTAGCTTTCCAACAAACTTGGTTTCGTTGAATTCGGAGTCTGTTTGTAGAAGTTGTGGTAGTTTTGGTGTTCTTAAAAGGTTGTAGCGGTACTACCGCGGCTAGAGCGGATGTAATTTTTTTAGTACTGCTCCAGAGCGGTAGTACCGTGGCTCCAGAGCGGTAGTACCGCTCTGGACCAAAATCTCATGTTAAGTCCAGCCATGGTAGGCACAGATATTTTTTTTAGCACCACTCGCAAGCAGTAGTACCGCTACCCATAGCGGTAGTACCGTGAGGACGAGCGTTAGTACCGCTCTGGCGGTTCTACTGGCCTTTTGAATCCTCGGTGTTGTTTTTCAAAGGGCTTCCACCACCCCAGTGGTAGTACCGCTCACATGAGTGGTAGTACCGCTCTGGGCGGGCTGTGAGCAAAACGGTTGGATTTTCCCACCTATAAAAGGGGGTCTTCTTCCCCATTGAACCTTATCCTTTGAGATCGTGTTCTTCCCCCATTGTTGACCTTCTTCAAGCTTGCTAACTCTCAATCCCTCCAATGATTCTTGCTAGTTCTTGAGGTAAAAGAGAGAGGAGATCTAGATCCAGATTTCCACCAATCACTTTCTCCTCTAAGTGAGGGGAACCCCTTGGATATAGATCTTCGAGTTCTTCGTGTTCTTATTCGTTCTTCCTCTCATTTTCCTTCCTATCATTAGTTGATTTGGTGGGATTTGGGAGAGAAGGACTTGGGCACTCCGTGTGCCCTTGCCATTGCATTTGGTGCATAGGTTTGAGTTCTCCATGTTGATACGTGGAAGTGAGAAGTTGAGAAGCTTATTACCCTTGGGTGTTTGAGCACCCTGGAGCTGGTTCATCATGGGTGCTTTGGCGCCCTAGATGGTTGGTGGTGCCTCGGAGATCAATCATTGTGGTGCAAGCTCCAGGCAAGCTTCGGGGTCTCCAATTAGGTTGTGGAGATTGCTCCGAGAATTTGAGGTCACCTCGGAGCCACAATCCATTGTGGTGAAGCTTCGTGGTGTTGTTGGGAGCCTCCAATTAAGTTGTGGAGATTGCCCCCACCTTGTTTGTACGGGTTCGGTGACCACCCTCAAGGGTCCCTTAGTGGAATCACAACATCTTGCATTGTGCGAGTGCTGAGGAGATTACGGTGGCCCTAGTGGCTTCTTGGGGAGCATTGTGCCTCCACACCGCTCCGATCGGAGATTAGCATCCGCAAGGGTGTGAACTTTGGGATACATCGTCATCTCCGCGTGCCTCGGTTATATCTTACCCGAGCCCCTTTACTTATGCACTTTACTTTGTGATAGCCATATTGTTTCTTGTTATGTATCTCGCTATCACTTAGTTGTCTATCTTGCTTAGCATAAGTTGGTGCACATAGGTGAGCCTAGTTGTTTTAGGTTTTGTGCTTGACTAATTAAACGATAGTTTTATTCCTCATTTGTTCAAGTCTAACCCATAGTTATTTTAAAGCGCCTATTCACCCCCCTCTAGGCGACATCCACGTCCTTTCAATTGGTATCCGGGCAAGGTTTCTCATTATTAGGTTTAACAACCTAGAGAGTAAGGATGTTGACTAGGGGATTGGGATTTTATGACACTCTTAGTTTCAATGGCACAAATTTTGATGCTTGGGTAATTCACATGCTTAATCTCTTTAGGGTCATAGACCCATCTTTAGAGCGAATTGTAGATATGGGTTTTTCTCCTCCAGAGGTTTCTCAACACCTATCTTTGGAGGATGAGAAAAACTCTTATCTCAATGCTCAAGCTTCTAATGTGCTCTTTGATGCTTTGAGCAATGTAGTTATATTTGAACTCATGTCGTTCGGGATGCCCATGAGTTGTGGACAAAGCTTCAAGATAAATTTGGTGAGTCCAAGATTTGTAGGGATGATTGTTATCCCTCCACCTCCGGTCGTGTTGTCTTCTCAACTTCATCTACTTCACCTACATGTGGATTGCCACAAGGTAATTATATGGTGAGTAGTGATGATCATTGTAATGATGATAGTGGGCTTATTGTTGATAATTCTTCGTCACTATCTTATTGCAATGCTTCATCTTTGGACTTTAATACCTCGAGCACTTTAAATGTTTCACATGCTTGTGTTGATAGTCCTTGCATATCATGTACAAGTTGCTTGACTAAATCTCATGATGATATGCTTGCTATATCTTGTTGCCATGATAAAACTGTATCTATTTCCTCGAGTTGTTGTGCTAACAATGTAGAGGAAACCCAACACTCCATGGAACAAGATGTGGTCTTGAATGGTGCTTCAAGGGATCCTACATCATCATCTATTGTTTCTCACTTTTGCCTTATGGCTAAGGCTTCAAAGGTATCTCCTACTTTGAATCCCAATATATCTCATGATGATGATGTTGATGATAATGATGAACAGAGTGATAATATTGCTTCCTCAAAAATAAGGGAGAAATGGTTTTTAAAGCTCTTCATAAGAATAAAATTGCTCGTTCCAACTTCATGGAAATCATGTATATTGCCATTGAGGACAAGAAATATATTGAGGAGTTGGAAGCTCATCTCGAGGGGCATGATACCACCATTGAAAAAATGGAAGGTCATGAATGTGATTATGCTAATGAGATCGCAGAGCTATCTCAAGCTCTTGAAAATGAACAAATCACCAAGGAATCTCTTGAGGAGACCTTTGCTCTAGAATTATCTAGATTAAAGGAATCCCATGAAAGAGCTCTTAAGGTGGCTAATGATTTTAGAACTAAAAATGACAAGCTTGAAGTTGCACATGCTAAACTCCTTGGGGACTTTGAGCACCTCGAAAATGGCCCAAGGGTCATTAAGAGTTCGCTCATTGAACTCATCGAGTCTCATGCTCAACTTAAAGTTTCATATGATAAAGATCTTGCCATGTTGCCTCCTCCTCTTGTTGTTAATGATGATGCTTGTGCTACTAACTCTATTTCTTGTGAAGCATCCATATTAAAGGAGAATGTTGAGCTAAGGGCTCAACTTGAGTTGCTATCTAGCAATTATGGGAAATTGGAAGAAAGTCATGAAAAGCTTTCTAGCTCTCATGGCAATCTTCTAGTATCGCATAATGTGCTAAAGATAGCTCATGTGGCTAGTACTACTAAGGTAACATCTAATGAGCCTCATGTGGACATTAGCACTACATCTAGTAGAAATGCTTTATTGCCATGTACTAGTCCTCGTAGTTCATCTACTCATAGTGTTGGTACATCTTGTGATGAATTACTTTCCTTGCCTTGTTGCTCTAACAATGAAGCCTATACTTCCTCTATCACTTGTGTTGATTCTAACCATGTAGAGGAAATCAATGAGCTCAAGTCCCAAGTCACTTCTTTGAAGAAATACTTGGAAAAGAGTCCTAAAGAAAACTCCACACTCAACAATATCTTGAGTGTGCAAAAATTCCCAAATTACAAAGGTGGACCTGGATTCAACTCCAAGAAGAAGAAGAAGTCCACGAAGTACAAGAAGAAGGGCGAAGAACAAGTCAAGAATTCGGCCAAGATTATTTGCTCCAAGTGCAAAATAGAAGGGCACCATGTAAGATCTTGCCCATTGAAGAAGAAGCCTCAAAGTAACAAGCAACAAGGGAAGCGACCACAAGTTCAATCACACGCTCAACCACAAGTTGAATAAAGGCCTCTTCCCAAGAATACCCAAGTCATCGCTCCTCAAGTTGAGAAATCAATTGAGAAGAAAGTAAAGGGTAGATGTTGCTACTTATGTCGTGACAAGGGTCACTTCGCTTCTTCTTGCACGAAAGGTATCTTATCCAACCCAATCATTATTGATGATATCTGTTCTCTTGGAAAGGATAAGCATGGCAATGTGTTTGCCAAATGTGTTGGTACTCAAAGTGGTGTCAAGAAAAGAACTATTTGGTTAGCGAAGCCTATAGTGACTAACCTCTTAGGACCCAACTTGGTTGGGGACCAACAAGCTCAAACTTGATCAATAGGTGTTGTTGGAGGGCATTGGTGACTTGGCTACATCATGAAGAATTCAGGGATCTTCTGTTGGAAATATGCCCTAGAGGCAATAATAAATTAGTTATTATCAAATTTCCTTGTTCATGATAAATCATTTATTATCCATGCTATAATTGTATTGATCGGAGACTTAGATGCATGTGTGGATACATAGACAAAACCATGTCCCTAGTATGCCTCTAAAGCACTAGCTCGTTGATTAAATATGGTTAAGGTTTCCTAGCCATGGACATGAGATGTCATTTGATAACGGGATCACATCATTAGGAGAATGGTGTGATGGACAAGACCCAAACTACAAACGTAGCATATGATCGTGTCAGTTTATTGCTACTGTTTTCTGCATGTCAAGTATATGTTCCTATGACCATGAGATCATGCAACTCACTGACACCAGAGGAGTGCCTTGTGTGTATCAAACGTCGCAATGTAAGTAGGTGACTATAAAGGTACTCTACAGGTATCTCCGAGGGTGTCTGTTGAGTTGGCATGGATCAAGACTGGGATTTGTTACTCCGTGTGACGGAGAGGTATCTCAGAGCCCACTCGTTAATACAACATCACAACAAGACTTGCAAGCAATGTGACTAAGTGTTAGTCATGGGATCTAGTATTACGGAATGAGTAAAGAGACTTGCCGGTAACAAGGTTGAACTAGGTATGGAGATATTGACGATCAAATCTCGGGCAAGTAACATACCGAAGAACAAAGGGAACATCATATGGGATTAACTGAATCCTTGACATAGAGGTTCGACCGATAAAGATCTCCATAGAATATGTAGGAACCAATATGGGCATCCAGGTCCCGCTATTGGTTATTGACCGTAGAGGTGTCTCGGTCATGTCTACATAGTTCTCGAACCCGCAGGGTCTGCACACTTAAGGTTTGGTGACGTTTCGGTAGTATAGAGTTATGTATGATGGTGGCCGAAGGTTGTTTGGAGTCCCAGATGAG
This sequence comes from Hordeum marinum, assembly GCA_022496015.1. Taxonomy (NCBI): domain Eukaryota; kingdom Viridiplantae; phylum Streptophyta; class Magnoliopsida; order Poales; family Poaceae; genus Hordeum; species Hordeum marinum. Next base: position 65,387,865 of record CM039675.1, read on the forward strand.
ACCCCAGACGTCACGAGGAGCTCCGGAATGGTCCGGAGGTAAAGATTGATATATAGGAAGTCCCATTTTGGTCGCCGGAAAAGTTTTGGGCTAATCGGTAATGTACCGGGAGTGCCGGTAGTGTACCGGGAGACCACCGGGAGGGGTATTTCGACCCAAGAGGCTTCATGGGCTGTGGGAGAGTAAATACCAGCCTTTTGTGGTCTGGTGGAAGTCCCACACAAGTACCATGCAGCTGGGAGAAAAACCCCAAAGGGAAAAAGGTGGAAAAAGGCCAAAAAAAAGGAGGAATCCTAGTCCTACTAGGATTGGAGGAGGAGTCCTCCTCTCCTCCCCACTTTGGCCGATCCAAGGGCTGGATTTTTGGCAGCCAAGCCTCCTCCTCCTCTCCTCCTATATATACTAGAGGATTTTAGGGTTTTGGCACAGAATTTTCAGCCACGTGCTACCCGTTCCTCTAGTGCATAGTTTCTCCTCTAGATCGGTTTTCTGTAGTGCTTAGGTGAAGACCTGCTGGAATAGCTCCACCACCATCGCCGTAGCGCCATCACGCTGCCGGAGAACTCTTCTACCTCTCCGCTCCCTCTTGCTGGATCAAGAAGGCGGAGATCGTCATCAAGCTGTACGTGTGTTGAACGTGGAGGTGTCGTCCGTTCGGCGCTAGATCGGAAGGACCGTGATCAAGATTGCGAGACGGATCGTGACGAGATCGTGGGACGGATCATGATGAGATCGCGGGATGGATCGTGATGAGTTCGTGGGACGAATCGTGATGAGATCGCGGGATGGACCGTATGAGTTCGCGGGACAGATCGTGATTGGATCGCGGGACGAATCGTGATGAGATCGCGGGACGCTCGGCGATTTGGATCGCGAAGACGTTTGACTACACTAACCGCGTTTCTTACGCTTCCCTCTTAGCGATCTACAAGGGTATGTAGATCCACTCTCTCTCTCGTAGATACTCATCACCATGGATAGATCTTGCGTGTGCGTAGGAAATTTTTTGTTTCCCATGCAACGTTCCCCAACAGTGGCATCATGAGGTAGGTCTATGTGTAGATGAGATCTCGAGTAGAACACAAAGAGTTTGTGGGCGTTGATGCTTAGATTGCTTCCTCCCTTGGTCGGATTTTGGTTCAGCGGTATTGTGAGATGAAGCGGTCCGGACCAACATTACTCGTACGCTTACGAAAGACTGGTTCCCTCGACCGCAACTTGTTGCATAGACGGCTTGCGGGTGCCAGTTTCTCTCACTTTAGTTGGATCGGATTCGACAAAGGCGGTCCTTGAGAAGGTTGAAAAGCAACTAGTGTATCACCATTGTGGTTTTTGCGTAGATGAGAATTGTTCTTTCTAGATACCTGTAGCAGCCACGTAAAACATGCAACAACAATTAGAGGACGTCTAACTTGTTTTTGCCGGGTATGTTGTGATGTGATATGGCCAATTACATGATGTGATATATGTGATGTATGAGATGATCATGTGATGTATAGATTATCACGACTTGCATGTCGTTGAGTACGGCAATCGGCAGGAGCCATAGGGTTGTGTTTAATTATTGTATGACCTGCATGTCAATCATTAAGCGCTATGTAATGCTTTACTGTATCGCTAAACGGTAGCAATAGTAGTAGAAGCATGTTGGGTGCGACAACCCCGACGGTGACACGTTGATGGAGATCAAGATGATGGAGATCATGGTGTCTTGCCGGTGACGATGGAGATCATGCCGGTGCTTTCTAGATGGAGATCAAAAGCACAAGTTCATGGCCATATCATGTCACTTATGATTTGCATGTGATGTTAATCCTTTTTATGCACCTTGTTTTTCTTAGGACGACGGTAGCATTATAAGGTGATCCCTCACTTAAATTTCAAGATAAATTGTGTTCTCCTTGAGTGTGCAGCGTTGCGAAAGTTCGTCGTGTTGAGACACCACGTGATGATCGAGTGTGATAGACTCTACGTTCACATACAACGGGTGCAAGCCATTGTTGCATATGCAAAACACTCGGGTTAAACTTGACGAGCCTAGCATGTACAGACATGGCCTCGGAACACAAGAGACCAAAAGGTCAAACATGAGTCATATAGTAGATATGATCAACATAATGATGTTCACCATTGAAGACACCTCAACTCACGTGATGATCGGACTTGAGTTGGTGAATTTGGATCATGTGTCACTCAGATGACCTAAGGGATGTCAATTTGAGTGGGAGTTCTTAGGTAATATGATTAATTGAACTCATTATCATGAACATAGTCAAAGTGTCTTTGCAAATTATGTTGTAGATTACTAGCACACGTTGTAGCTCCGTTGTATTTTTTATATGTTCCTAGAGAAATAGAATTGAAAGATGATGGTAGCAATATTGCGGACTAGGTCCGTGATCTGAGGATTGTCCTCATTGCTGCACAGAAGGCTTATGTCCTTAATGCACCGCTCGGTGCGCCAACCCCTCTAGCGTCGTCTGTAGATGTTGTGAACATCTGACAGGAACGTTCTGATGACTACTTGATAGTTTAGTGTGTCATGCATTACGGCTTAGAATTGAGTCTCTGAAACGTTTTGAACGTCACGGAACATATGAGATGTTCTAAAAGCTGAAATTAGGATCTCAGGCTCGTGCCCGTGTTGCGAGATGTGAGATCCCCAACAAGATTCTTTGCCTGCAAGATGAAAGAGAATAGCTCAATCGTTGAGCATGTGCTCAGATTGTCTGGGTGATGCAATCGCTTGAATCAAGTGGGAGTTGATCTTCAAGATAAGATAGTGATTGATATAGTTCTCCAAGTCACTGTCACTAAGCTACTAGAACTTGGTGATGAACTATAAAACGCCAAGGATAGAAATAATGATCCCTGAGCTGTTCGCGATGTTTGACACCTTGAAGGTAGAAATCAAGAAGGAGCGTCAAGTGTTGATGGTTAGTAAAACCACTAGTTTCGAGAAGAGCAAGGAGGGAAACTTCATGGATGGCAAGTCAGTTGCTGCTCCAGTGAAGCAACCCAAAGTTGAACTCAACCCGAGACTAAATGCTTTGATTATGAGGAGAGCGATCGCTGAAGCGAAACAACCCTAGATACTTGGTAGATAAGAAGGTTGGCAACGTCAACAGAAGTATATTTGATATACGCGTTATTGATGTGTACCTTGCTAGTACTCCTAGTAGCACCTGGGTATTGGACACCGGTTCGGTTGCTAAATGTTAGTAACTCGAAATAAAAGCTACGGAATAAACGGAGAACTAGCTAAGGGTGAGGTGACGATGTGTGTTGGAAGTGTTTCCAAGGTTGATGTGATCGACATCGCACACTCTCTCTACCTTCGGGATTAGTAACAAACCTAAATAAGTGTTATTTGGTGTTTTGCATTGAGCATGAACATGATTAGACCGTGTTTATTGCAACACGGTTATTCATTTAAGTTAGAGAATAATGGTTATTCTGTTTACATGAATAATACCTTCAATGGTCATGCACCCAGTGAGAATGGTTTGTTGAATTTTGATCGTAGTAATACATATGTTCATAACATTGATGCCAAAAGAAGCAAAGTAATAATGGTAGTACCACATACTTGAGGCACTGCCGCTAAATGTCATATTGGTATAAAACGCATGAAGAAACTCCATGCTGATGGATCTTTGGACTCTTTCGATTTCGAATTGGTTGAGACATGCGAACCATGCCTCTTGGTCAAAGATGACTAAGGACCCCGTTTTCTGGCTTGACGGAGCGGGCAAGTGATTTATTGGAAATGATACGTGTTGATGTATGCAATCCAATGAGTCTTGTAGCGTGCGGTGGATATCGTTATTTTCTTACCTTCACTGATGATTTGGGTAGATATAGTGTATGTTTACTTAATAAAACACAAGTTTGAATCATTTAAAAAGTTCAAGCAAATTCAGAGTGAAGTTTAAGATCATCGTGACAAGAAGATAAAAATATTTGCGATATGATCGTGGAGGTGAATATCTGAGTTACGAGTTTGGCATAAACCTTTAGACAATGTGACAGTTGTTTCACAACACACGCCACCTGGAACACCATAGTGTGATGGTATGTCCGAACGTCATAGTCGCGCTCTATTGGATATGGTGCATGTAATGATGTCTCTTATCGTTTTGCTACTATAATTTTGGAGTTGTGCATTAGAGACAACTACATTTACTTTAAATAGGGCACCATCTAAATCCGTTGAGATGACACCGTGTGAATTATGGTTTGATAGAAACCTAAGCTGTCATTTCTTAATGTTTGGGGCTGCGATGCTTGTGTGGAAAATGTTTTCACCTAATGAGCTCGAACCCAAAGCAGACAAATGCATCTTCGTAGAATACCCTAAGAACAGTTGGGTGAACCTTCTATCTCAGATCCAAGCATAAAGTGTTTGTTGCTAAAACGGGTCCTTTCCCGAGAAAAAGTTTCTCTCGAAATAATTGAGTGGGAGGAAGATAGAACTTGATGAGGTTGTTGAACCTCTGTTTCAACCAGAGAGTAGCGCAGCGCAGGAAGTTGTTTCTGTGAAGCCTACGTTAGTTGAAGAGGAAGTTAATGATGATGATCATGAAGCTTCAGATCAAGTTACTATCGAACTTCGTAGGTCGACAAGGACGTGTACTGCTCCTGAGCGGTATGACAACCCTGTCTTGGAGGTCATGTTGTTGGACAACGATGAACCTACGAACTATGGAGAAGCGATGATGGGCCCGAAAACCAACAAATGGTTAGAGGCCATGAAATCCGAGAAAGGATCCACGTATGAAAACCAAGTATAGACTTTGGTGGACTTGCTCGTTGGACGGCAGGTCGTTAAGTACAAATGGATCTTTAAAATGAAGACAAACACTAATGGTAAATGTCACCATTTGTAAAGCTCGACTTGTTGCAAAGAAGTTTACGACAAGTTCAAGGAGTTGACTACGATGAGACTTTCTCACTCGTAGCGATGCTAAGGTCTGTTGAAACTATGTTAGTAGTTGCTGCACTTTCAATTATGAAATCTGGTAGATGGATGTCAAAACATCGTTTCCTTAACGGTTTACTTGAGGAAAGGTTGTATGTGATACAACCAGAAGGTTTTGTCAGTCCTAAGGATGCTAAAAGGTGTGCAAGCTTCAGTGATCCTTCTATGAACTAAGGCAAGCATCTCGGAGTTGGAATATACACTTTGATGAGGTGATTAAAGTTTTTGAGTCTATACAAAGTTTACGAGAAACTTGTATTTACTATAAAGTGAGTGGGAGCACTGTAGAGTTTCTAATAAGCATATGTGGTTGACATATTGTTGATCGGAAATGATATAGAATTTCTGGAAAGCATAAAGGGTTGTTTGAAACGAGTTTTTCAAAGGAAGACCTGGATAAAGCTACCTAATTGTTGAGCATCAAGATCTATAGAGATAGATCAAGATACTTGATGAGACTTTCAATGAGTACATACCTTGACAAGTTTTTGAAAGAGTTCAAAATGGATCAGTCAGATAAAGAGTTCTCGCCTGATTTGTAAGGTATAAAGTTGAGTAAGACTCAATGCCCAATGACTGCAGAAGATAGGTAAAAGATGAGTGTCATCCCCTATGCTTCAGCCATAGGCTCTATCATGTATGCAATGCTGTGCACAAGACCCGATGTCAGCCTTGCCATAAGTATGGCCAGAAGGTTTCAAAGTGATCCTGGAATGGAGCACTGGACAACGGTCAAGATTATCCTTAGTAACTAAAAGACTAAGGAGATCTTTCTCGATTATGGAGGTGATAAAGAGTTCATCGTAAAGAGTCACGTCGATGCAAGCTTTAACACCAATCCGGATGACTCGTATTAGCAATCTAGATACGTATAGGGGAGCAGCCATTTGGAATAGTACCAAGTGGAGTGTGGTAGCAGTGTTTACGGTTCGACATAGAAATTTTCAAAGTACACACGGATCTGAATGTCGCAGACCCAGTGACTATAAGACCTCTCTCACATGCAAAGCATGATCGAGCCCCAGAACACATTGGGTGTTAGATTCATAACAATGTGTATCACATGGTGATGTGAACTAGATTTATTGACTCTAGTGCAAGTGGGAGACTGTTGGAAATATCCCTAGAGGCAATAATAAATTAGTTATTCTCATATTTCCTTGTTCATGATAAATCGTTTATTATCCATGCTATAATTGTATTGATTGGAGACTTAGATGCATGTGTGGATACATAGACAAAACCATGTCCCTAGTATGCCTCTAATGGACTAGCTCGTTGATAAAAGATGGTTAAGGTTTCCTAGCCATGGACATGAGATGTCATTTGATAATGGGATCACATAATTAGGAGAATGGTGTGATGGACAAGACCCAAACTACAAACGTAGCATATGATCGTGTCAGTTTATTGCTACTGTTTTCTGCATGTCCAATATATGTTCCTATGACCATGAGATCATGCAACTCACTGACACCAGAGGAGTGCCTTGTGTGTATCAAACGTCGCAACGTAACTGGGTGACTATAAAGGTACTCTACAGGTATCTCCGAGGATGTCTGTTGAGTTGGCATGGATCCAGACTGGGATTTGTTACTCCGTATGACGGAGAGGTATCTCAGGGCCCACTCGTTAATACAACATCACAACAAGCCTTGCAAGCAATGTGACTAAGTGTTAGTCACGGGATCTTGTATTACAGAATGAGTAAAGAGACTTGCCGGTCACGAGGTTGAACTAGGTATGGAGATACCGACGATCAAATCTCGGGCAAGTAACATACCGAAGAACAAAGGGAACATCATACGGGATTAACTGAATCCTTGACATAGAGGTTCGACCGATAAAGATCTTCCTAGAATATGTAGGAACCAATATGGGCATCCAGGTCCCGCTATTGGTTATTGACCGTAGAGGTGTCTCGGTCATGTCTACATAGTTCTCGAACCCGCAGGGTCTGCACACTTAAGGTTTGGTGACGTTTCGGTAGTATAGAGTTATGTATGATGGTGGCCGAAGGTTGTTCGGAGTATCGGATGATATCCCGGATGTCACGGGGAGCTCTGGAATGGTCCAGAGGTAAAGATTGATATATAGGAAGTCCCATTTTGGTCGCCGGAAAAGTTTCGGGCTAATCGGTAATGTATCGGGAGTGTTGGTAGTGTACCGGGAGACCACCGGGAGGGGTATTTCGACCCAAGAGGCTTCATAGGCTTTGGGAGAGTAAATACCAGCCTTTTGTGGGCTGGTGGAAGTCCCACACAAGGCCCATGCGTCTGGGAGAAAAAGCTCAAAGGGAAAAAGGTGGAAAAAGGCCAAAAAAAGGAGGAATCCTAGTCCTACTAGGATTGGAGGAGGATTCCTCCTCTCCTCCCCACTTTGGCCGACCGAAGGGCTGTCTTTTCGGTAGCCAAGCCTCCTCCTCCTATCCTCCTATATATACTAGAGGATTTTAGGGTTTTGGCACAGAATTTTCAGCCACGTGCTACCCGTTCCTCTAGTGCATAGTTTCTCCTCTAGATCGGTTTTCTGCAGTGCTTAGGCGAAGCCCTGCCGGAATAGCTCCACCACCATCACCGCAGCACCGTCACGCTGCCGGAGAACTCTTCTACCTCTCCGCTCCCTCTTGCTGGATCAAGAAGGCGGAGATCGTCATCAAGTTGTACGTGTGCTGAACGCGGAGGTGTCGTCCGTTCGGCGTTAGATTGGAAGGACCGTGATCAAGATTGCAAGACGGATCGTGACGAGATCGCGGGACGGATCGTGATGAGATCGCGGGACGGATTGTGATGAGATCGCGGGACGGATCGTGATGAGATAGCGGGACGAACCGTGATGAGTTCGCGGGACGGATCGTGATTGGATCGCGGGACGGATCGTGATGAGATCGCGGGACGCTCGGCGATTTGGATCGCGAAGATGTTCGACTACACCAACCGAGTTTCTTAATGCTTCCCCCTTAGCGATCTACAAGGGTATGTATATCCACTCTCTCTCTCTCGTAGATACTCATCACCATGGATAGATCTTGCATGTGCATAGGAAATTTTTTGTTTCCCATGCAACGTTCCCCAACATCTTCATCATTCATATTATCTCAAGCCAAGACATTTGGATTATCAAGTTTCTATCTTATATCCAATGCGCCTCCCTATGGTAACTTGTACTTAAATTGTTTACATTGATAGTTACTTGTCCCTTTATATGTTGTGGTTTTGTACCATGCATGTGTTTGTATATGGTGTGCCTCTGGCTTGCTTATCTTGAGTAATCAAGTATGGGTATGTTGGTTTGCACATCATGTACGTGTGCGTATTGTGTTGAGCCTTTTTACATCTTGTCTTATCTTAGTTGGTTCTCTTGAGAGATTAATGGATTATCCCATTTTTGGGGAGTGATGTGCTTTGTGCACTTCACAATCCTAAAAATGTGTGTACATGAGGAATACCACTTAGTATTGATATTACAAGATTATATAGCTTCTATGTGGTATGTATTCTCATGAGAAATTCAAATTCTAAATGGTCCATTAATCATCTCTTGTTGGATTTCATTTGCCACTTGTTATTATCGTTGGGTTACCACAATATGGGGGAGTAATATTCTATGTGCATATTACAAACCTAGAGAATGTGTACATTTGAGATATTGCCATTTAGGTTTGATATTATAATTTATCTTGTTCCTAGGCGGCATGCTAGCTCTACAAGTGTCATTTTCTTGTGATTTAGGAATAAAGATGATGTTGGATCTATTTGCAATCTACCAATGGGAATTATTTCCAAATACGTCTTGTCCTTTGACAATTGGTATTCCTTTTAAGTGGTAGAATTTGCTAATCATCTTTACATAGGTTTTTGTTGATCGTTTGTCTTCCTTGCCTCTTGTGGATCTTTTTGCGCATGTCTAGTGTTTCTATAGATATAGGGAAAGTGATGATCCCATCGTGTGCATTTTGTATTCAAATGCAAATTCTATATAATGCACATCTCTTGGGGGAGCTATCATATTTTCTTTAGAACACTCTATTTATGTGTTTATCATAAATCTTTTGATCTTTGTATTGGTGGGAGGCAAGCCTTTTCTCTATGGTGCTTTGTGCCATGATGAAAGTTTGCGGAGGGTTTGGTTTGTTTGGAACCTGGCTCTCTTTTGGGAACTTGATACCTCTTGTTTTCCTTCATTTGGTATCTTTTTTCCTTCTATTTGGAATGTGTCATTGGATATATCATTCCTTGATGTATGTTTTAGTTGGTACCCTTCAAGTGATATTTTTTCGTTTGGTATCTTATTTTCACTTGATACCTTATCTTTTGGTACCTTATCAACTGTGTGTTGATTTTATTCTTGAAAGCCTTGAGCATGCATATTTTCTACATGTACTTTCATTGGCATGTTCTCTCTCCTTGACCCAATATACAGGGGAGACTCCACTATGACATAAATTGGCTAAAGTGTGCATGAAATTAAATTTCATATCTATATGCACATATTTATGTGGAGTTTTGTCCTATGTATTGTTGGTTCACTTACTTTTTGGCCCAATGAGTTTGGGTACCACTTTGTTTGTGATATTGTTCTAGGAACAATTGGAGATACATTGGACACTCGGCTCACTTACAAGGAAGGTGTTGACACCATGTGTGTATTGGAGCCATACTAAGATGATCGATGAACCATTGTCTACTACATCAATCTAATGTTATCTCGGTAACAAGTATCTACTTCATGCATAAATTTCTCGCATTCAACCTTTTACAGGTTGCATCATGGCATGAACTTCTTGAGTCCTTCTTATGGTACTTGTTTCCTTTCTCAAAGCGTCTCAACCATGATGTCATATTGCTAGTTGTGATGTCTTTGATGTTCGTGTAGTGTGGGTTCATTTATGTACAATAAGAAAATATTAGGCTATGTGCTATGCTTTCAAGCAAAGATCTTATTGGTATATTTATGACTTCCTTTTGGATATCTTGTTCGTTCCTTCTTGTAACTATTTCGTGTGTACATCATCCTTTGTGGATATATCATCATGATTGTCCTCTACCTAGAATCTTATACACATGAGAGAAGTTAAATCTCTAGTTGATATCCTCTTTTTTCTTTCACGTCCATCGTTGCATTCCCTTTCTATTTCCTTGGTGGTTTCGTGAAAGAATCTGTGTTGAGTGCGGATCTTATATCCTTGCATCTTGATGCACTCTTTGTTGGTAAGGCTTATTTTCCTCGTGCTTGTCTTCACGAGGGTTTTGCCATCTCGATTGGTATCCCTCCTCTTGACAAGGCTATTATTTCCTATCTTCACCAGGGGTTGTCACAAGCTTTGGTTTTTAATTTTCTTCTTAGTAAGCTTGTGAACCCAATTGCTAGTGGTTTGTGTGTGGGAAGGATATGTCTTGCACTTTATGTCTCATTTCATCAAGACTATATTGATGCTTAATGCTCATCCTTATACTAGTCCTCACAAGTGCTTTGCCATGACTCACACACATCATTTGGGTTGAGCCTATTCTTTAACCTCTTCTGCCTGTTGCTCAACCATATATTTGGTGCAAGTACTATGCTTATTGGCTTATTAACTTGCTTGCACTTTGTTGTGTGTTTATATTGATTTTTGGGGGAGTCATGATCCTATTTTGTGCACTTACATTCAAATACAAAAATTCTTAATTGTCCACAAATCATGGGGAGATCCTCTAGTTCCTTTATAAACACTCTTTTGACCATATCATAATATCTTTTATTCATGTGGCTCGTAGGTCCATGTGATTGATTGTTCCAATTAGTATCTTTTGATTGATTAATTCACTCCGATGTATGTCTTTGTGCCATATGATCCTTTTTGCAATCTTTGGGTTCTCAATATAGTTTGTCTTTCTCCAACTACTTATCATTGGATTTGTGTATTTCTTTGCACACGTATTTTGAGAAATACAAACCTTTTGGAGGAACACCTATTATATTGGCTTATTAAGATTTTCACCCATTTTAGCAATCGATGCCAATGGGGGAGAAGTTTAGAGAGTTTAGTTTGGAAACCTTAGAGCATTTTCTTTTATTGCTTAAGCATTTGCATCTCACATCGATGCATTCCTTTGCATTAGTGTGTGCTTGGTTGTGCTTATTTCCTTATATAAACTCTCTTGAAAGTGGTTGTCATCAATTACCAAAATGGGGGAGATTGGAAGAGCATATTTCTCCATGTGTGGTTTTGGGTAATTGATGACAATCCCTATGGACTAATGGTTTCCTTGAGTTATATTCTAAGGATTTGTCCGTAGGTACTTCTTGAAATCCATCTGTTGGTTTCAATGAGTTTATATGGTGACCGAGGTGGTATTCAAGGTGTTATCCAAAGATTGGTCATGTAAGAGTTGAGCTTACTGCAAGCATGTCTTGAAGAAGAAGACTGTGTGAGCATTCATGTTTACCTTCAAGACATCATCTTTATGAAGAGAGAAGATAATATACAAGGTTGATCAAGACCAAGTCAAAGAGTGAACCAAGTTGATGAACACACAAAGCATACAAGATGTACCGAGAAGGATCAAGTCATCCCATGGTATGGTAAGCATTGTCCATTACGCTTTTTGTACTAACCCATGGTATATGTGAGTGTTATTTGTATGGTTAGGTATTTTTCCATGGGATTGCATCGAGAGGAAGATGACATACAACCCATCGAAGATGACATCAGGTGGTGATCGTCATCAAGGTTGCGGTGTGCAAGTTCAAGTGAAGCATCACAAAGAAATCATGCTTGTAGCTTGCTGTCCATTGTGGTGACAATGGACTTGTGAAGGTGTGCCGAAGAGTGACTCACCCATAGTGGAGTATGGGGGACCAATAAACTAGCCTTCATCGAGCCAACGCAATCACGAAAGGTGGTCCAACTTGAGGGAGTCAAGATCGTCATCGTCTAGCTCAAGTGGACTTCGTACAAGGCAAAGTTTTGCCCTTGATAGGTTTTCTATTTTACCGGTCTCATGGTGATAGTTTGAAGACCGGGTTATAGGATTGATAGCCGTACTATCAAGGGGGGCTCTCAAGTGAGTAGCTTGATCGTATCGTTCGTCGAGAGCTCAAACCATTGCATCCTTGCATCATATTTCTTTATTCTTATTTGTATTTTCTCCTTTTGAGATTTTATATCTTGTGGTTATCTTCGTGACAAGCTCTAGTACATTGAAAACGGATTCATATGCTTCTTCTATTGCATTTTCGGTGTTGGAGGTTTTACCGGTCTTATCCGAGGAAAGGTTCTCACCATTTTCTTATGGACCTTCCCCATTTGATTCTTATTGATATTTCTATCAATATTTTGTTAGCCCATGTCGTTAGCTTTCCAACAAACTTGGTTTCGTTGAATTTGGAGTCTGTTTATAGAAGTTGTGATAGTTTTGGTGTTCTTAAAAGGCTACAGCGGTACTACCGCGGATAGAGTGGATGCAATTTTTTACTACCGCTCTAGAGCGGTACTACAGCTCTGTAGCCGCGGTAGTACTGCTGCAGACCAAAATCTCGTGTTAAGTCCAGCTGTGGTAGGCACGGTTGTATTTTTGTAGTACCGCTCGCCTGTAGTAGTACCGCTACCCGTAGGAGTAGTACCGCTATCCATAGCGGTAGTACCGTGAGGGCGAGCGGTAGTACCGTGAGGGCGAGCGGTAGTACCGCTTCGGCGGTTCTACTGGCCTCTTGCCTCCTCGGTGTTGTTTTGCAAAGGGCTTCCACCGCCCCAGCAGTAGTACTGCTCCCATGAGCGGTAGTACCGCTCTGTGCGGGTTGTGAGCATAACGGCTGGATTTTTCCCCACCAATAAAAAGGGGGTCTTCTTCCCCATTGAACCTTATCCTTTGAGCTCGTGTTCTTCCCCCGTTGTTGACCTTCTTCGAGCTTGCTAACTCTCAATCCCTCCAATGATTCTTGCTAGTTCTTGAGGGAAAAGAGAGAGGAGATCTAGATCCACATTTCCACCAATCACTTTCTCCTCTAAGTGAGGGTAACCCCTTGGATCTACATCTTGGAGTTCTTCGTGTTCTTCTTCGTTTTTCCTCTCATTTTCCTCCCTAGCATTAGTTGCTTTGGTGGGATTTGGGAGAGAAGGACTTGGGCACTCCGTGTGCCCTTGCCATCACATTTGGTCCATAGGTTTGAGTTATCCACGATGATACATGGAAGTGAGAAGTTGACAAGCTTATTACTCTAGGGTGTTTGAGCACCCTGGAGCTTGTTCCTCTTGGGTGCTTTGCTACCCTAGACGGTTGGTGGTGCCTCGCAGTTCAATCATTGTGGTGCAAGATCCGGGCAAAGCTTCGGGGTCTCCAATTAGGTTGTGAAGATTGCCTCGAGCATTTGAGTTCACCTTGGAGCCACAATCCATTGTGGTGAAGCTTCGTGGTGTCGTTGGGAGCCTCCAATTAAGTTGTGGAGAGTGCCCCAGCCTTGTTTGTATGGGTTCGGTGACCACCCTCAAAGGTCCCTTAGTGGAATCACGGCATCTTGCATTGTGCGATGGCGTGAGGAGATTACGGTGTCCCTAGTGGCTTCTTGGGGAGCATTGTGCCTCCACACCGCTCCGATCGGAGATTAGCATCCGCAAGGGTGTGAACTTTGGGATACATCGTCATCTCCGCGTGCCTCGGTTATCTCTTACCCGAGCCCCTTTACTTATGCACTTTACTTTGTGATATCCATATTGTTTCTTGTTATATATCTTGCTATCACTTAGTTGTCTATCTTGCTTAGCATAAGTTGTTGGTTCACATAGGTGAGCCTAGTTGTTTTAGGTTTTGTGCTTGACTAATTAAACGATAGTTTTATTCCTCATTTGTTCAAGCCTAACCCATAATTATTTTAAAACGCCTATTCACCCCCTCTAGGCAACATCCACGTCCTTTCAACGGTGCTTCCTCAGAGTTTTCAATAATCTTTGTTCTTCATGCTCTGAAAGGTTAGCACTAATAATAACAGGATATATCTTCTTTTCATCAAGATAAGCATATTTCAAAGTATCAGGTAATTTTTTAAGCTCAAACACGGGTTCACCCTTTGGTGGAGGAGGATCCCCAAGTATTTCAACAGGCAAGTTGTGTTTCAGAATAGGATGCTGATCAAAGAAAATCCTATCTATTTCATTCCTTTCATTCATATGCATGTCATTTTCATGGTCTAGCAAATATTGCTCTAAAGGATCAGTAGGAGGCACAACAATAGAGGCAAGACCAATAATTTCATCCTTACTAGGCAATTCTTTATCATGGGGTTGTCTACGAAATTTAGAGAAATTAAACTCATGAGACGTATCCCCAAAACTTACGGTAACCGTTTCCTTCTCACACTCTATCCTGGCATTAACGGTTTTCAAGAAGGGTCTACCAAATATAATGAGACAAAAATTATCTTGTGGGGAACCAAGAACGAGAAAATCAATAGGATACTTTATTTTCCCACACAAGACCTCAACATCTCTAATAATCCCAACAGGTGATATTGTGTCTCTATTAGCAAGCTTAATTGTAACATCAATTTCCTCTAACTCAGTAGGTGCAATATCATTCATAATCTCTTTATATAAGGAAAAGAGAATTGGACTCACACTAGCACCCATATCACATAAACCATGATAACAATGATCTCCTATTTTAACAGAAACGACAGGCGTGCCAACAACGGGTCTATGTTTATCTTTAGCATCAGGTTTAGCAATTCTAGAAGCTTCATCACAAAACTAAATAGCATGCCCATCAATATTATCAACCAAGAGATCCTTAACCATAACAATACTAGGCTCAACTTTAATTTGCTCAGGGGGTGTAGGTGTTCTAGCACAGCTCTTATGAAGCACAGTTGAAGCTTTATCATGATCCTTTATTCTAATAGGGAAAGGTGGTTTCTCAATATAAGCAGTGGGAATAACAAGATCAACATTATACGTAATAGTTTTATCTTCAACTTTAATAGGTTTAACTACTTTCACTTCAATGGGAGGATGATATTTAAACCACTTCTCCTTAGGGAGATCAACATGAGCAACAAAAGATTCACAAAAAGAAGCTACTATCTCAGAGTCAAGTCCATATTTAGTGCTAAATTCACGAAAAGCATCGGTGTCTACGAACGATTTATGACAATCAAACTTAAGGTTCATACCTGACTCCTTACCTTCGCCGAGTTCCCAATCTTTAGAGTTTCGCTCAATTCTTTCCAATGAATTCCATTTGAAGTCAATATCCTTCTTCATATAGGAACCAGCACAAGAAGTATCGAGCATGGATTGATCATTACGAGAAAGCCGAGCATAAAAATTCTGAATAATAGTTTCTCTCGAGACCTCATGATTTGGGCATGAATATAACATTTACTTAAGACTCCCCCAAGCTTGATCAATTCTTTCTCCTTTGCGAGGCCAAAAATTATAAATATAATTCCGATCACGACGAACTAGATGCATAGGGTAGAACTTCTGATGAAATTCCATCTTCAATCGGTTGTAGCTCCATGATCGAACATCATCACATAGCCTATACCATGTCAATTCCTTTTCCTTCAAAGATAAAGGAAAAACCTTCTTATTAACGTGATCCTCGGGCAGACCTGCAAGCTTAAATAATCCAAAAACTTCATCCACATAGATTAGATATAAATCAGGATGTAGTGTTCCATCTCCTGCGTAAGGATTAGCCAGCAGTTTCTCTATCATACTCGAAGGAATTTCATAATAAATATTTTCAGTAGGTTCAGTAGGTTGATGGACAATTCTTTGTGTTTCCGGTTGAAGTGAAGATACCCTGAACAAGCCCCTCAAAGGATTACTTTCCATAGTAACAAGTGACAGTAAATTTCAGCATGCTATATAAATTTTTCCTTACCAAAGGCGCAACGACGCCAAAAAAGAGTCTTGACGACCCACAAGTATAGGGGATCTATCGTAGTCCTTTCGATAAGTAAGAGTGTCGAACCCAATGAGGAGCAGAAGGAAATGACAAGCGGTTTCCACTAAGGTATTCTCTGCAAGCATTGAAATTATCGGTAACAGGTAGTTTTGCGGTAAGATAATTTGTAACGAGTAACAAGTAACAAGTGTAGCAAAGGTGCAGCAAGGTAGCACAATCCTTTTTGTAGCAAAGGACAGGCCTTGACAAACTCTTATATGAAGCAAAGCGCTCCCGAGAACACATGGGAATTTCTGTCAAGCTAATTTTCATCATGCTCATCTGATTCACGTTCGTTACTTTGATAATTTGATATGTGGGTGGACCGGTGCTTGGGTGCTGCCCTTACTTGGACAAACCTCCCACTTATGATTAACCCCTATCGCAAGCATTCTCAACTACAAAAGAAAAATTAAGCTAAACCTAACCATAGCATGAAACATATGGATCCAAATCAGCCCCTTACGAAGCAATGCATAAACTAGGGTTTAAGCTTCTCTCACTCTAGCAACCCATCATCTACTTATTACTTCCCAACGCCTTCCCCTAGGCCCAAATAATGGTGAAGTGTTATGTAGTCGACGTTCACATAACACCACTAGAGGAGAGACAACATACATCTCATCAAAATATCGAACGAATACCAAATTCACATGATTACTTATAACAAGACTTATCCCATGTCCTCGGGAACAAACGTAACTACTCACAAAACATGTTCATGTTCAATATCAGAGGAGTATTAATTATCATAAAGGATCTGAATATATGATCTTCCACCAAGTAAACCAACTAGCATCAACTACAAGGAGTAATCAACACTACTAGCAACCCATAGGTACCAATCTGAGGTGTTGAGACAAAGATCGGATACAAGAGATGAACTAGGGTTCGAAGAGAAGATGGTTATGGTGAAAATGTTGATGGAGATTGACCCCCTCTCGATGAGAGGATCGTTGGTGATGACGATGGCTTCGATTCCCCCCTCCGTGGGGGAAGTTTCCCCGACAGAACAGCCCTGCCGGAGCTCTAGATTGGTTTTGCCCAAGTTCCGCCTTGAGAAGGTGGCGCTTCGTCCCGAAAGCTCTCTTCTGATCTTTTCCAGTTCAAAACGCTTCATAAAGGAGAATATGGGCGTCGGAGGAGCCACAGGGCCCCCACAAGCCTGCTAGGCGCGACCAGCGGGTGGCCGCGCCTAGCAGGCTTGTAGCCTGCTGGTGTCCCCCCTCTGGTTGATTCTTGCGCCGGTATTTTTTTATTAATTCCAAAAATATTCTTCGTAAATTTTCAAGACTTTTGGAGTTGTGCAGAATAGGTATCTCAGATTTGCTCCTTTTCTAGTCCAGAATTGCAGTTGCCGGCATTCTCCCCTTCATGTAAACCTTGTAAAATAAGAGAGAAAAGGAATAAGTATTGTACCATAATGTGTAGTAACATCCCATAATGCAATAAATATCAATATAAAAGCATGATGCAAAATTTACGTATCAATTGCAAACTCAAATGCATGTGTGGATACATAGACAACACCGTGTCCCTAGTATGCCTCTAGTAGACTATCTCGTTGATCAAAGATGGTCAAGGTTTCCTAGGCATAGACATGAGATGTCATTTGATAATAGGTTCACATCATTGGGAGAATGATGTGATGAACAATACCCAAACTATGAACGTCTCATATGATCATGTCAGTTTATTGCTTTAATTTTCTGCATGTCAAGTATTTGTTCCTACGACCAAGAGATCATGCAACCCACTAACATCGGAGGAATACCTTGTGTGTATCAAACGTTGCAACGTAACCGGGTGACTATAAAGATGCTCTACAGGTATCTTCGAAGGTGTCTGTTGAGTGGGCATGGATCAAGACTGGGATTTGTTACTCCATGTGACGGAGAGGTATCTGAGGGCCCACTAGGTAATACAACATCATAACAAGCCTTGCAAGCAAAGTGACTAAGTGTTAGCCACGGGATCTTGTATTACGGAATGAGTAAATAGACTTGCCGGTAACAAGATTGAACTAGGTATAGAGATACCGACGATCGAATCTCGTGCAAGTAACATACTGAAGAACAAAGGGAACGGATACAGGATTAACTGAATCCTTGACATAGAGGTTCAACCAATAAAGGTCTTCGTAGAATATCTAGGAACCAATATGGGCATCCAGGTCCCACTTTTCATTATTGACCATAGAGGTGTCTTGGTCATGTCTACATAGTTCTCGAACCCACAGGGTCTGCACACTTAACGTTCAGTGATGTTTCAGTGGTATTGAGTTATGCATGGTGGTGAACGAAGGTTGTTTGGAGTCCCGGATGAGACCACAGACGTTACGAGGAGCTCCGGAATGGCCCGGAGGTAAAGATTGATATATAGGAAGTCCCATTTTGGTCACCGAAAAACTTTCGGATATTTTCGGTAGTGTACCGGGGGTGCCGGGAGGCCATTGGGAGGGGTCACCCACGACGGGAGGCCACATGGGCCTTAGGAGTGGCTCACCAGCCCTTAGTGGGCTGAGCAATCCATCCCCAAGAGGCCCATGCGGCTAGGATGTGGGGAAAAGGAAAAACCCCAAGTGGGGGGAAGGATTCCAAGTAGGACTGGAATCCTACTTGGAGTAGGATTGGAGGTGGACTCTTCCACCTCCTCTACTTCGGCCGAAGCACCTAGGGGGAAACCCTAGGGCTGCTTCCTCCCCCTCCCTCCTATATATACTAGAGGAATACAGCCCCAAAACAGATTAAGTCCACGTGCTAGTTCTCTATTCCCTAGTTCCTCCACCAAATAGATTCCGACGGTGCTTAGGCGAAGCCCTGCCGGAATAGTTCCACCACCACCGCCGTCACACTGCCGAAGAACTCATCTACCTCTCCGCTCCCTCTTGCTGGATCAAGAAGGCGGAGATCGTCATCAAGCTATACGTGCGCTGAACGCGGAGGTGTCGTCCGTTCGGCGCTAGATCGGGACGGATCATGATCGGATCGCGGGACGGCTAGAGGTTTGGATCGTGAAGACGTTCGACTACATCAACCGGGTTTCTTAACGCTTCCCGCTTAGCAATCTACAAGGGTATGTAGACCCACTCTCCCTCTTGTAGATTCTCATCACCATGGATAGATCTTGCATATGCGTAGGAAATTTTTTGTTTCCCATGCAACGTTCCCCAACAGTACTTGTCTCCTTGACACTCAATCACTCTATCACAAATTTGGCTTGATAAAAGAGGTTGATTAGGTGGAAAGAAACTTGGGAGGATAGAAATCAAGATTCATATGGTTGGAGTGGAAAATCTTGATCTCAACACACATGAGTAGGTGATTCTCTCTCAAAAAATGGATGGGGCAAGTGTTCGCTTGTTCTGAGTGCTCTCTCTAGGAATGAGAGGGAGGTGGATGGGTATATATAGGGTTCTCCAAAAATCCAACTGTTACAACATTATTGCCCAACTAGGTGGAATCGAAGATAAATCTCGGTTACACCAACTAGTGCAAAATGTTGCAACTTTCGGCATTTCAGTGAGACCGATATATAAAACTCGATGAGTCCGATTATGGATGGCCTTGGCAGTTCCTTGCTTTAGTGGCACCGATTCCCAAAACTCAGAAATTCCGATTCTTAGAAAATGTATACCCGAAGGTTAGTCACTATTTTCGATTTCACCAAAATTGAACTTGGTGTCACCGAGAGGTTAGGGTTTGGCTCTAGATTATGTCTAGGAAAAAACTCGGTAGGGCCAAATGTGTAATCCTGGTGGCACCAAATTTAGGATCTAGCATTAGGACAAAATATCTTTGTGAGAGAATTCATGAGGGTTTTTGATGGCTAACTCTAAGCACTTCAGCCACCAGAACATCATAGATACCTCAACCCCCTTTTAATGGAATTGGCTTTCCTATGGACTCAAATGTGATTTCTCACAAAATGCAAAATGTAGAGTCTTGAAGCTTGATGCCTTGCCAATCATATTCCTTTCCTTACTCTTCTTCCCTTGGGGATTCTCTTTATCTAAAATAAACTAAGTAAAACTATTAGTCCAAGAGACAATCTATGTTTTCATGAATTATCAAAACCTCCAAGGAAGCATATGTGCTTTCAGTTTATGAAATTTGTTGAACTTTTTTTGTCCCAACTCTCACGATGCTCCCTCTTATTCTAGTGTAGGCCCTTCTACGCGCTATGCGTTTGGTTGAAGGTGCCATATGAATGGGTTTGCACCGGTAGCCTTTTTTATGGAACCATTCAATTCACGTGTTTGGCAATATATAAGAGATAAGCTAATATTTTGGGATGGTATCACCAATCATGCATGCAATAGGTGACCATATGATTCGACCGATTTCTTCAGGTGGAATGGTCCGACATATTTAGAGTATATTCTTTCTCTTTGGAGCGATACCATTCAAGTGCCTTATAAGGGCATCTCCAACGGCAACCCGCAAATTTTCTCCTGCATTCGTCAGCGAGTAGGGGGACCAATTCGTGGACACGTATGCGGGCGGACGCCATCCAACGCTAGCCGCATACATTTCAAACTCTTTTTCAACAAACCAGATGAAATTCATGCAAACACAACTGAATTTCATACAAACATGATGGATTTCATACAAACACGACGGATTTCATTACATTTCGAACATACAGAACAAAACAGGACTCACCCCTAAACCTATCCTACGATGGCTGCGCCCAACGTCCAAGCATGTGTCGTCCTCCCGTTCGTCGTCTCCATGAGCACCGGCGATAAGACCGATGAAGTGAAGGTGCGGTCACCGACAGGGAATAGTAGAATATGGGAGACAAACTAGCCCACATGCGACACGAGGCATCGCCGCCTCTTGTGTCCTACTCATCCTCGAAGGAGTCCGCACCATGTCTGTCGTCGGTGGACATGAGGTATGATGGAAATGGTGGCGTCGATGCCGTCTTCGTCCCACCGGGCCGACTGATGGTTTGTCGGTGATGCGTAGGAGATGCAACTAACGTTGTCCTCTTCCATGACCGCGTCCAGCCATGCTTCCGTGGTAGCCGTTTCTTGGCGAGCGACGGCCTGAGCGCAGACGACATCGTAGATGGCATGCTGCTCCACGACGAAGTTGGGGTTTGCCGCGGCCATGGCCGCTAGGGCCTCCTCGCTAGCACGCTCGCTGTTGATATGGCCCAATGCTAGTCGATGCTGATCCAATGCCCGCTCTAACATCGATAGAGGCGTCGACGCAGGATGAACCTTCGCCATAGCAGCGTTGAAGTGCGTCTGTGCCTACTTCATGGTGAATTCGGCATGCACAAAAGGCGTGGGAGCCGGAGCGGAATCGTCGTCGAAGGTCGTCTCCATGGTGTTGTCCTCGTCATGGGAGACCTCAAGCGAGCTAGCCGGCAAGCCAGCCGCGATCCACCTAGCATGGTGGCTCTGCCAGGTGGCGGCAAGGGCAACCACTGTGTGCTTCATCTCCTACGATACACTATCCCACATTGCTTTCCTGCCGAAGGTCATGGCGTATGTGGAGGAAAGGAGGAGGATGTGGAGTAGATGTGTTTGTTGGAAATATGCCCTAAAGGCAATAATAAAATGGTTATTATTGTATTTCCTAGTTCATGATAATTGTCTATTGTTCATGCTATAATTGTGTTAACCGGAAACCGTAATACATGTGTGAATACATAGACCACAACATGTCCCTAGTGAGCCTCTGGTTGACTAGCTCAATGATCAATAGATGGTCACGGTTTCATGACCATGGACATTGGATGTCGTTGATAATGGGATCACATCATTAGGAGAATGATGTGATGGACAAGACCCAATCCTAAGCATAGCACAAGATCGTGTAGTTCGTCTTCTAAAGCTTTTCAATGTCAAGTATCGTTTCCTTAGACCACGACATTGTGCAACTCCCGGATACCGTAGGAATTCTTTGGGTGTGCCAAACGTCACAACGTAACTAGGTGGCTATAAAGGTGCACTACAGGTATCTCCAAAAGTGTCTGTTGGGTTGGCACGAATCGAGACTGGGATTTGTCACTCCGTGTGACGGAGAGGTATCTCTGGGCCCACTCGGTAAGACATCATCATAATGAGCTCAATGTGACTAAGGAGTTAGCCACGGGATGATGTATTACGGAACGAGTAAAGAGACTTGCAGGTAACGAGATTGAACAAGGTATAGAGATACGGACGATCGAATCTCAGGCAAGTATCATACCGATAGACAAAGGGAATTGTATACGGGATTAATTGAATCCCCGACATCGTGGTTCATCCGATGAGATCATCGTGGAGCATGTGAGAGCCAACATGGGTATCCAGATCCCGCTGTTGGTTATTGACCAGAGAAGTGTCTCGGTCATGTCTACGTGTCTCCCAAACCCGTAGGGTCTATACACTTAAGGTTCGATGATGCTAGGGTTATAGGGAAATGTTGTACGTGGTTACTGAAGGTTGTTCGGAGTCCCGGATGAGATCCCGGACGTCATGAGGAGCTCCGGAATGGTCCGAAGGTAAAGATTGATATATAGGAAGTCCAGTTTTGGTCACCGAAAAGTTTTCGGGCTCATCAGTAGTGTACCGGGAGTGCTGGGAGGGTGCTAGAGGACCCCCGGGAGGGGTGTGACGACCATAGGACTTTTGGGGCCCTTAGAGGAGGTGTGCTAGCCCTTATTGGGATGTCCAAGACCTTCTAGAAAGGCCCATGCGGCTGGGATCAAGAGATAAAGGGCAAAAGGGTTTTAAAAGAGGAGATCCACCTCCCTTGTGGGAGGTGGACTCTATCCCTAGTTCGGCCGAACCTCTCCTCCTTGGAGGAGAGGCCAAGGCAGACCTCCCTCTCCCTCCTCCTATATATATGCAAGGGTTTGGGCTGATTTGAGACATGACTTCTCTCTCTCTCTCTCGGCGCAGCCCTACCCTTCCTCGTTCTCCGTAGTGCTTGGTGAAGCCCTGTCGGAGTCCACGTAGCTCCACCGTCATCACGCCGTCGTGCTGCCGGAGCTCTCTCTCAACCTCCCCTTCCTCCTTGTTGGATCAAGGCGTAGGAGACGTCATCGGGCTGCACATGTGTTGAACACGGAGGCGTTGTTGTTCGGCGCTTAGATCGGAGTCCACCGCGATCTGAATCGCTACGAGTATGACTCCACCAACCGCGTTCTTGTAACGCTTCCGCTTAGCAATCTTCAAAGGTATGAAGATGCAATCTCTCCCCACTCGTTGCTGGTTTCTCCATAGATAGATCTTGGTGATTGTAGGAATTTTTTTGATTTACTACTACGTCTCCCAATAGTGGCATCATGAGCTAGGTCTATGCGTATAATCTATGCACGAGTAGAACACAAAGCAGTTGTGGGCGTCGATCTTGTTAATTTGCTTACCACTACTATTCTTATCTTGATTCGGCGGTATTGTGGGATGAAGCGGCCCGGACTGACTTTACACGTACGCTTACGTGAGACTGGTTCCACCGCCTGACATGCACTTGTTGCATAAGGTGGCTAGCGGGTGCCTGTCTCTCCCACCTTAGTCGGATTGGATTCGATGAAAAGGATCCTTATGAAGGGTAAATAGCAATTGGCATATCATGTTGTGGTTTTGGCATAGGTAAGAAACGTTCTTGCTAGTAACCTATAGCAGCCACGTAAAAACTTGCAACTACAAATTAGAGGACGTCTAACTTGTTTTTGCAGCATATGCCTTGTGATGTGATATGGCCAAAGGATGTGATGTGATGCATTGTGATGTATGAGATTGATCATGTTCTTGTAATAGGATTCACGACTTGCATGTCGATGAGTATGACAACCGGCAGGAGCCATAGGAGTTGTCTTATTTTATTGTATGACCTGCGTGTCAATCATAAACGCCATGTAATTACTTTACTTTATTGCTAAACGTTAGCTATAGTAGTAGAAGTAATAGTTGGCGAGACAACTTCATGAAGACACGATGATGGAGATCATGATGATGGAGATCATGGTGTCGTGCCGGTGACAGTGATGATCATGGTGCCCCGAAGATGGAGATCAAAGGAGCAAGATGATATTGGCCATATCATGTCACTATATTGATTGCATGTGATGTTATCATGTTTACATCTTATTTTCTTAGAACGACGATAGTAAATAAGATGATCTCTCAATAAAATTTCAAGAGAAGTTTTCACCCTAATTGTGCACCATTGCTAAGGATCGTCGTTCCGAAGCACCACGTGATGATCGGGTGTGATAGGTTCTAACGTTCGCATACAACGGGTGTAAGCCAGATTTACACATGCGATACGCTTAGGTTTACTTGACGAGCCTAGCATGTACAGACATGGCCTCAGAACACGGAAGACCGAAAGGTCGAACATGAGTCGTATAGAAGATACGATCAACATGGATATGTTCACCATGGATGACTAGTCCGTCTCACGTGATGATCGGACACGGGCTAGTTGACATGGATCATGTGTCACTTAGATGACTAGAGAGATGTCTATCTAAGTGGGAGTTCATTAAATAATTTGATTATGTGAATTTAGTTATCATGAACTTAGTCTAAAATTATCTTTACAATCTATATTGTAGATCCAATGGCCAACGTGAATGTCACCCTCAATTTCAACGCGTTCCTAGAGAAAACCAAGTTGAAAGATGATGGAAGCAACTATGCGGACTGGGTCCGTGGTTTGAGGATCATCCTCATAGCTTCCAAGAAATTGTATGTCCTCGATGCACCGTTAGGTGACCCACCCCTTCTCCCAGCAGAGCAAGACGTTGCGAACGCTTGGCATTCTCGCTGTGATGATTACTCCCTTGTTCAGTGCGGCATGCTTTATAGTTTAGAACCAGGGCTCCAAAAGCGTTTTGAGCAACACGGAGCATATGAGATGTTCCAAGAGCTGAAACTGGTTTTCCAAGCTCATGCCCGGGTCGAGAGATATGACATCTCCGACAAGTTCTTCAGTTGTAAGATGGAAGAGAATAGTTCTGTCGGTGAGCACATCCTCAAGATGTCTGGGCTACAAAACCGCTTGATTCAGCTTGGAGTTAATCTCTCGGATGACTCGGTCATTGACAGAATCCTCTAGTCGCTTCCACCTAGCCACAAGAGCTTTGTGATGAACTACAACATGCAAGGGATGGAGAAGTCCATTCCTGAGTTGTACTCGATGCTGAAATCAGCGGAGGTCGAGATCAAAAAGGAGCATCAAGTGTTGATGGTGAATAAGACCACTAGTTTCAAGAAAGGCAAGGGTAAGAAGAACTTCAAGAAGGACGGCAAAGCTGTTGCTACGCCCGGTAAGCAAGTTGCCGGGAAGAAGAAGAACAAGAATGGACCCAAGCCCGAGACTGAGTGCTTTTATTGCAAGGGTACCGGTCACTGGAAGCGGAACTGCCCCAAGTACTTAGCGGATGAGAAGGACGGCAACATTAAAGGTATATGTGATATACTTGTTATTGATGTGTACCTAACTAGCGCTCGTAGTAGCTCCTGGGTATTTGATACCGGTGCAGTTGCTCACATTTGTAACTCCAAGCAGGAGCTGCGGAATAAGCGGAGGCTGGCAAAGGACGAGGTGACGATGCGCGTCAGGAATGGTCCCAAGGTCGATGTGATCGCCGTTGGCACGCTACCTCTACATCTACCTTCGGGATTAGTGTTAAACCTTAATAATTGTTATTTAGTACCATCTTTGAGCATGAACATTGTATCTGGATCTCGCTTGATGCGAGATGGCTACTCATTTAAATATGAGAATAATGGTTGTTCTATTTATATGAGAGAAATGTTTTATGGTCATGCCCCACTGGTCAATGGTTTATTTTTGATGAATCTTGAACGTGACGTTACACATGTCCATAGTGTGAGTACCAAAAAGTGTAAGGTTGATAACGATAGTCCCACTTACATGTGGCATTGCCGCCTTGGTCATATTGGTGTCAAACGCATGAAGAAGCTCCATACTGATGGACTTTTGGAGTCTCTTGATTTCGAATCATTTGACACGTGCGAACCATGCCTCATGGGCAAGATGACCAAGACTCCGTTCTCCGGAACAATAGAGCGAGCAACTGACTTGATGGAAATAATACATACCGATGT
Organism: Hordeum marinum; assembly: GCA_022496015.1. Taxonomy (NCBI): domain Eukaryota; kingdom Viridiplantae; phylum Streptophyta; class Magnoliopsida; order Poales; family Poaceae; genus Hordeum; species Hordeum marinum. The sequence continues at coordinate 65,413,858 of CM039675.1, forward strand.
ATGCGGTCCAATGAGTGTCGAGGCTCGTGGTGGATACCATTATGTTCTCACCCTCACTGATGACTTGAGTAGATATGGGTATGTCTACTTAATGAAACATAAGTCTGAAACTTTTGAAAGGTTCAAGGAATTTCAGAGTGAGGTAGAGAATCAACGTGACAGGAAAATAAAGTGCCTACGATCTAATCGTGGTGGAGAATATTTAAGTCACGAGTTTGGCACGCACCTAAGGAAATGTGGAATTGTTTGACAACTCACGCCGCCTGACACACCTCAGCGAAATGGTGTGTCTGAACGTCGTAATCGCACTCTATTAGATATGGTACGATCTATGATGTCTCTTACCGACTTATCGCTATCATTTTGGGGATATGCATTAGAGACTGCCGCATTCACATTAAATAGGGCACCGTCAAAATCCGTTGAGACGACACCGTATGAATTATCGTTTGGTAAGAAACCTAAGCTGTCGTTTCTAAAAGTTTGGGGATACGATGCTTATGTGAAGAAATTCAACCCGAGAAGCTCGAACCCAAAGCGGAAAAGTGCGTCTTCATAGGATATACCAAAGATACTATTGGGTATACCTTCTACCTACGATCCGAGGGCAAAGTCTATGTTGCCAAGAATGGATCTTTTCTTGAGAAAGAGTTTCTCTCGAAAGAAGTAAGTGGGAGGAAAATAGAACTTGGTGAGGTAATTGTACCTCCACTCGAACCGGAGCGTAGCGTAGCACAGGAAGTTGTTTCTGTGGAGCCTACACCGGCTGGAGAGGAAGTTAATGATGATGATCATGAAACTTCAGATCAAGTTACTGTTGAATGTCGAAGGTCCACTAGGACACGTTCCGCATCAGAGTGGTACGGCAACCCTTTCCTGGAGATCATGTTGTTGGACAACGATGAACCTTCGAACTATGAAGAAGCAATGGCGGGCCCGGATTCCATCAAATGGCTTGAGGCCATGAAATCCGAGATAGGATCCATGTATGAGAACAAAGTATGGACTTTGGTGGACTTGCCTGATGATAAGCGAGCCATTGAAAATAAATGGATCTTTAAGAAGAAGACTGACGCGGATGGTAATGTGACCGTCTATAAGGCTTGGCTTGTTGCTAAGGGTTATCGACTAGTTCAAGGAATTAACTACGATGAGACTTTCTCACCCGTAGCAATGCTGAAGTCTGTCCGAATCATGTTAGCAATTGCCGCATTTTACGATTATGAGATCTGGAAAATGGACGTCAAAATGGCATTTCTTAATGGCTTCCTCAAGGAAGAACTGTATATGATGCAGCCGGAAGGTTTTGTCGATCCTAAAGATGCTAACAAAGTATGCAAGCTCCAGCGCTCCATCTATGGGCTGGTGCAAGCATATCGGAGTTGGAACATTCGCTTTAATGAAGTGATTAAAGCGTTTGGGTTTGTACAGGTTTATGGAGAACCCTGTATTTACAAGAAAGTGAGTGGGAGCTCTGTAGCATTTCTCATATTATATGTGGATGACATGCTGATAATTAGAAATGATATAGAACTCTTGGAAAGTATAAAGGCCTACTTGAATAAATGTTTTTCAATAAAGGACCTTGGAGAAGCTGCTTACATATTAGGTATTAAGATCTATAGAGATAGATCGAGACGCCTCATAGGTCTTTCACAAAGCACATACCTTGACAAGATATTGAAGAAGTTCAATATGGATCAGTCCAAGAAGGGGTTCTTGTCTGTGTTACAAGGTGTGAGATTGAGTACGACTCAATGCCCGACCACGGCAAAGGATAGAGAAGAGATGAGTGTCATCCCCTATGCTTCAGCCATAGGCTCTATTATGTATGCCATGCTGTGTACCAGACCTGATGTGAACCTTACCATAAGTTTGGTAGGGAGGTACCAAAGTGATCCCGGAGTGGAACACTGGACAACGGTCAAGAATATCCTGAAGTACCTGAAAAGGACAAAGGACATGTTTCTCGTATATGAAAGTGTCGAAGAGCTCGTCGTAAAGGGTTACGTCGATGCTAGCTTCGACACAGATCCGGACGACTCCAAGTCGCAAACCGAATACATGTATGTTTTGAACGGAGGGGCAGTCAGCTGGTGCAGCAGCTAGCAAAGCGTCGTGGCGGCATCTACATGTGAAGTGGAGTACATAGCTGCTTCGTAAGCAACAAAGGAAGGAGTCTGGATGAAGGAGTTCATCACCGACCTAGGAGTAATTCCAAGTGCGTCGGGCCCGATGACTCTATTCTGTGACAACACTGGAGCTATTGCCCTTGCGAAGGAGCCCAGGTTTCACAAGAAGACAAGACACATCAAGCGCCGCTTCAACTCCATCTGTGATTACATTCAGGAGGGAGATATAGATATTTGTAAAGTGCATACGGATCTGAATGTCGCAGATCCGTTGACTAAACCTCTCTCACGAGCAAAACATGATCAACACCATAATGCTATGGGTGTTCGATTCATCACAATGTAACTAGATTACTGACTCTAGTGCAAGTGGGAGACTGTTGGAAATATGCCCTAGAGGCAATAATAAAATGGTTATTATTGTATTTCCTAGTTCATGATAATTGTCTATTTTTCATGCTATAATTGTGTTAACCGGAAACCCTAATACATGTGTGAATACATAGACCACAACATGTCCCTAGTGAGCCTCTAGTTGACTAGCTTGTTGATCAATAGATGGTCACGGTTTCATGACCATGGACATTGGATGTCGTTGATAATGGGATAACATCATTAGGAGAATGATGTGATGGACAAGACCCAATCCTAAGCATAGCACAAGATCGTGTAGTTCGTCTGCTAAAGCTTTTCAATGTCAGGTATCGTTTCCTTAGACCATGAGATTGTGCAACTCCCGTATATCATAGGAATGCTTTGGGTGTGCCAAACGTCACAACATAACTGGGTGGCTATAAAGGTGCACTATGGGTATCTCCGAAAGTGTCTGTTGGGTTGGCACGAATCGAGACTGGGATTTGTCACTCCGTGTGACGGAGAGGTATCTCTGGGCCCACTCGGTAAGACATCATCATAATGAGCTCAATGTGACTAAGGAGTTAGCCACGGGATGATGTATTACGGAACGAGTAAAGATACTTGTTGGTAACGAGATTGAACAAGGTATAGAGATATCGACGATTGAATCTCGGGCAAGTATCATACCGATAGACAAAGGGAATTGTATACGGGATTAATTGAATCCCCGACATCGTGGTTCATCCGATGAGATCATCATGGAGCATGTGGGAACCAACATGGGTATCCAGATCCCGCTGTTGGTTATTGATCGGAGAAGTGTCTCGGTCATGTCTACGTGTCTCCCGAACCCGTAGGGTCTACACACTTAAGGTTCGATGACGCTAGGGTTATAGGGAAATGTTGTACGTGGTTACTGAAGGTTGTTTGGAGTCCCGGATGAGATCCCGGATGTCACGAGGAGCTCCGGAATGGTCCAGAGGTAAAGATTGATATATAGGAAGTCCAGTTTTGGTCACCAGAAAGTTTTCGGGCTCATCGGTAGTGTACCGGGAGTGCGAGGAGGGTGCCGGAGGACCCCCGGGAGGGGTGTGACGACCATAGGACTTTGTGGGACCTTAGAGGAGGTGTGCCAGACCTTATTGGGATGGCCAAGACCTTCTAGAAAGGCCCATGCAGCTGGGATCAAGAGATAAAGGGCAAAAGGGTTTTAAAAGAGGAGATCCACCTCCCTTGTGGGAGGTGGACTCTATCCCTAGTTCGGCCGAACCTCTCCGCCTTGGAGGAGAGGCCAAGGCAGCCCTCCCTCTCCCTCCTCCTATACATATGCAAGGGTTGGGGCTGATTTTAGACACGACTTCTCTCTCTCTCTCGGCACAGCCCTACCCTTCCTCTTCCTCATTCTCTGTAGCGATTGGCGAAGCCCTACCGGAGTCCACATAGCTCCACCGTCACCACGCCGTCGTGCTGCCGGAGATCTCCCTCAACCTCTCCTTCCTCCTTGCTGGATCAAGGCGTAGGAGATGTCATCGGGCTGCACGTGTGTTGAATGCGGAGGCGCCGTTGTTCGGCGCTTAGATCGGAGTCCACCGCGATCTGAATCGCTACGAGTACGACTCCACCAACCGCGTTCTTGTAACGCTTCCACTTAGCGATCTTCAATGGTATGAAGATGCAATCTGTCCCCACTCGTTACTTGTTTCTCCATAGATAGATCTTGGTGATCGTAGGAATTTTTTTGATTTACTACTACGTCTCCCAACAGTGTTGTGCTGTGGAAATAGCCGGGTGTGACCATCCTAAAATGGCGGATTCCGGTGAGGCCATGTTGGAAATATGCCCTAGAGGCAATAATAAATTAGTTATTATCATATTTCCTTGTTCATGATAAATCTTTATTATCCATGCTATAATTGTATTGATCGGAGACTTAGATGCATGTGTGGATACATAGACAAAACCATGTCCCTAGTATGCCTCTAATGGACTAGCTCGTTGATCAAAGATGGTTAAGGTTTCCTAGCCATGGACATGAGATGTCATTTGATAACGGGATCACATCATTAGGATAATGGTGTGATGGACAAGACCCAAACTATAAACGTAGCATATGCTCATGTCAGTTCATTGCTACTGTTTTCTGCATGTCAAGTATATGTTCCTATGACCATGAGATCATGCAACTCACTGACACCGGAGGAGTGCCTTGTGTGTATCAAATGTCGCAACATAACTGGGTGACTATAAAGGTACTCTACACGTATCTCTGAGGGTGTCTGTTGAGTTGGCATGGATCAAGACTGGGATTTGTTACTCCGTGTGACGGAGAGGTATCCCAGGGCCCACCTGGTAATACAACATCACAACAAGCCTTGCAAGCAATGTGACTAAGTGTTAGTCACGGGATCTTGTATTACAGAACGAGTAAAGAGACTTGCCGGTAACGAGGTTGAACTAGGTATGGAGATACCGACGATCGAATCTCAGGCAAGTAACATACCGAAGAACAAAGGGAACATCATACGGGATTAACTGAATCCTTGACATAGAGGTTCGATCGATAAAGATCTTCGTAGAATATGTAGGAACCAATATGGTCATCCAGGTCCTGCTATTGGTTATTGGCCGTAGAGGTGTCTCAGTCATGTCTACATAGTACTCGAGCCCGCAGGGTCTGCACACTTAAGGTTTGGTGACGTTTCGGTAGTATAGAGTTATGTATGGTGGTGACCGAAGGTTGTTCGGAGTCCCAGATGAGATCCCGGACGTCACAAGGAGCTCCGGAATGGTCCGGAGGTAAAGATTCATATATAGGAAGTCCTATTTTGGTCACCGGAAAAGTTTCAGGCTCATCGGTAGTGTACCGGGAGTGCCGGTAGTGTACCGGGGGACCATCGGGAGAGGTATTTCGACCCAAGAGGCTTCATGGGCTGTGGGAGAGTGAATATCAGCCCTTAGTGGGGTGGTGGAAACTCCCACACAAGGCCCATGTGGCTGGAGAAGAAAACCCAATAGGAAAAGGTGGGGAAAAAAAGGGGGACGAATCCTAGTCCTACTAGGATTGGAGGAGAGTCCTCTAGATCGGATTACTGCAGTGCTTAGGCGAAGACCTACCGGAATTGCTCCACCACCATCGCCGGAGCGCCGTCGCGCTGCCGGTGAACTCTTCCTCCTCTCCACTTCCTCTTGCTGGATCAAGACGGTGGAGATCGTCATCAAGCTGCACGTGTGCTGAACGCGGAGGTGCCGTCCGTTTGGCGCTAGATCGGAAGGACCGTGATCAAGATCGCGAGATGGATTGTGATGAGTTCACAGGACGGATCGTAATGAGTTCGCGAGACGGATCGTGACAAGATCGCGGGACGGATCGTGATGAGTTCGCGGGACGAATCGTCATTGGATTGCGGGATGGATCGTGATGAGATCGCGGGACGCTCGGCGATTTGGATCGTGAAGATGTTTGACTACACCAACCGCATTTCTTAATGCTTCCCGCTTAGCGATCTACAAGGGTACATAGATCCACTCTCCCTCTCGTGGATGCTCATCACCATGGATAGATCTTGCGTGTGCGTAGGAAATTTTTTGTTTCCCATGCAACGTTCCCCAACAGTGGCATCATGAGCTAGGTCTATGTGTAGATGAGATCTCGAGTAGAACACAAAAGGTTTGTGGGCGTTGATGCTTAGATTGCTTCCTCCCTTGGTCGGATTTTGGTTCAGCGGTATTGTGAGATGAAGAGGCCCGGACCAACATTACTCGTACGCTTACGAGAGACCGGTTCCCTCAACCGCAACTTGTTGCATAGATGGCTTGCGGGTGCCAGCTTCTCTCACTTTAGTTGGATCGGATTCGACAAAGGCGGTCCTTGAGAAGGTTGAAAAGCAACTAGTGTATCACCGTCGTGGTTTTTGCGTAGATGAGAATTGTTCTTGCTAGATACCCGTAGCAGCCACGTAAAACATGCAACAACAATTAGAGGACGTCTAACTTGTTTTTGCAGGGTGTGTTGTGATGTGCTATGGCCAATTACATGATGTGATATATGTGATGTATGAGATGATCATGTGATGTATAGATTATCACGACTTGCATGTCGATGAGTACGGCAACTGACAGGAGCCATAGGGTTGTATTTAATTATTGTATGACCTGCATGTCAATCATTAAGAGCTATGTAATGCTTTACTTTATCGCTAAACGGTAGCAATAGTAGTAGAAGCATGGTGGGCGCGACAACCCCGATGGCGACACGTTGATGGAGATCATGGTGTCATGCCGGTAACGATGGAGATCATGCCGGTGCTTTCATGATGGAGATCAAAAGCACAAGTTCATGGCCATATCATGTCACTTATGATTTGCATGTAATGTTAATCCTTTTATGCACCTTGTTTTGCTTAGGACGACGATAGCAGTATAAGGTGATCCCTCACTTAAATTTCAAGATGAATTGTGTTCTCCCCGAGTGTGCACCGTTGCGAAAGTTCGTCGTGTTGAGACACCACGTGATGATCGGATGTGATAGACTCTATGTTCACATACAACGGGTGCAAGCCAGTGTTGCACATGCAGAACACTCGGGTCAAACTTGATGAGCCTAGCACGTACAGACATGGCCTCGGAACACAAGAGACCGAAAGGTCAAACATGAGTCATATAGTAGATATGATCAACATGATGATGTTCACCATTGTAACCACCTCAACTCACGTGATGATCGGACTTGAGTTGGTGAATTTGGATCATGTATCACTCGGATGACCGGAGGGATGTCAATTTGAGTGGGAGTTCTTAAGTAATATGATTAATTGAACTCATTATCATGAACATAGTCAGTAGTGTCTTTGCAAAATAGTGTTGTAGATTACTAGCTCACGCTGTAGCTCCCTTGAATTTTATATGTTCCTAGAGAAATAGAGTTGAAAGATGATGGTAGCAATATTGCGGACTGGCTCCGTGATCTGAGGATGGTCCTCATTGCTGCACAGAAGGCTTATGTCCTTAATGCACCGCTCGGTGCGCCAACCAACATCTGACAGGCACGTTCTGATGACTACTTGATAGTTTAGTGCGTCTTGCATTACGACTTACAATTGAGGCTCCGAAACAGTTTGAACGTCACGGAACATATGCGATGTTCTAAGAGCTGAAATTAGGATCTCAGGTTCGTGCCCGTGTTGCGAGATATGAGATCTCCAACAAGATTCTTTGCCTGCAAGATGAAAGAGAATAGCTCAAACGCTGAGCATATGCTCAGATTGTCTGGGTGCTGCAATCGCTTGAATCGAGTGGGAGTTGATCTTCCAGATAAGATAGTGATTGATATAGTTCTCCAAGTCACTGTCACTAAGCTACTAGAACTTGGTGATGAACTATAAACGCCAGGGATAGAAATAATGATCCCTGAGCTGTTCACGATGTTTGACACCGCGAAGGTAGAAATCAAGAAGGAGCATCAAGTGTTGATGGTTAGTAAAACCACAAGTTTCGAGAAGGGCAAGGGCAAGGAGGGAAACTTCATGGATAGCAAGTCAGTTGCTGCTCCGGTGAAGCAACCCAAAGTTGAACCCAAACCCGAGACTAAGTGCTTCGATTATGAGGAGAGCGGTCGCTAAAGCGGAACAACCCTAGATACTTGGTGGATAAGAAGGCTAGCAACGTCGACAGAAGTATATTTGATATATGTGTTATTGATGTGTACCTTGCGAGTACTCCTAGTAGCACCTGGGTATTGGATACCGGTTCGGTTGCTAAATGTTAGTAGCTCGAAATAAAAGCTACGGAATAAACGGAGAACTAGCTAAGTGTGAGGTGACGATGTGTGTTGGAAATGTTTCCAAGGTTGATGTGATCAACATCGCACGCTCTCTCTACCTTCGAGATTAGTGACGAACCTAAATAAATGTTATTTGGTGTTTTTGCGTTGAGCATGAACGTGATTAGATCTTGTTCATTGCAACACGGTTATTCATTTAAGTTAGAGAATAATGGTTATACTATTTACATGAATAATACCTTCAATGGTCATGCACCTAGTAAGAATGGTTTGTTGAAACATAATCGTAGTAATACACATGTTCATAACATTGATGCCAAAAAGATACAAAGTTAATAATGATAGTACCACATACTCGTGGCACTGCCGCTAAATGTCATATTGGTATAAAGCGCATGAAGAAACTCCATGCTGATGGATCTTTGGACTCATTCGATTTCGAATCGGTTGAGACATGCGAACCATGCCTCTTGGTCAAGATGACTAAGGACCCCATTTTCTGTTTTGATGAAGCGGGCAAGTGATTTATTGGAAATGATACATGTTGATGTATGCAATCCAATGAGTCTTGTAGCATGCGGTGGATATCGTTATTTTCTTGCCTTCACTGATGGTTTGAGTAGATATAGTGTATATTTACTTAATGAAACACAAGTCTGAATCGTTTGAAAGGTTCAAGCAAATTCAGAGTGAAGTTTAAGATCAGCGTGACAAGAAGATAAAAATGTTTGCGATATGATCGTGGAGGTGAATATCTGAGTTACGAGTTTGGCATACAACTTTAGACAATGTGAAAATTGTTTCACAACTCACGCCACCTGGAACACCATAGTGTGATGGTGTGTTCGAACGTCATAGTCGTGCTCTATTGGATATGGTGCATGCTATGATGTCTATTATCGTTTTGTTACTATTTTGGGGTCATGCATTAGAGACAACTACATTCACTTTAAATAGGGCACCATCTAAATCCGTTGAGATGACACCGTGTGAATTATGGTTTGATAGAAACCTAAGCTGTCATTTCTTAACATTTGGGGCTGCGACGCTTGGGTGGAAAATGTTTTCACCTAATGAGCTCGAACCCAAAGCAGACAAATGCATCTTCATAGAATACCCTAAGAATAGTTGGGTGAACCTTCTATCTCAGATCCAAGCATAAAATGTTTGTTGCTAAAACTGGGTCCTTTCTCGAGAAAAAGTTTCTCTTGAAAGAATTGAGTGGGAGGAAGATAGAACTTGATGAGGTTATTGAACCTCTGTTTCAACTAGAGAGTAGCGCAACGTAGGAAGTTGTTTCTGTGAAGCCTACGTTAGTTGAAGAGGAAGTTAATGATGATGATCATCAAGCTTCAGATCAAGTTACTATCGAACTTCGTAGGTCGATAAGGATGTGTGCTGCTCCTGAGCGGTACGACAACCCTGTCTTGGAGATCATGTTGTTGGACAACGATGAACCTACGAGCTATGGAGAAGCGATGATGGGCCCGGATTCCGACAAATGGTTAGAGGCCATGAAATCCGAGAAAGGATCCATGTATGAAAACCAAGTGTAGACTTTGGTAGACTTGCTCGTTGGACGGCAGGTCGTTGAGTACAAATGGATGTTTAAAATGAAGACAGACGCTCATGGTAAATGTCACCATTTGTAAAGCTCGACTTGTTGCAAAGAAGTTTACGACAAGTTCAAGGAGTTGACTGCGATGAGACTTTCTCACTCGTAGCGATGCTAAAGTTTGTTGAAACTATGTTAGCAGTTGCTGCACTTTCAATTATGAAATCTGACAGATGGATGTCAAAACATCGTTTCCTTAACGGTTTACTTGAGGAAAGGTTGTATGTGATACAACCAGAAGGTTTTGTCAGTCCTAAGGATGCTAAAAGGTGTGCAAGCTTCAGTGATTCTTCTATGAACTGAAGCAAGCATCTCGGAGTTGGAATATACACGTTGATGAGGTGATCAAAGTTTTTGAGTCTATACAAAGTTTACGAGAAACTTGTATTTGCAATAAAGTGAGTGGGAGCACTATAGAGTTTCTGATAAGTATATGTGGATGACATATTGCTATTTGGAAATGATGTAGAATTTCTGGAGAGCATAAACGGTTGTTTGAAAAGAGTTTTTCAAAGGAAGACCTCGATAAAGCTACCTAATTGTTGAGCATCAAGATCTATAAAGATAGATCAAGATGTTTGATCAGACTTTCAATGAGTACATACCTTGACAAGATTTTGAAAGAGTTCAAAATGGATTAGTCAGAGAGAAGTGTTCTCACCTGCTTTGTAAGGTGTGAAATTGAGTGAGACTCAAAGCTCGACAACGGCAGAAGAAAGAGAAAGGACGAATGTCGTTCCCTATGCCTTAGCCATAGGCTCTGTATAGTATGCCATGCTGTGTACCGCACCTGTGTGTGCCTTGCCATGAGTCCGTCAAGGGGTACAAGAGTGATCCAGGAGTGGATCACTGGACAGCGGTCAAGATTATCCTTAGTAACTAAAGGACTAAGGAGATGTTTCTCGATTATGAAGGTGATAAAGAGTTCGTCGTAAAGAGTTACGTCGATGCAAGCTTTAACACCAATCCGGATGACCCGTAGTAGCAATCTGGATACATATAGTGGAGCAGCCATTTGGAATTGTACCAAGTGGAGTGTGGTAGCAGTGTTTACGGTTTGACATAGAGATTTGCAAAGTACACACGAATCTGAATGTCGTAGACCCGTTGACTATAAGACCTCTCTCACATGCAAAGCATGATCGAGCCCAGAACTCATTGGGTGTTAGATTCATAACAATGCGTATCACATGGTGATGTGAACTAGATCATTGACTCTAGTGCAAGTGGGAGACTGTTGGAAATATGCCCTAGAGGCAATAATAAATTAGTTATTATCATATTTCCTTGTTCATGATAAATCGTTTATTATCCATGCTATAATTGTATTGATTGGAGACTTAGATGCATGTGTGGATACATAGACAAAACCATGTCCCTAGTATGCCTCTAATGGACTAGCTCGTTGATCAAAGATGGTTAAGGTTTCCTAGCCATGGACATGAGATGCCATTTGATAACGGGATCACATCATTAGGAGAATGGTGTGATGGACAAGACCCAAACTACAAACGTAGCATATGATCGTGTCAGTTTATTGCTACTGTTTTCTGCATGTCAAGTATATGTTCCTATGACCATGAGATCATGCAACTCACTGACACCAGAGGAGTGCCTTGTGTGTATCAAACATCGCAACGTAACTGGGTGACTATAAAGGTACTCTACAGGTATCTCCGAGGGTGTCTGTTGAGTTGGCATGGATCAAGACTGGGATTTGTTACTCCGTGTGATGGAGAGGTATCTCAGGGCCCACCCAGTAATACAACATCACAACAAGCCTTGCAAGCAATGTGAGTAAGTGTTAGTCACGGGATCTTGTATTACAGAACGAGTAAAGAGACTTGCCGGTAACGAGGTTGAACTAGGTATGGAGATACCGACGATCGAATCTCAGGCAAGTAACATACCGAAGAACAAAGGGAACATCATAGGGGATTAACTGAATCCTTGACATAGAGGTTCGACCGATAAATATCTTCGTAGAATATGTAGGAACCAATATGGTCATCCAGGTCCTGCTATTGGTTATTGGCCGTAGAGGTGTCTCGGTCATGTCTACATAGTTCTCGAACCCACAGGGTCTGCACACTTAAGGTTTGGTGACGTTTCGGTAGTATAGAGTTATGTATGGTGGTGACCGAAGGTTGTTTGGAGTCCCAGATGAGATCCCGGACGTCACGAGGAGCTCCAGAATGGTCCGGAGGTAAAGATTCATATATAGGAAGTCCTATTTTGGTCGCTGGAAAAGTTTCAGGCTCATCTGTAGTGTACCGGGAATGCCGGTAGTGTACCGGGGGACCATCGGGAGAGGTATTTCGACCCAAGAGGCTTCATGGGCTGTGGGAGAGTGAATATCAGCCCTTAGTGGGTTGGTGGAAACTCCCACACAAGGCCACGTGTCTGGAGAAGAAAACCCAATAGGAAAAGGTGAAAAAAGGAAAAAAAAAGGGACGAATCCTAGTCCTACTAGGATTGGAGGAGAGTCCTCCAATCCTAGTGGATTCGGCTGACCCTATGGGGCCTTGGCCCTTGCGCAGCCCTCCTCCTCCCTCCCTCCTATATATACTGGTGGGATTAGGTGTTTTGCACCTGATTTTACGGCCACGTGCTACCCGTTCCACCGGTGCTCCTCTAGATCGGATTTCCACGGTGCTTAGGCGAAGCCCTGCCGGAATTGCTCCACCACCATCGTCGAAGCACCGTCGCGCTGCCGGTGAACTCTTCCTCCTCTCCACTTCCTCTTGCTGGATCAAGACGGTGGAGATCATCATCAAGCTGCACGTGTGCTGAACGCGGAGGTGTCGTCTGTTCGGCGCTAGATTGGAAGGACCGTGATCAAGATCGCGAGACGGATCGTGACGAGATCGCGGGACTAATCGTGATGAGTTCGCGGGACGGATCGTGATTGGATCGCGGGACGGATCATGATGAGATCGCGGGACGCTCGGCGATTTTGATCGCGAAGATGTTCAACTACACCAACCGTGTTTCTTAACACTTCCCGCTTAGCGATCTACAAGGGTACGTAGATCCACTCTCCCTCTCGTAGATGCTCATCACCATGGATAGATCTTGCGTGTGCGTAGGAAATTTTTTGTTTTTCATGCAACGTTCCCCAACAAGCCAGACGTCAATGCAGGACGCGAGAGTAGGTTTCTAGACCAGCGAGCCTGCTTAATGGCGGCATACGGACGAACGGGGCATTGAACGGGCATGGTAGATACCTGTCTCGTCCCGTCTAGTCACGCGTCTCCGGCATTTAACAAGCGTGAACACCGGAGACGCGTCACGAGTGACACCCTTGGCCGTCCACCCGCTTCAATGCCGACGCCAGTGAGAGGTCGTGTCCGCTTTTCCATATGGAGCGGCCGCTCTACGGCGACATGAATACGGACAACTGATGCCAGGTAGGTGGCGGGCGCGGGAGGGGAGGTTTTTTTTGCCGGGCCATGGCGGTCAAAATCGAACGAAATAGCGGTCCGCACTCCTGAAAAGCCAAACGTTTGTCTCGAGTTTGCGATAAAAATTGTGTCCAGACCGTTTCGCGGATCGTTACAGGACCTCATTCAATGAACATCATGATCCGAATACATGCGAAAGGTTTGCGGGTTGAAGATGCCCTAACTAAACGTGTCTATTTTTTTTGGCTATCATTGCAACCAAACGCACCTAACTAAACGTGTCTATTTTTTTGGCTACCATTGCAACCAAACGCACCCACGTATCTATATTGATCGTGTTCACCCGTATGCCGCTAATTTCCGTATACGGCTCCCTTCTCGCACGACCCCCTTAAACCCCAGAAGCCTCCATCCGCAGCGCCCCCACGAAAACCCTAGCCCGACATGGCCCTCGCGCTCCGCCTCCGTCGGGTCCTCGCCGCCGCCTCCACCTCCGCATCCCTCCTCCGTCCGACCGCCTCCGCCGCGGCATCCCCCCATCGGTCCCCCCTCCTCGCCCCCTTCGCCGCGCCGCTGCCGCGCCCGTTCCTCCCCGGCGGCGCCGCCGGCTTCCGGTCGACGGCGGCGGCAGCGGCACGGGGAAACTACGGCGGTGGGGCGGACGAGGCCAAAATCGACCCCGACGAGATCCTCTTTGAGGGGTGCGACTACAACCACTGGCTCATCACCATGGACTTCCCCGACCCCAAGCCCTCCCGCGAGGAGATGATCGAGACCTACCTGCAGACCCTCGCCAAGGTCGTCGGAAGGTATAACGAAGCTCCCCTTATTTCGTTTCTCGTCGGGAATCTGTGAATCGATCTGGAATTGGACTTTGTCTTCGTGTCGGATTAGCCTTATTTCGTTTCTCGTCAGAAATGCGTGAATCGGTCAGGAATTGGACTTGCCTCGTGTTGAATTAGTCTCAGAAGGGTGAGTCTGATTGCTTTGCTTCCTTGTGCCTTGTGTATGGTTGGAGTGATTGAATGCTGCGTATGTGTGGTATTCATTTGGTTATGATATATGGCGTGCTGTTTAATTTGATTGTGGTTCCATATTAATTTTTTACTAACAAACGTTTACGATACTAATCTCTAGTTGTAATTGCTGGAATCGTTGAGCTGCTTGTTGCTTTTTCAAGTGAGTGAGTGACAGCTTCGAGGGTGGCAGTCATGTTTATTTTGGTGGCTCTGGATCTAAATTGTGTCAACAGAGTTTGATTTTTGTAATAATGTGCCTTGTTCTACTTTTAGTGAATAACAATGTTTGAAAACTTTCTGTGCTCGATAGCTCCAGTGGTCTAGTCGTGAATGGTGCAATTTTGTTTTGTGTCATCAACATTTTTGGACTTAAATGTTACGGTAATATGTAGTTTGATACACATATGTCAAGTAACATTATTTTGTTTGGAACATTTTTTTATCGGTGGTGATTTGAAGTATTCAAGTTATTCTAACTCCACTGCTATTTATAATTTCCTGACTGGAGCGGCATGAAATTTCCATAAATCCAACCATACATTTAATCCTGGATTTTTAGTTAGGTTACACCATAACTAAACTAGGCGTGACCCACTAAGCAGAAATATTAAAGTAGCACATCGTGATCGACCTCAAACTAATGTATACTTGTTTTTTAGCTTGCTTTCTGTATAAAAATAGTAGTTAACTAGTTATAAAGGGAAATATACAAGAATTTGATTCTGGAGGATGGCAATAGTATGTATATTTCATGACGTGTTGGTAATATATAACTTGAGTCATTAGGAGATCTGCATCTAGTATTTTGAATGAAGTTCAGTTTAAGGATCCCATTATCTTTTATGGTTCTGCAGTATGTTCTTATTCGTCGAATTTGATGGTCACTTTTAGCGAATGGTCTGTTTCTACACCAGTAAATACAGTTAGTGAATGGTTCCCTATATTTGATGGTTCTGTTTCTGCTCTTAAAAGGTTAAGTCGTTGCTCTTACCTAGAATTTGTGAAGCTGTTACTGATCAAATTGATGGCTCTGAAATTATCTAGTGAAGGCATGCCCTTATTTATGATGCTAATGTTTCTTCTGGATGATGTTTAATTATCTAGTGAAGCTGTTACTGATCAAATTGATGTCTCTGAAGTTATCTAGTGAAGGCATGCCCTTATTTGTAATGCTAATGTTTCTTCTGACTGATGTGTAAGCAATGAAAGAATAGCATTTGCAACATTTAGCTGAGCTCTGAGTTTCTTGTAGTTATGAGGAGGCTAAGCAGAGGATGTATGCTCTTAGTACAACAACATATGTTGGTTTTCAAGCTGTAATGACTGAGGAAATGTCAGAAAAATTTCGTGGTGAGAGGATGTGATACCTAGACTTATATTCTGTTTGAAATGTTTTGGTATTCTATAATTTAAGTACTTACTTTCTTTGCATTTTGATCAGGATTGCCTGGAGTTGTTTTCATCTTGCCTGATTCATATTTATACCCAGAGACAAAGGAGTATGGAGGTTTGTTGTATTCTTGTTCATAAATTACCGTTTAGTAACTTCATATGCCCCTGATCTTATCTGTATGTGTGAATTGGTTTCATCAGGAGACAAATACGAAAATGGTGTCATAACTCCAAGACCACCACCTGTTCAGTATAGCAAACCATCAAGGACTGACAGAAATCGCAACTATCATGGAAATTATGAGAACAGTCCTCCACCGCAAGGTAATTACCAGAACAGTGCTCCACCTCAAGGAAATTACCAGAACAGCTCGCCACCACAAGGAAACTTCCAAGCGTACCGCCCGCAGCAAGATGTAAGAGGCCATGCTCCACAGCAGAATTACACACAAGCTGGACAAGATGGCAGAGGTTATGGGAGGAATGATTCTGCCAACCATCCAGGTTACAATGTGCCTGGTGGGTACCAAGGGCGTGTAAATGAGGCCGGTCAAGGTTTCCAAAACCCACAAGAGCGCAGGAGTTTCTCACAAGGACAGGCAGGAGATCTCAGGCCTGGTGGCCCTTCTGCACCTGGAAATTATGGTCAAGCAGCTGCACCTGGAAACTATGGTCAACCACCTTCAGCTGGAAACTACGGTCAACCGCCTGCACCTGGATCCTATGGGAAGCCAGCTTATGGGCAACCGTCTGGATCGAGATATCCTGGAGGTAACCAAGGGGGTCCTGGTTATGGTGGAGACAACAGACAGGGTGCAGCACCTGCATATGGAGGAGATAACTTGCAAGGGGTTTCCGATCAGTATCCTGGCCCAGGTGAAGCACAGCAAGGGAACTGGCAGGTATAAAAGCATTGTCATATGACTTTTACTGGCACCATGGAGAAGTATTGATTGAAGTTGATCAATGTTGATTTTTTTTGCCCATAAAGCTTAAATCACATAATTATAGTGCCACCTAGTACTTCGAAGAAACCTATGAATATCACTTTATTATACCTGTAGTGCTTGCCTACAAAGGGATTGAAGTTTGTATGTTAACTGTTAGATTCCAGTTTCAACATGTCTCCTAAGTGGACTATTTTTTTCTCTTAAATGCTCCCCCCATCTGTTTGGTAAAACATGAGAGCAATGAACCCGCTAAGTTGTTAAATATAAGTGCAAGCATATATTAATTATTATTCAATCATTTATAAGGAAAACCTGGCGCATACATCAACCAAGCTATGAAAAAAATGTTAGCCTGTTCCAATTTCTCTGCACACTCATTTGGCAGCTGCTGTTCCCTGGAGGAATATGCCTATGAAAAATTGTGTCTGTAGTTTTGCTAATATTGTTAATCTGTGGCTAGTCACTGACGCCTCTTCATTTTGGTGTCGTGCAGGGTAGGCAGTAAGGACCTGATGAGAAGCAGCTTCACGAAGAACAAGGCATTAGTTGCTCTACTTGAAATGTAGAAATTTCCACCTGTAAAATAAACAACTGAACTACTCTATCGTCTCCTGTGGCCTGCATTCACATCATAGACTTATTATCAATGCGCATTACTATTTCTTGTAGCCATATATTTGACATGTTGAAAGGTTTGTGGAGTCTGGAGCGGTGTCTGCTTTTGATGGATGTTTCGTGCTTTACTTCGTTGAATATGCGATGTATTTCTGCAACTTGGATACAAGCAGTATAATTATTGCATCTGATGGCCCTTGCAAGTGCACTATACATACTAGTTGATGCCTAAAATTGCAACCTCAAGCAATATTCCTTTGTCATTGCTTAGGTGATCTGATCATTTCACCTGTGTTGGGAAATGATCGTTGGTGCCATTCAGTGTCAAAGCATATACTGGCTGTGATTGTTACTCGTGACTCTTGGATGCGCATTGACATTCGCTATTCCTTTTGGAGAGATACCGTTTAGATGCTTTGATCGATTTTGGCATTGGGCATCTCAATCCCTTTCGGATGAGATTTCAAAAGATTTTGGTGGTCAACTTTCAAGATCTACAGAATAAAATCTACTTTTCAATGGAATAGTATTGCGATACAGGACATAATCGGAAAGTGCAGTAAGGTGTATGGTAATCTTTATAAACAACACATACACGTACACCTTATCCATATGAGTACATCAAAGAGACCTAACACATAAAACTTAAGATTGACGAAGTCACTCCATATACCTTGTAGCCGAATTGCCTGGGCCTATAATAAATCTTGGAAATGCAAACAATTTGAACAGGGTGGGTGGTTTTACCACAAGAAACTTAATCATATGAACTCCTTTCCCTTCACGATGACTAGGGTGAAGACCTCATCCCTTGGATTCGCCTCCCCTTTGTAACCCTGGCAACTGGTGGTGGCAAGGGAAATCACGATTCCTCGGCTTCAACTATTAGATTAGGTTAGGAGTTTTTAATCCTTACAGAGTCGACATTTGGACTGATGACGACGCATTATCTTCGAGTTGCTCTTCCAAACTATGATCCTCCTCGAGTTCGTTCGCGAGGACGGGCTCGACGGTGCTTCGGCGTAGATTTCTGTCAACTCTTTGTGGTAGCGAGGTTAGGCCTTGTACAATGCTAGGTGTTTAAACAAATAAATCAGATTTTTTTGAAGCACCGGTGTCTATTTTTATAGAAGAGACGCTTAACTAAACGTCTATCCTCTATAAATAAGCATCGGTGCTTAAAGAAAAACTGATTTATTTCTCTAAGCGCCTCTTGCATTGTACAGGGACTTAGTGTTTCTCGTCTGGCGCTTCCGATCGATTAAAGGGTTTGACTTCTGGCATTTTTTCAACTATTGTCGATAAGGTCAGGCCAACTCCAATAGAAGAAAAGCGGCAAAGGCACGTCGACGACTCGTTTTGGCAACATTTAGTGGTCGTTGGGTGGTCCATACACATTAACATAATTTTTATCATGTTTGGTATGTTTTGTATCTCTGGTGCACTTTTATAAAATAGATGGTGGACGTAAATCAGTCGGGTTAAAATAAAAGCCTCGCATCAAGTTCCCGTAATCCAAAGTCCTCACTTAAATACAAACGATTTCACTGGGCTACAAATACAATTTGGAACGATCCCAATTGTGCGACCCAGGTTAAATGTGGCAAGGACCACCTGTCCTGACCTCCTCCCATGTCCACACTATAAATACCAGCCGGTGTGAGCTAACATGGATGTATGCCACACACATCATCATACATAGACCAGAGAAGGAATCGTATATCAAGTGTGAAGAAGAAGAAGAGGAAGAAGAGGTGACGCCTTGCATGGAGATGGAGAGCCTCCCTTCATCTGGTAGCCAAGAATGACTTGCCTATGCAATGCCTCTGCTAACTGATCCATCTCACCATCAATTGGGGGGAAGTTCCTGTGATGGATGCAGTTTGTGTGGTTGCATGGGTGGGTCTTCTTGGCTAACCAGAGTGGCTCTCATCCACCATGCCAGGCCATCCCTCTTCAAGAAACAAAGAAATCTCTCTGAAGCCACCGACTAGCAATGTGATAATCGTCTATGAGCCTTGATCCCACCTTCTGAATTCTTCTTTCTTCAGGTGAGAATCAACTGCTGTTTCTTCAGTTCAGGTGGGCAACTTTTGGATTCAGAATTGGGATCATGGTTGTGTGATTATGGGAGAGAATCCGCTGTCTTCAGCTCCGGAGACAAGAGAAGGAAGGCCTGCAGCAGCAGCACCACCACCAAGTTTCCAACCAGATTACCAGGCTTTGCTGTGGCCAAGTCCAAGCTCCCAGGTAAGAATAAGATGGAGACAATTTCCCTCCTTATTTCTGATGTTCTGCTGCCACCAGGTGCATGCATGCAGGGTTTGCCAGGTATAGGGCGCGCGACAGCGGTCACCGGATCCAAGAATCGCACAAGCTTCTCTCTGCCAGACCCAACGGACACGAGGAGTTTGCGCGGCGGTGTGCATGGCCACACGTGTGCCATGAACTGCAGCACGCATGGACCGACGTAGCCCCCCCTCCTGACGTGTGCCCTCTCCCGCCGTGAGCACGTTGCACGGAGGGTTTCGTCTCCATCTGTCCAAGTGTCATGTTGCGTGCTGCGAAAAAGATTTGTTTACGGGTGACGTAGAAACAAAGTTATAGAAATGCAGACAAGAATCCGGATCTTTCTAGTGTATAAACCTCGCCGACCCTTATAATTTCGGAGGTTTTACAAGATCCGGTAAACTTTCGGTCCGAACAAACCCGTTAAAAAAAGCCTGCCATGTAAAAGTATACGGGCGCCCTATAAAATCCTGGCTCTGCCAGTACACATATTGGATATGAGCCAATTTAGCGTTCCTATCCGGCATTTCTCTCGTCTGCCTCCGCCGCAAATTCAACCACTTTGGGTAGATCTATGAAAACTTATGCATATTGCCGACTATAAAATTTCACTCAAAAATATTATGATTTATAAGCTGCACAAAAAAACCAAAATCCTGGCCTAGAATAACACGACCCATTTTCATGTATATATTTGTTTTTTTGGCCTATGCCACGTATGAAAGTATATTATTAAAGCATTTTCAATGGAAGAAGTAAATTTTGAGATGTAAAACAGAAGATGTAAAAATTTACATCTTAAAAAAAATGTTTTTTACGTTTTCAAAAAAGTGCCAACTCCAACTAACGATGCAAAACGGAGATGTAAAAGCTCAATAAAAAATGCAAACAAAAGATGTAAAACCGATCATGTGGCATTGTTCGGTCGCAGTTCAACCGTTGTACAACCGCATTTGCACACTGAATTTTTATAATTCGGCCGCAGGACATCAAGGTTGGCGGCGGTTGCAAATTGCCCGTCGTAGCCACGTCCGGCTTCGAGATTTTGTTCGGCCGAGGTTGGTTCCCCGCCGGGTTGCAGCCCACTTCGTCGGCCGCTCCACGCCTCCATCACGTGGCTTGGCGGCCCGCTGCTTCTTTGGAGCCTCCGGCGCGACGACGACCGACGGGGTCGGGCAAATGCAGGGCGACGACGACATGGAGGCGGAGGCGGCAGCATTGGGAAAAGTTGGTGCGGAGGCAGCGACCGCGACGAGGTGGGTCAGGACATCGGTGGCGGAGTCGGAGAAGGCGACCGGGTCATCGACGTCAGCCATGGCGACGGTGGGCGGGAGGCGGACAGACGGGCGTTGGGCGGCAGTTGGTCGCGCGAAAGTGAAATGAACGACAGTTGATGGGTTGGCGGGCGGTTGCGTTTTTACATCTCCATATGATGAAGATGTAAATTTACATCGTGAGGTGTTGTATTTTACATCTTCGAAGGTAGAGATGTATTTTTTACATCTACATTATCTATTAGAGAAGTGTTTTGGGCATCGAAGATGCAAAAGATAGTTTTTATGCATCTACATCTTTTATTAAAGATGCTTATGAACATTATCTTGAACGTGACATATGTGTATTTGTATACCTATAAAAAAACAATTTCCTTTTTGCAATGTGGGAACATGTTTTTCTTAAAGCTCTCCGTTGTCCCCGTCCTTTTGCACTTTTCGCCGCAATTATTGGTGTCACGCATCTAAAAAAAAAACTCTTATAAAGTGCAATGGCAGGATGTAATAGATTTGATGTAACTCTTTGCGTGTCCTGCAAAATTCAAGTTGCGGCGTGCAATCTGCTCCCGAAGACATAAGAGTCCAACATAAATGGCTGGTTAGATTCAAATTCGAATAGACACACCGGACCATCAGCAGTGTTTTAAATAACGGGTTAAGCCAAATAATAACGGACCTTTAAATTAGCTATATATAACGAGTATATAACAAAATATTAGCAGACTGTTGTACATAAGACCATTTTTAGGCTTAAAATAGGGCATCAATGAGGCAATCAAGCAAACAAGGGCACGGCTTTCCTGCTCGGAATAGGACTCCAGTAATCCAAGTGGCACGTACGTGGTGCTTGAAATTGCATTGGCCTAACGATAAGCGCGGTGTCGGATTTCTAACTAAACGCGGTATCGGAATCTAGTTGCTGGCCCTCCATCCGGCGTCCATACACATATACTGCCGCAAGGGCTTCCGTTTTTTTTGCTCTCCTGTGTTAGTCGGTAATATCGGAGAGGAAAGTTGCTACGCGCTATTAACCTAGGTAATCGTTGGCACCCGAAAATCTCGCGTCCGGCGCCGGCGCCGTCGTCGTCGCCCGATGGCCAAGGAAGGGGACGAGTCGTCGGACTTGGAGATGGGGTCCAGACCCGGGTCCGTAGTCATCGTTGTCGTTGCGCCGCCAGCAAACTTCGACGCCCGGCCAAGGGCCTCCGCTGCCGCCGCCGGCGGAGAAGAAGACGACGACGATCGCGAGATGCCCAACTACGTACGTCCACACACATGTGTATAGAATATAGATAGACGATGGATATCTACTTGGAAACGTGTGGCTGACATAGGTTTCCGATCTGCTGCAGGTTTGGGTGCCTCTGCAGCTGCTGCTGACGGCGGTCGCGTGCTGCCCGCTGCTGGCGCTCGTGATGACGCGGACGGACTGGGTGGAGAAGCTCGTCTTCTCCGCCGTCCTGCTACCCACCGTCGTCGGCGTCTTCTTCTTCCTGGGCGCCGTCTGCAAGAGGCCGCGCATGGCCGTCGTTGCCCACATGATCAAGAGATAGGGCCCTGGTCGGCTCGCTTGAGCGTCTGACGTCCACACACATGAGCACGAACCACATCGACACAGATTGTACTCTTCATCACGTGTTAGAGAGACATTGACACGTGCTGTGTTGTAGGTTAGGTGTACCTGTTGTTAAGGAGTCCCCAACAAAGGTACATGCGCCTGTGGTCATGCTTGTGTGTTTGTTAATAGATGTGTTAGTGCTAGTGTTAGTCTGATGTGTGTATAGTTTTTCCCTTCTAATCTGTTATAAGCTACAGAGTAAAGATTACTACCAATAAAAACAGGATATGTTGAAATCATTATTACTGCACTTCGTGGTCGATTAACCTAACAGCAGCATGTGCCACTTGTTGAAGCGAACCGGTTCCGCGGTTTACCTCGTGTTTAAATGACGTTTCACGGTTCGGATCTGAAATATGATCAGCGACTGGTTGTCTGTATATATTGCCTCTGGCATCTTGGAGCGGATTGGCAATTGACAAGGAATGGTGGCAGCATGAAAAGCGATGGATTCATTGATGATGTTAATATCATGGGAAATTTTGAATGAGCAAAATGTTTGTATCTTCCCTAAGAATGATCGTGGCCTCCAAGACTAAAGGCAACATGCGCAACTGGGCCATGAACCTTATTAATTCGGAAGAGTAACTCTGTATTGACTTTTGTTGGTCTCACTACGCAAATTTTTCGCCACTGTTTTAAAGGAAATCCTTCTAAGATAGTTAATGGTTTTAAGTTCACAATAGAGCACTTTCATTCTCACACAATGCGTCCGCATCAACTAATACGGTTTCGACGTTTCGTTACACTCTTGCCTAATGTGTACAATTAGTATGCTATACGTATATCGTCAACTGTTTGTGTACGAATTCTCAACAATCTTAATAGCAGTACTGAAGAAAACTATGTGATAATTAGTAAGACATATGTATACCATCGGCTATTTGTGTACCGCAATTCTCATCAACCGTAAGCGCACTACTACAACGATCATATGATATGTTTACAACAATATGCTAATTTAATAAGGTGATTGGCTCGGAGTACTTACCCCTCTGATTTTTATTAGCTGTCCGATCTGGTGAGGGATTAAAAATGATTAAATTTAATTTGTTTTATCCGAGAAGGGCATAATGATCCAGAGTAAAATATTATGCTTTCAACCGATCACGTCCACGACCAGAATCACGTCTAGTCGATCCAGATCGAGGTCAAGTCGTTGTCCTCGTCCCCTTCACTGTCTCTGACGTGCCCGGCGAGAGGAACCGATTCACTATCGTCGTCGTCCTCCTCGCCCCCTTCATTGTCCTCAACGTGCCCGGCGGCAAGAAGAAGAATAAGGTACCGCATCTGCGGCGGTAGAGTCGGCGACGACGCTATAGGAACTCGCCCTCGACCGATCCCATCTCTCCCCGACTGCCATCCTAAGGTATGAATCGCCCGAATCTCACTTGACTTGGATTCGTAGCCTGCACTTCCTACTTAGATTAGTTTAGCCATCATCGATTTAGGTTTCCCTAGTGCATGTAATACAATTTAGGATTTTCCATCATCCATGGTCGGTTCGGTAGTTTATGGACGTTGATGATGGTTGGAATAACATGTACAACGGGCATGTTGACGCTTGTCATAACGGTTAGGGCAGCTAAGGGCCCATTTACATGACTCAAAGTGGTGGGGTTTCGGAGGCCTACTGTCCCTACCCGCGGTGCATGCCGCAAGCCGGGATGGGAAAGAACCTTGTAGCAGCTCAGGGTTTGGAACTCGAGGACGTGAGGAAGAGGAAGTTCTCGTGTGTATCTTCTAGAGAGGAGGGACCTCCCTTTTATATGCACAGGAGAAGGAGGCGAACAGGCAGCGACGGGAGGTGAAGCAAAAGAGGAAGCCGAAATGAAAAGGCAACAACGTCGTATTCAATCTCCACTACAGCTGTGCATTTCAACTCCCGAGTGACCTTTCGTATATCATTCATGCGTGGCAAAAATTTAGACATCGGCTCGTCTCATTCCCGCAACCCACGGCGCGTCGTGACGAGGCATGGCGGGCGGCGGCGGAGGAGCGCGTGTGTATGTCCCTCTTGTTCTCATGCTCATACATGTGGAGAAACATCCTCCCTTATAAGGAGGTCAAACTCCTACTAAACTAGCAATGTGAGACTAAACTTTTATCCCACCTCTTGCCTTGCACGAATGGGCTTAGTGGGCCTCTAGGATTTATTAGGAAGTCTGAAAATTGTTATTGGGCTGGCCCATTTTTAGAACAAATTCCAGCAACCCCCCACGAGATCCAAGAGGCCCACAAATTTGCCTTTGGTTCCAAAACACTGTTTATATACCGGTACTGCAGCGGAGATTGTTAAGTTGAACTTCCACCTAGAACTCTATGCTACACTAGTAAGCAACTTGAACAGTGGACTACGCCTTGAACTGCAAGTTTTTTTTGCAAATCTAGCTTCACACAAAGCCTTGACCGATACTAGGCTGCCATGGGACTTCCCCGCGGGTGGAGCTTATAGGTCATACTCCGAGGCCTTTCATGAGTTTACTAGAGAGCACCCTACTCTCATAGATTGCGACGTTAACAATCGGACTCATATAGGTGTGTTCTTCAAAAGATGTTTTACAGGACAACATCTCTGCTTAAATAAGCCACTTAGAACACATTAAGATATATATCAACCTGCCATGCGGATTAGGAAAGTATTGCATCTTCATGGAGTGGTATTATTAATAGTAAGGATACTTTCCTCTCAGTTGACCAACAACTTGTCTTTCACATCTAATTCACGGGATCTCCGATATCATAGAATAGGTTATCACTGTGAACAACTCATGTTGTGGATCTAAACTCATGGAGATAGGAAATTCTTGACCTCCTCAATAACGTTCAGATTTGTTCCGAAAATCAGTATGTCATCAACATATAGGCAAAGGATAACTCCCTCGCCCCCACCATGGTGATAGTACACACATTTGTCAGCTTCATTTACAACAAAGCCTGCAGTTGTTAAAGTTCTTTCAAACTTCTCATGCCACTGCTTAGGTGTTTGTTTGAGTCCATACAAAGACTTCAACAATCTGCACACTTTTCCTTCCTGGCCATCCACTATAAACCCATCAGGTAGTTCCATGTAAATTTCCTCATCCAACTCTCCATTCAGGAAAGCAGTCTTAACATCCATTTGGTGAACGAGAAGACCATGTGAGGAAGCTAGTGAAAGTAACACTCGAATAGTGGTCAGTCGAGCCACAGGTGAATAAGTATCAAAGAAATCTTCACCTTCCTTTTGGGTATATCCCTTGGCCACGAGCATTGCCTTATACTTCTCAATAGTACCATCAGGCCTAAGCTTTTTATTGAATACCCATTTGCATCCTATAGGTATGCACCCATAAGGTCGATCTGTTATCTCCCAAGTTTCATTTGCCAAGATGGAATCCATCTCACTACGGACCGCTTCCTACCAGTAGTCAGCATCTTCAGATGCATATGCCTTTGAAATAGAACTGGGAGTGTCGTCTATGAGATATACAAGAAAATCATCACCAAAGGACTTTGCAGTCCTCTGTCTCTTGCTCCTTTTAGGAATCTCATCATTGTCCTCCACAGGATCTTCAAGATGTTGTGTCGAAATGATAGGTTCAGAAATTTCAACTACGTCTTGACTCGATGAACTAGGCAACTCTTGATTTGATGAGCTACCCATATCCTTCATGGGAAAGATATCTTCAAAGAAAGTCGCATCATTCGACTCCATGATTGTACCGATGCACATGTCCGATACCTCAGATTTTACAATCAAGAATCTATAACCAATGCTATGAAAAGCATAACCCAGGAAAACACAATCCACAATTTTTGGTCCAAGCTTTCGCTTCTTTGGAATTGGTATATTCACTTTTGCCAAGCAACCCCAAGTACATAGGTAAGAGAGTTTTAACCTTTTCTTCTCCCATTCCACGAATGGAGTTATATCTTTGTTCTCGTGTGTATCTCTCTGGAGAGGAGCGACCACCCTTTTATAGGCACATGAGAAGGAGGCGAACAGGCAGCGACGAGAGGCGAAGCAAAAGAGGGAGACGAAACGAAAAGGCAACAACGTCATATTCAATCTTCACTACAGCTAAGCCTTTCAACTCCCGAGTGACCTTTCGTATACCAGTCGTGTGTGGCAAAAATTTAGACATCGGCTCGTCTCATTCCCGCAACCCGCGGCGCGTCATGACGAGGCGTGGCATGGCGTGGCGTGGCGAGGCGGGCGGAGGAGGAGGAGCGCGCGTGTATGTCCCTCTTGTTCTCATGCTCATACATGTGGAGAAATATCCTCCCTTATAAGGAGGTCAAACTCCTACTAAACTAGCACTGTGGGACTAAACTTTTGTCCCACCTCTTGCCTTGCACAAATGGGCTTAGTGGGTCTCTAGGATTTATTAGGAATTCTGAAAATTGTTATTGGGCTGGCCCATTTTTAGAACAAATTCCAGCAATCCCCCACCAGATCCAAGAGGCCCACAAAATTTGCCTTTGGTTCTAGAACACTGTTTATATACCGGTACTGCAGTGAAGGTTGTTAAGTTGAACTTCCACCTAGAACTCTATGCTACACTAGTAAGCAACTTGAACAGTGGACTACGCCTTGAACTGCAAGTTTTCTGCGAATCTAGCTTCACACAAAGCCTTGACCGATACTAGGCTGCCATGGGACTTCCCCGTGGGTGGAGCTTATGGGTCATACTCCGAGGCCTTTCATGAGTTTACTAGAGAGCACCCTACTCTCATAGATTGCGACGTTAACAATCAGACTCATATAGGTGTGTTCTTCAAAAGATGGTCTGCAGGACAACATCTCTGCTTAAATAAGCTACTTAGAACACATTAAGATATATATCAACATGCCATGCAGATTAGGAAAGTATTGCATCTTCATGGAGTGGTATTATTAATAGTAAGGATACTTTCCTCTCAGTTGACCAACAACTTGTCTTCCACATCTAATTCATGGGATCTCCGATCACATAGAATAGGTTACCACTGTGAACAACTCATGTTGTGGGTCTCATACCCATCTCCTTGGATGCATTATCTATCACATTACATGATAGACCCTTGGTAAAAGGATCTGCTAGATTTTTAGACGTTTGGATATAATCCAATACAATAACTCCGGAGTTTCTCATTTTCCTGACAGATTTTAACCTTCTCTAAACATGTCTTTACGACTTCATGTTATCCTTTGAACTACTCACTTTGGCGATCACAATTTGATTGTTGCAGTTCATAAGAACACCCGGTACAGGTTTCTCCACAACTGGTAAGTCATTCAAGAGCCTACGAAGCCAATCTGCTTTGACCATAGCTGTATCTAGTGCTGTGAGTTTTTCTTCCATTGTTGACCTCGTTAAGATTGCTTGCTTGCATGACTTCCAAGAAACAGCACCACCACCATGAGTGAATACATATCTGCTCGTGGCCTTTATCTCATTAGTATCAGAGATCCAGTTTGAGTCACTATACCCTTCAAGCACCTTTGGGGTACCCAGTGTAGCGAATTCCATAGCTCGTAGTGCCCTTCAAATACCGCATAACTCTTTCTAGAGCTTTCCAATGACCATCTCCCGGTTTTGAGACAAACCGACTCAGTTTGCTAACAGCAAAAGAGATGTCAGGTCTCGTGGCACTGGCTAAGTACATAAGTGAGCCAATAATTTGAGAATATTTCAATTGATCTCTAGCAATTCTTCGATTCTTTCGAAGTAACACACTAGCATCATAAGGTGTTGGAGAGGGCTTGTAGTCACTATAACCAAAGCGACTCAAGATCTTTTCCACATAGTGAGATTGAAGCAATGTAATACCACCATCATCATCTCTCAGCAACTTGATATTTAAAATGACATTAGCTACTCCTAAATTCTTCATCTCGAAACAACGAGATAGGAAATTCTTGACCTCCTCAATAACATTCAAATTTGTTCCGAAAATTAGTATGTCATCAACACATAGGCAAAGGATAACTCCCTTGCCCCCACCATGGTGATAGTACACACATTTGTCAGCTTCGTTTACAACAAAGCATGCAGTTGTTAAAGTTCTTTCAAACTTCTCATGCCACTGCTTAGGTGCTTGTTTGAGTCCATACAAAGACTTCAACAATCTGCACACTTTTCCTTCCTGGCCGTCCACTATAAACCCATCAGGTAGTTCCATGTAAATTTCCTCATCCAACTCTCCATTTAGGAAAGCAGTCTTAACATCCATTTGATGAACGAGAAGACCATGTGAGGCAGCTAGTGAAAGTAACACTCGAATAGTGGTCAGTCGAGCCACAGGTGAATAAGTATCAAAGAAATCTTCACCTTCCTTTTGGGTATATCCCTTGACCACGAGCCGTGCCTTATACTTCTCAATAGTACCATCAGGCCTAAGCTTTTTCTTGAATACCCATTTGCATCCTATAGGTTTGCACCCATAAGGTCAGTTTGTTATCTCCCAAGTTTCATTCGCCAAGATGGAATCCATCTCACTATGGACCGCTTCCTTCCAGTAGTCAGCGTCTTCAGATGCATATGCCTTTGAAATAGAACTGGGAGTGTCGTCTATGAGATATACAAGAAAATCATCACCAAAGGACTTTGCAGTCCTCTGTCTCTTGCTCCTTTTAGGAGTCTCATCATTGTCCTCCATGGGATCTTCAAGATGTTGTTCGAACTGACAGGTTCAGAAATTTCAACTACATCTTGACTCGATGAACTAGGCAACTCTTGATTTGATGAGCTACCCATATCCTTCATGGGAAAGATATCTTCAAAGAAAGTCGCATCATTCGACTCCATGATTGTACCGACGCGCATGTCCGATACCTCAGTTTTTACAATCAAGAATCTATAACCAATGCTATGAAAAGCATAACCCAGGAAAACACAATCCACAATTTTTGGTCCAAGCTTTCGCTTCTTTGGAATTGGTATATTCACTTTTGCCAAGCAGCCCCAAGTACGTAGGCAAGAGAGTTTTAACGTTTTCTTCTCCCATTCCTCGAATGGAGTTATCTCTTTGTTCTTTGTGGGAACTCTATTTAGGACATGACATGCAGTCAATATCGCCTCCCCCCCCATGCCTTAGAGAGACCCGATGTGTCCAACATGGCATTAACCAAATCAGTTAGAGTACGATTCTTTCTTTTGGCTACCCCATTTGACTGAGGTGAATAAGGAGGCGTCCTGTCATGGATTATTCCATGTTCTACACAACAATAATCGAATTCATTGGAAAAATACTCTCCACCACGATTGGACCTAAGCCTCTTGATTTTCCGATCAAGTTGATTTTGCACTTCAGCTTTATAGTTCTTGAAAAAAATTCAAAGCCTCATCTTTTGATTTCAAAAGATACACATGGCAATATCTAGTGGAGTCATCAATTAAGTCATGAAATATTTCTTTCCACCTTTTGTCAAAACATCATTCATTTCACAAAGATCTGAATTTATGAGTTCTAGTGGCGCAAGATTTCTTGCTTCCGCAGTTATATGAGATTTACGAGGTTGCTTAGCATGCACACAAACTTGACACTTAGATCCCTTGACAACAGTGAAGTTGGGGATTAAGTTCGACTTGGCTAGCCGCGTCATACAACCGAAATTAACATGACAGAGATGTGAATGCCAGACATTTGATTCATTATTGTTGCAAACATGATGAACAACTTTATTACAAACATGTGACAGAGATAATATGAACAAGCCTCATGACTCATAACCTTTCCCAACAAAAGTTCCATACTTGGATATTACAAATTTATTGAACTCAAAGACAAGCTTGTAGCCATCTATACACAGAAGAGATCCACTAACAAGATTTTTATTGACGGAGGGGACATAATGCATGTTCTTCAGCCGCACGATTTTCCCCGAAGTAAACTTCAGATCAACCGTGCCAACACCATGAACAGAAGCACTTGAACCGTTGCCCATCAGCAAGGAAGTAGTTCCTGTGGCCTGATAAGAATAAAACATGGAAATATCACTGCATACATGCACATTAGCACCCGTGTCAATTAACCAATCAGGAGAAATACATAATGAGAGAATAGTGGGAAGTATATCGTACCCAACATCCTTCATCTCAGCCTCACCAATGACAACATTTGCGATTTTGTCGCCTTCCCATATTGACGCTTGTCATAATGGTTAGGGCAGCTAGGGGCCCAATGAACAGGATCCATGACACACACCTTTCTTCTTGTCAGTCTTGTTCTTGAAGTTGGTGTTTTGCGAAGCCTTGTTCTTCTCATCAAACTTGCCCTTGTTCTTGAAATTGTGGGGTTGGAAGTTTTTCTTCTGTACCAAATTGGTACTAGAACCTCCCTCAATACCTCGAGCACGTATATCTTTTGCTCTCGCCTTTTCTTGCACATCAAATGTACCAATGAGATCCGAAATGGAAAACTCCCGTCTCTTATGCTTCAGAGAGATAGCAAAGTTCCTCCACGAGGGAGGGAGCTTAGTAATGATAACTCTGGCAACAAACTTGTCCGATAACATACAATTGAAGTGCTCAAGTTCTCTAGAAAACATCTGTATCTCGTGAGCTTGCTCAACCACAGAGCGCTCTTTAGTCATCCTGTAGTCATAGAATTGTTCCATGATATACAACTCAGTGCCTGCATTAGAGACCCCAAAATTGGCCTCGAGTGCATCCCACATATATTTTCCATTGTCAATTGACGCATAAGCATCAATTATGTTCTCACCAAGAACACTCAAAAGAGCATCCTTAAACAAGGTATCCTTTTTCTGAAAAAGTTGTTCCTCTTGAGGATTAAGATCTCCTTCAGGTTTGCCAAGAGTGGCCTCATAGCAGCTCATGGTTTGAAACCATAGGACAGCCCTCAGACACCACCTCTTATAGTGCACACCATCAAACATAGGAGGCCTCATGGAAGCAGCAAAACTACTCGGGGTAAATTGCCTATAATAAGGTTTTTGGATTGTTGGAAATATGAGCAATTTACCAAAAGATTTAAACGAAATAAGAAGCCGATAAAGCAAGATCATAGTAAAAGAGGCAACACTAGTCATGCGACTTAGAGGAGAATATGCCACAATAAGAGGAACGAGTCTTATGAGGGAAACTAAAGGATAGTAGGCGAATATTATGTGAACATGAGAACTATACGGAAACATAGGTAGAATAGAAACTAGACCAAGTATTTGTAGCAAAACCTGGAACATGGAAAACATGAATACGTACTGAGCGGCAGCAACAGTAGGGTTGGCGTTGATGTCATCACCGACCATGTCGTCGAAGAGGTTGTCGATGTCAGGGAAGAAGCCGTCGTTTTGGAAGTGATCGTCGGTGTCCGTGGCGTCCGTGATGAAGAAGCCAGTAGTCGCGCAAAGCACTCCCCAAAAACCTTATCACCCTTCTCCCATACAGGACTTAAAGTGGTGGGGTTTTGGAGGCCTACTGTCCCAACCTGCGGTGCACGCCGCAAGCCGGGATGGGGAAGAACCTTGTAGCAGCTCAGGGTTTGGAACTCGAGGATGTGAGGAAGAGGAAGTTCTCGTGTATCTCTCTGGAGAGGAGCGACCTCCCTTTTATAGGCACAGGAGAAGGAGGCAAACAGGCAGCGATGGGAGGCGAAGCAAAAGAGGGAGACAAAACGAAAAGGCAACAGCCAAAGGGTGCAGCGTCATATTCAATCTCCACTACAACTAAGCCTTTCTACTCCCGAGTGACCTTTCGTGGAAAAAATTTAGACATCGACTCGGCTCATTCCCGCAACCCGCGGCGCGGCGCGTCGTGACGAGGTAGGCGGCGGCGGAGGAGCGCGCGTGTATCTCCCTCTTGTTCTCATGCTCATACATGTGGAGAAACATCCTCCCTTATAAGGAGGTCCAACTACTACTAAACTAGCAATGTGGGACTAAACTTTTGTCCCACCTCTTGCCTTGCATGAATGGGCTTAGTGGGCCTCTAGGATTTATTAGGAATTCTGAAAATTGTTATTGCGCTCGCGCATTTTTAGAACAAATTCCAGCAGATGTTAATATCATGGGAAATTTTGAATGAGCAGAATGTTCGTATCTTCCCTAAGAAAGCTACGATATCGATGATCGTGGTCTCCAAGACTAAAGGCAACATGCGCAACTTGGCCATGAACATTATTATTTGGGGACAATAACTCTGTATTGACCTTTGTTGGTCTCACTACTTAGTGAGACTACGCAAATATTTCGCCTCTGTTTTAAAGGAAATCCTTCTAGGATAGTTAATGGTTTTAAGTTCACGATAGAGCACTTCCATTCTCACACAATGCGTCTGCGTCAACTAATACAGTTTCGTTACACTCTTGCCTAATGTGTACGATTAGTTTTTTTCTGAAAGGGCCAGCCTTGGCTGGTGTTTCATTGATTTAAGCTGGAAGTAGTGGACAAAAGTGAAAAATGTGGTGATATGAAAATCAAGGAGATAAAAAGAATAAATAGTAAAAAGGTGCCATAGGCACAACTCTCAGGCCTACTCTCGCGGTGGTTCCCCGAAGGGGCTCTAAAGAAATGTAAAACCGCATTGTTGCCACAGGCTGAGATTGCGTCTTACTGCATTGAGCACGTCCCTCACATTTGCTTCTTTCCCCCCTAAAGATGAAATGGTTGTGCTCTTGCCAAATTTCCCATAGAGCAAGCATCATCAAGGTTTTGACTCCTTTCCCGAACTCCGGTGCTGTCGTTGCCACCACAGTTTCCACCTTTTCCAGAGATCAATTGTTTTGGTTCCCGCTTGCGTGCTCCAACCCATGGCAGTGCTGCCATGAAGCTAGTACGTTTCAGATGGTCGTCGTGAAGTTGCATTCCCAGAACAAGTGATCGGAGCTCTCTAGGTTTCACAGACATAGCTGGCAGAAGTAGTTGTTGACCCAACCTCTGTGCCGGAGGCGGTCATTGCACCATAGACGATCCTGGTGAAGCAGACATGTAAATTTTTTCAGCTTTACCGGTGCCCAAGTGTCCCAGATCAGGTTGTGAAAAAGATCGGTCATTGATCCCAGGAATTCTAGGGCATAGGCAGAGCGAGAGCTGTATTGTCCAGAGCCTTCAGAATCCCATCTGATCTGATCTGGGGCATCAGGGTGAAGGGATAGTTGTTGCTGTTGTAAGAACCGATCGAGGTTGAGCACTTCTCGGACCAGGGTGCTGTTGTGGCCATGTGCCAGGTCAGAGATCCATTTATCGCCTTCAACAGCCTGGGCCACCATTCTACACTTTCTTCTTGAATGCTTGAACATGCTTGAGAAGCAAAGCTTTAGCGGCGTCGCGCCCAACCAAGAACTATGCCAGAAGCTTGCCATCTACCCATTTCTAATGGTGACCGTCGTGGCAGCGTTGAAGAGGGCATGGTCTAAAGTGTCGCATGGCAGCTCCGTTCCCACCCATGGACGGGATGGATTCTTCCATGTGTGCCACATCCATCGCAGGCGAAGTGTGCGACTGAATTTTTACAGGTTCAGCATGCCCAAAACACCGTGTTCAATCGGGGAGCAGACCCAGTCCCAATTGACCTTGCAACTGCCTCCGAGCTCCCGATCCCTCCCCTAGAGAAAATGTCGCCTGCACTTGTCTATTTCTTTCAGCAGTTTCATGGGAACTCGAAGTGTAGTGAGGGCGAACGTGGGCAGGGCGGTGAGCACGCAGCGGACTAGAACTCGCCACCCTACAATGGAGAGCATCCTTCCCTTCCAACCAGCTAACCTAGCTCGGATGCGGTCGAGGATGAACTGAAGGTGGACTAGACAAAGCCGACCAACAGTGAGCAGTAGCCCTAGGTATCTGATCGGGAACTGCACGATCGGTCTGCAGAAAGGCTTACAACACGTGGTCGAGGTCGATGTC
Organism: Hordeum marinum; assembly: GCA_022496015.1. Classification (NCBI taxonomy): domain Eukaryota; kingdom Viridiplantae; phylum Streptophyta; class Magnoliopsida; order Poales; family Poaceae; genus Hordeum; species Hordeum marinum. The sequence goes on from CM039675.1 coordinate 65,448,132, forward strand.
ATCACAGCGGATCGGCGTGGCTATGGACTTGGCAGTGTTTAACCGTAGACCCGTGGCGTCCCCGAAGCTTTGAAGCATGCTCATCAAATGGTCAATCTCCTCCTTGTCCGGGTTCACAAAGATGATTGCGTCGTCTGCGTACAGGCTAATCCTAAGCTTGATTTATATGCCCGGCACTGGTGTTATCTCGAGCGCTTCTTCTGCAGCTTGTAGCATCCATGGATGGGGTCTATTGCGATGATGAAGAGGAGCGGGGACAGAGGGTACCCTTTCCTAAGACCCCGGCAATGTACGATTTGTCTGCCTGGTGATCCATTAAGCATAAACGCTGAAGAGGATGTGGAGAGGAGCAGCGTGATCCAATCCCGCCATCTAGCGCTAAAACCTAGCATCATCAGAAGCTCGAGTAGGTATTCCCAGGAGACATTGTCGAAAGCCCTAGAGATGTCTAGTTTGATTAGTACAGCCGACGTCTTCCTACAATGGAGGGCTTTAACACAATTTTTGACATAGATGAAACTATATGCAGACATCTACTCTTCAAGAAAGCCGTCTGGGCTAGCGAAATGATGGACCGCACGACGGACATGAGATGGATCGAGAGCACCTTTGAAATTAAGCTGGCTATAGAATGAACCAGGCTAATCGGCCGGTAGTCGCTGATGCTGTCGGCGTCGTCTGTCTTGGGTATGAGGGCAACAACCGTAGAGTTTAAGGTGCTCAAGTTCTAGCCTGCTAGGCTATAGAACTGATGGAAAGCGTGCATGATGTCTTCCTTGATTATGCTCCAGCAGGATCTAGAGAACACTCCATTGAATCTGTCCGGACTAGGAGATTTCTCAGCCGGGGAGGCCTTGATCATAGCCCAAACTTTGTCTTCTATAAAGGGGTTGTCTAGCCCCCCTCCTCGAACCGATGGCATATGGAGCTGGCTCCAATTGATCGTTGAGATCAGTGTTGCATCGACCCCAAGATGCTATTGAAATGGTCATGGATGGATTTTCCTTCTCTGAATGCGCCGTTGATTGTACCCCATTGATCTTGAGAGCATGGATGAAGTTCTTGCGCCTCCTGGAGCTGATCTTGGCCATGAAGAACTTAGTGGTTGCATCTCCTGAGTGAAGCCAAGAGAGGCGAGAGGCCTGCCTTTTCCTGCAGCGCTCGATCGTTGCCAGGCCCAGCAACCTAACCTTCAAGCCTTTGGCATCGACACTTTGCAGTTTTGAGCGGCTTGGCGAGCACTCTGGTGTGGAGGCAGAACAGAGGTGGCACGCGTCTTTGGCGTGGCAAAGTTGGTCTGGCTGGCTCCAGGCCATCGGGGGAGCTCGGCTTGCCACCGAAGAGGCGTCTCGGCTCGGCATTCATCTCCCCTATCTCCAAGAGTTGGACATGCTGGGTGATACGTCTCCAATGTATCTATAATTTTTGATTGTTCCATGCCATCATATTATCCGTTTTGGATGTTTTATATGCATTAATATGCTAGTTTATATTATTTTTGGGACTAACCTATTAACCTAAAGCCTAGTGCCAGTTTCTGTTTTTTCCTTGTTTTTTGAGTATTTTAGATAAGGAATATTAAGCGGAGTCCAAACGGAATAAAATCTTCGCGATGATTTTTCTTGGACCAGAAGACATCTACCAGACTTGGAGAGGAAGGCAGGAGAACCGCAGGAGGTCACAAGCCACCCTGGCACGACCAGGGGGTGCCCCTGGCTTGTGCCCCCCAGCATGTCCTCCAACCCTAATCTTCGGCCTATAAATTCCCAAATATTCCCCCAATACCAAAAAGAGCAACGATAATACTTTTCCGACGCCGAAAGCCTCCGTTCCCAAGAGATCCAATCTTGGAGCCTTTTCCGGTAATCTGCTGGAGGGCATCTACATCAACTCCATTGCCCCTCCGATGATGCATGAGTAGTCCACCACAGACCTACGGGTCCATAGCTAGTATCTAGATGGCCTTTTCTCTCTCTTAGTGCTTCAATACCATGTTCTCCATGATCTTCATGGGGATCTATCTGATGTAATACTCTTTTGCGGTGTGTTTGTCGAGATCCGATGAATTGTGGGTTTAGGATCAGATTATCTATGAATATTATTTAGTTCTTCTCTAAATTCTTATATGCATGATTTCATATCTTTGCAAGTCTCTTCGAGTTATTGGTTTTGTTTGGCCAACTAGATTGGTAATTCTTGCAATGGGAGAAGTGCTTAGTTTTGGCTTCAATCTTGCGGTGTCCTCACCCAGTGACAAAGTAGGGGTACCGAGACACGTATTGTATTGTTGCCATCAAGGGTAAAAAGATGGGGTTATCATCATATTTCTTGAGTTTATCCCTCTACATCATGTCATCTTACTTAATGCATTACTCTGTTCTTCAAGAACTTAATACTCTAGATGTAGGCAGGAGTCAGTCGATGTGTGGAGTAATAGTAGTAGACGCAGAATCGTTTTGGTCTACTTGACACGGACGTGATGCCTATATGCATAATCATTGCCTTGGATATTGGCATAGATATGCACTTTTCTATCAATTGCTCGATAGTAATTTGTTCACCCACCGTGTTATTTTCCTTCAAGAGAGAAGCCTCTAGTGAAAGCTATGGCCCCCGGGTCTATTTTCCATATTTTATTTTCAGATATATATACAAAAATACCAAAAATATCTTCCTTCAATGTATTTACCTTTTTACTTCTCGCAATCTTTCCCATCTAGCTCTATCAGATCTAATCCTTGCAAGTAGCCCTGAAGGGATTGACAACCCCTTTATAGCATTGGGTGCAAGTGTTTGATTGTTTGTGTAGGTGCATCTATTGGTGACTTGCTTGCTCCTCCTACAGGATTGATACCTTGGTTCTCAACAATTGAGGGAAATACTTATCTACTTTGCTGCATCACCATTTCCTCTTCAAGGGAAAACCAACGCAAGCTAAAGAAGTAGCAAGAAGGATTTCTGGCGCTGTTGTCGGGGAGGATACACATCAAGCCTACCAAGTACCCATCACAAACTCATCTCTTGCATTTACACTATTTTCCATTTGCCTCTCGTTTTCCTCTTCCCACTTCTAAAACGATTTTCAGAAAAAACCAAAAAGATTTGCCTTTTTATTCGCCCTCTTTCTCGCCTTTTTCTTGCTGGATCTCTTTTTGTTTGCTCGTGTTGCCATGTGCCTTCTATTTTCTTGCATCTTTGCTTGCTAAAAATCTATTGATATGGATCCTCATCCACTTGCTAATCTTTTGAAAAGGCCAAATTATGATGAACCAATTGCTAGTGAGTTGAGTGCACTTGATTATATCTATGAAGTTTTGTTTGAAAATCATGAATCTAAACTTTTTGATGAAGTGTTGAAAGAAGAAAATTATTAGGTGATTCATGATAGATCCTTGATTGAAAAGCATGATTGCAATGTTGCTAGTATGGATTCTCTAAATATCCATGATGCTAATGATATGCAAAGCCATAAGCTTGGAGATGCTATATTTCATGAAGATGATATTTTTTGTTCCCCAAATTTTGGTGGATAAATTTATTATGATGATTGCATGCTTGTGCATCATGAAAAGAATGATTTATGTGATAGTTATATTGTTGAATTTCTTCATGATGCCACTAAAATTTATTATGAGGGAGGAACATATGCTGGTAGGAATTACAATAATATCAAGTTTCCTCTCTATGTGTTCAAAGTTTTGAAGCTATGCTTGTTTTGCCTTCCTATGCTAAGTGATTCTTGTTCCCATAAATTCTTTGCTCACAAAATCCCTATGCATAGGAAGTGGGTTAGATTTAAATGTGCTTTTCATGAGATTCACGATGCTTTCTTGCATATTTCAATTACTACTTTTTATGTGAGCATCATTGAAATCATTATGCCTATCTAGGGGCGTTAAACAACATCGCTTGTTGGGAGGCAACCCAATTTTACTTTTATGTTTTTGCTTTTGCTTCCATTTTCGAGTATTTCACACATTATTACCTTTGCAGTAATTGTGTCTTGGTGTTTTTATTAGTGTTTGAGCCAAGTAAGACCTTTGGGATGGTCTATGGTGATTGTTGATTTGATCTTGCTGAAAAACAGAAACTTTTGCGCCCCGTCCAGGCATTTTGTAAATTTATGAGAGAGACTAATGAGTTTGAAATTTTTACACAAGATTTATACAAATTTACCAGGTTTTACTATTTTTCAGAATTTTTGGTAGTACATAAATATATGAAGTTTCCATATTTCTACAAACTGTTCTGTTTTTGACAGATTTTGTTTTCTTTGTGTTGTTTACCTATTTTGATGTATCTATGTGTTGTATCGGGGGGGTATGAACCATGGAGAAGTTGGAATACAATAGATATTACACGATTATAAATAAAGAATAAGTTCACAACAGTACCTAAGGTGGTGATTAATTTTCTTATACTAACGGATCTCACGAGTTTTCTGTTAAGTTTTATGTTGTGAAGCTTTCAAGTTTTGGGTAAAGATTTGATGGACTATGGAATAAGGAGTGTCAAGAGTCTAAGCTTGGGGATGCCCAAGGAACACCAAGGAATCAAGGATGCCAAAAAGCCTCAGCTTGGGGATGCCCCGGAAGGCATCCCCTCTTTCGTCTTCAATCCATCGATAAATTTACTTGAGGCTATATTTTTATTCACCACATGATATGTGTTTTGCTTGGAGCGTCTTGTATGATATGAGTCTTTGCTTTTTAGTTTTCCACAATCATCCTTGCTGAATACACCTTTTGAGAGAGACATGCATGAATCGTGAATTTATTAGAATACTCTATGTGCTTCACTTATATCTTTTGAGCTAGGCAATTTTGCTCTAGTGCTTCACTTATATCTTTTTAGAGCACGATGGTGTTTTGTTTTATAGAAATAATTGAACTCTCGTACCTCACTTATATTATTTTGAGAGTCTTTAAACAACATGGTAATTGGTTTAGGTTATGAATTTAGTCCTAATATAGTAGGCATCCAAGAGGGATATAATAAAAACTTTCATATAAAGTGCATTAAATATTATGAGAAGTTTGATTCCTTGCATAAATTTTTGAGATATAAAGATGGTGATATTAGAGTCATGTTAGGAAGTAATTGTGGATTGGTAGAAATACTTGTGTAAAGGCTTGTGATTCCCGTAGCATGCACGTATGGTGAACCGTTATGTAAGGAAGTCGAAGCATGATTTGTTTATTGATTGTCAACCTTTGTGTGAGGGTCGGGAGCGCGCGATGGTTTACTCCTACCAACCTCTCCCCTAGGAGCATGCATCTAATAATTTGCTTCGATGACTAATATACTTTTGCAATAAGTATGTGAGTTCTATATGACTACTGTGAGTCCATGGATTATACGCACTCTCACCCTTCCAATTTTGCTAGCCTCTCTAGTACCACGCAACTTTTGCCGGTGCATTAACCCCCCGCATATATACTTCCTCAAAATAGACACCATACCTACCTATTATAACATTTCCATAGCCATTTTGAGATATATTTCCATGCAACTTCCACCACTCCGTTTATTATGAAACGCACAATCATTTTCATATTGCTTTGCATGATCGTAAGATATCTAGCATGATGTTTTCATGGCTTGTCCATTTTTTGATGTCATTTGCTATGCTAGATCATTGCACATCCCGGTACACCGCCGTAGGCATTCATATAGAGTCATATTTTGTTCTAGACATCGAGTTGTAATTCTTGAGTTGTAAGTAAATAGAAGTGTGATGATCATCATTATTAGAGCATTGTCCCATGTGAGGAAAGGATGATGGAAACTATGATTCCCTCACAAGTTGGGATGAGACTCCAGACTTTATGAAAAATAAAAGAGGCCAGAGAAGCCCAAATAAAAAAAGAGAGGCCATTGATGCCCACCAAAAAAAATGAGAGAAAAGAGAGAAGGGACAATGCTATTATCTTTTTTTCCACACTTGTGCTTCAAAGTAGCACCATGATCTTCATGATAGAGAGTCCCCTATTTTGTCAATTTCATATACTAGTGTGAATTTTTTCATTATATAACTTGGCTTGTATATTCCAATGATGGGCTTCCTCAAATTGCCCTAGGTCTTCATGAGCAAGCATGTTGGATGCACACCCACTTAGTTTCTTTTTGAGCTTTCATACACTTATAGATCTAGTGCATCCGTTGCATGGCAATCCCTACTTACTCACATTGATATCAATTAATAGGCATATCCATAGCTCGTTGATATGCCTAGTTGATGTGACACTATCTTCTCCTTTTCCTCATGACCTCCACCATATTCTATTCCACCTATAGTGTTATATCCATGGCCCACGCTCATGTATTGCGTGAAACTTGAAAAGGTTTGAGAACATAAAAGGTGTGAAAAATTGCTTGACTTGTCATCGGGGTTGTGCATGTTATAAATACTTTGTGTGGGGAAGATGGAGCATAGCCAGACTATATGATTTTGTAGGGATAACTTTCTTTTGCCATCATATTTTGAAGGGACATAATTGCGTTGTTAGTATGCTTGAAATATTATTGTTTTTATGTCAACATTAAGATTTTGTTTTGAGTCTTATGGATCTGAAAATTCATGCCACAATAAAGGATATTTCATGGATATATATGTTAGATAGCATTCCACATCAAAAATTCTGTTTTTATCATTTACCTACTCGAGGACGAGCAAGAATTAAGCTTGGGGATGCTGATACGTCTCCAACGTATCTATAATTTTTTGATAGTTCCATGCTATTATATTATCTGTTTTGGATATTTTATATGCATTAATTTGCTATTTTATCTTCTTTTTGGGACTAGCCTATTAACCTAGAGCCTAGTGCCAGTTTATGTTTTTCCTTTTTTTGAGTATTGTAGATAAGGAATACTAAATGGAGTCCAAACGGAATAAAATCTTCGGGATGATTTTTCTTGGATAGAAAACATCTACCAGACTTGGAGAGCAAGGCAGGAGACCTTCTAGGAGGTCACAAGCCATCCTAGCGTGGCCGGGGGGGGGGGGGGCGCCCCCTTGCTTGTGGCCCCCCAGCAGGTCCTCCAACCATAATCTTCAGCCTATAAATTCCCAAATATCCCCCAATACCAAAAAGTGCAACGATAATACTTTTCTATCGCGGAGTGCCTCCGTTCCCGAGAGATCCAATCTTGGAGCCTTCTCTGGTAATCTGCCGGAGGGGGGATTCGATCACGGAGGGCATCTACATCAACTCCATTGCCCCTCCGATAATGCGTGAGTAGTCCACCACAGACCTACGGATCCATAGCTAGTAGCTAGATGGCTTCTTCTCCCTCTTTGTGCTTCAATGCCATGTTCTCCATGATCTTCATGGGGATCTATCCGATGTAATACTCTTTTGCGGTGTGTTTGTCGAGATCCGATGAATTGTGGGTTTACGATCAGCTTATCTATGAATATTATTTGGTTCTTCTATGAATTCTTATATGCATGATTTCATATCTTTGCAATTCTCTTCGAGTTATTGGTTTGGTTTGGCCAACTAGATTGGTAATTCTTGCAATGGGAGAAGTGCTTAGTTTTGGGTTCAATCTTGCGATGTCCTCACCCAGTGACAAAGTAGGGGTAGCGAGGTACGTATTGTATTGTTGCCATCAAGGGTAAAAAGATGGGATTTTCATCATATTTCTTGAGTTTATCCCTCTACATCATGTCATCCTACTTAATGTGTTACTCTGTTCTTCATGAACTTAATACTCTAGATGCAGGCAGGAGTCGATCGATGTGTGGAGTAATAGTAGTAGATGCAGAATTATTTCGGTCTACTTGACACAGACATGATGTCTATATGCATAATCATTGCCTTGGATATCGTCATAACTATGCACTTTTCTATCAATTGCTTGACAATAATTTGTTCACCCACCGTGTTATTTTCCTTCAAGAGAGAAGCCTCTAGTGAAACCAATGGCCCCCGGGTCTATTTTTCATATTATATTTTCAGATATGTATACCCAAAATACCAAAAATACCTTACTGCAATTTATTTACCTTTTTTACTTCTCGCAATCTTTCCCATCTATCTCTATCAGATCTAATCCTTGCAAGTAATCGTGAAGGGATTGACAACCCCTTTATAGCGTTGGGTGCAGTGTTTGATTGTTTATGTAGGTGCATCTATTGGTGACTTGCTTGTTCCTCCTACTAGATTGATACCTTGGTTCTCAACAACTGAGGGAAATACTTATCTACTTTGCTGCATCACCCTTTCCTCTTCAAGGGAAAACCAACGCAAGCTCAAGAAGTAGCACTGGGTCACCGCGCCAAGTTGGACGATGATCGTGGCAGCACTTGTCATAGTATTGCAGCTGAAGTGCTCTGGCGCTTGGTGCGGCCCAGCCAGCATGGGGACGAAGACGTCTGGTTCTTCAATGGCTTTTTTGCCCTTCCTAGCCTTCTCGTGGTCTAGGAAATCTAGCGGTGCAGCGGTCGAAGCAGCGATCTCCTCGTCCAGGAGTGTGGCCACGACCTCGCCCAGGGGCGGGGGAGCCGGCGCCTTCTCGGTCGTTGCGAAGAACTACAGGATGGCGTCGAGGCTATTATTGCTGTCGGCCGGTGTTGGTGCAGGGCCGCATGCAGTCGTGGGTGGGGTGGGCACGTGGACTTGGCTCACGAGCTTGTTCTTGCGGTGCTTCTTCATGCTGGGGTAGGACGGAGCAGTGAAGCATCCACCTTGGCGTCCGTGGCCTTTAGAGCTGCTTGACTGGCGGGCCGGTGGGGACCGGCTGTGCTGACGCTCCTTGCTAGTGGCATCTTCCCCTCTCGTCCGGGCATTGTGGCCATGCCTGCGGCCCAGGAGAGTGTCCTTCCAGGACTGCCGACCACCGCAGTATTCTATACGTATATCGTCAATTGTTTGTGCATGTGAATTCTCAACAATCTTAATAGCAGTACTGAAGAAAACTATGTGATAGTTAGTAAGACATATGTATACCATCGGCTATTTGTGTACCGGAATTCTCGTCAACTCTAAGCGCACTACTACAACGATTATATGATACGTTTACAACAATATGCTAATTTAATAAGGTGATTGGCTCGGAGTACTACCCAGTACTTACCCCGTTGATTTTTATTAGCTGTCCGATCTGGTCGGGGATTAAAAATGATTAAATTTAATTTTGTTAACCCTAGAAGGGCATAATGGTCCAGAGTATAATATTATGCTTTCAACCGATCACGTCCACAACCAGAATCACGTCTAGTCGATCCAGATCGAGGTCAAGCCGTTGTCCTTGTCCCCTTCACTGTCTCCGACGTGCCTGACAAGAGGAACCAATTGACTGTCGTCCTCCTCCTCCTCGTCCCTTCACTATCCTCAACGTGCTCAACAGCAAGAAGAAGAATAAGGTACCACATCTGCGGCGGTTGAGTCGGCTCCGGTGCTATAGGAACTCGCCCCTGATCGATCCCATCTCTCCCCGACTGCCATCCTAAGGTATGAATCGCCCGAATCTCACTTGACTTGGATTCATAGCCTACACTTCCTACTTAGATTAGTTTAGTCATCATCAATTTAGGTTTCCCTCGTGCATGCAATACAATTTAGGATTTGCCATCATCCATGGTCAGTTCAGTAGTTTATGGACGTTGATGATCGGTTGGCATAACATGTACAACATGCAAAGTTTAATATTCCACACAAGATTTTGTACTGGCTTTTGCATGCATTTTTCTTTGTTGTTTGAGCTTTTTTTCATCTACAACATGGAGAAACGGTGATGATTATTTTGCCTCACATGCAGGACGTCATGGCGGATGTTAGTGATGAGTGTATGTTAGAGTACTATCATATTGCCAACATGATGTTTGATAGTGAGGATGAAGGTTATACATTCTATAACATATATGCTCTTCAGAAAGGATTTAGTGTGAGGAGAAGCTATGTTGAGTGTGATGGATCCAACACTCATATAATTTTAAGGAAGTTTGTGTGTAGTCGTGAAGGGGTCATGAAGAAAAGCACATGAAGAGGTAGATGGAAGATAGAAAGAGGAGGCCACGGAGTTTAACCCGTGTTGGGTGTAGAGCTAAATTGGTCATTTAAAGGCATGAAGAAACATGTCGGCGCTTTGTGAAGGATTTCATCGATGAACACAACCATCCACTAGCCCCATGGGATCGTTCGTGTCTTTTGCGTTCTCATGGACAAATGAGTAATGAGCAGAAAACAAACATTGTAGACATGGAAAAAATCTGGGATCCGCAAACACCATATTATGAATATTTTGTGCATGCAATATGGTGGATATGATCAGGTTGGATGCACGAGGAGGGAAATTTACAATTTCTGCCATGCTAATAAGCAGGAATTAATCTTTGCCGGTGACGCTAAAACGGTGATTAGTCACATGATGGCGCGACAAGAGTGAGATCCAGATTGTTTTTCTTCATGTACTTGGTTGATGAACTTGGCCACCTGAAGAGACTATTCTGGTATGATAGTTAATCCCGACTTGACTATGATGCTTTCGGAGATGTTGTTGTTTTTGATAGAATAAACAGAAACAATAAGTACAATCTGCCATTCGTGCCATTTATCGGGTTGAATGATCATCGCAACACTATTATTTTTGGGTATGGTATCATTTCTCATGAAACAACCCAGGCATATGAGTGGATGTTGTGGACCTTCTCTGATGCCACGGCATAGAAGCATCAAATATCTGTGCTCATAGACAGGGAACTTTCAATGCAAAGAGCAATCTGGGTGGTCTGGCCTGACTCAAACCATAGACTCTCTATATGGCACATTCAGCAGAACATTGTACATCATCTACATGATGACGAGGTAAAGGATGAATTGAGATATTTCATATATGATTAATCTTCCGTTGACGAGCATGAGATAAAATGGATACAATTCTTACAATGGAATAAAGTAACCAGTGATGAGTCCTAGCTGCATTAGATGAGAAAGTTGTGGTGTGCATATCTTGAGGGCCGTTGTTTCCTAGGATTGAGAAGTAATGAGCGGAGTGAGAGCTTGAACTGTGTGCTACATATGCATCTTGAGGGTAAGATAACCTTGTTTGAAATGCTAGAGCACTACGAGCATTGCCTTGCGACGCGACAATTGAACGATCCTCTTCAAGACTTTAAGGCATTGTAGCCTGTTCCATTTACAGAGGAAAATGCTTCAAGTCTTGAGAAACACGCCGCACAAGTTTAAGTTGGTCTTATGGCGCATAAATGCTGGCAGCAAATGTGAGATCAGAGAAGTACTAGATGCATCAGAAGTGACCACCTGTGTTGTGTCTAATAAGGAAAGTACGGATAAAAAGTTCGAAGTGCGCATTGAGGAGTGGAATGTCTTTTGCATAGGATCAATTTTTCTTGCCGCAAGTTGGAATGCTCATGCCCACCATCTTCCCACATATTTTATATATTGGTAATTTTACAAGAAGAAAAACTTCCTAGGTGTCGTGTTCCCACTAGGTGGACAATAAATGCAAAATGTGCATATGCACCAACCAGAAAGAACGAGATGTATGACTATTTGGCAAGCCTATAGAGGTACCATCAGTTGTAGAATTTTAGTCGCGCAACATGATTCAAGGCATGCCACTCTGATGAGGCATGTCAGCGTCTAAAGATGGGTTTAGATGCACAACTTGATGGCAAGGAATCAACTACTGAACAAGCTGGCAACAAGAAATCAACTAATGCTCAAAGTAACAACATTAGGTTTGGCCCGTTCATGCCGCAACCGGAGAACATTGATGTTGAAGATTTGGTCAAGGTTCTGGATCCCGTGCATGTGCTAGGCCGAGGTGCTTCGAAGAAAAGGCTACAAGCAAAGATGAACAAGAGAAGATAAAAGGGTAAATGTGGATATTGTCACGTGGCAGGTCACAATCGACGTCCATGCAACAAATTGTTAGAGGTACAAATATGTACGGATTTAATTTTAGCATGTGTTTTACTCATTAACGTATGTGTGACATTAATTATATTCTTCTATGTAGGATCTCGAACCAAATCTTTGATAGATGTAACTTTATGCATACAGTCGGGTGTGTGAATCGACAACGCACCAGATAGTGGTTTGCCATTCCACTTTGTGTTACGTGGTCTTTAAAGTAGATTTCATCGTGTCAGCTATTAGTGAATTGTGGATTTTTTTAATGTATTACTCAGCGAATTGGATCTCTACTGCCATGTCACAGTAGGAGTTTGAGATATTTTGAACTTTTGATGTACAACTTTAAGAATCATGGCTTTTTTGCGATCCTAATCAGGGCCAACATGGAGCTTGTGTTATTGTGCAAATTTTGGAAATATATTTAGTGGACGGAAATTTTGCGCAATGAAAACAAATAGGCCAATATTGCATGCTGTCCCGGAAAAGGGAGCAGGCGCAGATCTCTAGGCGGATCTACATGCAGAATTTGGGATCACGCGGGGAGGATTCGTTTGGGATCGTGCACCCGTGCAGATGATTGGCGAAGAACCCTCCTGTCGACGGGGTTGTCGGGACTGCACCAAATCTATCGGTCGGGTTGTCCCTCGGTGAATACGAGTGCGCGTGGGATGACTATCCTCTGGTCGGCGCGTGACGAAAGCGGGATGGCATGTCGCTGGCGCGTGGGGGATCCGCATGTGCGGTGTTGTGCTCCTAATGTCGCATCGATCCTAGAGTAGATCTCGACAGACTCTACTGACCCCGAGGATGATTCTACAACAGGATTGTCATGTTGTGGTGGTTACATAAAATGTCTGTTTGGTGTACATACTGTACAAATTTGCACCAGATGTTTTTCTGTCACGGTTGTATTTGATGCTGCAGCATCACAAACTTCATTTGCACGGTTGGAAAGATTAGTCACATGTAGATGGGCGCAGGGAAAACAGTTTCATCAAAGACAACATGTATGCATTGTCACCCTTGGGGCTGTGCATACTTGTTTAGGTGCAAGGCCTGCTCACAAACAATTGTAGGGTTGGGCATAAAGACATGCATAATTCTCGCTATAATGTTGTTCACAGATCTTCATCATGAATAAATTGTACCATAATTGCAAACTTAGTGTGAATCAATAAAAGCAGCATTTCAATCAAAAAATCCTAGTCTTAAGCTTAATCTATTTCAAAAACCATTGATCCTACTATATAAGCTCGTCTCTGCTGCCAAAATCCCGTGACCTACTCCGTTTTTTTGTTGGAGATTGCTTCGAGCTTGGTGACGACCCATATTATCCCAACGTTTTCTCCTTAACTTTAATATAACCAAACAACTCCAATTGTTCCTTTTCATTGTGCGCCAACTCTCTAGCAAGGCCCTCGGCCTCCTCCATATGTCGGTTTCGTAGTTCCAATAATAAAACATAGAAAGATATTAGGAACTACTAAAGAATGACGTAGCCATAAGCCCATAAACTTGATGTAACATGTACAATATGAACCTATGAATCCGTATCTTCTTCAGGACAACCATTTGTTGTTCTGTTATACACTATGTACAAATCACATGTCTTGCTGCCATTTAGATCGGAAAGCATTTTTGCTACATCATGTGGTCCTGAAATCAAGAACATTCCTTCTCGGAGATTGCATGCAGACCCTGGTAAGAAGTAGTAAAATTCTGTTTCCATCTCGTAACCAAAACCTCTCATCTCTTTCACGAGAAATTGTAGCCAACTTTGCGGGGTTCGAAACCTCTCACTTCTGTGAGTCTTTCCTCGAAGTATGCTCTCGAGACATGAGACATCTCATCATCCCTATGCATAAAAAATTTCCATGACCAACACCTACGTACGACTATCTCACATCAAATTTAATACATTGCAATGAGCAAAGGGGCAAACATAATTTTTGATGTGCATGGCAACATTGCGACGTAGCTACCTTGTAATATGGCATGTATCATTCATGTGGGGTGATTGGGGATTCTACCATCTCAGAATGCTTTCCTTGCATATGAATCGGTGGCAGTGGGTTACCCACAAATTATAAATGGTCATACAAAATCTTGTCTATGAATGTATAGCATCGGTGTGACATACTTACAAGGGGAGAATTCAAGACATTTTGTTGGGGTGGAGTGATGTGGCATTGAACGGGTGACTCTAACATCGCACTGTCTCAAGTGAGTGGGGATAGCACCATCTAATGATGCTTAGCCTACATACGAATCACCGTCAGAAAGTGAAGGATCGAAAGTAGGTGTAGAGGGGGGGGGGGTGATTAGACTACTTGACCAAATAAAAATCTACCATTTCCCAATTTTAAGTGTTGGTAAATTTTAGCATCCATTGCAAGTCAAGTACACCCTACACATGCATGTCTACGAGTATAGCAGCAGAAAGTAAAGACGAGCATGTAAGTAAACGAAGGGTAGAAAGATCAAACGCAATTGAAGACACGATGATTTTTTCCGTGGTTTCGATAGGTGGTGCTATCGTACGTCCACATTTATGGAGTATTCAACCCACGGAGGGTAACGGTCGTGAGACTCCACGGAGGGCTTTGCCCATGGAGGGTTCCACGAAGAAGCTACCTTGACTATACCATGATGGCCTACGTCCATGGAGGACTAGCCTAACTCGAGGTAGATCTTCAAAAGTAGGCGATCTCCTTGCCCTTACAAACTTCTTAGTTCACTCCACAACACGAAGTAGTAGGATCCCAAGCGACACCTAACCAATCTAGGAGGCACCACCCACCAAAAGGTAATATGCTCAATAATGTCGATGACCTCCTTGCTCTTGTGCTTCAAGATGATAGACTCCTCAACACACAATTTCTCTCTCATGGATTTGGCTTTGGTGGAAGAGATTGATTGGGTGGAAAGCAAGTTGGGGAGGCTAGAGATCAAGATTCATATGGTTGGAATGGAATGGCATGATCTCAACACATGGGTAGGTGGCTCTCTCTTAGAAAAATCTGATAGGATAGGTAGGGATCTGTAGGAGTGCTTATCTTACGAGTGAGTGGTGGTGGAGGGCTATATATAGGCATCTCCAAAAATCAAACCGTTACACCTAATAAGTCATACTTGGTGACACTGATGTGTTAATCTCGGTGGTACCGAGTTGCCGCAAAGGTAGCAACTTTTGAATCTTTGTGAGACCAATACATAAAACTCGGTTGCACTGATAAGGTGACCAACGGTCAGATTGCCAAACTCGATGACGCCGAGTCAACAAACTCGGTGGGACCAATTTTGTGAATTTGCGTAACAGAAAGTTGGCAACCCAAACCCGGTGGCACCGAAGCAGAATCGGTTGCACCGAATGGCAAGGGTTTGGCTGAGTCTGTCTGAGGCTAAGAATCGGTGGCACAGAGTGGAAAGTGTTGGTTGCAGCAATTTTGAGTGTTTGGCTTTCGACAAACTTTTTTAGAAGAGCTTGTGGATGCATGTAGTGACTATCACTTGTGCACGTATGAGAATTTTGTTCACCAACAGTACCTTACCCCCTTTTGATAGTATTGGCTTTTCCTATGGACTCAAAGTGATTTCTCACAAAGTAAAATGTAGAGTCCTCTTGCTTGAAGCTTTGCCAAACTATTTCCTTGCATCTGGGGTATTCCACAATCCTTTTGCCAACTCATCATTGAACTTTTCCCGAAACATGCTTAGTGGAAACATTAGTTCAATGACATATATGTTGTCATTAATTACCAAAACCACCAAGGGGAAAATGTGCTTTAAATCTCCCCATTTTTGGTAATTAATGACAAAATATAGATCAAAGCTTCGACATATGATATAATCAATGAATATAATTATCGCTTTGAGAAGTATGTGATAAGCACGAGCTCCCCCTAAATTTGTGCATAATTTTTAAATTTGTGTCTGAATGCAAATGCACAATCGATTAGGTACATGGGGCACTTCTTCCATGTCACATACAACTTGGTCGTGTGTGAGAGTAAATAAGAGTTAATATCATAGCACATCAAATCAAGCAAAGTGAATGATCATCACATAACCATCAAAAGGATAGGAAATACTAGCAACACACATAGAAGCCTATGATCAAACACGAACAAAAGTATAACACATCCAAACCAAAATACCAAATGTTTTTAAAACAACAATAAAACCAAACGCTCTCTCACTCGAAGCCTAAAGATCTATATACAACTTATCCCCCTTCGGCAATAGTTACCAAAAAGTTCGAAGAGATATAGCTAATCGTCCTTCTGAGCTGATCTCCTCTGGTGGTCGATGTCGGAGTCGAGAGAACTACGTCGGCGAAGACCTCTACTGATGTCTTGGACGGAGTCGGAGTAGCAACTGGTGGCACTGGAGGAGCTAATGGAGTTGAAGTCACTATAGCTAGAGCAGATGATGAAGGTCTCATCTCTGGAGCTAGCACTATAGGTGTCCTGGCCTGAGTCCTGAACTGGGCAGTCATCCTGACAGGTGCACAATCCTCATCATCATCAGAAGAATCAGACTTTGAAGAGGTGCGACGGATAGGAGCTTCATCCACTTCCTTCTTGAGCTCATTGACGGTCTTGGTCAGCCCATCCACCTTGTCATTGAGGGTCTTGACCCTATCGTCAAAGATGTTCACAAGGCTCTTCTGATCTTCCAGTATGCTTTTGATATCCTTCTACATGTCCATGACTGTAGAGATCAAGAGGTCCATCTGCTCATTCTTGGATCTAGGAACTTGAGAACTAGTGGATCTAGCTGCCTCTGCCTCTGCCTGAGCTGCAGATGATGTGGGATGGTCTGGGTCCATCACCACAATGTTGTCCTGAAAGTCTGGCTGTAGGGGCAAGTGGGTTCTGTCCAGAGCAAAGATGTGCTTCTCAAGCTTGGAGTTGATGAGCATCTGAATGTAGGGTGCATATCATCATGATCGCTTTTGATCAACAACAACCCTCTTCATTTTCTCCACTATCAAATACGTCACTCTGAATCTCTGGTTCCGGTCAATGTGAATCAGCAAGTTGATGGAGTAGCCTCAGACCATCTTCTCGTCACCTGACTTGGGCATCAAGGTATGCCTCAATATAGTGTTGATGGTGCGGAGACCTGCCTGGAGGTGATAGATGGATCCTAGCTTGTGGGACTGAAGCTGTGCAACAGGGATGGCATTGTACATGTCCTTCATGACATTGTGTCTTGCCTTGGACTCTGAGTATGCGCATATATCTCCATCATGTGCCTCTGGGACTGCTAAGATGGCAGCCCATTCATCAACGGTAAACTCATATCTTGCTCCTTCCGTCATCCACACAATCCTACCATCTCCATAGAAGTGAGCAGTGGAGTAGAATTGCATGATCATCTCATCATTCCATGCAGTGAACTCTCTGCCAACAAACTGATCAATGCCAATGCAGTGGAAGTTGTCTTGGACACACGGGAAGTAGTTATCATTTTCCTTGATGTACTTCCAGTCAACATATCTCATGTCACTCACAACTGGACTCTTGTCAAGCAGCACAGTCTCATAGAAGTCCTGTTGCTCCTTGGTGTAGAACCTGTAGTCCATAGCTGTCTTCTTTCTCTGAGAGTAAGGATCAATAGCTCTCCATTCTCTTAGTCGTGCATCCTTGTTCTTCTTCATGTCAACAACAATAGGATGGCTGGCATTATGCTCTGGAAGGTGAGGTCTGAGTTTCATCAAAGCAGACATAGCATCATCATCAGCTTCTCTGAAAGTGGATCCCTTGTTTTTCTCAGAAGCTAGAATGTCTCTGGTAGTCCTCTTGGACTTCTCTGCAGCAGCCTTCTTAGGTGCAGTCTTGGTTCTCTTAGAGATACCTTGCTTTGGCATAGCATTAGCCAAAAGCTTCTTCTGCTTCTTCTTGGGAGGGGCCTTGACAACATGCTCTTCCTCATCCTCAGCAGTACCAGCAGCCTCCTTAGGGTCCTCAAACGTTGAGGTAGGCCTGCCAACAACACGAATGATCATTTTCGTGGCTTTCTTCTCTCGTGCCTTCTTAGGCAAAGACTTCCTTGGGGGCTCAATGGTCATGGTAGCCCTAGCACTCTCAGGTGCTCTCACAGTCTCTGGAGGTACATATGTCTTGTTGACCACCTTCCTGGAAGAGGTGGCCTCAATGGCTGACTTCTTGGTAGCCTTCTCTTGCTTCTTAGCAAGAACCTCCTATGGCACAAAATCTGAATCCTCCTCATCTGAATTCAGTCTCTTCCTGGTTCTTGTTGCAGCCTTGGGCAACCCATGTGAACTAGGGGTGCCTGGATCTCAAAATGAGCTGGACCCAGGGCTAGTGCCTGAACTGATGTCATTGTTCTGCTCCTGCAAGTTCTAGCTGTCCACAACATCTGACATATCTGACCTCGTGAATAGAGTATAGAAGAGTGGAATAAGATAAGTCATCACAAAATGCAGCTGGTTTTTGAAAGTTTGAACAGAAAAATCATAGATGTAGTTCACAACAAAATTGGATTTCGGTGTCACCGAGTCAAACATTTTGGTGCTGTCAAGACGCACAAAACTCCTAACCGAAACTTGGCAATAGTTTCGGTCCGACCAAAAACTGTCACTCGGTCTCACCGAGTTCTGTCCTTAGTATCACAAAAAGGAATCGGCAGAACCGATTTTTCTGACTCGGTATCACTGAGATGCAACTTTGCGGGCAACTAAACCTAGAATTCTTCGATTCACTAGACTATTGAGTTTTATCGTGGACTAAACAATCCCAAACAGTGTCTAGATAATGGAGAAACCCTAATGTGCAAGAATCGGAGGTGGAGCACAAGAGGGGGCCAAATCCATACCCTAGCTCGGTGATGGATCAGCTACGGCAGCGACGATGGAGCAGATTTCGTCGGCGATGGCAATCCCCAGTGGCGGAGACGCTCGGGGAGGCTAGGCAATGACCAAGGGCCTTGAAACGACACCTTAGGGTTTTGGGGTGCAACGGTTTGATGATTGAATTTCAAAGCGTCGGGTCCACATCATATATACCCTTCACTGCTGGTGACACCGATTCTGAATTTTTGATGTCACCGAGTTTCTCAATTGTCAGCTGATAGGGAAACTTGGTGTAACTGAGAATATGGAATCGGTAGTACTGAGATTGAAAACTAGATCAACCCTAGGCATTCGGTGAGACCGAGAATTTTGAGTTGGTTCCACCGAGATGCACTTGGGACGTTTTAATGGTCAGTCCTTTGTCGACACGGAACTCCGAGTGCTCCTCACACAGAGAGATCGAAAAGTACTTGTTCAAATTTTGTGATGCAACATGTATAGAATATGAGGTGAGAAAACATAGATAGCCAGAGGAGTGGTCCTAGGCATTCTTGTGCATCCAATTGGCAAATGAAAAATCAAAAGCCAAATAGCAACAATTGGATGTCTTCGAATGAGTAAATAAATGCAGATCAACATGCTCACACAATAAGATGTCAAATGAAAACATGGCAAACATGCACAAGCACACTAGCATCTAACAAGCATTTTGGCGATGACGGAGTCATCTATATATGAGTATATTGACTTAGGAGCCAAGTAAGAATACTTGATAATAGGTCATACTCATCGTTTAAGCACAAGTGGGGTTATCACTTTTACATAAAGCATTTAATGTGGTCACATACTATGAGATGATTTGACTCGTCTTAGAGTAAAGCTCCCCCTTGATATGACATACCCCCTTAGGAGGGATAAACTACCTTGGGTTTTCTCTATGAAGACTTCATGTAGGTGAAGTAGTGGTGGATGCTCAAAGTTGACGAAGATCACCATAAGTTGGGAGCATCCTTGTTGTTTCATTACTCTTCTCACCTACATGGGTTAGTCCCAACACACAAGAGACTAATACAAGCATATCTATGGACATGGAGTGCAAAGCATATATGAAGATGTCCATTGATTTGTTGATTACCTTGTCCCTTTCTTACCTTTGAGGTAATGTGTGACTCCATGAACTATTGCATGATGTTGATGTTGATTGCAACTAGTTCTTGCCAATAATGAATAGGAGTGGATTTCATTGGCGGAGTCACCCCTCAAGAACTTCTCTAGTTCTTCTTCTTGGAGACCCACATCAAATTTATGGGGATCCTTGGTGTTGAACTAGCACTTGTATAAGTTGAGCTTGTCGTAGCCTTGGGAACACACTTCACCAAAGCTTGGGATTTATCTTCATACGAGTCAATGTACTCTTGAAGCTTGTTCTTTTCCTTGAGCTTGGGGTCTCTTGGTGGAAGGTCATCTTGATCTTTTGTTACCTTGGGGAGAGTATTTTCATACTTCTACTTTTGAGGAACAAACTTGGGATTGGGGTATTGACCTTCTTCCCATTCAACTCCATTAGCATTGAAGTAGCCAACACCACAGTTCTTCCAGTATCCTCCGTGCTTGCGTACAATATCCTCAAATTTTCTGCACCCTTCAAGACTCTTGTAGATAACTTTCTCTATAATCCCTTTCAAGAGTTCATTTTCTTGCTCAAGTGTAACTTGGCTAAGAGAAGAGTTAGTGGGATCAGTAGAACTACTAGAAGCAATATCATTGGATTTGTCATTTTTATTGCTACTAGTTGAAGAACCTTTCTTGCCTTTGTTACTACTTTGCTTAGTCTTAACTTGTAGCATGAATGTAGACAAGAGAAGTCATTGGGATAGATAAGAGGAAGTCTTCTTTCAAAGATCTTCATTGATAACTTTAAGGAACTCATGCTCTTTCTCTAAGTTGAGCTTCTCGTAGCGGAGCTTCTCATGTGTCCTTTCAAGCTCTCTATGATCTTGTAGAGTAGACTCATGAGCTAACTTAAGAGTTCTTAGTTCTTGAGTTAGTCGTTCTATTTCCAACATATCATCATCACACGACTTATCTATACTAGAGTGATTACTAGCAAGTTCATCTTGACTAACATTACTAGATTTGTCAAATAACAAGTCATCTTCAATTGACAAGTCATCCTCATTAGTATTGAAATCAAGATACTGGGGGTGTGATACCTTGGGGCCTTTAGCCATGAAGCAACATCCACTACCTTCATTTGGTGAATCAAATAGGTCGTAGGAGTCGGTTGTCACTAGTGCAAGTCCGGCAACACCTTCATCTTGACTATAGTCGGAGTTGGAGTGGTAGCTTGTCTCGGAGTGGTTGTCGGATTCGGAGCTAGAAGCCCATTCACCAACATGAGCTTGATGTATTCTTCTTGAGTAGCTCTTGGTGTACTTTTCCTTCTTCTCCGAGTCCCTACTTATCCTTGAGGGTCTTCGTTCATAACAATCATCCCTACTCCTTCTCTCTCTTCAAGGTGACTCATCTCTTGAGCTTCGTATTCTTGGTGACTTTTCTTTCCTTTTGTAAGGAGACATGCACTCGTTGGAGTAGTGTCCAGGCTTCCCACAACTGTAGCAATTTCGATCACGACTTGACGAATGCTTCTCTTCATAGCTTGAGTTGGAGATTCGATCTTTGCTTCTATTCTTGTAGAACTTGTTGAATTTCTTGACCATGAGGCTTATCTCTTCATTTGTGATAAGGTTGCCGCCTAAGGTAGCGGGAGCATCACTTGTGGCTTTGTAAGCACCGCTAGACTTGTGGTGAAGCTCTTCCTTGTCCTTGAGTGTCATCTCATGAGCAACAATCCTTCCAATCACTCCGTTGGCTTGAGATCTTTGTAGTTGGGCATCATTTGGATCAATGTGTATACGGTGTCATATCGATCATCCAAGGCTCAAAGTATCCTATTGATGATGAATTTGTCATTCATTTCTTTGCTTCCCAAGCCGGCAATCTCATCGGTGATGAGAGCTAGCCTAGAGTACATCTCAACAAGTCCTTCACCATCCTTCATCTTGAACTTGTCAAGCTGACTTTGAAGAACATCCAACTTGGATTCTCTTATAGATTTGGTACCCTCATGCATATCAACCAAAGTATCCCAAATCTCTTTTGCATTCTCAAGACGACTGATTTTGTTGAATTCTTCAGGGCATAGGCAATTGAAGAGAATTTCACATGCTTGAGCATTGAGTTGCAACATCTTCAATTCTTCTGCAGTCGCTTGATCCGGTTCCCTTCCATTCGCAAAGAATTCATCTTGCAATCCAACACAAACAACAACCCAAACGGCGGGGTTATGACAAAGAAGATGCATTTTCATTTTGTGCTTCGAACTATCAAAATTAGTGCCATCAAAGTACGGACCTCTATGGTGATAATTTCTCTCACTAGACGCCATACTCTCCTAGGTTGTGAAACCAATGCAATGGAGACCAAAGTCTGATACCACTTGTAGGATCGAAAGTAGGTCTAGAGGGGGGGGGGGCGATTAGACTACTTGACCAAATAAAAATCTACTTTTCCCCAATTTTAAGTGTTGGCATATTTTAGCATTCATTGCAAGTTAAGTACACCCTACACATGCATGTCTACGAGTATAGCAGCGGAAAGTAAAGACAAGCATGTAAGTAAAGGAAGGGTAGAAAGATCAAACGCAATTGGAGACATGATGATTTTTCCCGTGGTTCCGATAGGTGGTGTTATCATACATCCACATTTATGGAGTCTTCAACCCACGAAGGGTAACGGTCTCGATCCACGGAGGGCTCCACCCAAGGAGGGTTCCACGAAGAAGCAACCTTGACTATATCATGATGGCTTACGTCCACGGAGGACTAGCCTAACTCAGGGGTAGATCTTCACGAAGTAGGCGATCTCCTTTCCCTTACAAACTTCTTGGTTCACTCCACAAAACGAAGTAGGAGGCTCCCAAGAGACACCTAACCAATCTAGGAGGCACCACCCTCCAAAAGGTAATGGGCTCAATAATGTCGATGAACTCCTCGCTCTCCTGCTTCGAGATGATAGACTTCTCAACACACAATTGCTCTCTCATAGATTTGGCTTTGGTGGAAGAGATTGATTGGGTGGAAAGCAAGTTGGGGAGGCTAGAGATCAAGATTCACATGGTTGGAATGGAATGGCATGATCTCAACACATGAGTAGGTGGCTCTCTCTTAGAAAATCTGATAGGATAGGTAGGGATCTGTTCTGAGTGCTTCTCTTACGAGTGAGTGGTGGTGGAGGGGTATATATAGGAATCTCCAAATATCCAACCATTACTCCTAATAAGTCAGACTCGGTGACACCAACGTGTTAGTCTCGGTGGTACCGAGTTGCCCCAAAGGTAGCAACTTTTGAATCTCGGTGAGACCGATACATAAAACTCGGTTGCGTTGATAAGGTGACCAACGGTCAGATTGTCAAACTTGGTGACGCCGACTCAACAAACTCGGTGGGACCGATTTTGTGAATTTGCGTAACAGAAAGTTGACAACTCAAAATCGGTGGCACCAAAGCAGAATCGGTTGCACCAAATGGCTAGGGTTTTGCTGAGTCTGGCTGAGGCTGAGGATTGGTGGCACCGAGTGGAAAGTGTTGTTTGGATCGATTTTGAGTGTTTGGCTTTGGACAGACTTTTGTGGAAGATCTTGCGGATGCATGTGGTGACTATCACTTGTGAATGTATGAGCGTTTTGTTCACGAACAGTACCTTACCCACTTTTGATAGTATTGGCATTTCCTATGGACTCAAAGTGATTTCTCACAAACTAAAATGTAGAGTCCTCTTTTTTGAAGCTTTGCCAAACTATTTCCTTGCATCTTGGGGTATTCCACAATCCTTTTGCCAACCCATCGTTGAACTTTTCCTAAAACATGCTTAGTGGAAACATTAGTTCAATGACATATATGTTGTTATTAATTACCATAACCACCAAGGGAGCAAATGTGCTTTCAGAAAGTCACCCACCAATTTAACATGTCCATACAAAATCTCGGTCCTGAATGTATAACATCGATGTGAGACACTTACAGGGGGAATTGAAGACATGTTTTTGTGGTTGATTACTATGGCATTGAACGTGTAACTGCAACATTGCAGTCTTCCGTAATCTTTCCTTCCTTGTGGACTTGCTCCACCATGGCCTTATAATCCATGTCCTTGCGCTCCCATTGTAGCTTATTGTCCATACCCACACATGCCTGCAACACATTGGCTTCCATCCCGACTCGCTCTGCCTGTATAATATTGCGCACAACCTTATGGTCCTTTTGGAAAAACTGATACATGTCCTTGTAGGCAAGAAAAAACTTCCACTCAATGTCCTGACGACCCTGCTAAAACCTTTGTTCCATTTCATCATGCATCTGCTTATGGGACATTTCATCATGCTCCTCCTTTAACATCCTTTCAACTTATGCACTATAACTTTTGATCGTTCCATGCTATAATATTACCATTGTAGGATACTTTTTAGGAATTTATTTGCCAGTTCATATTATTTTTGAGCACTAACCTATTAACCGAGTACCAAATGAGTAGCTATTTTTTGCAATTTTTTTGGTTTTTCAAGTTTACAGTACCAAACAGAGTCCAAATACCAAGAAACTTTTTGATGATTTTTTCTGGACCAAAAGAAGACCTGGAAGCTTCGGAGAAGGCCGAGGGACCCACGAGGGACCCACAAGCGAACATGGAAATGCCATAGTAATCCACCACAACATGTAATCCACGCCACGGGGGGGGGGGGGGGGAGTGGTCATGGCCTGTTAGCTTGTGGCCGCCCCTCGTCTCCTGGCCCCGTACTGTGGCCTATAAATTACCATATAGTCCAAAAATTCTAGGGAGCATGCTGAAACAATTTTTCCACTGCCGCAAGTCTGTGTTCCGCCGTGTGCCCATCTAGAGCCCTGTTTCGGTGCCCTGCTGGAGGGGGCATCCATCACGGAGGGCCTCTACACCAACCTTGCTGCTCCCATGGTGATGTGTGAGTAGTTGACCACAGACCTACGGGTCCGTAGTTAGTACCTAGATGTCAATCTCTCTCTTTCTATGTTCTTTAGTACAAAGTTCATCACATCTTCACAATAATTTATTCGATGTAATCACTTTGTGCCGTGCATTTGTTGGGATCAGATGAATTGTGAGTTTATGTTTAGATTGTTCATAAAATTATATTGAGTTCCTTGTTGGTCCTTTGATATATATGCATGATTATATGATAGCTTCGTAATTCTTTCCGATCTATTGATGTAGTTTGGCCAACTAGATTAATCTATCTTCAGTGGGAGAGGTTAATTATAGTGGGTTCAATCTTGCGGCGCTCCATCCCCATGACAGAAAGGGACATGACACGTATTTGTATTGTTGCTACTAAGGATAATCGATGGGGTTTATTCATATTAATTGGATTTACTTTGTCTACATCATGCCATTGTTCTCCAAGCATTACTCTATTTTACTTAATACTCTAGATGCATACTATGTAGCGGTTGATGGGTGGAGTAATAGTAGTAGCCGCAGGTAGGAGTCAGTCTACTTGCTTACAAACGTGATGCCCATTGTTGAGGAAATCGTTAACTGGTATCTTCTCGGTTGGCTGACGAGTAGGGGACTAATAGGCTAATCAGCAAGTTAATCGTCCATTTAATCACTTAATTAGGTGATTTATCAGTTAAACGACTACTCAGTGACCCTATGAGTAGGGATTAATCGACAAGTGAACTGGTTAATTGGCCTAATTCTAGAGCAGGGGTGATGCCCATATATAATCATCATTTCCACCACACACATATATATATATATTTACAAACACTGCTATTACCTTTGTGCCATTTATTTGTTAATTTTTTATTTTGCAATTTACAATTATCTACTATCATGTACACAACTCATTTTCTTGCAAGTAACAAGTTATAACCCTCTTGCCCGTGCTGGGTGCAAGTGTGTGCTCTTTTGTTTGTAAGCGCTGAAGATGGGAAGTTGTGTGACACTCCTATTGTTTCGATAACCTTGGTTCTCACTGAGGGAAATACTTATCTATACTGTGATGCATCATCCCCTCCTCTTCGGGGAAAAACCCAACGCAAATCACAAGTATCAGGAAGGATTCCTGGCGCCGTTGCCGGGGAGTATCGTCAACTTACTACCAAGTACCTTCGCACAAATTATCATTCACTTGTTATAATTTTTACTTGATGTTATATTTTGCTTGCTATAAAAATAAAAAATAAAAATTATTTATCTTTGCTAGTTTCCTTGTTTCCTTGTTTGCTTGCTTTACTTGCTAGTTTACTTGTTGTGCTTGTTACTTTGCTTGCTCAATCACCATGTCTCAAGATACTACTAAGTCGTGTGACTTCTCAAATACTAATAAGAACAATTGTATTAGTACTCCTATACCACCCGCCACCAGTGCGGAGTTCTATGATATTAATGCTGCATTGCTGAATCATGTGATGAAAGAACAATTTTCCGAAAGTCCTAATGAGGATCCGACTGAGCATCTCAATACTTTTGTTGAACTATGTGATATGCAAAATAAAAAGGATATGGATAATGATGTGTCCAAATTAAAATTATTTCCTTTTTCACTACAAGATAAAGTTAATGCTTGGTTTTCGTCTTTACCACGTAATAGTATTGGAACATGGGATACGTGTGAAGATGCTTTTATTGCCAAGTATTTTACTCCCGCTAAGATCATCTCCCTTATAAATCAGATAATGAATTTTAAGCAACATGAACAAGAACATGTTGCGCAATCTTGGGAGAGGATGAAATTAATAATTAGAAATTACCCTACTCATTGTTTGAACTTATGGATGGTTATACATTTTTCTATGTTTGAATAAACTTTGTGCCTAGAAATCTTCTAGATTTTTCTGCAGGTGGTACCTTCACGGATGTGACATTATTGGAAGACCTTTCTTACGAACTATATGTGCCATTATTGATATGAAAGAGGGAAATATAAGGTTCCAATTTCCATTAAATAAAGGGATGGAATACTTCCATAGGAAGATAACTAAACCACCTTATTAATCTATCATTATATCTACTTATCGGTGGAGTGTCAAAGATCACAACACTTGATCATATCCATTATGCCTAGCTAGGGGCGTAAAACAATAGCGCTTGTTGGGAGAGAACCCAATACCTATCTTATTTTTCTTGTTTTACTTTCTAGTTGTGTGAGATAACATGAATATTTCTACTGTAATTATTCTGTTTTTATGTTTAAATTAGTGTTTCTGCCAAGTAAAGCCTTTGGGATGACTTGAATGAAAAGTAGAATTGATATGGTGCAAAAACATAAACTTTTGCCTCCAGTACAGAATTCCTTTGATTTTCTGGAACGTCTTTTTGATCTAAATTTTTTACAAAGTATTTATATACAAATTCCTTAGTATTTCCTAATTTTTAAGAATTTTTTGAGTTACATAAGTATGGTGTCATTGCTGATCACTACAGACTGTTCTGTTTTAGACAAATTCTATTTTGCTTGCATAGTTTGCTTATTTTGATGATGCTATGGACTGTATCGAGGGGTATAAGCCATGTAGAAGTTATAATACATTAGCTTATGCAATAATAAAATATGAATCGATTTATAACAGTACCTAATGTTTATGGTTCGCCTATCCTACTAATGGATCTCACGAGTTTTTTATTGAGTTTTGTGTGCTGAAGTTTTCAAGTTTTGGGTGTTATCACGATGGATGAAGGAATAAGGAGAGGCAAGAGCCTATGATTGGGGATGCCCAAGGCACTCCAAGTCAAATTCTTGGAATACTCAAGCATCTAAGCTTTGGGATGCCCCGGAAGGCATCCCCCTCTTTCATCTCAATCCATCGGTATGTCACTAGGAGCTATATTTTTATTCATCACATGATATGAGTTTTGTTTGGAGCGCCATTTGTTTTTGTTTGCTTTTGTTTTAGTTATTCACAATGATTGTTTGCTAGACACGCCCACTTGAGAGAGACAAATTTTGACCATGATTTATTATCATACTCTTTGTGCTTCACTTATATCTTTTGAGCTAAGTAGTTACTCTAGTACTTCACCTATATATTTTAGAGCACGATGGCCTATAGATTTTATAGAAATAATTGCACTCTCCTTCTTCACTTAAATTTGCTTGAGAGTTCATGAATAGTGATGGGAATTTACATGGGTTATAAGACTAGTCCAAAAATAATAGGTATTTAATGAGTGCAGAATCAAAACCTTCATGTAGTACATAAAAGAGAAATTGTGAGTTAATGATATTGATGTGGTAAAATGAAAGGGTGTGACGTTAGTTAAAGGGTGTTAATTTGTTGTTTACCTAAATATTGGTTATGTCATGGTGATGATGTGTGAGCATTCTTATTCCTCTTTGAAACCCTAGTGCTGTTTAGGTCGGAGGCGCGTGATGCTTAAATCCTCGCAACCTCCTCCCTAGTAGCATGAAAGTAGTACTTTGCTTCGAGAGAGCTAATAAAACCTTGCAATAAATATGTGAGTTCTTTATGACTAATGTGAGTCCATGGATGTATGCACTCTGACCACCTCATATTTGCTAGCCTCTTCGGTACCGAGCATTACCCATTCTCACCTCGAGGATTGGTGCAACCTTCGTGTGCATCCAAACCCCGTGACATGATACACTTTGTTGCACATAAGACACCTTATATCTTCCTCAAAATAGCCACCATACCTACCTATCATGGCATTTCCATAGCCATTCCTAGATATATTGCCATGCAACTTCCACCGTTACATCATATGAGTAGTACAGTCATTGTCATATTGCTTTGCATGATCATATAGCTCGCATAGTCTTTGTGGTAAATCCATTGTTCATCATTGTTATACATGTTATGCTAGATCATTGCACATCCTGGTACACTGCCAGAGGCATTCATATATAGTCATATTGTTTATTATATTTTCATATCGAGTTGTAAATAAATAAAAGTGTGATCATCATAATTATTAGGGCACTATCACAGTGAGGGAAGGATGATGGAGATAATGATTCTCCCACAAGTCAGGATGAGACTGCTGTCACATCCCTAGCTAGATGTCATAGGACAGCATGGGTGTTGCATCATGTTTCAATTTTGCATCAACATGAAATGGGGACTAAAAGAAACCCCAAGCTCATATTTGAATCAAACCAATTCAAAGGTGGTGAAAATTCAACAAATCCAAAATGCCCATCTAAAATGTGCCCTATGTCTGATAATTATGGACATGATTATACAAGGGTCATTCAAAATATTTGAACAACTGAAGCAATTTTAAAAAATAAACGATAAAGCTTCTAAAAATATCAAATAAAGCATTATCATTATTTTAGTTTACAAAATATCCTGAAACTTTTCAGATAAGTTTGAAATATTCAAACTTCAATATAAAAAATATTTGGGATATTTTAAATTAGCCTTTGTACCTGAAAAGAAAATAACACAAATGCCAGAAATAGGAAAAACAGAAAATAAAATGAAGAAAGAAAGCAGAGGCCCAGGGGGAACCGGCCCATCTGGCCCATGGCCAGTCATCCCTGTCCTCTCGCCAGGAGGACAGGGGCGTGCGTTCGCAATGCGCGGGCACACGCCGACCACCTCCTCCCTGCCTGGCTGCTGGCCTGGAGGGCTGGGAGAGCGCCAGCGCGAGGCCTCCTCGCCGTGGCCTCCTTCTCCTCTCCCTCTCTCACTCGCGCGCCCTCTCTCTCTCGCTCTCCTCCCTCCTTTGCTCCGCCATGGCCGAGCTTGTCGCCGCTGCGTAGCCGTTGTTCTAGCCTCCCCCGTGCCCATCTGAGCCCCGCAGCAGCCCCACAGTGACCCCCTCGTCCTCCCCGTGACGCTATAAGACGCCAGGAGCCCTCCATGGTGCATTGTCGCCGTTTCTTCCCCGCCGGTCGCCGAAGCTTTCCTCTGGCGATTCGAGGTCGTCTACGCATCTGCGAGCTCGCCGTCGTCCCCAGCAACCCCGCCGTGAGCTCCTGCTCCGTTTCCCCCTTCTCTTGCGGCATGTCCCTCGTCGTAGGTGCCGTTCCCCTTGCTACCGAAGCTCGCCACCATTCGGGTCATCGCCGGCCGTAGCTCCGGTGGCCCTCGAGCCCCCTCTGCCGCAGCGCTGGATACACGCATGCACGGGCTACCCCCGGGTGCCCTCCATGTGCCAAATGGTCGCCGGAGGCGCAACTCCGGCGGGTCACCGCCGTGCGGATGGTCGCTGCCGGTCCCGCTCCGGTGGGCGCTGACGTGGCCATCATCAGGGGCTAATCCCCCCTGATTAGTTAGCCTCCTGCCACTGACCAGTGGGCCCTAGGGTGGGTCAAACCCCTGGTCAGCGCGGAGGTTAGGGCCCTGTCACTGACGTGTGGGCCATGTACGTCAGGTTTGACCTGGAATGGTCAGCTGACTAGCTGACGTCATAGTGACGTCAGGCTAACGCCATATTTAATCTTTTCCAGTTTTAAAATAATTCCAGAAATTGTTTAAAACTTCAAAAATTCATATAAATTAATCTGTAAATCAGATGAAAATAATTTATATATGAAAATTTATCAGAAAAATCCAATGAATCCAATGGTGTTGTTGTCATGAATGTTAGGGCAATATAAATAGGTGAACATTGACATTTACTAATAGGGTAGTATATGGAATTTGAAATGAAGAACGATTTTGAACCTATATTCAAACTCATTTCAAATTAACATGATCACTAGCTGCATTAGCTAGTCCATACATGCTATCATGCCATGATCATGCATCATATTGTTGCACTTGCGTGTATTGATTGTTTCTTATCTGCATTATGGTAGGCCCTGCTTCCGAGGATACCCCGAGTATTCCAACGAAGGAGAGAACCTTCCCGCTACCCAGCAAGGCAAGCAACCCCTTTGATCATTCCGATAATACCCCACTCTCTAGCTCCTGCTCTTGTTTATTGCATTAGGACAATCAACCACATGTCAGTTATACACGGTAGATGACCCTAATCTGCTGCATGACCTGTCATTGTCACAGTAAATAGCTAGACCTTGCAACCTAGCATACCTGGTAGATGCTTGTGCCATGATGTGCTTAGCTTACTTTGCCTGCTATGCTTGCTATGCTTAGAGTTGTGTCAGGTCTGATTCATCTAGGTGATGAACTAAGTGAAACAATGTTGTTCTGATGTGATGATCTTATGATGAACCCGATTTGGTAAAGGTAGCGATGAGAGGCTATGTAGGAGTACATAGCGGGTTGTCTCATTGGGACCGTTCTTAGGAACTAAGTTCCGTGTTTGTGATTGAAGACTAGTTACTACCACACATTGGGTTCCGGTAACTTGACCCCTCTCGACTTATCAGTCGCTTAGTCCTTGGTCCAGGAGTTGCAAGTTGTTTCTGGTGTTTATAGCATGCTGGAGGCCTTGCGTAGTGCTGACCCTAGGGGTGGGTTATGATGCCCTAGGCAGTGGCACGGTGTACCAAGGGTCACCCGAATGGTGGGCTTGGGAACCCTGCGCACATCGCTTGGGGCCGTAGCGGAAACTTCGGCCGGACTTCTGTGCGGGTTCAGTCTTAAATAGGCGATAGCCTCGACTAGAGGTCTTATGTGATTGACGGTCGTGGCCGACTCCCTCGCTGGGCATCCGCTTGAAGGTTGCCGAGGTGCATGGTTTTATGAGCACACATCGTTAAGTGGTGAGAGCGTGTGTGAAGAAGTACACCCTTGGAGGGTATGAAACTATTCGAATAGCCGCGTCCCCGGATATGGACTACTTGGAGAACTATGTTGTTCATAGATAATCAAATGGATACTCATAGAAATATCAAGACAAGTGTGAGTACCGTGGATGGCACTCTCCCAGGAGAGGGAAGTGAATCGATGGTGGTGTATTACTATGAAGTTT
This sequence comes from Hordeum marinum, assembly GCA_022496015.1. Classification (NCBI taxonomy): domain Eukaryota; kingdom Viridiplantae; phylum Streptophyta; class Magnoliopsida; order Poales; family Poaceae; genus Hordeum; species Hordeum marinum. The sequence goes on from CM039675.1 coordinate 65,479,789, forward strand.
GTGGACTCGTGTGCAATATCTAAAATTGTAACAAAGAGTTAAAATTTGAGTAGTGCAGGTTAGCCATGAGTCAAAGCTGGCATTGCTGCATAAACTCCACCACTTCCCTTGTTGATACATGAGCATGATTAGACTAGGTCTGTTTTAAAGACTTGCTGAGTACGTTTGTACTCACGTTTTCTTAATAAATGTTGCAGATGAGACCCAGGACCCATCAGGTGGGTTCTTTCTAGATGTCGACGATGCTGAATAGTTGTTGTCCCAGCTACGACCTTATGCCCTATGGCGGGCTGTAGATTGTCAGGCCATGTGCCTTTTTACCCCTTTCATCTGTCTGTACTTAGACAGCTTAAGCTTCCGCTTGGTTTGTATGAACTTGTTTGTATGACTTGAGTGTCGGGTCATGTGACCCCTATCTGTAAGAACATATTATGCAAGGCTCGTCTGAGCCTCTTAAATAAAAGTTGTGTTGTTATATGGTTATGTTGTGATGCCATAGTTGTATCTATGCATATCAGGCATGTCGTGCATAGGTGTAACGTGCAACGGTATGTATGGGATCCGACACCTAGTTGTGTGCCTTTAGTAGTACTCTTTACGGGAAACTGCCTCTTTGTCCTTCCATCGAGCCATGGTAGCTTGCTACTGCTCCAGACACATTGATTGACCGGCATGTATCCTTCTTTGCTGCTGTGTCTGTCCCTTCGGGGAAATGTCTCGCAGTGTAATGGAGTCCCTGTAGCCTGCTATGACTCATCTACGTGCAGTGATGACATTTATGTCCCATGACGTAATGGAGTCTTTGTAGCTTGCTATGACTCGTCTACACACGCTTGAGGCCAACACCTGCATTGCTGGGTTACGTATGCCTGTTTCCGTACGGATGTGCCACTTGTGTTCTATGACTAGTTATGTCGGCCCGGGTTCTCTGTCGTTTGATTGCCAGCGACATGTTCACATACGTGAGCCAAAAGACGCAAACGGTCCTAGCTAAGGTAAGGCTGCAGCCGTGGAGCTTACCGTGCGTGAGGCCGCAAAGTGATGTGATATGTTACAGACTGGATTCATATGACTTAGGATCGGGGTCCCGACAGCGTTGGTATCAGAGCCTGACTGACTGTCGGACTACCAAGCCAAACCGGTCGAAGTTGAGTCTAGAAACACTATAGAAAATTAGGGGAATTGATTGTGGAAGGGAACGTAAGGCTCTTTTTACTCCTCTTCCCAAGTTATTCTATTCTGAGTTATTCTCATCTTTTCTACGAGGATAAGAACTAGGCTTCTCATCCATTGCTTAGGATGCCGAGTTACTAACCATGGACCACTAGCTAGCTTGTTTGCAAGTGAATGTGGGTACTCAAGTATTGTTGGTGTGACAAACAGATGGAGAATAGATTTGAGTCTAGAAAGTCGAGTGGTTATGCTTTTCCAATCTTTTGCAGTTGTCTCAAAATCCTTTTTGAGCAATTACAGCCGTTATGCTGTCCAATTTCTGCTAGAGTCTCTAATGTCTTTGCATCATTCTCTGTTTCAGATGCCCCCTCGTCCTTCCCATCAGTGGTCCGTCTGACCAGGTGCATCGATGTACCGGGTCACACGGCCTTGTTGGTTAGAGTTATGATGGAGGCTGGTTACCGTTGGTACCCAGAGTACACAGTGGAGGAACAATATCGAGATTTCAACCAGAGTCAGTATCTGTGTACCGTCAAGATTTATCCTTCATATCCTGGAGCTGTAGAGCCGCTTCACTGGACTTATGGATTAGGTGTCACCATAGATATGGCAGTTCAGGAGGCCGCTTACACCATGCTGACTATCGTGAGGTTTCACCATGGTCTACTTCAGAACACAGAGTTTTGTTATGTTCCTGCTTCTATGGGAGGAGAGGATGGCTATCTTAGTGCAGCCTACTCTGATCATTCCCATGAGGATCCTAGGCTGTAGGTGACTGCTCAGATGTTGGAGAACAAGGATCGTGATGCACGTGCCCTTCGCATGGAGCTTTATGCCACCGGTGCACGTCTTTGGACAGCCCTAATGCGGTTGGCACCTGTCGTGCAGACATGCTATGGAGATTTGGAGATGCTAACCCCATCGCGGACTCATCTGCCAGCACACATAGATTGGACCGATGTTGGAGGCATCACCCCTCTTCGAGGACCACTGTTGCCACCAACAAGGGGACCAAGGCCACATCCGTGTCCTTATGGTTCCCAGGGATCATAGGCTAGAGTGTTCCTAGATCCTCAGATTTAGCTCCCGGGTCATGGGGGTAACCTGTATGAGGCATTCTACGGTGATGCTTGAGTACGTGGATGTTAGTTCTAGCATGGTAGTAATCGTATCGCCATAGTCCTGCGTGTCTTGTGGGATATGATGAGGTTGAGAGTTGAGTTACGAAGGTGTAGATACATAATGTATAGGAAGCTTGTAATGCCTCCGATGAGTTGTGTCATCTCTCCGTAGTTGTATTTCAGCTTGGCTTGTACTGAACTATGTCATGGTGTGTATGAATCATGGTGTTCATATGGCAGTTGTTTTACCATGTTGATTGGTGTATACCCCGCATGCCATGTTGTCCAGTACATTCCTTATCTCATGTCTTAGAGTTGTTGTTCCCTATGATTAAGCTGTGGGTTTGTTTTCCTAGGATGGTGGCAACTAGGAATAACCCCGTGCCTGCCCCTGAGCAGGGCGAGGGAAGTCAGCCAAGGCAAGAGGATTTGCCACATGCGCCTTCTTTGGCACAAGTGATGCTTGAAGCCGAAAGGAACAAGAGAGAGACCAACAGGCTATTGGAGCGAATTGAGCAGAACACAACACGTGCTCCCCAAAATGATCTCAATGATGGCGTGTCACTCGTTGATTTCATCAGACTGTGCCATCCCAAGTATCATAATTCGGTCGACCCACTCGACGCGGATGACTGGTTGACTAGCATGTACCACAAGATCCGGGCTGCCAATGTGTCCGAGGCCAACAAGGTGACCTTTGCAACTTACTTTCTGGAAGGACCCGCCAATCTGTGGTGGGAAAATTTTGAAGCCATGCGTCCCGCAGGCCCCGCACCAACTTGGACAGAATTCAGTGCCACATTTCGTACCCATGACATCCCGGAAGGGCTGATGGATCATAAGAGAGAGGAATTCTGTGCCTTGACCCAGGGTAGACTGTCAGTGGATGCCTATAGTCGTGAGTTTGGAAACCTTGCTTGCTATGCTCCCGAGGAAGTGTCTACTGATGTCAAGAAGCAGGCTAGGTTTTGCAAGGGACTTAATCCTGAGCTCCATCGAGACCTGCGCCTGCATGAGTGCACCACTTTCCAGGCTCTCGTCAACAAGGCTATCAATGCCGAGACTGGACAGACTGATTATGAGGCCACGATAAAGCACACCCGTGACTTCAGCCCTACATCTGGCTCGGGCCCCAATAAACGCTGGGTCTGGATGCCCAACGCAGCCCTACCACCAAGATACAATGCGAGGCCATCCTTCCAGGCGCCTCGCCCAGCTCAACCCAATCCTCAAGTCAGGCCATTTGGAGGACCACCTGCAAATGTTGCACCCCGTGCCACCGTGGTTTGCTACAAATGCGGAGAACCGGGACACTACTCCCATGAGTGTCCCCAGAATAATGCTAAGCCTGCTGGACGTGGAAAGCCAGGAAAAGCCTTTTATGTGAAGCCAGCTCCTGTTCATGGACGAGTGAACTATGTGTCTGCTAAGGAAGCCCTTGAGGATCCTAATGTTATCCTAGGTACGCTCCTTGTCAATAGTCATCCAGCTTCTGTTCTATTTTATACTGGGGATCTCATTCTTTCATCTCAAAAAGTTATGCACAGTTGCATAACATGTCTTTTTGTGATATGCCTACTCCTTTAGTAGTTCAAACTCCTAGTTCAAAATGGCAAACTTCTAGAGTGAGCCATGATAATGAGATTCTGGTGGATAGGCTAGTCTTCCTAGCATCTTTGATAGCCCTCATGTCTTCGGACATCAATATCATTCTAGGCATGGATTGGATGAAAGCCCACTATGCTAAGATTGATACTCACACTAGGAATGTTCAACTTACACATCCATCGGGTGAGATAGTTAATGTCTCCACTCGAACAACCAAGCGCCAACTCTACTCCCACAATGCTAGCCCCCTTCCAGAGTTAGAAGATATTCCGGTAGTCCGTGACTTTCCAGATGTCTTTCTAGAAGAGCTGCCAGGAATTCCTCCTGTCAAAGATGTTGAGTTTGTGATAGAGCTCGTTCCAGGGACTGTCCCAATAGCCAGAAGACCCTATAAGATGGCACCCTTAGAACTAGCCGAACTTAAGATCCAACTCGATGAGGCTTTGAACAAAGGTTTCATCCGTCCCAGCTCTTCTCCTTGGGCTTGTCCCGTTCTCTTCGTCAAGAAGAAGGATGGATTGGATCGGATGGTTGTGGGTTATCGGCCAGTGAATCTGGTCACCATAAAGAACAAGTATCCGCTCCCCAGGATCAACGATTTGTATGATCAAGTCGTTGGATCCTCTGTCTTTTCCAAAATGGATTTGAGGTTAGGATACCATCAAATTAGAATTAGGAACGGGGACATTCCAAAAACGGCTTTTGTGACTCGTTATGGCCAATACGAGTACACTGTCATGTCCTTCGGTTTAACCAATGCCCCAGCCACCTTCTCTCGTTTGATGAATTCGATCTTCATGGAGTATTTAGATAAATTCGTCGTGGTTTACCTCGACGATATACTCATCTACTCGAGGAACGAACAAGAACATGCCGAGCATCTAAGGCTGGCATTGATGAAACTTCGAGAGCACCGTCTGTACGCCAAATTCTCCAAGTGTGAATTTTGGTTGCCATAAGTGACCTATCTAGGCCACGTGATATCTGGTAAAGGTATTGCTGTCAATCCCGAGAGAGTTCAGGCCATCCTTGATTGGACTCAACCTGAATTGGTTAAACAAGTTCGGAGTTTCCTTGGCTTAGCGAGCTATTGTCGCCGCTTTGTCGAGAACTTCTCCAAGGTTGCGAAGCCTCTGAATGAACTTCTCAAGAAAGATATAAAGTTTGAGTGGACCCCATAATGCAAGCACAGTTTTAAGGAGTTGAAAAGATGACTGACCTCTGCTCCCGTGGTGCCACCAGACTTCTCTAAGCACTTTGTTATCTATTGCGACGCCTCGCGACAAGGATTAGGTTGCATTCTCATGCAAGATCATCGTGTGATTGCATACGCATCTTGACAGTTGCGTCCACATGAGGATAATTATCCAACACATGATCTTGAGCTTGCAGCTGTAGTCCATGCACTGAAAACATGGCGACATTACCTTCTGGGTAATCGTTGCGAAATTTACACTAATCACCAAAGTCTAAAATATATATTCACCCAACTGGATTTGAATCTCAGGCAAAGACGATGGGTTGAGTTGATTACAAATTACGACTTAGGGATAACGTACACCCCGGGGAAAGCCAATGTTATGGCTGATGCACTAAGTCATAAGTCTTATTGTAACAACCTGAGGTTACAACAAGGTCAACCACTTCTCCATGAGTTATTTCGGAAGTTGAACCTTCACCTTGTTCCTCAAGGATTCCTATCCAACTTGGTGGCGAAACCTACACTTACGGATCAAATTATAGAAGCCCAGAAGCATGATGTCGGGATATCTCGGATCAAGAAAACATCAAGAAGTAATGTTAGATGCTTCTCGGAAGATGATCGGGGTGTTGTCTTCTTTGAGAACCGTTTGGTGATCCCGAAGAAGCAACATCTACGATAGTTGATCCTTAAGGAGGCTCATGATTCTCCCCTCTCAATTCATCCGGGTAGTACCAAGATGTATCAGGACCTATGCCAGAGGTTCTGGTGGACTAGGATGAAGAGAGAAATTGCTTAGTTCGTTGCTAACTGCGACGTTTGTTGTCGCGTGAAAGTAGAACATCAAAGGCCTGCTGGTACCCTTCAACCTTTAGCTATTCCTGAATGGAAATGGGATAAAGTCGGTATGGATTTTTTACCGGATTTCCCAAGACTAAGAGAGGAAATAATGCTATCTTTGTGGTCATCGACCGCCTTTCCAAAGTGGCTCATTTTCTTCCTGTTCGGGAGAGTATAACTGCTAGCCAGCTAGCGGAGTTGTATGTTTCTCGAATAGTTTCTCTTCATGGTGTTCCTTTGGAGATTAACTCAGACCGTGGAAGTATCTTTACTTCCCGATTTTGGGAAAGTTTTCAAACCACTATGGGGACTCATCTATCCTTTAGCACTGCTTTCCACCCGCAATCAAGTGGTCAAGCTGAGCGAGTCAATCAAATACTTGAAGACATGCTCCGAGCTTGTGTTATATCTTTTGGTATGAACTGGGAGAAATGTCTTCCATTTGTCGAATTTGCTTATAACAATAGTTATTAATCAAGCTTGGGCAAAGCCCCTTTTGAAGTTCTCTATGGACGAAGGTGTCGAACACCTCTTAACTAGTCGGAAACCAGAGAGCGACAACTCTTTGGCCCGGATATGATCCATGATGCAGAGGAGCAAGTTCGCATTATTCGTGAAAAGTTAAAAACAACCCAATCTCGTCAAAAGAGCCAATATGATCGCCATCATAAGGCTGTGACCTATGAAGTTGACGAGAAGGCTTACCTTCGGGGTACACCTCTGAAGGGTACCCATCGTTTCGGTATCAAGGGAAAGTTGGCTCCTCGTTAGATTGAACCTTTTCGCATTCTTGCTAAACGAGGAGAGGTTGCCTACCAATTGGAACTTCCACCGCATCTTTCCAAGGTTCATGATGTCTTCCACGTCTCGCAACTCAGGCGTTGCTTCTCGGACCCTGTCTGTGAAGTAGACTATGAAGTGCTTGATCTCCAAGATAACCTTACATATCGAGAATACCCTGTTCGTATTCTTGATCAAGCTGAGCGTACCACTCGGCGTCGGAACATCAAGTTTCTCAAGGTTCAGTGGTCACACCATTCTGAAAAGGAGGCCACATGGGAAAGAGAAGATCGTCTTCGACTAGAGTACCCCGCGCTCTTCCCGACGACATCAAAATCTCGGGACGAGATTCTTTTGAGTGGGGGTGAGTTGTCACATCCCTAGCTAGATGTCATAGGACAGCATGGGTGTTGCATCATGTTTCAATTCTGCATCAACACGGGGACTAAAAGAAACCCCAAGCTCATATTTGAATCAAACCAATTCAAAGTTGGTGAAAATTCAACAAATCCAAAATGCCCATCTAAAATCCCCTATGTCTGATAATTATGGACATGATTATACAAGGGTCATTCAAAATATTTAAACAACTGAAGCAATTAAAATAAATAAATGATAAAGCTTCTGAAAATATCAAATAAAGCATTATCATTATTTTAGTTTACAAAATATCCTGAAACTTTTTAGATAAGTTTGAAATATTCAAACTTCAATATAAAAAATATTTGGGATATTTTAAATTAGCATTTGTACCTGAAAAGAAAATAACACAAATGCCAGAAATAGGAAAAACAGAAAATAAAATGAAGAAAGAAAGCAAAGGCCCAAGGGGAACCGACCCATCTGGCCGATGGCCAGTCATCCCTGTCCTCTCACCAGGAGGACAGGGGCATGCGTTCACCACGCGCGGGAACATGCCGACCACCTCCTCCCTGCCTGGCTGCTGGCCTGGACGGCTGGGAGAGCGCTAGCGCGAGGCCTCCTCGCCGTGGCCTTCTTCTCCTCTCCCTCTCTCCCTCGCGCGCCCTCTCTCTCTCGCTCTCCTCCCTCCTCTGCTCTGCCATGGCCGAGCTTGTCGCCGCCGCGTAGCCGCCGTTCTAGCCTCCCCCGCGCCCATCTGAGCCCCGCAGCAGCCCCGCAGTGACCCTCTCGTCCTCCCCGTGACGCTAGAAGACGCCGGGAGCCCTCTGTGGTGCGTTGTCACCGTTTCTTCCCCGCCGGTTGCCAAAGCTTTCTGTCGGCGATTCGAGGTCGTCTGCGCATCTCCAAGCTCACCGTCGTCCCAACAACCCCGTCATGAGCTCCTGCTCCGTTTCCCCCTTCTCTTGCAGCATATCCCTCGTCGTAGGTGCTGTTCCCATTGCTACCGAAGCTCGCCGCCGCTCGGGTCATCGCCGGCCGTAGCTCCGGTGGCCTCCGAGCCCCCTCTGCCGCAACGCTGGATGCGCGCGTGCATGGGCTACCCTCGGGTGCCCTCCGCATGCCAAATGATCGCCGGAGGGGCAACTCCGGCGGGTCACCGCCGTGCGGAGTGTCGCCACCGGTCCCGCTCTAGTGGGCGCTGACGTGGCCATCATCAGGGGCTAATCCCTCCTGATTAGTTAGCCTCCTGCCACTGACCAGTGGGCCCCAGGGTGGGTCAAACCCCTGGTCAGCGCGGAGGTTAGGGCCCTGTCACTGACGTGCGGGCCCTGCATGTCAGGTTTGACCTAGCCTAGTCAGGTGACCAGCTGACGTCATAGTGACGTCAGGCTGACGTCATATTTAATCTTTTCCAGTTTTAAAATAATTCTAGAAATTGTTTAAAACTTCAAAAATTCATATAAATTAATCTATAAATCAGATGAAAATAATTTATAAATGAAAATTTATCAGAAAAATCCAATGAATCTAATGGTGCTATTGTCATGCATGTTAGGGCAATCTAAATAGGTGAACATTGACATTTACTAATAGGGTAGTATATGGAATTTGAAATGAAGAACGATTTTGAACCTATATTCAAACTCATTTCAAATTAACATGATCACTAGCTGCATTAGCTCATCCATACATGCTATCATGCCATGATCATGCATCATATTGTTGCACTTGCGTGTATTGATTGTTTCTTATCTGCATTGCAGTAGGCCCTGCTTTCGAGGATACCCCCAAGTATTCCAACGAAGGAGAGAACCTTTCCACTACCTAGCAAGGAAAGAAACCCCTTTGATCATTCCGATATTACCCCACTCTCTCGCTCCCTCTCTTGTTTATTGCATTAGGACAATCGACCACATGTCAGTTATACACGGTAGATGACCCTAATCTGCTGCATGACCTGCCATTGTCACAGTAAATAGCTAAACCTTGCAACCTAGCATACCTGGTAGATGCTTGTGACATGATGTGCTTAGCTTACTTTGCCTGCTATGCTTGCTATGCTTAGAGTTGTGTCAGGTCTGATTCATCTGGGTGATGAACTGAGTGAAACAATGTTGTTCTGATGTGACGATCTTATGATGAACCCGATTTGGTAAAGCTAGCGATGAGAGGCTATGTAGGAGTACATAGCGGGTTGTCTCATCGGGACCGTTCTTAGGAACTAAGTTCCGTGTTTGTGATCCAAGAGTAGTTATTACCACACATTGGGTTCCGGTAACTCGACCCCTGTCGACTTATCAGTCGCTTAGTCCTTGGTCCAGGAGTTGCAAGTACTTTCTGGTGTTTATAGCATGCTGGAGGCCGTGCATAGCACTGACCCTAAGGGTGGGTTACGGCACGATAGGCAGTGGCACGGTGTACCAAGGGTCACCCGAATGGTGGGCTTGGGAACCCTGCGCACATCGCTTGGGGCCGTAGCGGAAACTTCGGCCGGACTTCTGTGCGGGTTTAGTCTCAAATAGGCGATAGCCTGGACTAGAGGTCTTATGTGATTGACGGTCATGGCCGACTCCCTCGCTGGGCATCCGCTTGAAGGTTGCCAAGGTGCATGGTTTTATGAGCACACATCGTTAAGTGGTGAGAGCGTGTGTGAAGAAGTACACCCCTGCAGGGTATGAAACTATTCGAATAGCCGCGTCCTCGGATATGGACTACTTGGAGAAGTATGCTGTTCATAGATAATCAAATGGATACTCATAGAAATATCAAGACAAGTGTGAGTACCGTGGATGGCACTCTCCCAGGAGAGGGAAGTGAATCCATGGTGGTGTATTACTATGAAGTTTGTGGACTCGTGTGCAATATCTAAAATTGTAACAAAGAGTTAAAATTTGAGTAGTGCAGGTTAGCCATGAGTCAAAACTGGCATTGCTGCATAAACTCCACCACTTACCTTGTTGATACATGAGCATGATTAGACTAGGTCTGTTTTAAAGACTTGCTGAGTATGTTTGTACTCACGTTTTCTTAATAAATGTTGCAGATGAGACCCAGGACCCATCAGGTGGGTTCTTTCTAGATGTCGACGATGCCGAATAGCTGGTGTCCTAGCTACGACCTTATGCCCTGTGGCAGGCTGTAGATAGTCAGGCCATGTGCCTTTTTACCCCTTTCATCTGTCTGTACTCAGACAACTTAAGCTTCCGCTTGGTTTGTATGAACTTGTTTGTATGACTTGAGTGTCGGGTCATGTGACCCCTATCTGTAAGAACATATTATGCAAGGCTCGTTTGAGCCTCTTAAATAAAAGTCGTGTTGTTATATGGTTATGTTGTGATGCCATAGTTGTATCTATGCATATCGGGCATGTCGTGCATACGTGTGACGTGCAACAGTATGTATGGTATCCGACACCTAGTTGTGTGCCTTTAGTAGTACTCTTTACAGGAAACTGCCTGTTTGTGCTTCCACCGAGCCATGGTAGCTTGCTACTGCTCCGGACACATTGATTGACCGACATGTATCCTTCTTTGCTGCTGCGTCTGTCCCTTCGGGGAAATGTCTCGCAGTGTAATGGAGTCCCTGTAGCCTGCTACGACTCATCTACGTGCAGTGATGACATTTATGTTCCATGACGTAATGGTGTCCTTGTAGCTTGCTATGACTCGTCTACACACGCTTGAGGCCGACACCTGCATTGTTGGGTTACATATGCCTGTTTCGTACGGATGTGCCACTTGGGTTCTATGACTAGTTATGTCGGCCCGGGTTCTCTGTCGTTTGATTGCCAGTGACATGTTCACATACGTGAGCCAAAAGACGCAAACGGTTCCGGTTAAGGTAAGGCTGCAGCCGTGGAGCTTACCGTGCGTGAGGCCGCAAAGTGATGTGATATGCTACAGACTGGATTCATATGACTTAGGATCGGGGTCCCGACAACTGCGGACGAAAAGTAAAAGAAAAAAGAGAGTAAAATAAAAAAATAGAAAGAAAGAAAAAAAGAAAAAGAAAAGGGGCATCCGTTGCACGGCAATCCCTACTCCTTGCATTGATATCTATTGACGAGCATCTCAATAGCCTGTTGATACACCTAGTTGATGCGAGACTTTCTTCTCCACCTTTACCCCTTTGAAACCTTCTACCATATTCTATTCGACCTACATGCTATATCCATGGTTCACGCTCATGTATTGCGTGAGTAATAAAATTTTTAAGTGCATTAAAAGTTACGATCCAATTGCCTGGCTTAACACCGCGGTGCTTGACATTTGCATTTATGTGGTTAAGATGGAGTCATGCCATGCTAATATGAGAAAATGAATGTGAGGGGGGGGGGTGGGTGGGTGGGGGTGGTAAGCATTCTTTAAGGATCATATATTTTGAAACCTGGTGATTATGTTACTAATGTTTATGGATACTACTATGTTGATGTTTATTAATTCATTGTTTCTCAATGATCATACCTGCAATAGATTACATGTTGGGTAGCATGTCACATCAACAATTTTGTTTTTTCTCATTTACCTACTCGAGGACAAGCATGAATTAAGCTTCAGGATGCTGATACTTCTCAAGCGGTTCTATAATTTTTAATTGTTCCATGCTATAATATTATCATTCTAGGATACTTTTTGGGCATTTATTTGCTGATTTAGATTATGTTTGAGCACTAACCTATTAACCCAGTGCCAAGTGCCAGTTGTTGTTTTCTGCATATTTTTGGCTTTTCAGGTTTACAGTACCAAACAAAGTCCAAATACCAACAATATTTTGATGATTTTTTTCTGGATCAAAAGAAGACCCAGTAGCTTCGGGAGAAGGCCGTGGGCCGCACAAGGGACCCACAAGCCAACAGGGTGTGCCCTGTTAGCTTGTGGCCACCCATCGTCCCCTAAACCCCTACTCTGGCCTATTAATTACCATATATTCCAAAACCCTAGGGAGCATCCCGAAACACTTTTTCCATCGCTGCAAGTCTCTGTTCCGCCGTGTGCCCATCTGCAACCCTGTTCCGAGGCTTTGTCAGAGGGGGGATCGATCATAGAGGGCCTCTACATCAACCTTGTTGCTCCCATGGTGATGTGTGAGTAGTTCACCACAAACCTACATGTCCGTAGTTAGTACCTAGATGTCTATCTCTCTCTCTATGTTCTTTAGTACAAAGTTCATCACATCTTCATAATGATTTATTCGATGTAATCACTTTGTGCTATGCGTTTGTTGGTATCCAATGGATTGTGGGTTTATGTTCAGATTGTTCATAAAATTATATTGAGTCCCTTGCTGGTCCTTTGATATATATGCATGATTATATGATAGCTTCGTAATTCTCTCTGATCTATTGATGTAGTTCAGACAACTAGATTGATCGATCTTTAATGGGAGAGGTGCATTGTAGTGGGTTCAATCTTGCGGCACTCCATCCCAGTGGCAGAAAGGGACATGACACGTATTTGTATTGCTGCCACTAAGGATAAAGTGATGGGGTTTATTCATATTAATTGGATTTACTTCATCTACATCATGGCATTGTTCTCTAAGCATCACTTTACTTAATACTCCAGATGCATGCTATGTAGTGGTCGATGGGTGGAGTAATAGTAGTAGATGTAGGCAGGAGTCAGTCTACTTGCTTACGGCCATGATGCCAAATGTAATAATCATTGACATGAATAAATATTGCATAAATATGCGCTTTTCTATCAATTGCCCAACAGTAATTTGTTTACCCATCGTATGCCTTCTACATGAGAGATGCCTCTAGGAAAAACTAAGGCCCCCCGGGTCTATTCACATATACATTTACAAATGCTACTATTACCTTGCTGCCATTTTTTATTTTGCGATTTAAAATTATCTACTATCATCTAGACTACTCATTTGCTTGCAAGGAACGAGTTCAAGGGGATTGACAAGCCTCTTGTCCATGTTGGGTGCAAGTGTGTGATCTTTTGTGTGTAGGCGCTAAAGACAGGAAGTGGTGTGATCCTCCTATTGGTTCGATAACCTTGGTTCTCACTAAGGTAAATAATTATCTATACTGTGCTGCATCATCCCCTCCTCTTTAGGGAAAAACCCAACACAAATCACAAGTATCAACATTCCATTTTGACTGGAAGTATCAACATTATTGTTTCACCTTTTTAATTAGTATGAACTCATAGGGTTGTCGTATTTCGAGATCCGCAAAAACCCAAAGAAGTTCAAACACTAGGGCGTGTGCGAAGATCCCCTGCAGCCTCGCCCTTCCTAGCTCGCGACTCGATGATTTCTATGATGAACTCGTGCAATGACGAGCAAGCAGATGCACACGATGATTTACCCAGGTTCGGGCCGCTATGAAGCATAATACCCTACTCCTGCTTTGGTGGATTGCCTCACGAGGAGGTTTTTGGATGAACTAGTACAGTGGCGCCTTTCCTCGCGAGCGGGCTCTGGTGGTGTTGCCTCTCTTCGGTTGCCTATCTGTTTCTTGTGCCCTCTGCGGTGCAGCCTATCCTCTATTTATAGTGCCCTGGGTCCTCTTCCCTTATCGCTATGGCGGGAATGGATACCACAGCGTCCAAATTTGAAGGGGGACAACAATACATCTTTATCCTGACGAGAGGTGGTCTTCGCCTGCAAAGTAGCTGCAGATGATGTAGAGGTGGGCTCGGCGATGACATCCTCCTTGCTGGGCTCGTGGCCGTGGTCTTGTTGCACCGGAATGGAAACCTTTGGGGGTGCTTTGGGAATCCACGTACGTCCTTGCCCCCTTTGCACCAAAGGGGAAACTGTCCGCCTGGCACGCTGGCACCCGCCTGTCCGGCTTTGCGTCATCCCCGGCCTCCCGAGGACAGGTGCTACATAGAGATCTCCGTCGCTTCATAGGGGGCCTAAGGAGGCCCATCCTTGCTGGTCTTGATGACGCTTCCCTCGTGAGCTCAGGCCCTCACGAGGGCCTTGCCTTAAGCGCGTTCTCGCTAGGCCTTGCCTGGCTGACGAAGTGGGCCATGCCTTGGGCCGCAGGCAGGCAGGTCTGGATACCCCCGTTCCCATAACATTGACAGTAGCCCCCGAGCCCAAGGTGCAAACGAGATGGCTTCCTGGAGAACCCATTGAGGACGCCCCGAAGCGCCGTAGGCCCAACACGCCTACGGGCTAGGCTCGACACGCATTGCGTGCCTGGGCACTGACGTCTCCGTTCGCAAGGGCATTAGGAACTGCCCCAAGTCAAACTGACGCGACAGCCATGCGCTGCGCCGACCATCATTACCCTTCCTTGAATGTTGTTGCTCCTTTGAGCCTCCACTCCTCAAACGGATGTGACCTGCTGATGGCAGGCAAGGCGACTTGAATCAGGGTTGCATGCCGATCGAGCCAGCTTTTCAACGCCCGAGGGGCACACGTCGCCTGCTTTCCCGCGACGCCTCGTGGCCACAGATACGCCTATAAATCCGCCCTCCCCCATGGGCCTTGCCATCTCGAAGCACCGTCTGCTCCCGTAGCTCCAAAGAAAACCCTCTTCCTCTTCTCAGCTTCTCCCTTTCCCCATGGCATCTAGAGAAAGCCCCGCTGGCACGGTGAAGCGCGCGGGGCCGTCAGCTTCTTTGCCCTCTTCCGAAGGCAGCGGCAGGGGGCCCTCATGGTCTTGCAAGTTCGCCGACATTGGGCCATGGTTGATGAGTGAGTGCCCCACCGCCTCCTTCTTTCTTGGTTGTCATGTAGAGTGCTCCGGACCCGATCATCTCCTTCTTCCAGGGCGCTTGCGGCCAACAAACGTAGGCTCGGCGAACTCTAGGAGGAGGTGGCCGTGCTACGGGCCCAACTGACGACCACCGAGGCCCTTCCAAGCCGCCGTTAGGGGCAAAGCGGACGCTAGGGTGGAGCTGGCATCCCTCCAGGCCCAGGTTAAGGAGGCAGACGATGCCGTGCAGGCCGCCTAGGATGATGCGGTGCTTGCCAAGATGCTGGAGTCCTAGCGTGCCAAGCAGTATCTTGACATCGCCAACCGCGCGGCCGGCGCGGTGAGCCGGTTCCTCGGTGAAGCCCCCACGCTACCCTGCACGCATAGCGATGGGGCTACCTCGACTTCTTTTGCCAGGTGGCGGAGACGCTGGAGACCAGTGTCTCCCACGTGAACACGGACAACAAGGCCGACGCATGCGACCTCCTAGAGCTTGCCTTGATGCGCGTCTTCTCCAACTTGCGACACCTCGCCCCGGAGATCGACCTCCAGCATGTTGGGGAATGGGTGCCTGAGGGGCTCCATAGGCCCCTCCGGGATGAGATGCGCCCACACATGGAGTCCTTGGTGGAGCGGTTGGTCTAGGTGCCTGCCTTCGACGGGGAGGGAGGCTCCGACGCCGCGGCAGCTGGTGACTCGGATGGTGACAACAACTCCTCTACCTAGGCCTCCCCTGTCTTCTTATCCTGGTACCTATAATACTTTAATAAGAACTCAACCCATGTGGGCGTCAGTCTTTTGCGTATTACCTTTGTCTCTTTCCTCCCCTTTCCTAAATCACTGGCCGCCTTCTTGCCATGACGTGGCTTAGTTTCTTTGCTTGGGGCCTGGTGTCATTGTCGATGCGGCCTGGTGATGGCGGCCGGCAGGGCCCTCGCGAGGCGCTCTCTCCTGAGGGGCAGCTCATGGCCGCCACTCCCCGGGTTCTTGGCCCTGTTGCTTGTCGAGGTAGGGTCCTTCCCCTTGCTTTGTTTCTCCTGGCACCTCAGTCCTCAGGGATCTCGGTAGCCTCGCATAGTGGCCCAGAGTACCTGCATTCTCACATTAGTGTGCACAACCCTTATCCCCTCCTCGGGCCGTCATTAGATCAGGAGGCTCCTGCTTGGTTCGGTAGTGTACTTAGCTTGTAGGGCGGTGACGGTCTTGCGCGTCGCGAGGTGCGGTCAGGTTGTCCAGATAGTCTGCGATTCCGCTTGGGGCGCTTCTTCCTTGTTCGTGGAACGGTTTGGGGGCCCCTTTTGGTACTCTGTGTGTGCGGGACTCCACCACGACCAGACCTCGCCGACCGTTGGGGCATCCGGATCACCAGGACAAGACCAAAAGGGGCGAGGCCTCGACCGCCACTAGAGCTTCTGGATCGCCAAGACACGACAAGGGGGCACGGAGCCACAAGATTGATGAGGTTTTCGGGGCGCGGTGTCGATGAAACCCCCCTCGACACTGAAGCAGTGCTCTACGTCGACAGGACCCAATCCTGCACATTCATCGACCACCATTGGGGCGTCCAGATCACCAGGATGAGACCAATGGGGTGGGGCCTCGACACCCCTTATACCGACCGGATCGCCAGGATGACATAAAGGGGCGAGGGGTTATATGACAGGTAAGGCTCTTGAGGCGCACTACTCAGGAGGCCCCTTTGACGTCGAGCGACCCCCATACCGTCCTGCCGGCTGCTGCCTTAGGAGGCATCGGAACCTCCTGAGGCTCCATGCTGCAGTGCTGTGCTGTGGTCGGATCCCCCGAGTGGGAGTTGACCTGAGTAGATGCAAGTCCCTAAGGCAACAGGGCCTTGCTATCCTACTCCGAGGTGCCTCGGGGAGGGCCGGAGCACACGAGCCCTTGTGAAACACCAATTCAGAGAAAGAGACTCCAAGACCGGACAAAACGAGAGAACGATGAGAGAAAAGTCCCCACCCCTTTTTCTTTTTAAAAATAGACTTCCGAAATTCTCAAACTTCATTCCAAAAAGTGGCAACTCGAACACCAAAAAGAAGCAAGCAACTGCCGCGTCCAGCACCTAGTCTAGTCTTCGTCTTCGTCTTCCCCCAGCGCGGAGCGTAGGGCATCCACATTGCGTGGGCATAGCCATTGGTGGGTAGTGTTGTCCGCCAGCGAGGAGCATGGGGTTTCCACTTGGGCATGGGATGGAACCACTCCGCGTCCTCTGGGGGATCTAGGTGTATACAACCCACTCATTATTACGTGAGAGTGTCATGGCTGTAGATAGCTAGGCAAGCCCCCAAGTGCATGGCGTGGTAGCTCCCAACTTCATCAAGAGCCAACCTGTGCATTTCTGCTCGGTTCCGCGCCTCTATGACCCAAAGCCGAATGCATTCTTCTCCGCATAGCCACTGGATTGCACTCCCGCGGACCAAACATGAGCACAATGCACCTGGCGTAGCCATAGAGGTGTTTTATTAATGAAGCCGCCTCGTGAAGTGTCAAGGCGATGGACAAACAGTGTCTTGAGTGCCTCGTGAGGCCTAGCCTCCCGAGGCTGTGCCGACGCTCCAGTTGCCGCGGGTGGCTCGCGCTACTTGTGTCTTGCTGCTCCCCCTAGGCCGTTACTCCTGAGGCCTCGGGGCTTGGCTCGGTGTTGCTTGCTTGTGAGGGCGACAGCTTGCGCCGTGCCCCGCGAGCCCGGGGGTGTCCTCCCTCTTTCTCCCACTCGCGTCCTCCAGGCTAGGTTCTCCATCGATGGAAGCCCCCAGGCCCGGCTTGTGGAGGATGCCCAGGGTACCCCTACTCCTGGGGGTGTTAGCGCCTGCAGCCGGTGCCTGATCCATCTCAGGTATGATGTAGCTTGGTACATAGGGCTCCACATAAGGGACTGGTTCTCCTCCTGAGCCGTCCGGTGGGGCGCAGGGGATGCCCCCTCCGGGTTGCGGTGGGGCATCGCCCTGTGCGCGAAGCCCACAGACCCTCCTGCGGCGAGCCTTAGCCCGTAGTTGCTTACCTCTGCCGCCGTCGTTGAGTGGGCCATGCATTTCCTGACGTGGATGGTTTCCTTGGCGATCCTATGCGCCTTCGCCGTGGTTGCTTGCTTGTCCGGACGCTTGAGCCACCTTATCCCTTCGCAGGATGGCACGCTCCCACCTGGTCAGCCCCGGTTGTTGACGGTCCACAGGGGTACGAGAGTGCGAGTCGGTGTGTGATAATCCCCAAGTGCAAGGAATCATTGTAGAAATTTCCAAAGGTGGAAGTGATAAGTATGGAGTGCCAAACCCACAAGGAGCTAAAGGTAAGATCAATATTCTCTCAAGTCCTATCTGCCACCGATATGACTCTATGTACACCGAACGGTTGCTTCCATCTAGAAACGAGAAATAAAACTACGTTGTGGGTATGAAGAGGATAAGTTTGTATGATATCGGAGAACTAAAATATAAAAATAGGTGCCGTTATCATAATATTACAATAAATTACTAATAGCGAGTGTGGAATAATGATGGGTTGGTGTGTGGAACTATCCTAGGAAATTGTTAACAAGATCGTAAGTCATTATTGCAATTTTATATGAGGGAGAGGCATAAGCTAACATACTTTCTCTACTTGGATCATATGCACTTATGACTAGAACTCTGGCAAGCATCCGCAACTACTAAAGATCATTAAGGTAAAACCCAACCATAGCATTAAAGCATCAAGTCCCCTTTATCCCATAGGTAACAACCCCCTTACTCGGGTTTATGCTTCTGTCACTCAAGCAACCCACTATAAGCGAATCATGAACGTATTGCAACACCCTATGATGGGAATCCTTCACGTGTGCGCGGCACGGAAGGTACCATAGGACAACACCAAAATAAACATACAACTCAAACCAATATAGATCATCAATCAACCCAAAGGACAAAAGTAATCTACTCAAAACATCATAGGATGGCAACACATCATTGGATCATAATATGTTCAAGTAGGTGATTACACCGGGGTGCGGGAGATTGGACCGCTAAAAGGAGATGGGGATGGTAATTAAGAAGGTGATGTTCATGAAGACGAACACCACGGCGATGGTTCCCCCGATGGCACTCTGGCACCACCGGGAGAGAGGGGGAGAGGGTCTCCCCCTTGTGCTTCCTCCTCCATGGCCTCCCCCTCTGTGGGGAGAGGTTCTCCCTCTGGTCCTTGGCCTCCATGATGTTTATGGCCCCTCCAGGATGATGAAAATGGCCTACGGTGATGGGGAATTCCTCTGGCAGGGTGTCGGCGAGGGCCAAGATTGGTTTTTCGTGGCTCTGGAGGTGTGCGGTGGAGGAACTACGGATCTAGGTTTCTTTTCGGTGGTTTTGGGATTTATAGGAATTTTTGGTGTCGATCTCACGTCAAGGGGGGCCACGAGGGAGTAACAAGCCTGCTAGGCGCGACCACCCCCTGGCCGCGCCTGACAGGCTTGTCGCCTCCTCGTGGCTCTTCTAGCCCAGCTCCAATGCTTCGGGGCTCTCTTTTGGTCCACAAAAAATCATACTAATTTTTTAGCCCATTCCTAGAACTTTTATTTCTGCACAAAAATGACACCATGGTAGTTCTGCTGAAAACAACGTTAGTCCGGGTTAGTTGTAATAAAATCATACCAAAATCATATAGAATTATTGTAAACATGTCATGAATACTTCATAAACTATTGATACGTTGGAGATGTATCAGCATCCCCAAGCTTAATTCCTGCTCGTCCTTGAGTTGGTAAACGATAAAAGAAATAATTTATGAAGTGTGAATGCTAGCAAGTGCACAAGTTTGATCAATGATAATTCCAAACACTTTTTCTAGTGTCACTATATATCATAAACAGTGGCTCATCTCATAAAACTTCTCATGATGAAGTAACAAGCTATTCACATGTTAAAGTATAGACCATAAAGTTTCTTGAAAACTAACAAACTATGCTTTTAGTCACCAAACAATTGCAATTAATCTTATTTTTAGGAAGGGTCTATGTAAGAGCTTTGATTTAGCAAATGACACATACTCAACTATCATATAGTCTTCCATGATTGCTAACTCTCAAAGCATTTTTTAGAGCCAATGGCATCTGTCGAACACAGAGAAAGATAGGGGCTTAGATTTTCACCTCACAACTTATTTATCATATAGATAATTGTGAACAATAATAATTCATGATCAAATATATTTGTACGGCTATATATGCTTGGATCTTTCCCCACCACATGATGCTTGCCAAGAGAAAAAGGCGAAATATAGGAAGTGGTGAAGATCACCATGACTCTTGTGTAAAGGTAAGTACTAGAAAATAAAAGATAGGCCCTTCACAGAGGGAAGCAGAGGTTGTCATGCATTTTTTGTTTTTGGATGTGCAAACTCTTAATGCAAAGGAGCGTCACGTTGTATTGCCCATTGTGATAGGAACCTTTATTATGCAGTTCGTCGCTCTTATTTTTTGTCATCACAAATTCATGCAACTCTTATTTTCCCTTACAATAAAATATCTTACATGTTTATGAGCAATTTGTATTGCTTTTTGCACCGATGACAACTTACTTGAAGGATCTTATTCAATCCACAGGTAGGTATAGTGGACTCTCATGGCAAAACTGGTTTGAGGGTGTTTGGATGCACAAGTAGTATTTCTACTTGGTGTGGAAGTTTTGGCTAGTATGAGGTGGAAGCAAGCACCACATGTTGGAGGATCCAAAACAATATAACTTCTATATAAATATACCCAAGCATAACTCATTACATTGTCTTCCTTGTCCAACTTCAACTAATTTGCTCAAGTTTGAAAATAATTAATGGGTATTCACAATCATAGAATATGTCCAAGATAGTATATTTATATGTGAAATCTCTCTTCCTTCAATATTCTTTCATGGATTGTTCAAGTGACCAATGCGGTGTTTTCTACCTTTCAATAAATTTCACCACCTATACTTATTATGTGTCAATTCATTACTCCCCATGGGATAAGTATATGAATCATTTTAAATTTCAGATTTATGATATTCAATTCATTCAACCATTTACTCATAGGATATAAGTGAAGCACGAGAGTGAATGACAAACTACTACAAAAAGATATAAGTGAAGATCAATGCATAGTAAATTAGTTAAATAGCCGTGAGAGGACTCTCTCTTATTAAAAATTTCAGACCCAATGATTTTATTTAAACAACAAACAACATTAAAATGGCACTCCAAGTATAGCATGCATCATGTGAACGAATAAAAATTTAGGCTCAACATAGGCTAACCGATAATTGTTGATGAAGAGAGGTGGGATGCGTAGCATCTCCAAGCTTAGATACTTGAGAGTTCTTGAAATACTTTCTTGGGGTGCCTTGGGCATAGCCAATCTTGAGCTTTTGTATCTTTTTCAATCCTCTCATTTCCCGGTTTCACCTATGCTCAAAAACTTCATCCACACAAAACTCAAAAGAACTCGTGAGATAGGTTAGTACACATAAGAACAAATAAACACTTCATGTACTTCCAAGACAAGTTACACAATAATTTTAAAACATTAGGTACTGTATACTATCATTTTCACAATTATATCTACCAATATAGGCTATGGAAACTATAGGATTAGTAGATAATAAAACTATGACAACAATCTGTCCAAACAGAACAATCTGTAGCAATTTATTATAAAAGTGTACCTTTGTAACTCAAAAAATTCTGAACATTTAGTAAAGGCTAAGGAATTTATATTACAATACTGTGTAATTTTTTAGAAACTTTCCACGTTCTAGTAAAATACGAAAATTTAAACACTACAGCAAAAGTTTCTGTTTTTACATAGCACACATCAAACATGCAATTCAAGGATCCTAAAGGCAATTCTTGGAACTTTTTATTGAAGAAAAAAGATTATAAATATCACCTAACAGATAAAAACAAAATAAAATGACGCTCCAAGAAAAACTCATATTATGTGATGAATAAAAATATAGCTCCAAGTAAGATATACCGATAGTGTTGGAGACGAAAGAGGGGATGCCTTCCGGGGCATCCCCAAGCTTAGACACTTGAGTATTCCTTTAATATTACCTTGGGGATACCTTGGGCATCCCCAAGCTTGGGTTCTTGCCACTCCTTAATCCCCTCATATCGGTGTCTCACCCAAAACTTGAAAACTTCAATCACACAAAACTTAATGGAACTTCGTGAGAAGGGTTAGTGTAATAAAGATAAATCATTCACTTAGGTACTGTCAAGAAAAGATTCATAATTATTCCCACATGATACCTACTATTATATAATCCCCATAATTTCTATTGCTCAATATAAGCTATAGGAACACTTGAAACAAGCAAACTATACATGCAAAACAGAATGTGTCAAAAACAGAACAGTCTGTAAAGATCTGAATGATCACCAAACTTACCTAACTCTTAAAATTCTGAAAACTTATTACATATCACATGATTTTCATAGAAATGTTTTCTGAAAATTTTGGATTTTTTGGACTCTCCAGTAAAATCAGATAATTCATATACTGGATGCAAAACTTTCTGTTTTTGCACAGAATCAAACAAGCAAGTAACCACACTATCCCAAAGGCTTTACTTGGCACTTTATTGAAATAAAAGGCACAAGATGTGATTAATACAGTATATTCATCATGTGAACACATCAAAGCAGAAAGTAAAAGTGTTGGGTTGTTTCCCAACAAGCGCTTTTCTTTAATGCCTTTTTAGCTAGGCATGATATTTCAATGATACTCTTCCAAGCCAAATTCCGATGATAATTATATTCGTACTCTAAAAGATATAAGTGAAGTTCATAGATAATTATAAAATTAATATATATTAACCAATATCCAAGATCAAAATATATAAGTAAAGCATACGAAGCATTCTATAAAGCCATACTCAAAAGATGTAAGTGAAACGCATGAAGCATTCTACAAAGCCATACTCAAAAAATTTAAGTGAAACACAAAGATCATTCTATAAAGCCATACTCAAAAGATTTAAGTAAAGTGCATAAAGATTTATACAAATCAATTAAGTACTAACTCATACTAAAAGGGAGCATAAAGGAAAAAGACAAACACTAAAGACACATATAATGTGAACAAAACAAAAACCGATGTATACCAATAATTGTTGAAGAATAAAGATGTGATGCCTTCCGGGGCTTCCCCAAGCTTGGATTCTTGAGTCTTCTTGAAATATTTACTTGGGGTGACTTGTGCATCCCCAACCTTGAACTCTTGTCTCCCCGTATTCTTCTCATATCGATACCTTCTCGATCTTCGAACACTTCGTTCACACAAAACTTAACAAAACCTTTGTGAGATCCGTTAGTATAATAAATAAAATTACTAATTTAAGTACTGTTATGAACTTATTAAAAATTCATATTAGCATTATATATACTGTTGTCCAATGGTTCATACCCCCCGATACAAGCCATAGATTCATCAAAATAAGAGAACAATGCATAGAAAACAGAATCTGTAAAAAACAGGACAATCTGTAGTAATTTGGAAACTTCGTATACTTCTGTAACTCAAAAACTTATTAAAATTTAGGACATTTTTTTTCATATAAGTACTGTGTAAAATTTTGATAACTTTTAATGTTCGAGTAAAAATTAAAATTCACGCGCTACAGCCAAAGTTTCTGTTTTTGCACTGCACACACACCAAACAAGCAATCTAATCATCCTAAAAGCAAATCTTGGCACATTATTTTTATAATACAATGGATATATACAAGTGGATAATTATTTTTCAGAAGATTCCATGAAAAATTCTACATTGTTTTCATGAGCATGAACACAAGTGTTCAAGGTCGACCCTCACTTCTCCAATGCACAACTTTCCTATCACTTCTCTTTTTGAAAAACTTCTTAGGAAAAAGGGGCAAGTAACTCTTTTTGTATTATTTTTTGTTTTTTTCACCCACAAATAAATAAAGAAAAAAAGGGAAAACAAAATCTATATAGTGAAGAAAGCAAACAAGCACACACATGAGAATATCAACCCCACGCTATTGCTCCCCGAGAACGACGCCAAAAAAGAGCTTGATAATCCCCAAGTGCAAGGAATCATCGTAGCAATTTTCAAAGGTGGAAGTGATAAGTATGGAGTGCCGAACTGACAAGGAGCTAAAGGTAAGATCAATATTCTCTCAAGTCCTATCTGCCACTGATACGACTCTACGTACACCGAACGTTTGCTTCTAACTTGAAACGAGAAATAAAACTACGTTGTGGGTATGAAGAGGATAGCTTTTCATGATACAGGATAACTAAAATATAAAAAATAGGTGCTATTATCATAATATTACAATATATTACAAATACCGAGCGCGGAATAATGATGGGTCGGTGTGCGGAATTATCCTAAGCAATTGTTAACAAGATTGGAAGTCATTATTGCAATTTTATATGAGGGAGAGGCATAAGCTAACATACTTTCTCTACTTGGATCATATGCACTTATCATTGGAACTCTAGCACGCATCCGCAACTACTAAAGATCATTAAGGTAAAACCCAAGTATAGCATTAAAAGCATCAAGTCCCCTTTATCCCATACGCAACAACCCGCTTACTTGGGTTTATGCTTCTGTCACTCAAGCAACCCACTATAAGCGAATCATGACCATATTGCAACACCCTATAGCGGTAATCCTTCACATATGCGTGGCACAAAAGACACCATAGGACAGCACCAAAATAAACATACAACTCAAACCAATCTAGATCATCAATCAACCCAAAGGACAAAAGTAATCTACTCAAAACATCATAGGATGGAAACACATCATTGGATCATAATATGTAGCATAAAGCACCATGTTCAAGTAGGTGATTACAGCAGTGTGCGGGAGAGTGGACTGCTAAAAGGAGCTGAGGATGGTGATGAAGAAGGTGATGTTGATGAAGACGATCACCGTGGTGATGGTTCCCCTGGTGGCACTCCGGCACCACCGGGAGAGAGGGGGAGAGGGTCTCCCCCTTGTGCTTCCTAGTTCATGGCTCCCCCTCTGTGGAGAGAGGTTCTTCCTTTGGTCCTTGGCCTCCATGGTGTTGATGGCCCCTCCAGGATGATGAGGATGGCCTCCGGTGATGGTGACCCCCTCCAGCAGGGTGCAGGAGAG
Organism: Hordeum marinum; assembly: GCA_022496015.1. Taxonomy (NCBI): domain Eukaryota; kingdom Viridiplantae; phylum Streptophyta; class Magnoliopsida; order Poales; family Poaceae; genus Hordeum; species Hordeum marinum. The sequence continues at coordinate 65,504,676 of CM039675.1, forward strand.
GGCCAAGATTGGTTTTTCGTGGCTCTAGAGGTGTGCGGTGGCGAAATTACTGATCTAGGTTTCTTTTCGGTGGTTTTGGGATTTATAGGAATTTTTGGCGTCGATCTCACGTCAAGGGGGGCCACGAGAGAGTTACAAGCCTGCTAGGCACGTCCACTCCCTGGCCGCGCCTGGCAGGCTTGTTGCCTCCTCGTGGATCTTTTGGCCCAGCTCCAATGCTTCGAGGGTCTCTTTTGGTCCACAAAAAATCATACTCAATTTTCAGCCCATTCTGAGAACTTTTATTTTTGCATAAAAAATGACACCACGGTAGTTTTGTTGAAAACAGGGTCAGTCCGGGTTAGTTCTAATAAAATCATACCAAAATTATATAGAATTATTGTAAACATGGCATGAATACTTCATAAATTATAGATACGTTGGAGACATATCAGTGCATGTGCGGGGCACCCCATTGTTTCCTCCGTGCGCTCCATCGTCGAGGCCGGGCTCCGCCCTGAAACCGCTCACCGGAATTCAGAGGAGAAGGAGCACGACATGCGGCGGGCCCCATTCGGGCTCGTTCAGGGACTGAGGGGGCACGTCGCTGGTGGGTCGGGCGTTAGGCGCGGTGAACGAGCCCCCGATGCCTGTCGCCTACGGCCGGGAGGAAGGGAGGGGGACCATGGCCCTTCACACGATGGCGACCAACTCAACGATGTGGTCGGCCCATGCATTGAAGCCCCCGTGCATCGGGCGGTGGCCAAGCATCTCGCTTGCCATCAGTAGCGCATCAGGCGTGTCGAGGTCTCCCACGTAGGTGCAACGCGATGTAAGTGCCGGGGGCGCCACCTGTCCGTCGTGTTCTTGGACGGCGTGAGGGGCGATGACAGTTGAGACGACACTGGTGGCTTGATACCGACCGCCTAGCGTCATGCCGCTGGGACGTGGGTCTCGGTTAGCAGCGGTGGGGTTGGTGAAGATAGACCTGCCATGTCCGGAAGAAGCTTATTGGGTGCTGGCCATCGGAGCGGTGAGGCGAGGGAAGCGCAAGGCTTTAGGAGATTTCGACATGCCCCCTACCTGGCTCGCCAAATGTCGGATTTCGGGCTCCGCAAAACCCAAAGAAGTTCAAACACAGGAGCGTGTGTGAAGATCCCCTGCAGCCTCGCCCTTCCTATCTCGCTACTCGATGATTTTTACGACGAACTCACGTGATGACGAGGAAGCAGATGCACACGATGATTTACCCAGGTTCGGGCCACTTCGAAGCGTAATACCCTACTCCTGCTTTGGTGGATTGCCTCACGAGGAGGTTTGTGGATGAACTAGCAAAGTGGTGCCTTGCCTCACGAGGGGGCTCGTGGTGTTGCCTCACTTTGGTTGCCTCTCTGTTTCTTGTGCCCTCTACGGTGCAGCCTATCCTCTATTTATAGTGCCCTAGGTCCTCTTCCCTTATCACTATGGCGGGAAGGGATCCCACAACGGCCAAATTTGAAGGAGGATAGTAGTACGTCTTTATCCTAATGAAAGGTGGTCTTCACCTGCAAAGTAGCTGCTACTGATGCAGAGGTGGGCTCGGCGATGACATCCTCCCTGCTGGGCTCATGGTCATGGTCATGTTGCACGTGAATGGAAACCTTTGGGGGCGCTTTGGGAACCCGTGTATGTCCTTGCCCCCTTTGCACCAAAGTGGAAACTATCCGCCTAGCGTGCTAGCGCCCACCTGTCCTGCCTTGTGTCATCCCTAGCCTCCTAAGGACAGGTGCTACATAGAGATCTCCGCCGCTTCGGAGGGGGCTTGAGGTGGCCCGTCCTTGTTGGTCTTGATGACGCTTCCCTCACGAGCTACGGCCCTCACGAGGGCCTTGTCTTGAGCGCGGTCTCGCCAGGCAGTGCCTCGCTGACGAAGTGGGTCATGCCCTGGGCCGTAGGCAGGCAAGTCTGGGTACCCTCATTCTGAGAACACCGACAAGGGTTATATCTTATTTTTTAGCATTATTACCAATGGACATGGACACTGGTGTTTGTGTTTGTTTTTCTTGTTCATTGATATCGACAATCACAACAACCATTTTTCTATCCCGGTCTACGTGATGTTGTCTACTGAATACATCATCCATGTTCTTTGAATAATGTTCCCTAACCATTTGCCTCTACAACTCATTAGCGTTCACATCTATGGCACATTTGTGTTAGTTTGGTGCATGGCTGACGTGGATCGAGGCTGCATCGGTATTTCCACAAAGAGGAAGGGATGATGTAGCACAGCTACACTGAGTATTTCCCTCAGTTATGAAACCAAGGTTGTCAAACTAGTAGGAGAACCAAGCAACACTATGTAAATGGTACCTGCACACAAAGAACAAATACTTGCAACCCGACGCGTAAGAGAGGCTATCAAGCTTTCCACGACAAAAAGATAGATTGGTCTGTATGAGATTGGATAGATAGTTCGCACAAGAACACAAAATAAACGATGCAAATAAAAAGTGCAGCAAGGTATTTGGGTTTTTGGTATAGTAGATCTGAAAGCAAATGCAAAGAAGATAGATAGGAAAGCAATATATTAAAAGAGATAGACCCGGGGGTCGTAGATTTCACTAGTGGCTTCTCTCGTGAGTATAGCACATGGGGGGTAAAGAAATTCTTGTTGGGCAATTGATAGAAGATCAAATAATCATGACAATATCCAATGCAATGATCATTATATAGGCATCATGTCCAAGATTAGTAGACCGAAACGATTCTGCATCTACTACTATTACTCCACACATCGACCGCTATCCATCATGCATCTAGTGTATTAAGTTCATGGAGAAACGGAGTAATGCAATAAGAAAGATGGCATGATGTAGACAAGATCTGTTCATCTAAGAATAGACCCCATCTTGTTATCGTTAATAGCAACGATACATGCGTGCCTCGCTGCCCCTTCTGTCACTGGGAGAGGACTCCGCAAGATCGAACCCATCACAAATCACCTCTTCCCATGGCAAGAAAAATCGATCCAGTTGGCCTAACTAAACCAAAAATTCAAAGAATAAATACGAGGCTATAAAGAATCATGCATATAAGAGATCAAAGAAGACTCAACTAATATTCACGGATAGAAACTGATCATGAACTCAAACTTCATCGGATCCCAACAAACACACCGCAAAAAGTCATTACATCAAATAGATCTCCAAGAGACCATTATATTGAGAATCAAAAAAGAGAGAGGAAGCCATCTAGCTAATGCCCACGGACCTTTAGGTCTATGGTGGACTACTCGCGCATCATCATGATGGTGTTAGATTGGATGTCGTGGTTCTAGAACTCGCGTCGACTGGAATTGTTTTTCATCGACTCCCCTAGGATTTCTGAGATATTTGGGTATTTATAGAGCTGAGAGGAAGTGGAGGAGGTGTTGGGAGACGTAGTAGTAAATCAAAAAATTTCCTATGATCACCAAGATCTATCCATGGAGAAACTAGCAACGAGTGGGGAGAGATTGAATATTCATACATTTGAAGATCGCCAAGCGGAAGCGTGACAAGAATGCGGTTGGTGGAGTTGTACTCGCAGCGATTCAGATCGCGGTGGATTCCGATCTCAGCGCCGAACAACGACGCCTCCACGTTCAACACACGTGCAGCCCGATGACGTCTCCTAGGCCTTGATCTAGCAAGGAGGAAGGAGAGGTTGAGGGAGAGCTCCGGCAGCACGACGGCGTGGTGACGGTGGAGCTACGTGAACTCCGGCAGGGCTTCGCCAAGCGCTACGGAGAATGAGGAAGAGGAAGGGTAGGGCTGCGCCGAGAGAGAGAAGTCGTGTCTCAAATCAACCCAAACCCTTGCATATATATAGGAGGAGGGAGAGCGAGGGCTGCCTTGGCCCCTCCTCCAAGTAGGAGGGCTTCGGCCGAAGCTAGGGAAGAGTCCACCTCCCACAAGGGAGGTGGATCTCCCTCCTTTCAAACTCCTTTTGCCTTATCCCTTGATCTCCAGCCGCATGGGCCTTTCTAGAAGGTCTTGGCCAGCCCAAAAAGGGCTGGCACACCTCCTATAGGGCCCACAAAGTCCTATGGTCGTCACAACCCTCCCGGGGGTCCTCCGGCACCCTCCCGGCACTCCCGGTACACTACCGATGAGCCCGTAAAACTTTTCGGTGACCAAAACTGGACTTCATATATATCTATCTTTACCTCCGGACCATTCTGGAGCTCCTCGTGACATCCAGGATCTCATCCGAGACTCCGAAAAACCTTAGGTAATCACGTATACCATTTCCCTATAACCCTAGCGTCATCGAACCTTAACTGTGTAGACCCTACGTGTTCGAGAGACACGTAGACATGACCGAGACACCTCTCCAGTTAATAACCAACAGCGGGATCTAGATACCCATGTTGGCTCCCACATGGTCCACGATGATCTCATCGGATGAACCACGATATCAGGGATTCAGTCAATCCCGTATACAATTCCCTTTGTCTATTGGTATGATACTTGCCCGAGATTCGATCGTCGGTATCTCTATACCTTGTTCAATATTGTTACCGGCAAGTCTCTTTACTCGTTCCATAATACATCATCCCGTGGCTAACTGCTTATCCACATTGAGCTCATTATGATGATGTCTTACCGAGTGGGCCCAAAGATACCTCTTCGTCACACGGAGTGACAAATCCCAGTCTCGATTCGTGCCAACCGAATAGACACTTTCAGAGATACCCGTAGTGCACCTTTATAGCCACCTAGTTACGTTGTGACGTTTGGCACAGCCAGAGCATTCCTACGGTATCCGGGAGTTGCACAATCTCATGGTCTAAGGAAATGATACTTGACATTGAAAAGCTTTAGCAGACGAACTACACGATCTTGTGCTATGCTTAGGATTGGGTCTTCTCCATCACATCATTCTCCTAACGATGTGATCCCATTATCAATGACATCCAATGTCCATGGTCATGAAACCGTGACCATCTATTGATCAATGAGCTAGTCAACTAGAGGCTCACTAGGGACATGTTGTGGTCTATGTATTCACACATGTATTACGGTTTCCGGTTAACACAATTACAGCATGAACAATAGACAATTATCATGAACTAGGAAATACAATAATAACCATTTTATTATTGCCTCTAGGGAATATTTCCAACAGTCTCCCACTTGCACTAGAGTCAATAATCTAGTTACATTGTGATGAATCGAACACCCATATCATTCTGGTGTTGATCATGTTTTGCTAGTGAGAGAGGTTTAGTCAATGGATCTGCGACATTCAGATCCGCATGCACTTTATAAATATCTATATCTCCCTCCTGAATGTAATCACGGATGGAGTTGAAGCGGCGCTTGATGTGTCTTGTCTTCTTGTGAAACCTGGGCTCCTTCGCAAGGGCAATAGCTCCAGTGTTGTCAGAAAATAGAGTCATCGGGCCCGACGCACTTGGAATTACTCCTAGGTCGGTGATGAACTCCTTCATCCAGATTCCTTCCTTTGCTGCTTTCAAAATAGCTATGTACTCCGCTTCACATGTAGATGCCGCCACGACGCTTTGCTTGCTGCTGCACCAGCTGACTGCCCCTCCATTCAAAACATACACGTATCCGGTTTGCAACTTGGAGTCGTCCGGATCTGTGTCGAAGCTAGCATCGACGTAACCCTTTACAACGAGCTCTTCGGCACCTCCATATACGAGAAACATGTCCTTTGTCCTTTTCAAGTACTTCAGGATATTCTTGACCGCTGTCCAGTGTTCCGCTCCGGGATCACTTTGGTACCTCCCTACCAAACTTATGGCAAGGTTCACATCAGGTCTGGTACACAGCATGGCATACATAATAGAGCCTATGGCTGAAGCATAGGGGATGACACTCATCTCTTCTCTATCCTTTGCCATGGTCGGGCATTGAGCCGTACTCAATCTCACACCTTGTAACACAGGCAAGAACCCCTTCTTGGAGTGATCCATATTGAACTTCTTCAATATCTTGTCAAGGTATGTGCTTTGTGAAAGACCTATGAGGCGTCTCGATCTATCTCCATAGATCTTGATGCCTAATATGTAAGCAGCTTCTCCAAGGTCCTTCCTTGAAAAACACTTATTCAAGTAGGCCTTTACACTTTCCAAGAGTTCTATATCATTTCCCATTATCAGTATGTCATCCACATATAATATGAGAAATGCTACAACGCTCCCACTCACTTTCTTGTAAATACAGGGTTCTCCATAAACCTGTACAAACCCAAACGCTTTAATCACTTCATTAAAGCGAATGTTCCAACTCCGAGATGCTTACACCAGCCCATAGATGGAGCGCTGGAGCTTGCATACCTTGTTAGCATCTTTAGGATCGACAAAACCTTCCGACTGCATCATATACAGTTCTTCCTTGAGGAAGCCATTAAGGAATGCCGTTTTGACGTCCATTTGCCAGATCTCGTAATCATAAAATGCGGCAATTGATAACATGATTCGGACAGACTTCAACATCGCTACGGGTGAGAAAGTCTCATCGTAGTCAATTCCTTGAACTTGTCGATAACCCTTAGCGACAAGCCGAGCCTTATAGATGGTCACATTACCATCCGCGTCAGTCTTCTTCTTAAAGATCCATTTATTTTCAATGGATCGCTTATCATCAGGCAAGCCCACCAAAGTACACACTTTGTTCTCATACATGGATCCTATCTCGGATTTCATGGCTTCCAGCCATTTGTTGGAATCCGGGCCCGCCATCGCTTCTTCATAGTTCGAAGGTTCACCGTTGTCTAACAACATGATCTCCAGGACAGGGTTGCCACACCACTCTGGTGTGGAACATGTCCTAGTGGACCTTCGACATTCAACAGTAACTTGATATGAAGTTTCATGATCACCATCATTAACTTCCTCTCTAGCCGGTGTAGGCTCCATAGAAACAACTCCCTGTGTTGTGCAACTTTCCGGTTCATGTGGAGGTACAATTACCTCATCAAGTTCTATTTTCCTCCCACTTACTTCTTTCGAGAGAAACTCTTTCTCGAGAAAGGATCCATTCTTGGCAACAAAGACTTTGCCCTCGGATCGTCGGTAGAAGGTATACTCAAGAGTCTCTTTGGGATATCCCATGAATACGCACTTTTCCGCTTTGGGTTCGAGCTTCTCAGGTTGAAGTTTCTTCACATAAGCATCACATCCCCAAATTTTTAGAAATGACAACTTAGGTTTCTTTCCAAACCATAATTCATACGGTGTCGTCTCAACGGATTTTGACGGTGCCCTATTTAAAGTGAATGCGACAGTCTCTAATGCATATCCCCAAAATGATAGCGGTAAGTCGGTAAGAGACATCATAGATCGTACCATATCTAATAGAGTGCGATTACGACGTTCAGACACACCATTTCGCTGAGGTGTGCCAGGCGGCGTGAGTTGTGAAACAATTCCACATTTCCTTAGGTGCGTGCCAAACTCGTGACTTAAATATTCTCTGCCACGATCAGATCGTAGGCACTTTATTTTCCTGTCACGTTGATTCTCTACCTCACTCTGAAATTCCTTGAACCTTTCAAAAGATTCAGACTTATGTTTTATTAAGTAGACGTACCCATATCTACTCAAGTCATCAGTGAGGGTGAGAACATAACGATAGCCACCACGAGCCTCGACACTCATTGGACCGCATACATCAGTATGTATTATTTCCAACAAGCGAATTGCTCGCTCCATTGTTTCGGAGAATGGAGTCTTGGTCATCTTGCCCATGAGGCATGGTTCGCACGTGTCAAATGATTCGAAATCAAGAGACTCCAAAAGTCCATCAGTATGGAGCTTCTTCATGCGTTTGACACCAATATGACCAAGGCGGCAGTGCCACATGTAAGTGGGACTATCGTTATCAACCTTACACTTTTTGGTACTCACACTATGGACATGTGTAACATCACGTTCGAGATTCATCAAAAATAAACCATTGACCAGCGGGGCATGACCATAAAACATTTCTCTCATATAAATAGAACAACCATTATTCTGAGATTTAAATGAGTAGCCATCTCACATCAAGCGAGATCCAAAAACAATGTTCATGCTCAAAGCTGGTACTAACTAACAATTATTAAGGTTTAACACTAATCCCGAAGGTAGATGTAGAGGTAGCATGCCGACGGCGATCACATCGACCTTGGAACCATTCCCGACGCGCATCATCACCTCGTCCTTTGCCAGCCTCCGCTTATTCCGCAACTCCTACTTGGAGTTACAAATACCCAGGAGCTACTACGAGTGCTGGTTAGGTACACATCAATAACAAGTATATCACATATACCTTTAACATTACCGTCCTTCTTATCCGCTAAGTACTTGGGGCAGTTCCGCTTCCAGTGACCAGTACCCTTGCAGTAAAAACACTCAGTCTCAGGCTTGGGTCCATTCTTGTTCTTCTTCTTCCTGGCAACTTGCTTACCGGGCGCGGCAACAGCTTTGCCATCCTTCTTGAAGTTCTTCTTACCCTTGCCTTTCTTGAAACTAGTGGTCTTATTCACCATCAACACTTGATGCTCCTTTTTGATCTCGACCTCCGCTGATTTCAACATCGAGTACAACTCAGGAATGGACTTCTCCATCCCTTGCATGTTGTAGTTCATCACAAAGCTCTTGTAGATAGGTGGAAGCGACTGGAGGATTCTGTCAATGACCGAGTCATCTGGGAGATTAACTCCCAACTGAGTCAAGCGGTTGTGTAGCCCAGACATCTTGAGGATGTGCTCACTGACAGAACTATTCTCCTCCATCTTACAGCCGAAGAACTTGTCGGAGACGTCATATCTCTCGACCCGGGCATGAGCTTGGAAAACCAGTTTCAGCTCTTGGAACATCTCATATGCTCCGTGTTGCTCAAAATGCTTTTGGAGCCCCGGTTCTAAACTGTAAAGCATGTCGCACTGAACAAGGGAGTAATCATCGCAACGAGAATGCCAAGCGTTCGCAACGTCTTGCTCTGCTGGGAGAAGGGGTGGGTCACCTAGTGGTGCATCAAGGACATACAATTTCTTGGAAGCTATGAGGATGATCCTCAAGCCACGGACCCAGTCCGCATAGTTGCTTCCATCATCTTTCAACTTGGTTTTCTCTAGGAACGCGTTGAAATTGAGGGTGACATTCGTGTTGGCCATTGGATCTACAATATAGATTGTAAATATAATTTTAGACTAAGTTCATGATAATTAAGTTCACATAATCAAATTATTTAATGAACTCCCACTTAGATAGACATCTCTCTAGTCATCCAAGTGACACATGATCCATGTCAACTAGCCCGTGTCCGATCATCACGTGAGACGGACTAGTCATCCATGGTGAACATCTCCATGTTGATCGTATCTTCTATACGACTCATGTTCGACCTTTCGGTCTTCCGTGTTCCGAGTCCATGTATGTACATGCTAGGCTCGTCAAGTCAACCTAAGTGTATCGCGTGTGTAAATCTGGCTTACACCCGTTGTATGCGAACGTTAGAACCTATCACACCCGATCATCACGTGGTGCTTCGGAACGACGATCCTTAGCAACGGTGCACAGTTAGGGTGAACACTTGTCTTGAAATTTTATTGAGAGATCATCTTATTTACTACCGTCGTTCTAAGCAAATAAGATGTAAACATGATAAACATCACATGCAATCAATATAGTGACATGATATGGCCAATATCATCTTGCTCCTTTGATCTCCATCTTCGGGGCACCATGATCATCACTGTCACCGGCAGGACACCATGATCTCCATCATCATGATCTCCATCATTGTGTCTTCATGAAGTTGTGTTGCCAACTATTACTTCTACTACTATGGCTAACGTTTAGCAATAAAGTAAAGTAATTACATGGCATTTATGATTGACACGTAGGTCATACAATAAAATAAGACAACTCCTATGGCTCCTGCCGGTTGTCATACTCATCGACATGCAAGTCATAAATCCTATTACAAGAACATGATCAATCTCATACATCACAATGCATCACATCACATTCTTTGGCCATATCACATCACAAGGCATATGCTGCAAAAACAAGTTAGACGTCCTCTAATTTGTAGTTGCAAGTTTATACGTGGCTGCTATAGGTTACTAGCAAGAACGTCTCTTACCTACGCCAAAACCACAACGTGATATGCCAATTGCTATTTACCCTTCATAAGGACCCTTTTCATCGAATCCAATCCGACTAAGGTGGGAGAGACATACACCCGCTAGCCACCTTATGCAACAAGTGCATGTCAGGCGGTGGAACCAGTCTCACGTAAGTGTACGTGTAAAGTCGGTCCAGGCTGATTCATCCCACAATACTGCTGAATCAAGATAAGACTAGTAGTGGTAAACATATTAACAAAATCAACGCCCACAGCAACTTGTGTTCCACTCGTGCATAGATTCTACGCATAGACCTAGCTCTGATACCACTATTGGGAGACATACTAGTAAATCAAAAAAATTCCTACGATCACCAAGATCTATCCATGGAGAAACTAGCAATGAGTGGGGAGAGATTGCATCTTCATACCTTTGAAGATTGCTAAGCGGAAGCGTTACAAGAACGCGGTTGGTGAAGTCGTACTCGCAGCGATTCAGATCGCGGTGGATTCCGATCTCAGCGCCGAACAACGGCGCCTCCATGTTCAACACACATGCAACCCGATGACGTATCCTATGCCTTGATCCAGCAAGGAGGAAAGAGAGGTTGTGGGAGAGCTCCGGCAGCACGACGGCGTGGTGACGGTGGAACTACGTGAACTCCGGTAGGGCTTCGCCAAGTGCTACAGAGAACGAGGAAGAGGAAGGGTAGGGCTGCGCCGAGAGAGAGAAGTCCTGTCTCAAATCAGCCCAAACCCTTGAATATATATAGGAGGAGGGAGAGGGAGGTCTGCCTTGGCCCCTCCTCCAAGGAGGAGGGCTTCGGCCGAAGCTAGGGAAGAGTCCACCTCCCGCAAGGGAGGTGGATCTCCCTCGTTTCAAACTCCTTTTGCCTTAACCCTTGATCTCCAGCCGCATGGGCCTTTCTAGAAGGTCTTGGCCAGCCCAAATAGGGCTGGCACACCTCCTCTAAGGGCCCACAAAGTCCTATGGTCGTCACACCCCTCCCGAGGGTCCTCCGGCACCCTCCCGGCACTCCCGGTACACTACCGGTGAGCCCAAAAACTTTTCGGTGACCAAAACTGGACTTCCTATACATCAATCTTTACCTCCGGACCATTCTAGAGCTCCTCGTGACGTCCGGGATCTCATACGGGACTCCGAACAACCTTCGGTAATCACGTATACCATTTCCCTATAACCCTAGCATCATCGAACCTTAAGTGTGTAGACCCTACGGGTTCGGAAGACACGTAGACATGACTGAGACACCTCTCCGGTCAATAACCAACAGCGGGATCTGGATACCCATGTTGGCTCCCACATGCTCCACGATGATCTCATCGGATGAACCACGATATCAGGGATTCAGTCAATCCCGTATACAATTCCCTTTATCTATCGGTATCATACTTGCCTGAGATTCGATCGTCGGTATCTCTATACCTTGTTCAATCTCGTTACCAGCAAGTCTCTTTACTCGTTCCGTAATACATCATCCCGTGGCTAACTCCTTAGTCACATTGAGCTCATTATGATGATGTCTTACCGAGTGGGCCCAGAGATACCTCTCCGTCACACAGAGTGACAAATCCCAGTCTCGATTCGTGCCAACCCAACAGAAACTTTCGGAGATACCCGTAGTGCACCTTTATAGCCACCCAGTTATGTTGTGATGTTTGGCACACCCAAAGCATTCCTACAGTATCCGGGAGTTGCACAATCTCATGGTCTAAGGAAACGATACTTGACATTGAAAAGCTTTAGCAGACGAACTACACGATCTTGTGCTATGCCTAGGATTGGGTCTTGTCCATCACATCATTCTCCTAATGATTTGATCCCGTTATCAATGACATCCAATGTCCATGGTCATGAAACCGTGACCATCTATTGATCAACGAGCTAGTCAACTAGAGGCTCACTAGGGACATGTTGTGGTCTATGTATTCACACATGTATTACGGTTTACGGTTAACACAATTATAGCATGAACAATAGACAATTATCATGAACTAGGAAATATAATAATAACCATTTTATTATTGCCTCTAGGGCATATTTCCAACAGGAGGGTCCTGTGGGCCCCACAACCCACCTGGCCATGCGAGGGGCCTCTAGCGTGCCCCGTTGTCTTGTGGGCCCTACAGGCATCCTCTTAGGTGCTTCATTGACTCCCAAGTTGTTTTTTGGTCCAAAAAAATCTCCAAAAAGATTCATGGAAATTGGACTTCGTTGGGTACTAATATTCTATGAAGTAAAAAAAGAAAAAAACAACTGCTAGTTGGCACTATGTCAATAGGTTAGTCCCCAAAAAATGATATAAAGTTGCTATAAAATGATTGTAAAACATCTAAGAATGATAATATAACAAGATGGAACAATCAATAATTATATATATGTTGGAGACATATTAATGGCATCTCATCGGTTATCTGAAAAATACATAAGCATGCAATTTGAGGGCATTTTTTCCTCGGGACATGGTCACGGGTGTATGTGTTACATTTTGCTCATCATTAAGTAGTGATGTTGAAGCCTGTTTCTTCTCAAGTGCATAATACTCTATGTTACTCTGCCTCTTTAATTCTTTAGGGTTTGCATAAGTACATACCGCAAGTTGGGATATAAACAACAACAACAACAACAACAACAACAACAACAAACAACAACAAAGCCTTTAGTCCCAAACAAGTTGGGGTAGGCTAGAGGTGAAACCCATAAGATCTTGCGACCAACTCATGGTTCTGGCACATGGATAGCAAGCTTCCATGCACCCCTATCGATGGCTAGTTCTTCGGTGATGCTCCAATCCTTCAGAATTCTCTTTACAGACTCTTCCCATGTCAAGTTCGGTCTACCCTGGACTCTTTTGACATTATCATCATGCTTTAGCCGTCCGTTGTGCACTGGGGCTTCTGGAGGCCTGCGCTGAATATGCCCAAACCATCTCAGATGATGATGGAAAAGCTTCTCTTCAATTGGCTCTACCCCCAACTCTATCTCGTATACAATGATTCCGGATGCGATCCTTCCTTGTGTGGCCACACATCCATCTCAACATGCGCATCTCCGCTACACCTAACTGTTGCACATGTCGCCTTTTAGTCGACCAACACTCAGCGCCATACAACATTGCGGGTCGAACAACCGTCCTATAGAACTTGCCTTTTAGCTTTTGTGGCAACCTCTTGTCACAAAAAATGCCAGAAGCTTGGCACTACTTCATCCATCCGACTTTAATTCGATAGTTCACATCTTCATCGATATCCCCATCCTTTTGCAACATTGACCCGAAGTATCGAAAGGTGTCCTTCTGAGGCACCACTTGCCCAACAAGGCTAACATCCTCCTCCTCCTCGTGCCTAGTAGTACTAAAAGCACACCTTATGTACTCGGTTTTAGTCCTACTAAGTCCAAAATCTTTTGATTCCAAGGTTTGCTTCCATAGCTCCAACTTCCTGTTGACCCCCGTCCGACTCTCATCAACTAGCACCACATCATCCGCAAAGAGCATACACCATGGGATATCTCCATGTATATCCCTTGTGACCTCATCCATCACCAAGGCAAAAAGGTAAGGGCTCAAAGCTGACCCTTGATGCAGTCCTATCTTAATTGGGAAGTCATCAATCTCGCAATCACTTGTTTGAACACTTGTCACAACATTATCGTACATGTCCTTCATGAAGGTAATGTACTTTCTTAGGACTTTGTGTTTCTCCAAGGCCCACCACATAAAATTCCGCACTATCTTATCATGGGCCTTCTCCAAGTCAATGAGCACCATATGCAGGTCCTTCTTTTGCTCCCTATATCTCTCCATAAGTTGTCGTACCAAGAAAATGGCTACCATGGTCGACCTCCGAGGCATGAAACCAAACTGATTTTTTGTCACGCTTGTCATTTTTATTACGCGGTGCTCAATGACTCTCTCCCATAACTTCATTGTATGGCTCATCAGTTTAATTCCATGGTAATTAATACAACTCTAAACATCCCTCTTGTTCTTGAAGATTGGTACTAATATACTCCTTCTCCATTCTTCTGTCATCTTGTTTGCCCGAATAATGAGGTTGAAAAGTTTGGTTATCCATACTATCGCTATATCCCCGAGGCCTCTCCACACCTCAATGGGGATACAATCGGGGCCCATCGCCTTGCCTCCTTTCATCCTCTTTAAAGCCTCCTTGACCTTCAACTCCTGGATTCTCCTCACAAAACGCCTGCTAGTATCATCAAAGGAGTCATCCAAATCAATTTCAGAGCTCTCACTCTCCCCATTGAACAACTTGTCAATGTACTCACACCATCTATGCTTAATCTCCTCGTTCTTTACCAGGAGTTGATCTGCTCCGTCCTTAATGCACTTGATTTGGTCAACATCCCTCGTCTTCCTCTCTCGGCTCCTGGCCATCTTATAGATGTCCCTTTCACCTTCCTTTGTGTCTAACCTTTGGTAGAGGTCCTCATACACCCGACCCCTTGCTTCACTCACAGCTCGCTTTGCGGCCTTCTTTGCCATCTTGTACTTCTCAATGTTGTCTGCACTCCTATCCAGATATAGGCATCTGAAACAATCTTTTTTCTCCTTGATTGCCTTCTGGACATCATGATTCCACCACCAGGTATCTTTAGCTTCTCTTTTACTTCCCCTGGACACTCCAAACTCCTTTGAGGCCACCTTACGAATGCAAGTCACCATCTTGATCCACATATTGTCTACATCGCCTCCTTCCTCCCAAGGGCCCTCCTTAATGACCCTCTCCTTGAATGCCCGTGCTACCTCCCCCTTGAGCATCCACCACTTTGTTCTAGCGACTTTGGCACCCTTGTCCCACTGGACACGAATCTGAAAGCGGAGGTCAGCAACCACAAGCTTATGCTGAGGGACAACACTCTCTCTAGGTATCACCTTACAGTCTAGGCATGCACGCGTGTCTTCTCTTCTCAAGAGGATGAAATCAATCTGGCTAGAGTGATGTCCA
Source organism: Hordeum marinum (assembly GCA_022496015.1). Classification (NCBI taxonomy): domain Eukaryota; kingdom Viridiplantae; phylum Streptophyta; class Magnoliopsida; order Poales; family Poaceae; genus Hordeum; species Hordeum marinum. The sequence goes on from CM039675.1 coordinate 65,519,750, forward strand.
CTACTGTAAGTCACTAGATGTGTTTCTCTCTTCTTAAAGATGGTGTTAGCTATGATCATGTCATAGTATAACGCAAAGCTTAAGACATCTTCTCCTTCTTCATTCATGATGCCATAGACAAATCCCCCATGCACCCCTTCAAAACCTATGTTAGATGTGCCCACATGGCCATTGAGGTCTCCTCCTATGAAGAGCCTCTCGCCAATCGGTACACTCCTAACCAAGTCCTCCAGGCCTTCCCAGAACTCCCTCTTGCTATTCTCATTGTGGCCTACTTGTGGGGCATACGCGCTGATAACGTTGAGGACTAAGTCCCAGTACCAGCTTGACCAGGATAATCCGGTCCCCACGTCTCTTGACGCCTACCACTCCATCCTTGAGGCTCTTGCTAATCAAGATGCCTACTCCATGTCTATTTGCAACCATCCCCGTGTACCATAGCTTGAAGCATGTACCCTCCACCTCCTTGACCTTCTGTCCCCTCCATTTGGTCTCTTGGACGCAAAGGATATCAACGCCTCTCCTCACTGCTGTATCAACTACCTCCCAAAGCTTACCTGTCAGAGACTCTACGTTCTAGCTACCTAATCGAATCCTCCTAGGCTTGGCTAGCTTCCTTAACCTTCGCACTCCTCGAGTCAAATGCAAAGATCCTCACTCATTTTCCACTAGACCCGGGCGCCGATGTAGTGCACCACTAAGTATGCGATGAACCGATCCTCGCTCACTTGCCACCGTATTCAGATCATGATATGACGTGCCACCTAGGGGGTGACGGCCCGACCCTGGCCCATTTTCCACCACACCCGGGTTCTGATGTGGCATGTCGTTAAGAGGGTTACGCCCCAACAAAAATCTTTTGGGTTTTGTCTCCATAAGAGTGGCTTGGTTTTCACGTTGGCTCGCCAAGCCTATCACAACCCTCCTCCTTTACCCGGACTTGGGACAGGCTATGTTGAGACAACATAGGCGGAGTTGCAAGTTGGGATATAAGCAACAACAAAAATATTATCAGAATTTAGGAAGAGGTTGATGATAGTTACCCAATAATTGGTTGTTACTTATATCTTGAGATGGGATGCACGCCCCTGCACCATTGGGATCTGACATACCTTAGCCTTCATGTGAATATTCGTGTCATTAAATTGTGAGAATAATGAAAATTGTGGAAATTAATCATAAACACCACCAGCAGATGCAAACATAGTACACTATTATTTCTATTGAAATTGTGTTTTGTGAGAGCTTTATTGAGATTAAAACAAATTTGGAATGACAGATCCCCTTTGTAGACCTCATTCATTTGGTGGCCCTACCCACGCGGATGATTATATTGGTCCTACTGTGAGCCACAAACATAGACCATTGTTTGTGACAGGCAGATAATTAATTTGTCAAGAGGACTTTGTGATTTAGTGGTTTTATGGTCTTTTTTAGACGAGGGTAATATATAATTCTAATGGGGCAATGAACTTCTATTCTTTATCATGTATCTTTAGATTTTATGTACCTTCCTGTGGATGTAACTCAACCCACCTTTGTAAATTATGAACGCCAAATGGTTTTGACACCAGGCCTACAGGATAGGACACATGATTCAGTTAGTTCAAAAATTGCAGTAGCCAAAACAGTAACCATTAATTATAGATGTAAAGCAAACGGCTTGTAGCATTCTCATGAGCAACTGTTTATAGTTTAGAACTCTATTCTGAAAATTCTAAGTCCGAGTATGTTGCAACATGTCAAAGGCAGAAGTAGAAACCCAAAGAAGTGAAGAGAAGAACTGCATGTATCTGGCTAGTTCAAGGGACATGCAGGCCGAGCTCCTGGCACTAGGGATCTCGCGAACAGATGCGATGCTGCGAGGGCAGGGTCTTGGGCATTCCGTCACCTGGCGTCCTTGCTCTAGCTATCTCATGGACGGACTCCAAGTTGATCGTGGACAGACTCCACTCTACTTGCGGCAACAATTGGCAATGGCGATAGCGTTGGAGATGGTGAGGACTTGACGTTATGGTGCAGTGCCAAGAGGTCGGCGTGCAAGCATGATACTGTGTTTGTGGGCGGCGCCAAGGTTAAGGGCAATGAGAACCGATTTCGTTTAGCTTCCTTAGTTTCTAATGAGAACCGCGTGATTGTAGGGGATGAATGCTAGGCTTGTATATTTCGGTGGTCGTGGATGGATGGGGTAGGTGGAGCACAGTCAGTCATAGGAATTTTCTAAGTGAACACCATGGTGGTGGATGGATGGTTGATGTTTGTAAGATTGAGATTTGTGGACTAATTGTGTGGTGTTGATTGGTTTGTGGGTTTTGTGGGACTAATAGTTGTGTGCACATAGGAAAGTTATTGTTTGCTTGTTTAATTGTAGTAGAGATGATTGACAACAATTATTTGTTAATCTATGCAGCAATACTTCATCCTATTTTATTCTTATCAATGTATTATGATATGTGTTGTATGAAAAACGCAATGGCAACATAAAGTTTGCAGTTGGTGTGAAAAAATAAATTTGTGTGACTTACACTCAATGGTGGGCGTAAACAAAGTGCACCACAAATACCAAACCAATCAGTGGCGGGCTCCTTCACGCACTCGCAACTGCAGACTGTCTACCAGTGGCAGGCGGGTAGATACGGTTATAGCAGTGGCAGGAGGTCGGTGACAGATGACCCTGGGAGCCTGGCCCGTCACTGCTGGCCTGTTTCCACCCATCTTTACTAGGCATTCACGCGGTAGTATATGGGCCCCCCTTAGTAGCCATCTAAACTAGATGCCATGTTCCTTATCGCTAGCTAGAAATAACAGATGATTAGCAACTCTCAAAAGATACCTTATCCATCAGAACCAAGTTATAATTTTGAAATCCCGCTTCACATAATTTTCGGATTGAAAAACAGAGCACAATTTGGAACACTTCTAAAAGTAGAATGTTGATTATCCAACTAGTAATAAATAGTAGTTAACAATCTGCATTTATTTTTATCCATTATAAGCCTGGAGATCTGTACAAAAAACCCATATATGGAAAGGTATAACAGCATGCTTATTATAAAAATTATTGCTTCTTCTGTTTTACAATGGAATGGGATTTCTCTAGTTCTATCTCTATATATACAAGATTATGAGAGGGTGGAAAATCATCTTGTAGATCTTTTGAAACAAGTCTCCCTATAGCGTCACATTATCTAGATGGACAAGTACCCGAATCCCATCCATGTTAGAGTCCTACTGCAGGCTCTATTTCTTCTTCTCATATGTCTTGCTACTACTACACAATGTAAGCACGGGATGCGAAATAGTTAGTTCTACCTTTGATAATCTTTAGTATTTACAATATGTATACATGCGTAATAATTTCAATACTTTTTCTTGAAGTAGGTATTTTTCTAGTGCATAGCGACTATGCATTTATTATTATTCCCATGGGGCAGTTGTTCACTAATAAATCCAAAATAATACTAATGCCCATTGTTTGCTTGTCATTCCATAGGTCGAATCTTCAATGGCGTCAATAAGGATAAGATCCATTTACATGGGTTGTGCGTTATCAAACCGTACCTTTATGAGTACTGTTGCAAAGTGACAAATCAGTGTTACATAGACCTTCCGACATGCCTTGCCGAGTGCAGAAAACCTGCAGGCATGGTGGCGATGGCAACCCCTCCTTCACCTACCATATTCGAGTCAAATTGAATTTTGATTGGATAAATAATGCCGATGTGTGAAAACATATTTTGAATAAAAATAAGTATCTCTGTTGTCGTTATATTTGTGATGTTGCAATTTGATTTTGGGCAGCAGTATAGAGTAGGGATCTTCAGGAATACAAATATACAATTTTATTTTTGGTTGGATGTGAAAATAACCACCAGAGAACACGTAGGATTTTCGTTATTCATAAATGCAAATACTTCCGCAAAATAGGTCCGCTGAATCCACCAAGTTTAGAAATTGTAAAGCTTACTTTACTACATTGGTAGCATTTATTAGCTATGAGTAATAGAAATATTTACTTCGGGAAACTACAACCTGCAATTGGTTTCTACATCTATCTTTGTACATACAAATATAAAATACCCAAAGGAGCAAATCCAATCCCGTGAACGAGAGCGCTCCGATTGTGAGCACTCAACATATTTAGCATGCATGAAGATATTATAGAAAATATCATTATTGACTCTAGTTATATAATTAATGCGTCAATAATATCCTACCTAAAATATGTGAGAAATTAATATACTACCGAACATCACACGCAATGCATGTACACATTTTCTGCAGTCTGTATCAAGATCAATGCTCCGCTCTCTGACATCATTCTAGCTGTCATTAGATCCTAACATGATTGATCATTGACTTTGTGAATTAGATACAATGGATCAAAATGGATGAGAATCACAAAATTCAGAAGTTTTTGCAATTTGAACTAAAAAAATTAGTATTAGGTATTAACAGTATGAAATTTGGTTCCATAGAGTTTAAAGTTTCGGAGCTTTCCAGGCAACAAACAACAGAAACATAGACTTGGTCACATAGTTTCGGTTTCACCGAAATGTGACTTGGTCTCACCGAAGTTGTTCTCAGAAACCATACAAATCCATTTCGGTGACACCGATAGGAACTTTTCGTTTCATCGAGAAGTCCATTGTGCTGTGGGTGAGCCCACATCGGTGGCGCCAAGATGTTTCGACTCGGTGACTCCGAAACTACATACGGCGGAGACCTAACCCTAAATTTCCTTGTTCGACCTATTCTAAGGAATTTGCTCGTGGATGGAATCATTGCAAAATGTGGAAAGAATAGGAACAAATCCTAATGTGCATGAATTAGAGTTGTGAGTGCATGAGGGGTCAAAGATTTACCCTAGCTTGTCGGATCTTTGCTATGAAAACAACGATGGACAATATCTCCGTCGACGGTGATGGATTCCAGCGGCGAGGGCGCATGAGAGACAATGAAGATCGTCCGACGATGCTAGAGGCGGCAGTAGTGGGGTGCGGGAGTCGTAGGTTTGAAGTAAATTTCAAAGTACGGACCCACGGATTTATATACCACCCTGTGTCGGTGACACTAAGCCAGAAATATCTGTTCCACCGAGATGTGTAACTGATTATTGATCGATCAGTGGTACTGAGGTAGAAAAACAGATCAACCCTAGTGCTTCTATGGAACTTAGTTTGGAGTGTTGGTCACACCGAATAACACTTGGCAGGTTTTGGAAGTCAGCCCTTGTCGAATCGATGGCTCTGAGTGCTCCTCACCCAGGGGGTCCAAAAAGTTCTTGCTCAAATTTTGTGATGAAGCATGAATATAATTTCATACAAGAAATCATAGATATATAGAGGTGGTACCTAGGCATTCTTGTACATCGAATTGGACAGAAGAATGAAACCCAAATGGAACAACAATTGGATGTCCTCGAATGGATAAAAATATGCATACCAATATGCTCACACAATAAGATGTCAAATAAAAGATGTCAAACATGGATAGCTACTCTAGTATCTACCAAGCACTTTGGTGATGATGGAGTCATCTATATATGAGTATATTGACTTTGGATCCATGCGAGAATACTTCATCATAGGTCATACTCATCATTTAAGCACAACTGGGGTTGCCACTTCTACAAAAATATTTTAATGTGGTCACACCTTGTGAGATGCTTTGACCCAAGTCTTAGAGTAAATCTCCCCCTGATAAGACATCCCCACTAAGAGGGAGAAACTAACCTTAGGTTTAGTTGTAGAAGACTTCATGAAGGTCCTTTGTAGGCATTTATATTTTATAGAAATACTTGTACTCTCATTCTTCACTTAAATTTGCTTGAGAGTTAATAAATAGTGATGGTAATATGCATGGGTTAGTAGACTAGTCCAAAATAATAGGTATTTAATGAGTGCATAATCAAAATCTTCATGTAGCACATAAAACAGAAATTGTGAGTTAATGATTTTGATGTAGTAATATGAAAGGGTGTGAGCGCATGGTTGGTGGTTAGTAAAAATATCAATAGTTAAAGGGTGTTAATTTACTGTTCATCTCAATATTGGTTAAGGCATGGTGATGATGTGTGAGCATTCTTATTGCTCGTTGAAATCATAGTGTTGTTTAGGTCGGAGGCGCGCGATGGTTTACTCCTCGCAACCTCCTCTCTAGGGGCATGCGAGTAGTACTTTGCTTCGAGAGAGCTAATAAAACTTTGCAATAAGTATGTGAGTTCTTTACAAATAATGTGAATCCATGGATGTACACACTCTCACCACCTCATATTTGCTATCCTCTTCGGTACCGTGCATTTCCCATTCTTACCCTGAGGATTAGTGCAACCTTCGCCGGTGCATCCAAACCCCGTGACATGATACACTCTGTTGCACATAATCCACCTTATATCTTCCTCAAAACAGCCACCATACCTACCTGTCATGGCATTTGCATAGCCATTCCGAGATATATTTGTAGGAGATATGCCCTAGAGGCAATAATAATTAGTTATTGTCATATTTCCTTGTTCATGATAATTGTTTATTATCCATGCTGTAATTATTGATTGGAAACTCAAATACATGTGTGGATACATAGACAACACAGTGTCCCTAGTATGCCTCTAATAGACTAGCTCATTTATCAAAGATGGTCAAGGTTTCCTAGCCATACACATGAGATGTCATTTCATAACGGGATCACATCATTAGGAGAATAATGTGATGGACAAGACCCAAACTATGAACGTAGCATATGATCGTGTCAGTTTATTGCTATAGTTTTCCACATGTCAAGTATCTATTCCTATGACCATGAGATCATGCAACTCACTGACACCGAAGGAGTACCTTGTGTGTATCAAATGATGCAACGCAACTGGGTGACTATAAAGGTACTCTACAGGTATCTCCGAGGGTGTCTGTTGGGTTGGCTTGAATCAAGACTGGGATTTGTTACTTCGTGTGACGGAGAGGTATTTCAAGGCCCACTCGGTAATAGAACATCGCAATGAGCCTTGCAAGCAAAGTGGCTAAAGATTTAGCCATGGGATATTTTATTACGTAACGAGTAAATAGACTTGCCGGTAATGAGATTGAACTAGGCATAGAGATACCGATGATCGAATCTCGGGCAAGTAACATAACGAAGAACAAAGGGAACTGCATATGGGATTAATTGAATCCTTGACATAGAGGTTCAACCGATATAGATCTTCGTAGAATATGTAGGAAGAAATATGGGATTGGTTATTGATCGTAGAGGTGTGTCGGTCATGTCTACATAGTTCTTGAACCCGCAGGGTCTGTACACTTAATGTTCAGTGACGTTTCGGTAGTATTGAGTTATGTATGTTGGTGACCGAAGGTTGTTCGGAGTCCTGGATGAGATCCCGGACATCGCGAGGAGCTCCAGAATGGTCCAGAGGTAAAGATTTATATATGGGAAATCATATTTTGGCTACAGGAAAAGTTTTGGGGTTTTCTAGTATTAACGGGGAAGCTTCTAGATGGTTCCGGAAACTTCCGTAGGAGTCTGAAAGTCCACCAAGGGTTCCACCACATCCCAAGGGTTTGCATGGGCTGAGGGGGAGGCTACCTAGACTTATTAGGCTAGGCACACAAGTCCCTCAAGGCCGATGTGGCTTGGGAGAGGTGGAAAGTCCACCTAGTTTTGGAAAGGGAGGGAATTAGACTAGGAGTCCAACTCCTCCCCCTTGGCTGCGCCCTAGGGCTTGGAGGGTCTGATTTCCATGCCCCTCCACCTATATATAGAGGGGAGGGGGCACCCCAAGAGCACGCACAAAGACCTTGGTGCCCCTCTATCTCCCTAGATCGTTTTCTCCCCCGTTCGCAATGTCGGTAGCGCTAGGCGTAGCTCTGTCGGGATAGCACCGCCACCACCGCCACCATGCCATCGTGTTGCCAGAGAACTCATCTACTACTATGACCTCGCTCGCTGGATCGAGGGGGCGGAGACGTCATCGATCTGTATGTGTGCTGAACGCAGAGGTGCCGTCTATTCGGTGATAGATCAGGACGGATCATGGTTGGATCGCGGGACGGATTGCGAGTTCGATCGCAAAGACGTTCGACTACATCAACCACGTTTCTTAATGCTTCCTGCTTAGCGATCTACAAGGGTATGTGTATATAATCTCTCCTCTTGTAGGTGCTCATCTCCATGGATATATCTTGTGTGTGCGTAGGAATTTTTTTGTTTCCCATGCAATGTTCCTCATCAGTGGCATCATGAGCCAGGTCTATGCATAGATGAGATCACGAGTAGAACACAAAGGAGTTTGTGGGCATTGATGCTTATGTTTATTCCTCCCTTGGTCTTTTCTTGATTCGGCGGTATTGTGGGATGAAGCGTCCCGGACCAACCTTACTCGTATGCTTACGAGAGACTGGTTCCATCGACTGACATGTGACTTTGTTGCATAAAGATGGTTGGCGGGTGTCTGTCTCTCTAATACGTCTTCAACGTATCTATACTTTTTTATGATGGCATGCTATTATATTATCTATTTTGGATGTTTAATATGCATTTATATGCTATTTTATATTATTTTTGGGACTAACCTATTAATCTAGGGCCAAGTGCGAGTTTTTGTTTTTTCCTTGTTTTTGAGTTTTGCACATATGGGATATTAAACGAAGTCCATATGGAATAAAACCTTCAGAAGGAATTTTTTTGGAAGGAAACAAGTCATCCAAGCTTGGAGTGCACGGCAGGGGAGGAGCCAGGGCGCCACAAGCCTGCTAGGCGCGGCCCCTCTGGCCACGCCTAACAGGCTTGTCGCTACCTGGCAGGTCTCCCAACCCTAATTCTTGGCCTATAAATACCCAAATATTCCCCCAACATAAAAAAGGGCCACGCAAATACTTTTCCGCCGGCGGAAGCATCCGTTCCCGAGAGATCCAATCTTGGGGCCTTCTCTGGTAATTTGCCGGAGGGGGAATCAATCACGGAGGGCATCTACATCAGCTCCATTGCCCCTCCGATGATGCGTGAGTAGTCCACCACAGACCTACGGGTCCTTAGCTAGTAGCTAGATGGCTTATTCTCTCTCTTTGATTTCAATACCATGTTGTTCATGATCTTCATGTAGATCTATCCGATGTAATCCACTTTTGTGGTGTGTTTGTCAAGATTCGATGAATTGTGAGTTTATGTTCAGATTATCCGTGAATCTTATTTGAATCTCCTCGGTATTCTTATTTGCAGGATTTGATATCCTTGCAAGTCACTTCGAGTTATTTGTTTGGTTTGGCCAACTAAATTAGTAATTCTTGCAATGGGAGAAGTGCTTGGTTTTGGGTTCACTCTTGCGGTGTCCTCACCCAGTGACATAGTAGGGGTAGCGAGGCACGTGTTGTATTGTTTCCATCAAGGGTAACAGGATGGGGTTTTCATCATATTGCTTGAGTTTATCCCTCTACGTCATGTCATCTTTCTTAATGCGTTACTCTATTCTTCATGAATTTAATACTCTAGATGCAGGCAGGAGTCGGTCGATGTGTGGAGTAATAGTAGTAGATGCAGAATCATTTCAGTCTACTTGACATGGACGTGATGCCTATATGCATGATCATTGCCTTGGATAAGTATATGATTATTCGCTTTTCTATCAATTTCTTGATAGTAATTTGTCTACCCACCATGATATTTGCCTTCAAGAGAGAAGCCTCTAGTGAAATCTATGGCCCCCGAGTCTATTTTCAATCATATACTTTCAGATCTATAAATCAAAAATACCAAAAATACCTTGCTGCAATTTATTTATCTTTTACTTTCCGCACTCGTTTACATCTTTCTCTTTCATATCTAATCCTTGCAAATAACCGTGAAGGGATTGACAACCCCTTTATAGAGTTGGGTGCAAGAGTTTGATTGTTTGTGTAGGTGCATCCATTGGTGACTTGCTTGTCCCTCCTACTGGATTGATACCTTGGTTCTCAACAACTGAGGTAAATACTTATCTACTTCGCTGCATCGCCCTTTCCTCTTCAAGGGAAAACCAATGCAAGCTCAAGAGGTAGCAAGAAGGATTTTTGGCGTCGTTGCCGGGGAGGATACACATCAAGCCTACCAAGTACCCATCACAAACTCATCTCTTGCATTTACATTATTTGCCATTTGCCTCTTGTTTTTCTCTCCCCCACTTCTAAAATGATTTTCAGAAAGTACCAAAAAGATTTCCCTTTTATTCGCCCTTCTTCCGTTCGCCTTTTCGTTGCTATGTTTGCTTGTGTTGCCATGTGCCTTCTATTTGCTTGCATCTTCTCTTGCGCAAAATCTATTGATATGGATCCTCATCTAGTTGCTAATCTTTTGAAAATACCAAATTATGATGAACCAATTGCTAGTGACTTGAGTGCACTTGATTATCTCTATGAAGTTTTGCTTGAAAATCATGAAATATTTGATGAAGTGTTGAAAGAATAAAACTATAAGGTGATTCATGACATGTTGTTAGTATGAATTATCTGAATATTCATGATGCTAATGATATGCAAAACCACAAGCTTGGGGACGCTATGCTTGATGAAGATGAATTTTTTTTGTTCCCCAAGTTTTGATGATGACATGTATGCTATAATTGATCATGAAAAGAATAATTTATTTGATAGTTATATTGTGAGATTCCTTCATGATGCTATTGAAAATTATTATGAAGGAAGAACATAGGCTTGTAGGAATTGCAATAATATCAAGTTTCCTCTCTATGTGTTCAAAGTTTTGAAGTCATGCTTGTTTTGCCTTCCTATGCTAGTTGATTCTAGTTCCTATAAATTGTTTGTTCAAAAAATACCTATGCATAGGAAGTGGGTTAGAATTAAATGTGTTTTTAATGATATTCATGATGCTCTTTTGCATATCTCAATTACTACTTTTTATATGAGCATCCTTGAAATCATTATGCCTACCTAGGGGCGTTAAACAATAACGCTTGTTGGGAGGCAACCCAATTTTATTTTTGTGTTCTGTTTTGATTCTCTTTTTGAGTGTTTCCCACATTATTACTTCTGTAGTAATTGTGTTTTAGTGTTTTCATTAGTGTTTGAGCCAAGTAAAACCTTTGGGGTGATCTATGGTAGTTGTTGATTTGATCTTGCTGAAAACAGAAACTTTTGTGCTCAGTCTAGGAATTTTCTAATTTTTTTAGAGAGTTGAATTGATATGAAATTTTTATACAATATTTATATATAAATGTAACAGATTTTACTAATTTTTCATAATTATTTGACTTACAAAACTATACGAAGTTTTCAGTTTTCTACAGACTGTTCTGTTCTTTGACAGATTCTGTTTTCTTTGAGTTGTTTATGAATCTATGGATTGTATCATGTGGTATGAGCCATGGAGAAGTTATATTAAAGTAGATATAACACCAATATAAATAAATAATGAGTTTACAACAATACCTAAAGTGGTGATTTACTTTCTTATACTAACGGATCTCACGAGTTTTCTATTAAGTTTTGTGTTGTGAAGTTTTCAAGTTTTGGGTAAAGATTTGATGGACTATGGAATAAGGAGTGGCAAGAGCATAAGCTTGGGGATTCCCAAGGCATCCCAAGTCATTTTCAAGGATTACAAATAGCCTAAGCTTGGGGATGCCCCGGAAGGCATCCCCTCTTTCGTCTTCAATCCATCGGTAAATTTACTTGAGGCTATATTTTTATTCACCGCATGATATGTGTTTTGCTTGGAGCATCTTGTATGATATGATTCTTTGCTTGTTAGTTTCCCAGAATCATCCTTGCTGCACACATATTTTGAGAGATACACGCTGAATCATGAATTTATTAGAATACTCTATGTGCTTCACTTGTATCTTTTGAGTTGGGCAATTTTTCTCTATGTGCTTCACTTATATCTTTTAGAGCACGGTGGTGTTTGCGTTTTATATAAATACTTGTACTCTCATACCTCACTTATATTATTTTGAGAGTTTATAAAAACAGCATGGCAATTGTTCTAGGTTATGAATTTAGTCCTAATATGATAGGCATCCAAAAGGGATGTAATAAAAACTTCCATATTAAGTGCATTAAGTATTTATGAGAAGTTTGATTCCTTGGATAAAGTTTTGAGATATAAACATGGTAATGTTAAGAGACATGTTAGGAGGCAAATTGTGATTTGGTAAAAATACTTGCGTAAAGGTTTGTGATTCCCATAGCATGCACGTATGGTGAACCATTATGAAAGGAAGTCGGAGCATGACTTGTTTATAGATTGTCGACCTTTGTGTGAGGGTCGGGGGCGCTCGATGGTTTAACTCCTACCAACCTCCCCCTAGGAGCATGCGTTTAATGCTTTGCTTCAATGACTACTATACTTTTGCAATAAGTTAGTGAGTTCTTTATGAATAATGTTGAGTCCATGGATTATACACACTCTCACCCTTTCACCTTTGCTAGCCTCTCTATTACCGCACAACTTTCGCCAGTATACCATATACCTTCCTCAAAACAGTCACCATACACCTTCCTCAAAACAGCCACCATATACCTTCCTCAAAACAGCCACAATATACTTTCCTCAAAACAGCCACCATACCTACCTATTATGGCATTTCCATAGCCATTCCGAGATATATTGCCATGCAACTTCCACCGTTTCCTTTTATGACATGCACCATCACTTCCATATTGCATATAGTTTCATATTTTTTCATAAGTATCGAGTTGTAATTTTCTTTTGAGTTGTAAGTAAATAAAAGTGTGATGATTTTCATTATTAGAGCATGTCCCATGTTAGGAAAGGATGATGGAAGCTATGATTCCCTCACAAGTGGGGATGAGATTGCAGACTAAATAAAAAAATGAATAAAAGAGGCCTTAGATGCCCACATAAAAATATAACAAAAATGAAAAAATGAGAGAAAAGAGAGAAGAAACATTGCTACTACCTTTTTTCCACACTTGTGATTCAAAGTAGCACCATTATCTTCATGATGGAGAGTCCCTTATTTTGTCACTTTCATATAGCTAGTGGAATTTTTGTTCATGATGCACGTCCACTTAGTTCCTTTTTGAGCTTTCATACACTTATAGCTCTAGTGCATCCGTTGCATGGCAATCCCTACTCACTCACATTGATATCTATTTATGGGCATCTCCATAGCCCGTTGATACGCCTAGTTGATGTGAGACTTTCTTCTACCTTCCCTTGACAACCTCCACCATACTCTATTCCACCTATAGTGCTATATCCATGGCTCGTGCTCATGTATTGCATGAGTGTTAAATTTTTTTGAGAAAATAAAGGTGTGAAAACAATTGCTTGACTTTTCATCGGGGTTGTGCATGATATAAATACTTCGCGTGGGGAAGATGGAGCATAGCTAGACCATATGATATTGTAGGGATAACTTTCTTTTGCCATTATATTTTGAAGAGATACAATTGCTTTGCTAGTATGCTTGAAATGTTATTGTTCCTATATCAATATTAAGCTTTTGTTTTGAGTCTTACGACTCTGAATATTCATGCCACAATAAATAATATTACATGGATAAATATGTTAGGTAGCACTCCACATCAAAATTTATGTTTTTCTCATTTACCTACGCGAGGACGAGTAGGAAATAAGCTTGGAGATGCTGATACGTCTCCAACGTATCTATAATTTTTGATGATGGCATGCTATTATATTATCTGTTTCGGATGTTTTATATGCATTAATATGCTATTTTATATTATTCTAGAGCCTAGTGCTAGTTTCTGTTTTTTCCTTGTTTTTTAGTTTTGTAGATATGGGAAATATTAAACGGAGTCCAAACGGAATAAAACCTTCGGAAGGATTTTTTTGGAAGGAAACAAGTCATCCAAGCTTGGAGTGCATGGCAGGGGAGGAGCCAGGGCGCCACAAGCCTGCTAGGCGCGGCCCCCCTAGCCACACCTAGCAGGCTTGTCGCTCCCTGGCAGGTCTCCTAACCCTAATTCTTGGCCTATAAATACCCAAATATTTCCCCAGCATCAACAAGGGCCACGCAAATACTTTTCCGCCGCCGGAAGCCTCTGTTCCCAAGAGATCCAACCTTTGGTCCTTCTCCGGTAATCTGCCTGAGGGGGAATCGATCACGAAGGGCATCTACATCAACTCCATTGCCCCTCCGATGATGCGTGGGTAGTCCACCATAGACCTACGGGTCCATAGCTAGTAGTTAGTGGCTTCTTCTCTCTCTTTGATCTTCAATACCATGTTCTTCATGATCTTCATGGAGATCTATCCGATGTAATCCTATTTTGTGTTGTGTTTGTCAATATCCGATGAATTGTGAGTTTATGTTCAGATTATCCATGAATCTTATTTGAATCTCCTCTCAATTCTTATTTGCATGATTTCATATCCTTGCAAGTCTCTTCAAGTTATTTGATTGGTTTGGACAACTAGATTGGTAATTCTTGCAATGGGAGAAGTGCTTGGTTTTGGGTTCAATCTTGTTGTGTCCTCACCCAGTGACATAGTAGGGGTAGCGAGGCACGTATTGTATTGTTGCCATCAAGGGTAACAAGATGGGGGTTTCATCATATTGCTTGAGTTTATCCCTCTACATCATGTCATCTTTCTTAATGTGTTACTCTGTTCTTCATGAACTTAATAATCTAGATGTAGGCAGGAGTCAGTCGATGTGTGGAGTAGTAGTAGTAGATGCAAAATCGTTTCGGTCTACTTGACACATACGTGATGCCTATATGCATGATCATTGCCATGGATAACTGTATGATTATTCTCTTTTCTATCAATTGCTTGACAATAATTTGTTTACACACCATGATATTTGCCTTCAAGAGAGAAGCCTCTAGTGAAATCTATGGCCCCCGGGTCTATTTTCCATCATATACTTTCAGATCTATAAATAAAAATACCAAAAATACCTTGCTGCAATCTATTTATCTTTTACTTTCCACACTCGTTTACATCTATCTCTTTCAGATCTAATCCTTGCAAATAACCGTGAAGGGATTGCCAACCCCTTTATAGCATTGGGTGCAAGAGTTTGATGGTTTGTGTAGGTGCATCCATTGGTGACTTGCTTGTTGCTCCTACTAGATTGATACCTTGGTTCTCAACAACTGAGGGAAATACTTATCTACTTCTTTGCATCACCCTTTCCTCTTCAAGGGAAAACCAACGCAAGCTCAAGAGGTAGCACTCCCCTACTCTAGTTGGATCAGATTCGACAAAGGCAGTCCTTGAGAAGGTTGAAAAGCAATTTGTGTATCACCGTTGTGGTTTTTGTGTAGGTAAGAATCGTTCTTGCTAGATACCTGTAGCAGCCACGTAAAACATGCAACAACAATTAGATGATGTCTAACTTGTTTTTGTAGCGTATGTTGTGATGTGATACGGCCAATTTCATGATCAGAAATATGTGATGTATGAGATGATCATGTTTCGTATATAATATGACGACTTGCATGTCGATGAGTATGAGAACCGGCGAGATCCATAGGGTTGGCTTTAATTTATTTTCGCATTTTTTGCTTTACTTTATTGCTATGAGTTAGCAATAGCCATATAAGCAACATTTGGCGCATCAACCTCATGGCGGCACGTTGATGGAGATCAAGATGATGGAGATCATGGTGTCATGCCGGTGATGATGGAGATCATGTCGGTGCTTTGGATATGGAGATCAAAAGCACATGTTCATGACCATATCATGTCACTTATGATTTGCATGTGATGTTAATCCTTTTATACACCTTGTTTTTCTTAGGATGATGGTATCATTATAAGGTGATCCCTCACTAAAATTTCAAGATAAAGTTGTGTTCTCCCCCCGGTGTGCACCGTTGCAAAAGTTCGTTGTTTCGAGACACCACGTGATGATCGGGTGTGATAGACTCTACGTTCACATACAAAGGTGCAAGCCAGTGCTGCACATGTGGAACGCTCGGGTTAAACTTGGCGAGCCTAGCATGTACAGACATGGCCTCGGAACACAAGAGACCGAAAGGTCGAACATGAGTCATATAGTAGATATGATCAACATGGAGGTCTTCACCATTGAAACCACCTCATCTCGCGTGATGATCGGACTTGGGTTGGTGGATTTGGATCATGACACACTTAGACAACCTGAGGGATGTTGATTTGAGTGGGAGTTCTTTAGTAATATGATTAATTGAACTCATTATCATGAACATAGTCAAAATGGCTTTGCAAATTATGTTGTAGATCACTAGCTCGCACTGTAGCTCCCTTGAATTTTGATACGTTCCTAGAGAAAAAGTAAGTTGAAAGATGGTAGTAGCAATTATGCGGATTGGGCCCGTAAACAGAGGATTGTCCTCATTGCTGCACAAAAGGCTTATGCCCTTGATGCACTGCTCGGTGCGCCACCCCCTCTAGTGTCTTCTGTTGATGTTGTGAACATCTGACAGACACGTTCTGATGAGTACTTGATAGGTCAGTGCATCATGCATTACAGCTAAGAATTTAGGCTCAAAATACATTTTGAACTTCATGGCGCATATATGATGTTCCAAGAGCTAAAATTGGATTTCAGGCTCGTGCCCGTGTTGAGAGGTATGAGACCTCCAACATTATTCTTTGCCTGCAAGATGACGGAGCATAGCTCAATCAGTGAGCATGTGCTCAGATTGTCTGGGTGCTACAATCGCTTGAATTGAGTGGGACTTAATCTTCTAGATAAGACAGTGATTGATATAGTTCTCCAAGTCACTGCCAGCAAGCTGCTAGAGCTTCATGATGAACTATAAATATGCCAGGGATGGAAATGATGGTCCCTGAGCTATTCGCGATGTTTGAAACCGCGAAGATAGAAATCAAGAAAGAGCATCAAATGTTGATGGTTAGTAAAACCACTAGTTACGAGAAAGGCAAGGGCAACATGGGAAACTTCATGGATGACAAGCCAGTTGCCACTCTAGTGAAGAGACCCGAGGTTGAACCCATATCCGAGACTAAGTGCTTCTATAATAAGGGGAACGGTCACTGGTAGCGGAACTGCCCCAGATCACTATTTAAGAATTCATCTGATTAATCAGTTAATTGGCAAGTTAATCGCTACTCATCGGGTGACCGAATCGAATAACACCTATTCATCACGTTAACTTGTAAAACCAATTAAATTGTTTGTCAGAATGATTAATCGATTGTCAGGCCGATTAATAATTGTTGGCATGCTAACTCGTAGGCAAATAAAGCCCGGTTATTTGGCCTATAACCCCTCCTAACCCATCCTTCTCCTAAATAGCTAGGGTTTATCCCTCCACCCGCCGTCCTTCTCCTGTCATCCCATCCCGACCTAGATGACGGCTGGCCAAGTCCTCGTTGGCGCGTTGCCACTTCCCCTCCTTACATGTGTGTCTTCGTTCTCTCTTCTCCCTATGCGCGCCACTACTTCCCCTCCTCCTTCAAGACCTATCACCTCTGGCAACCAACCCGGTCAGATGCCCTACACGACCGCCGCCAGCTTTCCTTTGTTTGTTGCCGTTGAGGGGCCACAATATATCGAAGTTGCATCCCAGAAATTAGCAAAAAGTGGTGTTTACTTGTCGTATACATGTATTTTGATGATTTTTATGCCCACATGGATTATTATTGTTGTATACAGGTTTGCCATCTATTTAGAAAAGAAAATGATGTCATTTGCTTCATATTTGCAATGTAAAAAATCTCCATATAAAATTTGTTTCTATTGAGTTGAAAATTACATCGATTAATGGTTGACCGATTAATCCAGTTAAGATGACGATTCAGTGATTAATCACTGCTCCCAAGCCGAGCGAGCAGCTACCAGTTACCGATTTCCTCAACATTGCCCTAGATACCTGGCAGATAAGATGGCTAGCAACGTTAACAAAAGTATATTTGATATACGTGTTATTGATGTGTACCTTGCTAGTACTCCTAGTAGCACATGGATATTAGATACTGGTTCGGTTGCTAATATTAGTAACTCAAAGTAAAAGCTACTGAATATACGGAGACTAGCTGAGGGCGAGGTGACGATGTGTTTTGAAAGTGTTTCCAAGGTTGATGTGATCACCATCGCACGCTCCCTCTTCCTTCGGGATTAGTGTTAAACCTGAATAAATATTATTTTGTGTTTGCATAGAGCATGAACATGATTAGATCGTGTTTATCGCAATACAGTTATTCATTTAAGTCACAAAATAATGGTTATTATGTTTACATGAATAATACATTCAATGGTCATGCACCCAATGTGAATGGTTTATTGAATCTCGATCGTAGTGATACAAATGTTCATAATATTGATGCCAAACGATGAAAAGTTAATAATGATAGTACCACATAATTATGGCACTGCCGCTAAATGTCATATTGGTGTAAAGCGCATGAAGAAACTCCATGCTGATGGATCTTTGGACTCGCTCGATTTCGAATTGGTTGAGACATGCGGACCACGCCTCATGGACAAGATGACTAAGACCCCATTTTCCGGTATGATGGAGCGAGCAACTAACTTATTGGAAATGATACATGTTGATGTATGCGGCCCAATGAGTGTTGTAGCGTGTGGTGGATATCGTTATTTTCTTACCTTCACTCATGATTTGAGTAGATATGGGTATATTTACTTAAATGAAACACAAGTCTGAAACGTTTGAAAAATTCAAGCAAATTCAGAGTGAAGTTTGAGATCATCATGAGAAGAAGATAAAATGTCTACGACATGATCGTGGAGGTGAATATCTGAGTTACGAGTTTGGTATGCAACTTAAGCCAAAGTGAAAATTGTTTCACAACTCACGCCACTTGGAATACCATAGCGTAATGGTGTGTCCGAACGTCGTAGTCATGCTCTATTGGATATGGTGCGTACTATGATGTCTCTTATCGTTTTGCCACTATCATTTTGGGGTTATGCATTAGAGACAACTACATTCACTTTAAATGGGGCACCATCTAAATCCATTGAGATGACACCGTATGAATTATGGTTTGGCAGAAACCTAAGCTGTCATTTCTCACAGTTTGGGAATGCGGCGCTTATGTCTGGTAAGCTCAAACTCAAAGCGGAAAGGTGCATCCTCATAGGATACCCTGAGGAAAAATTTGGGTATACCTTCTATCTCAGATCCGAGGGCAAAGTGTTTGTTACTAAAAATGGGTCCTTTCTCGAGAAAGAGTTTATCTTGAAAGAATTGAGTGGGAGGAAAGTAGAGCTTGATGAGGTTGTTGAACCGTCAGTTCAGTTGGATAGTAGCACGATGCATAAAGATGTTTCTACGATGCCTACACCAAGTGAAGAGGAAGCAAATGATGATGATCATGAAGCTTCGGATCAAGTTACTACAGAACCTCGTAGGTCGATAAGGACTCGTACCGCCCTTGAGTGGTACGTCAATCCTGTCTTGGAGGTCATGTTGTTAGACAACAGTGAACCTACGAGCTATGAAGAAGCGATGGTGGGCCCGTATTCCAACAAATGTCTAGGAGCCATGAAATCCGAGAAAGGATCTAAGTATGAAAACTGAGGATGGACTTTGGTAGACTTGCCCGTTGAACAACGAGCCGTTGAGTACAAATGGACCTTTAAGAAGAAGATAGACGTTGATGGTAAATGTCACCATTATAAAGCTTGACTTGTCACAAAGAAGTTACTGACAAGTTCAAGGAGTTGACCATGATGAGACTTTCTCATCCGTAGCGATGCTAAAGTTTGTTGGAATTATGTTAAAAGTTGCTGCATTTTTCGATTATGAAATCTGCCAGATGGATGTCAAAACATCATTTCCTTAACGGTTTCCTTGAGGAGAGGTTGTATTTGATACAACTAGAAGGTTTTGTCAGTCCTAAGGCTGCTAAAAGGTGTGCAAGCTCCAGCAGTCCTTCTATGGGCTGGAGCAAGCATCTCGGAGTTGGAATATATGCTTTGATGAGGTGGTCAAAGTTTTTGGGTTTATACAACGTTTATTAGAAACTTGTATTTACAAGAAAGTTAGTGGGAGCACTATAGAGTTTCTGATAAGTATATGTGGATGACATATTGTTGATCGGAAATGATGTAGAATTTTTGGAAAGCATAAAGGGTTGTTTTAAAGGAGTTTTTCAAAGGAAGACCTAGAATGAAGCTACTTAAATATTGGGCATCAGGATCTATAGAGATATATCAAGACATCTGATAAGACTTTCAATGAGTACATACCTTGACTAGATTTTGAAAGAGTTCAAAATGGATCAGTAAAGAAAGAGTTCTTGCCCAATTTGTAAGGTGTGAAGTTGAGTGAGACTCAAAGCTCGACCAAGGCAGAAGACAAAAAAAGGATGAAGGTTGTCCCCTTTGCCTTATCCATAGGCTCTATATACTATGCCATGCTATGTACCGCACCTGGTGTGTGCCTTGACATGAGTCTGTCAAGGGGTACAAGAGTGGTCCAAGAGTGGATCACTGGATAGTGGTCAAAATTATCCTTAGTAAGGACAGGACTAAGGAAATGTTTCTCGATTATGGAGGTGATAAAGAGTTTGTATGTAACCCCTTGTTACGCCTGGTGAGATCTAGACTGGCCCCACAGACCAACACTAGTCTTTCCTGCACACTTTGTCCTCACTCATGCGCACCCAGGAGAAACTTTCGTGCCGGTCAACATCCTACAATCGCTCCAAGCCAAACGCACTTAACTTTGGAGTTATTTTCGAATGGGCTCCCAGAAAAGAAGGAATTCCTTTTTGATATGAGTAGTCAATCATTCCTATTAAGCCAGGTTCTCACATACACCCCCACTCAAAGGAATTGACGTCCTCGTCGGCCCATCAATAACGTTCCCTTTTTGCACACGTATGCGTCTCCAGTCTGGCACATCTGCCATGTCGTGTGCCACAACGGGCCACACGCGTGATGCGCCGCATGCCCGTTTTCCTAACCTGCGCATGCCCGTGTAACCTCAAGGGTAGGCTCTGATACCAATTGTAACACCCCATTACGCCTGACGAGATCTAGACTAGCCCCACAGACCAACACTAGTCTTTACTATGCACTTTGTCTTCACTCATGCACACCAGGGAGCAACTTCCCGGTTGGCCACCCATCCTAGAATCGCTCCAAGCCAAGCACGCTTAACTTTGGAGTTATTTTCAAATGGGCTGGAAAAGAAGGAATTCCTTGTTGATATGAGTAGTCTATAATTCCTATTAAGCCAGGCTCTCACATCGTCGTAAAGGGTTACATCGATGCAAGCTTTGACACCAATCTGGATGACTCTGAGTAGCAATCCGGATATGCATAGTGGAGCAGCCATTTGGAATAGCTCCAAGTGGAGCATAGTAGCAGCATCTACAGTATGGCATAGAGATTTGTAAAGTACACACGGATGTGAATGTTGTAGACCCGTTGACTAGAACCTCTCTCACAAGCAAAACATGATCAAACCCCATAACCCATTGGGTGTAAATCACATGGTGATGTGAACTAGATTATTGACTCTAGTGCAAGTGGGAGACTGTTGGAAATATGCTCTAGAGGCAATAATAATTAGTTATTGTCATATTTTCTTGTTCATGATAATCATTTATTGTCCATGCTATAATTGTATTGATTGGGAACTCAAATACATGTGTGGGTACATAGACAACAAAATGTCCCTAGTATGCCTCTAATAGACTAGCTCGTTGATCAAAGATGGTCAAGGTTTTCTAGCCATAGACATGAGATGTCATTTGATAAAGGGATCACATCATTAGGAGAATGATGTGATGGACAATACCAAAACTATGAACGTAGCCTATGATCGTGTCAGCTTATTGCTATAGTTTTCTGCATGTCTACTATCTGTTACTAAGTATGTCATCAATGAAGACGACAACAAACTTGTCCAAGTACTCCATGAAGACCTTGTTCATGAGGTACATGAAGTAGGTAGGGGCATTGGTTAACCCAAATGACATGACAGTGTATTCATACTGGCCATACTGGGTTACAAACACCATCTTCGGAATGTCTTGGGGTCTGATCTTCAGCTGGTAGTACCCATACCTAAGGTCGATCTTGGAGAACACCATGGCTCCGTTGAACTGATCGAACAGGTCCTCAATCTTGGGGAGTGGGTACTTTTTCTTTATTGTGACTTCATTGAGAGAATGGTAATCGACACAGATTCTGATAGTTCCATCCCTCTTTGACACAAACAGAACAGGCGATCCCCAAGGAGAGGCACTAGGGCGAATGAATCCTTTTCTTAGCTGCTCTGCCAGTTGGTTCTTCAATTCAGCCAACTCTTCAGATCACATCCTATAGGGCTTCTTAAAGATGGGCCTTGATCCTGGCATTAGCTCAATGATGAACTTAATGTCGTGGTCAGGAGGCATCCTAGGCAGCTCATCCGGAAATACATCCGTGTATTCACATACCACTGGTACATGATCCAACTCAATTCCCGATAGACAATTAGCCTGAGGTGCTTGAGTGGAGGCAAGGTTGGGAACATACTTGACTTCCACTCCTTGTCTATTGATCATGGTAACAATCCTCTTGGCACAGCCTAACAAGCCTTGGTGCTTGGTTAACCAGTCCATGCCTAGGATCACATCCAAGCTTTCTGACTTGAGGATGATGAGGTCTTCTAGAAAATTGACCCTATTGATGTTAATCTCAACACCCTTACAACCTATCCCAGACATCATAACTGATCCCGGGGTTTGTATCAACATACGACTACCCAGGGGTGTAGGCTTCATGCCACTCGCTAGTGCAAACTTTTGGGTGACAAAAGAATGTGAAGCTCCACAATCAAACAATACTGTTACTGGGGTTGAGTTGACGAGGAATGTACCCAGTATAATGTCAGGGTCTTCCTGGGCTTCCTCAGCGGTTATGTGATTCACACGACCCTTGACATTCTTGGGCTGGTTGCGGGGAATGGGGTTCCTTGGTGGTGCTCCATGGCCTTGACCTTGGTTTGGCACATTGGGGCGCGGTGCATCTGGCTTCTTGTTAGGGCATAATTTGGAGATGTGTCCAGGCTGACCACATCCAAAACAAGTGACTTGCATAGGGTTGTTGTTGTAGCTCCCACCGTTGTTGTTGTTATTGGGGTTGTTGTAAACCGGCCTGGGATTGGCATACTACAGAGGCTGGTAGCTCGGACGAGGCGCATGAGGTCTAGCCTGTTGTGGCTGATAGGTTGGCTTGGCTGCCAAGGGCGAGGCTTCTGGTTGCTAGAGCTGCCCTTGCTGATCATCTTGCGCTTGCGAGTGTCGTCTATGGCATGACGCTTGTCTTCTAGCATGAGGGCCTTGTTCACCAGGTCGAAGAAGGTACGACAGTCACAGACAATGAGCTGATACTACAGGGTTTGCTGAAGTCCTTCCATGAAGCATTCCTTCTTTGCAGCCTCCGTGTTGACATCTTCAGGTGCATACCTTGACAACAGGTTGAACTTCTGCAGGCACTCCTTGACAGAGCCACTTCCTTGATTCAGAGCTCGAAATTCTCTCTTCTTCATATCCATGATCCTAGAAGGAATGTGGGCCGTGTAGAATCCTTCCTTGAAGTCATCCCAAGTGATCAAACGATCGCCTTGCATGACCTTAAATCCATCCCACCATGCTCTGGCGGTACCTCCGAGGTAGTGTGAGGCATAAAGCACCTTCTCACGATCCTCATTGCAATTGACCAGTGCAAGGAGGTCCTCGATGCTGTGGATCCAGTCGTCAGCATCCAAGGGTTCAACAGTCTTAGTGAAGGTTGGGGTCGAAATCCTCATGAACTTAGACAGAGTGGTGCGGCCATTGTCGTTCCTGCCTTGATGCTGGTTGTTCACAAGGACCCGAGCCATCTGCTGAATAGCAGCATTGTTGGCTTGGCGTTCCTCCCGAAGAACTTGGAGAAACCGAGCTATGGTCATGTTCTCCGGTGGAGGTGGCGGCACGGGAATGTCGCCTTGTGGCTGCTCCTGGTGTCCTCCAGCCTGAGCAGCCCCACGAGCTCCTTGTTACTGGCTTGAGTTGTCGGCTTCAGGGTTGGCAAAGAAGCTGTTGTGGGTAGCAGTCACCATCCTGTTTGGAGCAGCCAAGTCAAACAACTAGGATAGACGAGGGGAAAAGCAACAATGGAAAAGCGCGCCTAAGGGGGTTGGTCGAGTGCAAGTGTGGTAAAGTAAAGGTCAAAGGACCAACACATATATTAAGATAAGATAGACGATGTAGTCGCTTACATGTGTGTAAGGCAAAAGCGCGACTTGCATCGGAACACAAACAGCAAAGCAATCAACAAACACACATGGTTTCATATGAACCATTACACGGACTTGACTTCGCATGAGGGGTACATGACCGATCCTACCCTAGGGTTTCTTGGACTCAGGTGGTGGAGTGCTCGGTCTCGTAGACATGCTCCTCTGGGTCTTCCTCCTGTTCATCACCCGAACGAGCATCATTTTTGGTCGAAGGGGTGTGGGAAAGAGGAGGTCCATCCTAACGACGCTTTGTCAGCGGGTCTATGAAGAGCTCATGGTACTCCTTCGCACTCATGCGTCGATGACATGTGGCTACATCTCTAGCTGGGGGTGCTCCTCCTCTGTAAGAGACAGCTGGTCATCCCTCGGTGGATCCATCCTTCTTGATCCTGTCTGGCTTCGTCTTGGCTTGTCGAAGTAGCTCCGGGGTGTGGTGAAGTTCCCCGCGGAGCTTCACGGACCCCTTAATCGAGTGGTGAGCCAGACTGTTGGCGGAGAGGCTGAAGTAGTTCTGGAATCTGAGTGGTGTCCTATCCTCCTTGGATGGAAACAATGTCCAACTCTTGCCGATATCATCCCTCCTTAAGGGTAGATAGCGAGTAGTTGGTTCGTCAGCCATCTCTGGGATGATCCCTCGAAGGTGGATGAGTGCCTTTCGTGGAGCTGTCTCGACTATGAGTGCCAGGGTCTCCATCTGTGGCCCTTCAAAGAACCAACTGGTCGGGAGTCGTTTGCCTTCATGACCACATCAACATGGTACTCCTTCGTGATGGCATCGACCCAGTGCTCGTGCTAGAGGAAAACGGGTGGTCGGCGAAACTTGCACTTCTCCAGGCTATCCCCAAGGAGTAAGTGAAAGCCGGATGTTAGGAGGGCTTCGGGTACGACGACCATCTACAAGGTTTGAAGGGAGGAGAGTCAGCAGAGTGTTGTGTGAAGAATAGAAGAGGTAAATAGTGTAGAACTCCTAAGTATAGGTGTTGGGTGTAGTTTTGGAAACGGTTTTATCCTAACTAACGTCCATGCTAACTAAGGGCTTCCTACAGTCAGGATGGCTCTGATACCAGCTCTATGGGGACCCCGACTCATAAGTCTTGATCACCGAATGCACGTGTATAGTGATCCCAAAGATCAATGCTCACGTAAAACATAGAAGCTGAATAACAAGAGTCTTACATCCTTACATACCGTCTTACACAAATAAAGACCATGGAGGTCAAGTCTTACATATATAGGGCCACAAGTGACAAACACTTAAACATAACAATCAACGGAAATCTTGATCGAAAGCATGAACACATGCCATCTGTCTTAAACCTACAGGCATTTTGATTGGGAAGTGTCCTAATTCGCATGTTCGTCACAAACGAACTCTTTACCGTACTCCTGTTCTTCCATGCCTGGCCAATTAAATAACCAGTGGCAAGCCAATGAGTACTTTGAATGTACTCGCAAGCAACCCATCTTGGAACAAGGCAATAACAATGCATGATAAAGCACTAAGTAGGTAGTTTGCAGAAAGCTAATTTTTTATGCAATGACATGATCCAGTAACCTATGTAAGCATGCATCAACAGTTGACTGATATCCATATGAACAAGTTCCAAATATCATCATAACCAGGGGGTGACCATCTCATGTTCAGTCATCACGTCAAGTCATCTGACTTATCTCAAGTATCCACTCTGTATCATCCACACACGCACACACACTAAGAGTAGTAAACATTTGGATGTAGCATAAGAGTGGTCATCCAACTGTCCTTGACCATGGACACAGCTATTTGAATAGCTTTACACTCTGCAGAGGTTGCACACTTTACCCACAAGACTCGGGGAACTTCCTTGTCATCCACGACTTGCAGTATATTACATACCTAAGGTAATCACCCGAACAATGCCTTTCCCATGGTGATACTAAACAAAGAGTCCACTCATTGGTGCCATCCCTCATGATATACATCACATGTATCATCCATGAGGACACGCAATGGTGTGCCCGATGCCTGTAAAGACAATGCATGGCCTTCCACTCCGGGACAACCCCGTCTGGAGAGTGACCACTTCACTCTCGCCAATGGTAATGCGGGCTGCCTGCTAGCACCAACCATAGTAATCAACAAAGCCCCGTCCCATAAGGGGTATCGCGGTCGTACAGGTAAGGTTGGAATAATGGTCGCAACTTACACCAATCCGTTTTCGAAACCACACACACTCACTTGCTCCGGTACACCACTTCTTTATCAAGTGGCTACCTAGCTCATCAACATCTCCCTTGGGCATTAGTGGCACCTGATGGGGTTTTCGAAAAGTCTTTGAAATCATATTGTTTCCATCACCATGTATCGTCATTTTCTCACGACAAATGCCATGGGTAGGCTTGTCGTAGGTGGTTGGGGCTAGAGGACGTCGACGGGCTCTGGGTGCGAGATTGGGCACAAGCGGTGATGACACACGATGTACCCAGGCCCAGGGCCCTCCGTAGGAGGTAACACCTCTAGTCCTGCTTGGTCTAGTTGGATGGATGGCTGTGTTGACAAGGATGCTCCTAGAGCTGTGTCTAGAGGAGGAGGAAGGAGCAGCCGGCTCGTCTTCCTCTGTTGCTAGAGATAATATGAGAGGAGAGTTCTATGAGGGTGTATGCGAATGATCGTTCGTCCCCATTGCATGGGGGGCTCGGGGGGTTTTATAGGCCAACCCTCGGCTCTGTAATATGTTCTAAAGTACAGGGGTGGGGACCCGACTGGCAGTCTCTCCGGCGAACCAGGGGGTCCCACCCTTTGTGCCGTCTCGTCGTCTGTAGGGTCCATCGGCTGAGCGGTTCCGTCTCCCGTTGGGGCCCGCTAGCCGGCTCTGCGATTGGCCCTCACCCACCTGTCGCGGCACGGGTCGCCCGGGAGGCGTCGCCTAGTGCCAGCCGGCCGAAGTCTTTGGTACGATCGGCCATATTGTAGCCACGCCGGGGCAGGTAATCGAGTGGGCGAGGGCATGTCACCACTGTTTCCTCGTCCGGTCGTGCTCGCTAGGGTCAGCGGCCTAGACGGCCGGACTGTAGCCATGCGCACCCATGCGTCAGCGGCCACTATGGCTATAGTGTCGCCCGTCGCGGCGGTCGTGTCGTGTCGTTGTACCCGTGCATAGAGGGACGGGACATTGCATGTCCATCTCAGGGTCAATGGAGGAGGCAGCCTAGAAGCAGCCGGCCGCGCCCAGCCGGCCGGGGGCCGAGCCGGCTCCTCGATCACCCGTCTGCGTCGTCAGCCGGCGGCACCTCGAGCCGGCCATGATCCAGCCGGTAGTGGGCAGCCGGTCGCTTAGTTTTTCTTAGATGCAGGGGAAAGAACCCCGTGCTTTGGCCTACGCAAGGGTAATAACCCCGTCAGTAGTCTCCGAAGCCGACAGGGGCCGCGTCCGGCAGACGGATGTGAGCCGGCGGCTTCGCCCTAGCGGTACCCGCCTCTGGTGTGAAGCCGAAGGGCCAGCCGGGTCGGCCGTTGGACCCGACGCCTCGGGTTCCGATGCGTCGCCCTGGGACCCGAGTCGGCTCGCCACGCGCCACACGGCGGGTAATGATGTGGCGGGCCCCGCACACGCGGGGAGAAGGGACGTCGGCTTGGGCCTAGCCCTCTAGGCCCCAGGCATAGCCCAGTAGGCCTCGGGGCGCAGGTCAGGATCCTTTGCGCCCCGAAGCGGCCGTTACGGCCTGGGGCCACCCACGCGCATGCGGAGTTTCCAGGGGAGTGGGCGCAATTAATCCCCACGTCCCTCGGTCATGGCCTCCCCATTTAAAAGGGGAGGAAGGGCAGGGGCGGAGATACCCGCATCCCCTTTGCCTCCTCGCTCCTTTCCTCTTCGTCTTCCTTGCTCCCCCCGCGCAACGCCACACCCGAGCTTGCAACCATGCCCGCACGCTGCCCTTTAGCCACAATGGCCGACGGACACGGAGGAAGCTGGGCTGGTTCCTTCATCACTGGGGCAGATATAGCGGAGCTCCACCGCGCGCGCATGCTGCCACCGGTGGAGCGGGTGGTTGCTCGCGCGCTAGGCGACGAGGTGGTGCCGGCACCGTAGCCAGGGGAACATGTCGTCTTCCACTGGCATTTCTCCCGTGGTTTTGGGCTGTCGGTGAGCCACTTTTTCCGTTTTCTCTTAGAAACCTTCAATCTTCAACCGCACCACCTCGGACCCAACGCAATCTTCAATGCCCTTTTCTATCTCAAGGCGCTGAAGAGCAGCGCTTGCGGGGGCATGATGGTGTGCTGCCATGGCACCGCGTGCTTCCCGCCCTTCTCTCTAATCGTGTCCGTCAAGGGATGGCATCAAACGTTCTTCTACATGAAGAACGCCGACCCAAACCTAGACTTCATTCGGCTGCCGCCATTCATCGACACGCAGTCCACCCAAGTGAACTGGCTGGGGGCCGCCCCGCGCGGCATGGCTCTGGTGGAGCTTGGCCGGCTCAGCAGCTGAAGAGCTCCGAGGGGTTGGTCACCACCGATCTGGTAGCGGCCTTCATCTCGTGCCGGGTGCTGCCTCTCCAGCTGAGGCCACACCGGATCTGCCATATGTCCAGCCGCCGGGACCCTTGTCGGCTGTCGACCATCGACCTGACGCCGGCTCAGGTGGCGATGTAGGTGAACGCCCTCACGACGTTCAAGCTGAAGCCCGCGTCATGGACATTTGGCAAGGAGCCATACGACCGCATCAACCGTCCCCCTGGTAAGTCTTCAATGAGTCGGCTTTTCTTCTGTTTGATTCTTTCTAGCCGGTAGTAGGTAGCGGACCTTACTTCGCCGTGCTGACCATAGCTCTTGGTGCGACAGAACACGTCTAACGACACGCACCCTGAAATCTTCAAGGCGGAGTGCGAACACTCCGACTCTGAAGACTACGAGCGGGGAGGCCCACCGGTAGAGGGTGTCGACTCCTCGGGAGGAGTCAACGAGCTGGCAGACCCACGAGCCAGTGACCCCAGCGGAGCCGGTGAGTTCCCTACTGGTCCCTCGATCAGGGACTGGATAGACGATGATGATGATGATGATGTGATGATTCTGAACGCACCTCCCCTCAGCTCGACAGGGCCGGCGGAGCAAGGAGCGGTCGGCTCAAGCCCCGGCGGCCGTATCTGCCGGCCGGGCGAAGAGGCCGGCTTAGGAGGAGCCGATGGCCCCGCCTCCCGTCCATAAACAGGTGAAGGTGGCCACATGGAAGCCACCGGCGCACGCCATGCAGCCTTTGCCCGTCATCGTCGGGTAAGTGCCCCTCCCTTCCTTGCGTGTATTTTCTTCTAGGTCGCGAGCCAACGGGTGATTGATCTTTGTGCACCGCAGGGACCCCATCGAGCTCCACGAGGGGGAGCCGGCAGGGGATCCGATGGATGCCGCCAACCGGCTGGCCCGCGAGCACGCGGCCACCCAACAGGTGGAGGAGAGGAGGCTCGCGGAGCTGCGAGCCTTAAAGTCCGAAACGCGAGGCGCGGCCTCATACTCCAGGACTTCAAGCGGTGGGAGGCAGAGTAGGTCGGTGGATCTCGCACGGGCATCGAACTCGGCGACGGAATCGACCCGTCTGTCTAGGACCCCATTGAGCAAGCCGTGAGGAGCGTCCATGGAGCCGCCTGCGCCTCCGTCCGCGGAGGAGGCAGGCCGAGCGAGGGTGGCAGCAACGGAGTCGGCCCCCGAGGCGACCCGGCCGGAGGTGTTGGTCATGACACCGACCGTGGCCGAGCCGGCCCGGGTCGACGTGCCGGAGGCTCCGGTGGCCTCGGAGGCGGCGTCAGGGGCGGTGCCGGAGGTGGTGGCCATGGAGACGGAGGCGCCATCCATCGCGATCGTCATGTCGGAGCAGCAGGAGGTGGAGGCAGCAACGGCGTCGGGCCAAGGGCCGGCGAGGGAGACACCCGGACCCTCACCGTCCTCAACCCACCCCAACGGTAGGCACTGTGGCAAGCCCGGGAGGCAATGGTGGCCGGGCCCGGAGGACCCGGAGGACCACGCAGGAGGTGCTTTGGGACTACGAGGCGCTGGCGCGCGTCCCAACCCTACCCGCTCCCCCGGCAGGCGGCCCGATCCCCTTGTTTGGGGAGTCGGGGAGTGTTCTGGACCGGTGCCGCCAGGAGCTAGCCCGGTTCACGAAGGTGGCTAATGCCACCCTACAGCGCGTGGTGGTGGTAAGCCCAGTAGTTCTTGTTAAAAATTTCAGTGGGGGCGCGCGAGCGCACCCACTGGGTGTAGCCTTCGAGATGCGGGTCGGCTGACCGGCTGGCGGGCAGCCGGGCTAGATCTCCTTGAGCATGTTTTGACTTTTGGCTCCATGTGACAGGAGGGGAACTCCCTGCGGCAGAAGCTATTCGAGGAGGCGGTCGCCATCCATGACTATGGCAAACATGGCTTCTACCGCCTGGAGGAGGAGCTAGCGCGGGTGCAAGGTAAGTTGAGTGTCGCACGGGGGGGGGGGGGACGTAGCCCCCGCGAGCCGGCTAATGCCTGCCTTTTCTTGCAGGTGATCTGACTGCCCTCCGGGTGGAGAAGACCAGGCTTGTCTCCGAGCGGGATCGGCTGGTGCAAGGCGTCCAGGCGGTCACGCAGGAGAAGGACCGACTGGCTGCACTGCTGGCGAACGGGGAGGCGGCCAGGTCGACTGGCGAAGGAGGTGGCGGCCAAGGAGACAGCCGTTAAGGAGGCGGCTGACGGTGCCCAAAGGACCGCCGCCCTCCAAAATGAGGTGACCCACCTCGAGAGGTCGCTCGAGGAGCTTAAGGGCTCCCTCTCCGAATCGGAGGCGACGCTAGCATCGGAGCAGAGCATGCCGTTCAGGAGCACTGGGAGTACCTCTGTGCGCACGGCTGCACCATCGAGGGGGACACCGCGTGGGATGTGGCGGAGCTTGGGCTCGCCATTGAGAACCGGCTTATCCACCTCGAGCGGAGCATGGAGCGACTGAAGACGGTCGACAAGGAGGTCATCGCCGCCTTGTGGCCGGGCCATGGCGGGGCGCCATAGAACCACGTGTCCTTGTGGCTGGAGCAGGTCGTGGCCCGACTCGAGGCCTGGAAGGTGTCAGCGGCCCGGGCCGGCGCGCAGATGGCGCTCTGGTTCGTCATGTCGTGGTATCACAACGTGGATTTGGGCCGCCTGGCCACCATGCGGGACGAGCCGGCCGAGGAGCGGGAGGCCCATGAGCCTTCCCTTGTCCACCGGGCCAACAAGCTCGCGTCGTACGTCGACGCGGACGAGTTCCTGTCGGCCCTTGGCGAGGACGGTGAGCTAGTGCCAGAAGACTCCTTCGGCATCCCCCAAGACCCAGCGGACGAGGAGGTTGCCGATGAGAGCACCAACTTGAGCGGCGAGACGGTTGGGACCGCGGAGGCCACCTCGAAGGCCAAGGAGGCCGACCCGAAGGCCGCAACCACCTCCAGGATGGGAGTCGAGCCGCCCAGCGATGCGCGGCTAGAGGCACGCCGACTGGCGATGCGCTGGTGGCCTGAGCCCCCAGGCGTTTTCATCTTTCTTTTTCTTTCCTGCAAGTTAGGCTCAAGTCCACCCACTGGGGGTGTAATGTAATGAACCTTGATGGCCGTGGGCCTCTTTTGTCTTTAAAACTCGTACTGTGAATATTTAATGTGTTTGCTTTATTGGCGTGCTTGCTTGTCCTTATCCTTTTTCGCCCTTTTGGTTCTTTCTATTCCTCCCCTTTTTCCCTTTGGTTTCGGCCCCGCCAGCCCGACAGCCGGGAGCCGGTCTATAGCTGGGTCGGGGTGTCCGCCTCGAGGGAGCCGCTTCTGAACTTAGGAACCAGGAGAGCTTTTCAGGATAAGTAGAGTGGCAGAGGCGAGGCAGTTGTCCGGCTGGACCTAGCCGGTATCTCCTTGTGATTGATCTTTCGTGTGAGCTAAGCTTTGCTGCCCCGAGGCCCCATTAGCCGGACAGTCGGGAGCCAGACCTATAGCTAGGAAGGGTGGGAGGGCTTGCTCGGCTCACACTACTTGGCCCATTTTTGAGAGAGGCGACCTAGGACCAGCCGGCGAGCCCCCGGGCCTGGGAGCCGGTAAGTGAGGAAACCTTTGAGGGAAACGAAACAGGGTGTGCCCCAAGAGCCGGCCTGGGGTACCCATTGCATTCATAAGCCCAAAAGGGGAGGGATACGTACATACACTGGTCTTTTCAGCAGTAAAATGGATGGAGGAGCGTCGCGTTCCATGGGCACTCGGTCTCCTCGCCGGAGGCATCTCTTTTGTGCTTCTGCGGCTTCTAGGCGTCTAGTAGGTAGTACGTATTGTTGTGTAGTGCCTTGCTGACAATGAACGGGCCCTCCCATGGGGAGGACAACTTGTGCTGTCCGGTTGTCCGTTGGATCCGCTAAGGACCAGGTCCCCCTTCACGGAAGGAGAGCGGCCGGATCTGCTTGCTGTGGTAGTGCCAGAGCTTCTGCTAGTAGATTGTCGTCCGGCTCAAGGCCAGCTCGCGGGCTTCCCCGAGTAGATCGACGATGTCTTCTCTTGCCTCCTTTGCATCCTCTTTCGTGTATAGGGCGACCCGAGGTGAGTCGAACTCGATGTCGGTGGGGATGATCGCCTCGGACCCGTACACAAGGAAGAAAGGCGTGTAGTCGGTTGATCGGTTGGGGGTGGTCCTGAGACTCCAAAGGACGGCTGACAGCTCGTTGACCCAGCAGCCGGCTGACCTTACCAATGGTGTCACGAGCCGGGGCTTGATGCCAGACAGGATGAGGCCGTTTGCCCTCTCGACCTGGCCGTTAACTATGGATGAACGATGGAGGCCAGGTCGAGCTGGATTCCTTGCTTGGAGCAGAGACGCATGAGTGTGCCCTTGGCGAAGTTCGTGCCGTTGTTAGTGATGGTGCTGCGGGGCACGCCGTAGCGAACCGTGATGTCGTCAATGAACCAGACGGCCATGGGGCCATCTAGCTTCTTGATTGGTCATGCCTCGATCCACTTGGTGAATTTGTCAACAGCCACCAGCAAATGGGTCATGCCATCTCATGCGGTCTTGAAGGGACCCACCATGTCCATCCCCCAGAAGATGAAGGGCCACGAGAGGGGGAAGGTCTGGAGGGCTGACGCCGGCAGGTGGCTCTGCATGCTGAAGCGCTGGCATCCCTTGCACTCGTCGACCAATTTCTTGGCTGCCTCGAGAGTCATGGGCCAATAGAAGCCGTGGCAGAAGGCCTTGGCCACCAGGGTCCTGGAGGCGGCATGATGCCCGCACTCACCCTGGTGGATGTCGAGGAGAATCTTCAGACCCTTTTCTGGCTCGACGCATCAATAGAAGACGCTGGTGGTGCTGCGATGGACGAGCTCGTTGTTGATGATGTTGTATGCCGAGGCCCGGCATTGAATTTGCCTTGCCAAGGCCTTGTCTGGGGGGAGCTCGCCACGTAGAAGGAACGCCAAGATAGGTTGGGCCCATGAGGGAGCCGATACGGGGGTCGGCTCGAGAGCCCCTGGGTCTGGATGATCAGCCCCCGGGACCCTCGCTAGCCCTCGGGGGCCAGCACGGCCGGCTGGCTGGCGACAAGGGCCACAAGTCGGTCGAGTTGTCGGTTCTCCTCGGCGATTTCCAGGGCCTCGGCCAGCCGGTTGCCATCTCGAGCGCACTCGATTAACATATTGTAGTCGCCCGTGATGGTGATGATTCCCTTGGGGCCTGGCATCTTGAGCTTGAGGTAGGCGTAATGGGGGACCACCATGAATTTGACAAGGGCTGGCCGGCCCAACAGCGCGTGGTAGGGGCTTGCGAGGTCCACTACCTCAAACAACACTGGCTCGCGGCGGAAGTGTCCGGGTCCGCCAAAGAGGATGTCGAGCGTGATCTTGCTGACACGGGAGCAAGACTTTCCAGGCACGATGCCATGGAAGACCATCCGGCTCGCCTGTAGGTCTTCTATCTTCAGTCCCAGCTTGTGCATCGTGTCGAGGTATAGGATGTTGATGCTGCTGCCACCATCTACCAGCACCCATGAAAAGTGGTAGGTGCGCTTCTCGGTGGCGATGATGGGGTCGAGGACCAGGGCGTAGCTGTCGGGACTTGGCATCACGGCGGGATGATCTGCCCGGCTCCAAGTGACCGGCTTCTCCGACCAGTGCATGAACTAGAGAGTCGCCGGCATGGTGGCGTTCACCTCGCAATGGATCCGGCGCTGAGCATGTTTGCTCATCTCTTCACTAGTGAAGATGACGTAACAGCTGTTCTGGTTAGGGAACTGGTCGATCAGACAACCGTCATTCTTGTTCGGAGCGGGAGCCAACGCCAGGGCGGTAGCTTGGGCCGGGGCCGGCGCGTGGGCAGGCGACGCGAAAGGAGCCGGAAGGTCGTCCCCTCGGGCCAATCGCTGTGAGAAGCTGCACTGCCGGAGCATGTGTGTAGAGGGTTTGGCCCCTGAGTGGTTTTTGCAGGGGAGGTCGAGCATCTGCTGGAAGGTGAGCTTTGGCTATCAGGCAGCCTTGCTAGTGTGCTGGCGCTAGCTGGAAGGCTGGGCAGCCGGCTCCATCTCCTCAATGGTGTTGAACTACTGGCTCCCGTAGTGGGGATCTGGCTGATCGTTCTTGCGTTTGTTGTTCTATGGCTGCGGGTTGTCGGCAGCCAGCCGGGACGTTGCCGGTGTTGTTGTTGCCTTGGCGGGAGAGGTCGTGTTGACCCGAATGGCTGAATCAGCCATGGCGTACTTGTCCGCCTTGGTCATGAGCTTGGCAAGCGTGGTAGGCTTGGAGGACAAAAGCTTGTGCTTGAGGGGGGTGCCATCTCGACAGCCTTCGATGAAGTACTGTACAGCTTGCACCTCGTGCACCCCCTAGCAGGAGTTGCGAAGCTTGGTCCATCGAGTGAGGTAGTCACGGAGGGACTCATCCGTCCCCTAAACGCACATGGCGAGTTCATGGGGGCGGCCAGGCTGCTTGTAGGTGCCAGTGAAGTTGCGGACAAAGGCGTCTTTGAATTCCGTCCAGGTGTTGATGCTGCCAGCCGCTAGGCTGTTGAGATAGGTGTAGGCCGAGCCGATCACCACGAGGGGAGCGTAGCAAACGGCTACGTGCTTGTTCCCTCTGGTGATGCCGACCGCGGTGGTGTAGTCGATCAACCAGTCCTTGGGCTTGGTGGCCCCGTTGTACTTCGGGGTGTCTCGGGGGAGTGTGAAGCCGGTTGGGAACGGATCATTGCGGATCCGAGGGCCGAAACAGGCCGGGCCAATCTAGCCCTCCTCTTCGAGGAGGGCAGACTGCGCGAGCTGGTCGATGTGGTTGTGGGTGTCGTTCTCGCTGCGGGGACACGTGGCCCGATCCGGGCCGAGAACTCGGCGTGGTTGACAGGCGGAACCGACCGTTTCAGGGGTGGAGTGTGCCCACGGCTGCGCCGGCTGCCGGCGCTTTGTAGTGGCGGCCGCTGCGAGGCGGGTTGTTGGTGCGCCGGTTGTTAATAGCCGACTGCTCACTCCCCGGCAGCTGAGAGGGCCGGGGTTGTTTGTTTCGGCCCGGTGGCCGGAGACGCGAGGGGAACAGGAATGCTGAGCCGGTTGACGGCCCATAGTCCCCGTGCCCTCGCGCTCGAGCCGGGGGCCTCCAGAGGCGGCGCCGGCCGATGCGAGCAGATGCTGCTGTGCGTCAGCAGCGTCAATGAGCTCCTCGATGTGACGCTCGTGAGCAGCACGTTCTTCGCCCTCCAAGGTGGCCAGATCCTCGTAGGCCACCTTGAGGGCTCGCAGGTTGGCTGTGGGGGTGTCGTATACGGGCATTTTTCCACCTAGGATTTCGGCGACCACGCGACCGTGGTCGCGCACAACCCCACGCCGGTTGGGCTCGGTGACAGCCGGAGTGAGACCGTAGGCGGAAGCGTATTCCCGTTGGGCGGCCTCCATGCGGCGCCGTGTGGCCGCAAGGGCGATGGTGTCCTCGAACTAGACTCGGCGAACCGCCTCAAGGTCCGCCACGGCAGCGGCGGGGTTTGCCGTCGGGACGATAGGGTGCTCAAGCCCCGGAGGGCCGCACCAAGCGGGTCGGAGGTGCCGACGCGGGCCGCGGCAGCGGCAGCCTCGGCCCGCGCACGTACGGAGGAGGTGGAGAAGATGATGGCCATTGCCCCCACGCGATTGTGGGAGCCGCTGAACTGGGTCGCAGCAAGTGCGCCCATGACCATCGGTGGATCGGCGCAGACAAGCACCTTCCCGGGGTACTCATCGGCGGCCGGAGCCTCGGCGAGGCTAATCCTGCCGAAGTGCTCGGTAAGCGCGTCGATATCGACCATGAGGTCGATGAAGTCACCCGTAGAGCCTGCCGAATCAAGCCCCACGAGCCCGCGGTTTCGCCTAGACGTGCGACGACGGCGGGGAATGGCGAGGGGTCCCGCCCGGAGCATTAATCCGGCCGGCGTTGCGTAAGGCCCCACGGTGCGCGCCAACTGTCATTTGTTTTCTCACGACAGATGCCATGGGTAGGTTAATCGTAGGTGGTTGGGGCCGGAGGACACCGACGGGCTTCCGGTGCAAGATTGGCCACATGCGGTGATGAGTACCCAGGTTCAGGGCCCTCCGTGCGAGGTAACACCCCTAGTCCTGCTTGTTCTAGTTGGATGGATGGTTGTGTTTACAAGGATGCTCCTAGAGTTGTGTCTAGAGGAGGAGGAAGGAGCAGCTGGCTCGTCTTCCTCCGTTGCTAGAGATGATATGAGAGGAGAGTTCTATGTGGGTGTATGCGAATGATCGTCCGTCCCCTTTGCATGGGGGGCTCGAGGGGTTTTATAGGCCAACCCTCAGCTCTATAATATGTTCTAAAGTACAGGTGTGGGGGGACCCGGCTGGCAGTTTCTCCAGCTGACCAGGGGGTCCCGCCCTTCGTGTTGTCTCGTCATTTGTAGGGTCCACCAGCTGAGCGGCCCCATCTCCCGTTGGGGCCCGCCAGCCGGCTCTGCGATTGCCCCTCGCCCACCTGCGGCGGCACGGGTCGCCCGGGAGGCGTCGCCTAGTGCCAGACGGCCGAAGTCTTCGGTACGGATGGCCTCACTGTAGCCATGTCGGGGCAGGTAATCGAGTGGGCGAGGATGTGCTGGCACTGTTTCCCCATCCGGTTGCGCTCGCCAGGGTCAGTGGCCTGGATGGCCGGACTGTAGCCATGCGCACCCGTGCGTCAGCGGCCACTATGGTTATAGTGTCGCCCGTCGTGGCGGTCGCGTCGTGGCGACGTACCCGCACGTAGAGGGACAAGACATTGCATGTCCGTCTTAGGGTCAACGGAGGAGGCGGCCCAGAAGCAGCCGGCCCCACCCAGCCGTCCGGGGGCCGAGCTGGCTCCTCGATCAGCCGTCCGCGACATCAGCCGAAGGCAACTCGAGTCGGCCATGCTCTAGCCGGCCGTGGGCAGCTAGTTTCTTAGTTTTTCTTCGATGCGGGGGGGGGGAGAACCCCGTTCTTTGGCCTACCCAGGGGTAATAACCCCGTCACCATGCATATTCCCATCCCACTTGCGTAGCACTACTAGTAGCAACCTAACTATTCCCACCCACACAACCCTCATAAGGAGGTAGGGTCATGCACGATGCAAGTATCAACAAGAAAGTATTGGAGGCATCCCACCGAAGGGGAATACCACATCATCATGATCAATGCAATGAAATAAAGTGATATATGCCATGCAATAAACGTTTTATAGTCATGGTCAAAGGGTTGCTTGCCTGGCTCAACAAAGTCTTTGGGGTCTTCAAAGTCTTCGGGACCAACTCCCTCGTCAATAGCGCAATCTATCGTCGCGATAAATAACAGGAATAATAAGCATCACACAACAAAAGAGCACAAAAATCTACTACTAAAATTCTACCCTACTCTGGTAAATACTAAAAAATATTCTAAGATTATTTGCTTAAGGTTTTGGGGTGAAAAAGGTTTTTCAAACTATTTATAACAAAGGCTAAAAATGCCAAAAACGGGTTTCAAAAATAAAACAGTACATGAAGTATTTTCAAAAAATTATACAAATGGCACTCTAAAATTCTACACAATATTTTAAGATTTATGGTGGTAAGATATTTGGCATAGGATTTATATTTGGATCTATGGTATTTTTGGAAAATAGAACAGAAAAAGAAAAAGAGAAGGGCTCTGTGCCCTGGGCCAGAGCCAGCCAGCTGTTGGGCCGACCTAGTGGCCAGCCAGGCCAAGCGCGCTGGCCCCCCCACATGCGTCAGGTTTCAAACCTGATGGGCGGGGCCCAGTGACCAGAGAGAGAGCTGCAGGAGGGAGAGGTGAGTGGCCGACAGGTGGGGCCCACCTGTCGGGTCCGTCTCCCACCTCAGGACCGAGGGTTGGGGTGCTCACCGGTGGCGAAGCACGGCACGGCAAGGGGAGCTGGGAGCGGCAATGGGCTCAAGAGTCTGCCGCCGTTCGGGAGGTGCCGAAGATGGTCGACAAGGAGGCGCAGGTTGCCAGCGACGAGGTCCTACAGCGGAGAAGCTTTGGGAGGAGGTCATTGGGGTCGTCCCATGCTGCAAAATGGACGGGGAAGAGCGGGGAACGCATGAGTGGGTGAGGGAGGAGAACCTGAAGAAGATGGAGGGCCGGAGGAGCTCTCTACCCAGAGATCACCGGCGACCCGACGCGGGGAGGCTCTGGTCGATCCCGAGCGCTCGAGCCCTAAAGTGAAGGGGACTGGGCACAGGAGCTCTATTGGGAGAGAGAGGGAGATGGGGTCGGGGAGGGCCGTTTTATAGGCGCCCGGTGGTCCACCGAAATCGGGTGCGCCGGCGAGCTCGGGGCCGAGGCCAGGAGTCGGGTAAAGGGGTGAGGGCATGTCCGCGGTGTTGCTGGGGCACGTCCACGGCTAGAGGGAGAGGAGAGAGAGAGGCGAGAGAGTGCGCGCGTGTAAGCATCATGGTTGGCCGAGCTGGGCGGCGCTGGGTGCGCGTGCGGGAGGCAGTTGGGGAGAGAAGGAGGAGGTGGGCGGCGCCTTGGCATAAGGCGGACATCGAGGGCATCCCTAGGCTGTCAGGAGGCTCGGGATGGGTGCGGCTACAGTGCGGGAGCACACTATAGCGTGCTCTAGAGCGTGCATATGGTCGGTATTGCCATTTCCTGTGTGCTCTCGGGTGCCCCCACCTTGTCATGTAGCTCCCGGGGGTTTCTTAGATGCCCCTAGGATGCTCTAGAGCTAGGGTGAGGGCGGAAGAAAAGAAATGGGAGGAGAGAAGCTCCTGTTTAGGCTGTCTAGAAGTAAAAAATGGAGGTTTTCACCCCCAATCATGGAGCTATGGCCAAAGAAAGTTTACTGGAGGTTAAATACCATTTCAAGATAATGTGGTAAAAAATTTAACTCAAGGAGAACAGGATAATGGGGCCAAACATGGGTTTTATCTTTCTGGCAGAAGGTTTTGATGATGATTAGGCTAAGCAGATGGAGTTTGTTTGCCAAGAAATTTAACAGGGGAAAATGGTGATTAGAATTAGGCTTGATAACCAAGTTTGGGCTTGACTGAAGAAAGTTCATAAGGAAACTTTGTGAAACCCTAGAAATCAATGGAATCTGGTTTCTGTAGATCTAGTCATGCTAAGCTAATCTCCTTAATGCACCACTTATTGTATCATCATTATTTGATGATTACAAAATGTCCACAATGTTTGGGGTCAAGGGAAGATACTTCACAATGTAAAGTTGTTCAAATTTGAATCTGGACTAGGAGGGTTTTGGAATAGTTTGATGAATCAAAACAATTTGGATTCAGATGAAAGTTTGCAAGGTCATCACCTATGATACTGTTGACTTGCTGGCAATTTCCTGGAATTTATTGAGAATATTTCTTATACAAATATTAAAAAAGCTTGATTTGGACATAAAGGGTTTTGAGGGGGTTTTCCCATGATTTTGAACATGACCATTTGTTTAAACTCACATATATGGAAAATATATGTCCACTGAGTTTCCCTAAATTTTCTCAAATATTTTGAAAGCATTTAAATAATTTTTCCCTGAAAAATACCATTTCTGGCCTGAAGAAAAAGCCTTTAAATAAAAGAGTAGAATAACCTTTAAAATAATATTTGCTGGTTTTGGGAAGTCATATATATAGTAGGTTTCAAATAAAGCTTTTGAGGAAAAAGGATCCACCCAATTTGAGGACTTGCGGTGCAAACCTCAACTCAGGAGTTTTTTGAAAACCTAATTTGAATAAATTATTTTTGGCCAAAATAAATTTGGATAAAAATAGTTTTGGTCACTATTCACATGGCATATTGGGCAAGAAGTTTGGTTCAAGGAAGATAAATGTGGAGAGGAGTAGAATCTAAGAGTGCCAAACAAACTCAACCAAACAATCAAACAAGCAATAATTCAAACAAGCATGCACTCACAAAGTCTTAATTGGTTCCAAATTTTGTAAATCCAAGCATAACAAAGTGATACAGACACGGGGTGTGATAGACCTACCCCCTTACAAGAATCTCATCCCCGAGATTCCTAGGCTAAGTGCTAAAAATATAAGGGAACTCAGATCTAAGATGCATTAGAGGCAGTCCTATGGAGGAGGACCCAAGTCCACTTCCCGATATAGCTTGATCCCCAAAACCTCTTTAACACCCTGGGGGCAGGGCCGAATGCGCCACTGGACATAACCCGGTCCACGG
The DNA here is from genome assembly GCA_022496015.1 of Hordeum marinum. Lineage (NCBI taxonomy): Eukaryota > Viridiplantae > Streptophyta > Magnoliopsida > Poales > Poaceae > Hordeum > Hordeum marinum. The sequence continues at coordinate 65,560,542 of CM039675.1, forward strand.
AAGCAAAGCGGCAGCTAGACCTGCCCCAGAGGGATCAAACTCCGCCATGGCACCTTATGACACCGTCGGGTCATTATTCTAACCCGATGGATAACATGATAGCGGCGGCTGCTAGGCTCAATGAGCTCCCTCTTATAGAGGGGACGCCATTCGTTGAGTGGGCGCGGAACACCATCGAATTGTTATAGATGGCGGTGGCTCAGCAAGAGAAGTATACCTACAGTCGGAGCCAGGTGCATTCAACCACCATCATGAGCCGTAGTTACAGCCAACGCATAGAGTCCCTAGTGGTCTCCAGCAGCGAGCGACGACACAAACCGCCCTGTGATGACCCGCCCTGTACCAACGCCCAAGAGATTGTCGACAGAGGCGGAGCCCATAGGGGAGGGACACTGGTGATAGATTACCCGGAGATTGTTGATCCATCTCCGGTAACCCCTTCAACCTCAGTGGGAGCCGAAGTCTCATCTAGGGGTGTTGGTGTGCCTTTCTTAATAGCAACACTATGTAATGAGCGCATAAGGACTTTAAAGGGCCACACAAGGTGCCTAATTACATGGTTGATCTACCCCGGGAGGCATGGGTAGAGAGAGCTATGAGCTCGCCATGGAAATGTTGGACGTGAGTGAGGCAGTTTGTGCAAAATATTTCATCATTATGTTGGAAGGACCAGCTCGTACATGGTTAAAGGGTTTGCATCCCAATACCATTGCGTCTTGGGCTGAGTTGAAAGCACGTTTTATCAAGAACTTTCAAGCAACATGCAAGCAGCCTATGACAATTGTTGATCTTGATCATTGTGTGCAGCATGAAGATGAGTTGGCCCATCATTGGGTACGGCGGGTTTCGACTGTTATCCACTCCTCTGAGAATATCTTAGCGGCTCAAGCAATTCTGATTTTGGAAAAAAATGTCACTTCCTACCCCTTAAGTGGAAACTTGGGCGGCTGAAGTGTTCCTGTCAGGACATGGGTGAGCTCATGTCGGCTCTCACCAAATATGCAGATTCAAATACTACTAAGGACCCAGGGTCTGACGAGGAGAAATCAGCTAAGGGTAAGAAGAATGGCGACAGCAAGGGCAAGGGCCAGCAGCAGAACGGGACATGAAATAACAACCCTAGCAATGGCGGTAAGAGGAAGAATCCGGACAACGGCTCAGATCTGGTAGACAATACCAATACTGGGAATAATCGTGCTATGAGCAACTGTAAGCTACCTTTTGGTAAGGCTAAAGCCCCCTTTAATGTGGAGGCGATTCTCAACAAGCCCTGCTCGAAGCACAGTCAACCCGGCAAGCCATCCGGTCACACTTGGAGGGAATGTTATATCATGCGGGAGTTCCGGAACTACAACCTTAATCAGCATCATGTTAGCGGCAATGGACCGTTTGACGGGTCAGGATCTGGTCCTCACGGGCCAGGCTTCAGCGGAGGCGGATCAAGTTCAGGTTATCAGGGGCAAGGCAATCAAGGTGGTCACCATTAGCAACCTGACAACGGTGGTGAACTGCAAAACAATCGGTCAGGGTATCAGAGTAGCCCGAAGCAGCTTAGTGGAGGCCAGTATCACGCTTTCCCTACATGTCTGGATAAACGAGAACAAAAGTTACATAAGACGACAGTTCACACCGCAATGCCGAGTCTTCCATGATATTTGAAGTGGTTTGAGCAGATGATATCGTGGAGCAGGGAGGATCACCTGCCACATGTTGATAACCCGGGACACTTAGCACTCGTGGTGGCACCTCAGGTGGGAGGCTATAAATTCACCAAGGTACTGATGGACGATGACAGCAGCATCAACATCTTGTACTATGACACCTTTTGCCGGATGGAATTGGCCGACAAAGCTCTTAAGCCGTCATCTACGGTCTTCCAAGATGTTGTGCTGGGCAAGTCTGCTAATCCAGTAGGAAAGATTGCTCTTGAGGTAGCGTTTGGTGATGAATACAATTGTAGAGTGGAAACTTTGTGGTTTGAGGTGGTCAAAATTAAGAGCCCATATCATGCCCTCTTTGGGTGACCAGCTTTTGCTAAGTTCATGGCCAGGCCCTGTTATGTCTACTTGCATCTCAAGATGCCGGCTCTGAAGGGACGATCATGGTGCACGGTGATCGGAATATTGCTCTTGAGTGTGAGGAGGGTGATGCTGCATATGCAGAGTCAAGTTGTGTTGAGGCGGAGCTCATGTTTTATATAGATAATGTTGACCTGGTGGATATGACTCCGTTGAAAAAGCCCAACACAGAGTCTGAGCCACCCCTGAAGTTTGTGGCGGAACATACCAAGTTGGTGGATTTCACTGACGGTGACTCATCAAGGTAGTTCACTATTGGGGCTAATTTGGACCCTGGATAGGAAAGCATGCTCATCGAATTCATCCATGAGAATCAGGACATCTTTGCATGGAAAACCTGTGACATGCCGGTGTATTGAGAGAATTCGCTGAGCACCATCTTAACGTGGATCCTAAATTTAAGTCGGTCAAGCCATTTCTTCGTCATTTCAATGAGGAGCAGCGCAAAGCTATTGGGGAAGAGATAGCCCGGATCTTAGCAGTAGGGTTCATCATGGAGGTTTTTTAACCCGGAGTGGTTAGCCAACCCAGTGCTCGTACTCAAGAAGAACGACACATGGTGCATGTGTGTGTGCATTACATGGATCTTAATAAGGCTTGTCCGGTTGATCTGTTTGCTCTCCCTCGCATTGACCAGATCATTGACACCACGGCGGGTTGCGAGAGTTTGTGTTTCCTGGATGCTTATTCGGGTTACCATCAGATCAAGATGGCAGTTAAAGACCAAGAGAAGATGTCTTTCATCTCACCTTTTGGAGATTTCTACTATGTGTCAATGCCTTTTGGACTTAAGAGTGCGCAGGCGACTTATCAATATTGTGTATAGAACTATCTTCATAGACAAATCGGGTGGAATGTTCATGCTTATGTGGATGATATTGTGGTCAAGTCAAGAAAGAAGAAGACTCTACTTGACGAGTTGAATGACACTTTTGATAATCTGTGGGTTTACAAGATGATGCTTTTCCTGGCCAAATGTGTTTTTGGTGTATCTACAAGCAAGCTCTTGGGTTTTCTGGTCTCAGAAAGGGGGATCAAAGCTAACCCGGATAAAATCAAGGCCATCACCTCAATGTCTAAGCCGCCGTGTATTAACGATATCCAGCGCCTGGCGGGTCGTATTGCCGCCTTAAGCTGGTTCATAAGCCGCCTTGGCAAGAAGGCTATCCCTTTATATCAGATGATGAAGAAGACATATGATTTTGTCTGAAGTGATGCTACTGATGAGGCATTTGAGGCGCTCAAAAAACAATTTTTTGAGCCACCGGTTTTGGCCGCCCTTGCGAAGAAGGAGCCGTTGCTCTTATATGTGGCGGCTAATAACAGGGTCGTTAGTGCGGCAGTTATTGCGGAGCGCAAAGAAGCAGGGAAGGAATATATGTCGGCATTCTGGAAACAGGGGTACCCAGCCCTGCCTGCCTACGGCCCATGATGTGGCCCACTTCGTCAGCTAGATGCGTTCTAGTGCAGCGCCGCTCAAGACAAGGCCCTCGCGAGGGCCCTGGGCTCGCGAGGAAGAACGACACCAAGACCAGCAAGGATGGGCCTCCTGAGCCCCCCTCCAGTGCAGCGGAGATCCCTATGCAGAACCCAGCCTCATGAGTGAAAGATGACGCAAGGAAGGATAGGAGAGCGCCAGCGCGCCAGGTGGTGCAGTTTCCTCTTTGGTGCAAAGGGGGACAAGGACGTACGCGGGTTCCTGAAGCGTCGCCCAAAGGTTTCCATTCCAGTGCAACAAGACCACGACCATGAGCCCCGCAGGGCGGATGTCATCACCGAGCCCACCATGACATCATCGACAGCCACTTTGCAGGCAAAGACCACCTTTGGACAGGGCGCGGATGTACTCATGTCCCCCTTCAAATTTAGCCATTGTGGGATCCCTTCCCGCCATTGTGATAAGGGAAGAGGACCCGGGACACCGCTATATATAGAGGCTAGACCACACCATAGAGGGGGCCGATCTGATCCATGACTTAGCCACCCAAACCACTAGACAGGGCAGGAAGCCAAGAACACTGTTGGAGCTCCCTCACGGGGCTTCCCCCCACTGTACTAGTTCATACACCACACCTCCATGAGAGGCAGTCCACCAAAGAAGGAGTAGGGTATTACGCTTCACAATAGCCCGAACCTAGGTAAACTGCCGTGTACATCTTCTTCGTCGTCATCGTGCGAGTTTGCCGTTGTGTCCATTGTGTAGTGGGGTAGGTAGGACGAGGCTGCAGGGGATCTTCGCACACGCCCCTGTGTTCGAACCTTGAGGGTTTTGTGGAGCCCAAAATCTGACATTTGGCGTGCCAGGTAGGGGGATGTGTTGAAGCCTCCCCTCTCGCGGCGACGGTCAAACCCTGGTTCGGCAACCCCATGGCGAGCAAGATCCTCGATGCCAGCTCGCCCTTGGCACACGGTGGTGCCCAAGCGCGCGGGGCCGGCTCCGCGGTCACCTGCATCCTCGATGGGTCGTAGGCGTCCTCCTCCAACCGCCAGGTCAAGTAGTTCCTCTGCCACATAGGAGCAATTCCGCCGCAACCCGAGCTCGCGCTACCCCACGCGTTGCCGGAGATCGACATGACCTTCGGCCCTGACGACCACCCCAAGACGACGCCAGCCGTCGGGGTGCTCTCCATGTTGTGCACGCCCACCATAAGCGGTATGGCTGTCTCCAGGACCCTCATAGACGGTGGTGCCAGCCTCAACGTCAATCCCGAGGAGGCCTTTGACACGTTTCAGCTGCCCCACGATCGACTCGTGCCTTCAAGGCCCTTCGCCAGGGTGGCCGAGGGATCTGTCGTCCCCATGGGGCGGGTGCGCCTCCCCGTCACCTTCGGCACCCGCTCCAACTTTCGCACTGAGCAGGTCAACTTCGACGTTGCCCGCATCCACCTCCCGTACAACGCAATACTCGGATACCCCGTGCTCGCCCAGTTCATGGCAGCAATGCGCCCGGGGTACAATGTCGTCAAGATGCCTGGGAGCGGTGGCGTCCTCACCATTGTGGGAAATACCAAGGACACATCCCACGTGCTCAAGCTCACCTACAAGGTGGCGGCCGTGGCGCATCCCAATGATGGGGATGCCGCGCAGGACACAGAGGACTCCCGCGGCGTCCTCGATATTGCGTCGGTCAAGAAGAGGCATTTGTTCACCCACAGTCTTGCAGGGACGAAGCGGGTGGCGATGGACAAAGGAAACCCATGTCCTTCCTTCACCATCAGCGCCGACCTACCCCAGGATCAAGAGGAGATGTTGGTGGCTTTCCTCCGCACGAACAAGGACGCGTTCGCATGGAGCGCCTCCGACCTAGTGGCGGTCCCGAGGGACATGGTCGAGCACCAACTCATGGTGCGACCAAACACGTGGTGAGTCAAACAAAAGGCGAGAAGGCAAGCTCAGGAGAAACTGGCGTTCATCGCTTAGGAGGTCGACAAGCTGAAGGAGGCTGGGGTCATTCGGGAGGTGCACTAGCCAGAGTTGCTTGCCAACCTGGTAGTGCTCGTGAAGAAGTGTAGAAAGGAGCGTATGTGCATCGACTTCACGAGCCTCAACAAAGCATGCCCGCAAGACCCATTCCCACTTCTGCGCATCGACTAGATCGTGCACTCCACTTCAAAGTGCGACCTCCTATGCTTCCTGGATGCTTTCTCGGGCTACCATCAGATCAAAATGGTAGTGGAGGACGTCGAGAAGACAACCTTCCTCACCTCATACGGGTCGTTATGCTAAACGTGCATGCCCTTTGTGCTGCGGAACGCCAGGGCAACCTTCTAGAGGCTCATGCACATCGCCCTGGGGACGCAGGTCGGGAGGACTGTGGAGGCCTACGTTGACGACATCGTGGTCAAGTCCAGGCTGGCCAAGACCCTGATCGAGGACCTGGAGGAGATGTTCGCCAACTCGAGGGAAGTAAACCTGAAGCACAACCCGAGAAGTGCGTCTTCGGGGTCCCCTCGGGCAAGCTGCTCGGTTTCCTGGTGTCGCAACGAAGAATCGAGGCGAACCCGAAGAAGGTCAAGGCCATAAGCAAGATGAGCGCGCCTCGGACCCTCAAGGAAATGCAGAAGTTGGCAGGTTGCGTGACCTCCTTGGGGCGCTTCATCTCCAAGCTTGGTGAGTGGTCCCTGCCGTTCTTCAAGATCATCAAAAGGAAGGGGCCTTTTGAATGGACTCCGGAGATAGACGCGGCCTTCAAAGAGCTCAAGCAGTACCTCATGAGCCCACCGTTGATGGTGGCACTGCACCCTCGGGAACCCCTACTGATATACCTGGCGGCCACCCCCACTCCGCCAGCGCTACGCTGGTGGCGGTCAGGAAGGAGCGTACCGGCACACACGCCTCTCTGATAGATGCAGGCAGGCCCCCAACCCGGAGCAAGGGGCTCGCAGGGTGCCAAGGACCACTTCCTTCCCAAGACGGTGCCCCTGAGGCTCCAGCCACCCCAACGGTCCCTGGGGTGCTCAGTCCTCATGAGGCCCCGATCGCTTCGACGGCTCTCGAGGCCCCCAAGCCTCCTGAGCCTGCCGCTGGACAAGACAACTCAGGAGGCCTCACCCTCATCAAGCACCCGGTCTACTACGTCAGCACGGTGCTATGGGGCACACGCTCATGTTACCCCATGCGACAAAAGCTCATACTAGCGCTTCTTGTCGCTTCTAGGGACATCCCATCAAGGCCGTCTCCGCGTACCCCCTGGAGAAGGTCCTGCGCAAACTCAACACGGCGGGAAGAGTCGCCGAATGGAACATCGAGCTGCAAACCTTCAACATAGAGTTCAGCATGACCAGGGTCATCAAAGGAGCAGCCCTGGCGGAGTTCATGGCGGGGTGGACGGACACCCCTGACCGGGAGCTGGACAGAAGCCAGTCCCTCACCCCCGGCGACGAGACTCTTGAGGGATGGATCATGCATTTTGACGGAGCCTTCTCGCGCTTGGGAGCGGGGGCTGGGGTCGTGCTCACTTCCCTGACAGGAGACAAGTTCAGGTACGCTGTGCAACTCTGTTTTCACCATGGAGAGAAGGTCTCCAACAACATTGCGGAGTACGAGGGCCTTATCGCAGGCCTTAAGGCAGCAGAGGCCTTAGGGGTTCGGTGCCTCACCGTCATGGGCGACTCCCATCTCCTCGTCAACTTCTCCAACAAAGAATATACAACCAAAGAAGAGCATATGGAGGCATACTTGGAAGAGGTACGTAAGATCGAAAAATATTTTCAGGGCTTGGAATTGCAGCAAATCTCGCGTGGCGCAAACAAGGAGGCCGATGACACCGCCAACAGGGCGTCGTGGCGCGAGCCTCAGGAGCCAGGCGTCTTCGAGGAGCGGCTCTTCAAACCCTCCATGACACCACCCTCTCTAGACATGGCACCACGGAGCGAGGAGCTCCCACCATCACCGCCCTTGGGGGTCCGGATTGTGGCCAGGCCTCAGGAGCCCGATTGCTCCTAGCACTGGAGCCTCGGGACGGTGAGTGGATGCAGGAATTCAGGTCCTACCTGATCCACGAAATGCTAACACAAAAGGAGGCAGACGCGGAGTGTGTGGCATGGCACGCCACGGCCTACTACTTGCAAGACGGAGACTTGTACCGCAGGCGCTCGAACGATGGTGCGCTGCGGTGCATCCCCAGGGAGCAAGGGTGCGAGCTACTTCCGCACATCCACAGAGGAGATTGCAAGCACCACTCCTCATCATGCACCCTTGCAGGAAAGGCATTCCGGTCGGGCTTCTACTTGCCCTCAGCGCTCAACGATGCCATCGAGTTGGTCCGGTCTTGTGAAGCCTACCAGTTCCATGCCAAGCAAATTCACCAGTCCGCCTAGTGCCTCCAGACCATCCCGCTCTCCTAGACCTTTGCGGTCTGGGGGTTGGACATAATGGGGCCCTTCCCATCGGCAGCGAGCGGGTATCGCTACTTTTCATCAGCATCGACAAGTTCACCAAGTGGGCAGAGGTGGAGCCACATACTATTCGAGCTGGATCGGTCGGCAAGTTCATCAAGGGCATCGTGAGCCGATTCAGCGTCCCCAACCGCGTCATCACCGATAACGATTCACAGTTTACAAGATGCCTCTTCAAGACTTATTGCCCTAACCTTGGAACACAAATTTGCTATGCCTTAGTAGCCCACCCTAGGATCAACGGCCAGGCAGAGCGTGTCAATGCGGAAGTTCTGTGAGGCCTGAAGACAAGGAGCTTTTAGAAGAAACTAGAGGCTTGTGGCAGGGGCAACGATGAGCTCCAGTCTATGTTGTGGTCCATCCGCACCACCGTGACTAAGCCCACCGGCGAGACCACATTCTTCCTCGTCTACAAAGCCGAAGTCATCCTTCCCCATGAGGTCAAGAACCGTTCTCCACGGGTCTTGGCATTCGACGAGGAGCATCACGATGTCGCACGAGGGGACAAACCTCGTGCTTGGGGAGGAAGCTCGTCGCTAAGACTCACTCCGAGCTGCAAGGTATCAGCAAGTGCTATGGTGCTACCACTACAATAATATTCGCTCCAGGACCCTCAATGTTGGAGACCTCGTCCTGAGGCGGGTTCTCTCTAGGGAGGGCTTGCACAAGCTCTCTCCCATGTGGGAGGGCCCGTTCAAGGTCACTCATGTCTCCAGGCCTGGCGTCGTGCGCCTGGAGACTCAAGACAGGGTCCCCATCCAAAACGCCTGGAACATCCAGCACCTCCAGAGGTTTTACCCGTGACACTCTCACGTAATAATGAACGGGTTGTTTATGCCCGGAGCCCCCCGAGGACGTGGAGCGGTTCCTCCCATGCAATGTGGCAGCCACAGCTCCGTGCTGGTGGAGAAGTCAACACTACCCATCAATGGCTAGGCCCATGCAATGTGGATACCCTACGCTCAGTGCTGGGGGAATACGAAGACTACCCTAGGTGTTGGACGCGGCTTTCATTTGCTCTTCTCATATTTGAATTTGCCAACTTTCCTGGAACCAAACTCGGGGCTTTTTCCAAACCATGTTTTCAAGAAACGGGTCAGGGATTTGTGTTCATTGCCGTTCCCAATCTTGGGTTTTTTCTCTTCAAGACGGGCACACGCCTGCTCCCCTCCCCCTCGCACCTCATGAGCAGGAGTTGGGGGGCACAGTGCTCGCACCTCGCCAAGGCCTTGGCGCCCGGATCCTCGCGTGGTACTCCCAGATGAGTTAGCAGGCATGTGATGCTTCATACTCGCTTGGGGGCTCCATTCACGGCCCAACACACCATCTCGGAGCCTCGGGAGTCCACCCCTCTCGGGGCAGCAAACAAATTTTTTCTTTGGGAGCCGCTTGAGCGTCTAAGGGAGCTCCTGAGCAACGCGCCTCGGGAGCCTTACCGGAAAAATATTCACTCGACACCCTCGATGCCGTCCTTGGTGATCCGGTCGGCATCAAGGGTGTCGGTGCCTCGCCTCGTAGTTGCGTCCTCTGTGATCCGGTCATACACTGCGATGGTAAGGAAATGTGCGGGACTAGGACCTGCCGACGTAGAGCTGCTTGAGTGTCAAAGGGGGCTCCTGAGCAATGCACCTCAGGAGCCTTACCTGTCATAAAGCCACTCGGCACCCTCGATGCCATCCTTGGTGATCCGGCCGGCTTCGAGAGTGTTAGGGCCTCGCCACGTAGTTGCGACCTTGGCCAATCGTACACTACGGTGGCAGGGAAATATGAGGGACTAGGACCAAAAGACACAGAGTGCCGAAAGGGCTCCCAACCTGCCTCACCTACAAGAAGGAGAAGTCCACAGGACGTCCGAACTCCCCAATCGCCGTAGCCACGCCTCCCCTGGAGCCTACAACGAGCATGCCAAGCTAAGTACCCTAATCACAGTCAGAAGGTCGCCTTAATTAACAAAAACACAAAAGCCAGGACATGTGACAGAAGCACGGATAGAAGAGGCAAGCCCCAAGTTCATTACACGCCCGCAGGATCTCCCTTGGTTTTTTTATTACAAGAACATGATAAGAAGGAAAAGCCCCCCATTGGGGCTGCCGCTTCGAGAGCTTCGGGGCCCATGCATCGGCTCTCAGTCAGTGTCCTCCTCCTTCACAGGCCCGTGGAGGCACGCCGGTGTGGACGCTTCAGGAGCAGAGGAGCAACGATGTGGCGGCTGGCTTCCCCCCCAAGGTCCGGACGTGCCAGCGTGGCGGCACTTCATAGATGTTGTCGCTGCTATTGCTGTTGTTGCTGCCGTCACTCAGGCTCCCCTCGGAGGGGGTGTCACTACCACTGCAGACGCGGTGCCCGTCATGAAGGACAAGCTCATCTCCAAGATCGCCGTGGTCGGCGTCCTCCGAGCAGCACCCCAGGCGCTCGCCCTCTCCCCGAAGGCCTTGACGAAGAGTGTCGCCACCCCGTCGTATTTGAAGTGGAGGGTGCGCCTCTCCACCAGGCCGCGGGCGTGGGCAAATGTCTGCCACCCGTGGTTTAGGTACACATAACCCTTGGGGGCAACCTCAACTTCTACCCACAACGCCATGCTCCTGCAGCTGTCGGCTTGCAGCCATAGGCCGTCGGGGCCCCCGACCGAAAGTGCCCCCATGAAGGAGCGCAAGAGTTGGAACGAGGCGGCCTCTGCCCTCTCCGCACATACCACGAACTCATGGGCCGTATCGGCCGTACGGAGTCGTGGGCGTGGCGGTCGGGCCGCCACCGCCGTCCTCCCACCGTGGGTGCCACCTCCTCGACTACTGCATGCGCCTGCGCTGGTCTGAGCTGCACCATGGCCGCGGACGGTAATCTCGGGCCGGGCGGGAGCACGGACGCGTCCGCGGGGAATGGTCGCCGGCGTCGCTGCGTACTTTCGAGGGCGACCATGGCCCCTCCTGGGTGGCGGTGAAGCAGGGCTTTCCTTGGGGGCCCTCCCCTTTTAGGCGGCGAAGTGCTTCCTCACTAGAGCCATGATTGCGAGAACGGCGGCTTGGAAGTTGGGAGGCGAAGAGGATGAAGGTGTGTTGAGGGTTTTCTTCCCCTCGCCAGCCTATGTACTACCGGGGGCCAACCGATACCCCCTCGCATCTCGGGAGGCATGCAGCCTCCAAAGGGTCACATCCGGGCGGCCCAGGGGAGAAGGCCGAGGCGAAAAGAACATTCAAGGAATGGTAATGATGGTTGGCGCAGCATGCAGGTGTCACATCAGTTTGACTCGGGGTGATTCCTGACGCCTTCGAGGAGCGGGGTTGCCGGCACTCAGGCATCCGACGCGTGTAAAGCCTGGCCCGCGGGAAATTGGGGCCTGCGGTGCTACGAGTCACCTTCAACGGCTTCTCCTGGAAGACAAATCGGGCATGCCTTGGGCCCGTGGGCTACTATCGGCATTCTAGGAATGGGGGTACCCAACCCTGCCTGCCTGCGGCCCATGACATGGCCCACTTCGTCAGCCAGACATGGCACAATGCAGCGCCGCTCAAGTGAAGGTCCTCGCAAGGGCCCTGGGCTCATGAGAAAGAATGACACCAAGACTAGCGAGGATGGGCCTCCTCAGGCCCCCTCCCGAGTAGCGGAGATCCCTATGTAGAACCCAGCCTCGGGAGTCAAAGATGACACAATCAAGGACAGGTGGGTGCCAGCGCGCTAGGCGGTGCAGTTTCCACTTTGGTGCAAAGGGGGGCAAGGACATACGTGGGTTCCTGAAGCACCGCCCAAAAGTTTCCATTCCAGTGCAACAAAACCACGACCACAAGCCCCGTAGGGTGCATGTCATTGCCGATCCCACCATGGCATCATCGACAACCACTTTGCAGGCGAAGACCACCTTTGGACAGGGTGCGGGTGTACTCCTATCCCCCTTTAAATTTTCCCATTGTGGGATCCCTTCGTGCCATTGTGATAAGGAAATAGGACCCGGGCCACCGCTATATAAAGAGGCTAGGTCACACCGTAGAGGGGGCCAATCTGATCCACGACTTAGCCACTCAAACCACTAGAAAGGATAGGAAGCCAAGAACGCTGCTGGAGCTCCCTCGCGAGGCTCGCCCCCACTGTACTAGTTCATCCACCACACCTCCATGAGAGGCAATCCACCAAAGCAGTGTAGGGTACTAGGCTTCACAACGGCCCGAACCTGGGTAAATTGTCGTGTTCATCTTGTTCCTCGTCATCGTGCAAGTTTACCGTTGTGTCCATCTTGTAGTGGGCTAGGTAGGACGAGGCTGCAGGGGATCTTCGCACATGCCCCTTTGTTCGAAGCTTGAGGGTTTTGCGGAGCCCAAAATCCGACAATATCCAGTCTAGAGGCCGGTTTACTATGTTAGTGAGGTGTTGATAGAGTCCAAGCAGAGTTACCTGCATTGGCAAAAGCTGATATATGGGGTGTTCATGGACAATCACAATATGAAGCATTATTTCCTTGGACATCCAATCATGGTGGTCACTTATGTGCCTTTGGGTGACATCATTCAAAATTGAGAAGCCACCGACAAGGTTACTAAGTGAGCACTAGAGCTTGGACCTCTTAATTTGAAGTATGTGCCTTGGATGGCTCTCAAGTCTCAAGCCTTGTTGGATTTCATAAATGACTGGACAAAGAGCCAGGCGGCTGAGGAGAAGCCAAATAATACATACTGGACAATTCACTTTGATGGATCCAGGCAATTGGAAGCTCGGGGGCTGGAGTGGCTTTAACTTCCCCTCGAGGTGACAAGTTTTGTTATGTATTAAGGCTAATGTTTCCTTGTACTAACGATGCAGCTAAGTATGAGGCCCTGCTTCATGGTCTCCGTGTGGCTAAGGAGATGAATCTAAGCCGGATCAGGTGTTTGGGCGACTCAGACCTGGTGGCTCAGCAAGTGTCCAGCAGGTGGGATTCTAAAGACCCTCGTATGGCAGCTTCTCGCCAGGCGGTTGACATCGTTGCCGGCCACTTCAAAGGGTATCAGGTGGATCATATTAATCGTTGTAAGAATGAGGCAATTGATTCTTTATCAAGATCGGGGCTCAACGCCAACTGGTGCCGCCTAATGTGTTTCTGGATGTCTTGCATCACTCGTCAGTCAAGTTACCTTCTGAGGAGGATCTCGCTGTGCCCGGCTCGGAGGGACAATTGGTGGCGGCTCTTTGTGCTATCCCTGATTGGACATTGCCATATCTGACGTATTTGACTCGCGGTGAGTTACCCGAGAATGAGACCTTGGTGCAATAGTCATGAGGCGTTCCAATTCCATGACTTATAGTTAATGGCGAATTGCATCGGTGTAGTGTGACTGATGTTTTTAAGCGCTGTATTTCCCCTAAAGAAGGCAAGGAAATTATACATGAGATACACTCCAGTGATTGTGGTCATCACGTCAGCTCAAAATCCTTGGTGGCCAAGGCTTACCAGCACAGTTTCTTCTGGTTGACGGCTCATAAAGACGTGGAGGACAAAGTTACCAAGTGTGCCGGTTGTCAGAAATTTGGACAACGTGCCCATGTGTCGGCTCAGGAGCTGCGTGTGATTCCGATTACCTAGCTGTTTGTGGTCTGGGAGCTTGATATGGTTGGGCCCTTTAAGAGGTCCAAGAATAAGAAGACCCGCCGTTTGGTGGTGGTTCATAAGTTTACCAAGTGGGTCGAGGCAGATGTCAGCATTATGGGAACGGGGGTACCCAGACCTGCTTGTCTACGGCCTAGGGCATGGCCCACTTCCTCGACCAAATGCGGCCAGGCGTGGCCTCACTCAAGACAAGGCCCTAGCAAGGGCCCTTGCCTCAAAAGGAGGAACAGCGCCAAGACTGGCAAGGGGTGGGCCTCATCACGCCCCCTCCGGAGCGATGGAGATCTCTATGCAAGGCCCAGCCTTGGGAGTCAAGGGTGACGTAGGGAAGGACAGGCGGGCGGCAGGACGCCAGGCGGCACAGTTTCCCCTTTGGTACAAAGGGAGCAAGGACGTACGCGGGTTCCCAAGGCACCCCCAAAGGTTTCCATTCCGGTGCAACAAGACCACAAACACCTGCCCCGCAGGGCGGATGTCATCGCTGAGCCCATCCCTGCACCGTCGACAGCTACTTTGCACGCGAATACCGCCTTTGGGCACGACGAGCACATACTCTTGTCCCCCTTCAAAATTGGCCGTTGTGGGATCCCTTCCCACCATTGTGATAAGGGAAGATGACCCGAGCCTCCACTATATATAGATGATAGGCTGCACCATAGAGAGGGATCCAATCCATTCCATCATCCATCCACCACTGGGCCACAAAGATCCTCTAACACATCAAAGGGAGCCCTGATGAGACCCAAGAGCAATTTATAACTTCATCCACACTACCTCCTCAAGAGGCAATCCACCAAAGCAGGAGTAGGTTATTACGCTTCGTAGCGGCCCGAACCTGGGTAACTGTCGCGTCCATCTTCTTCCTCCTCATCGTGCGAGTTTATTGTTGTGTTCATCGAGTAGAAAGCTAGGTAGAGCGAGGCTACAGGGGATCTTCGCACACGCCCCTGTGTTCGAATATTGAGGGTTTTGCGGAGCCCAAAATCCGACATTTCGCGCGCTAGGTAGGGGGTGTGTCGGAGCTTCCCCACCCGCAGCGATGGTCAAACCGCAGCTTGACAACTCCATGGTGCGCGAGACCCGCGGCAACGGCCAGTTCCTGGCGCGTGGTGGCGCTTGGGAATGCGGGAGCACCCCCACGGTCGCCTACATCCTCGGCGGATCATAGGCACCATCCTCCGGCCACTGCATCAAGCATTTCCTACGCCACGTAGGAGCGGCTCGACCGCAGCCTGAGCCCGCGCAGCACCGTGCATGGCCGGAGATCGGCAGCACCTTCGACCCCGACGACCACCCCAAGACAATGGTGGCATCTGGAACGCTTCCCATGGTGTGCACACCAACCATACACGGCGTCACCGTCTCCAGGACCCTTATAGACGGTGGCGCCGGCCTTAACCTCATCTCCGTAGACGCCTTCGACGCGCTGCAGCTACCCCATGACCAGCTCACGCCTTCAAGGCCTTTCTTCAGGGTGGTCGGCAGATCTATCGTCCCCGTGGGGCGGGTGAGCCTCCCCGTCACCTTCGGCACCCGCTCCAACTTCCGCACCGAGCAGGTCGACTTCGACATCGCCCACATCCACCTCCCGTACAATGCGATACTGGGCTACCCCGCGCTCACTCAATTCATGGCGGTAAGGGCACCCGGGCTACAACATCATCAAGATGCCCGGGAGCGGCGGCGTCCACCATCATGGCGGATGTCGAGGATGCGTCCCACGTGCTCAAGCTCCCCTACAAAGCCACGACCGTGACGCGCACCTGTGCTGGGGGTGCCGCGCAAGCCATGGAGGACCCCAAGGCCGTCCTCCCAGACATCGCACTAGTGAAGAAGAGGTAGCTGTTCTCCCAGAACCGGGCGGAGACGAATCGGGTGTTGGTGGATGAAGGGAACCCTGGCCCCACCTTCACCATCAGCGCGAACTTGCCTCAAGATCAATAGGAGGCATTGATGGCCTTCCTCCGGGCAATCAAGGACGCGTTCACGTGGAGCGCCTCCGACCTGGTGGGAGTCCCAAGGGACCTGATCGAGCATCACCTCATGGTGTGCCCGAACGCACATCCGGTGAAGCAGAAGGCATGGAGGCAAGCTCCGGAGAAGCAGGAGTTCATCACCCAGGAGGTCGGCAAGCTCAAGAAGGCGGGGGTCATCCGGGAAGTGCGCTACCCGGAGTGGGTGGGCAACCCAATGGTCGTTCCGAAGAAATGTGGGAAGGAACGTATGTGCGTCGTCTTCACGAGCCTCAACAAAGCCTGCCCCCAGGACCCGTTCCTGCTGCCGCGCATCGACCAGATCGTAGACTCCACCACGGAGTGTGACCTCCTATGTTTCCAGGACGCCTTCTCGGGTTACCACCATATCAAGATGGCGGTGGAGGACGTCGAGAAGAGGGCTTTCCTTACTTCATGTGGGGTCTTCTTCTACACGTGCATGCCCTTCGCGCTGCGAAACACCAAGGCGACCTTTCAGTAGCTCATGCACATCGCCCTGGGGCCACAACTCGGGAGAAATGCGGAAGCTTACGTCAACAACATCCTGGTCAAGTCCAGGGCAGCCAAGACCCTGGTCAAACACTTGGAGGAGACATTCGCTAGCCTGAGGGAAGTAAACCTGAAGCTCAACCCTGAAAAATGTGTCTTCAGGGTCCCCTCGGGCAAACTGCTCGGTTTCCTGGTGTCGCACCGGGGAATCAAGGTGAACCCGGAGAAAGTCAAGGCCATAAGCAAGATGAGCCCGCCCCGGACCCTCAAAGAAATGCAGAAGCTGGCAGGATGTGTAACCTCCTTGGGGCGTTTCATCTCCAAGCTTGGCGAGCGGGCCTTGCCGTTCTTCAAGATCATGAAATGGAAGGGTCCTTTCTAATGGACCCCTGAGGCGGCCGCGGCCTTTGAGGAACTCAAGCAATAGCTCACGAGCCCGCTGGTGATGGTAGCACCTCGCCCTCGAGATCCCCTGCTGCTGTACCTGGATGCCACCCCCATACCGCTAGTGCTGCACTAGTGGCAGTCAGGGAAGAACGAGTCGTCATGCGCACCAAGACAACATGCATCGGCGGGCCCCCAAACATGAAGACAAGGGGCTCATAGGATCCTCGGGAGCCTGTTTCCCCCCAAGAAGATGCACCTGAGCCCCAAGATGCTCCAACGGTCCCTGAAGCACTCCACCCTCCTGCGGCCCAAGCCGCTCCGACTGCCTCAAAAGCGCTTGGCCCTTGTGAGGCTTCCCCCATGCTGATGGCCCCCGAGGCACTCAGGCCTCTGGGGCCCGCAACGGGGCAGGACACCGCAGAGGGACTCACTCTCGTCAAGCACCCGGTATATTATGTTAGCACAGTGTTGCGGGACACGCGCTCACGCTACCCCATGCAGCAAAAGCTCCTCCTAGCGCTTCTCGTCGCTTCAAGGAAACTGCGCCATTACTTCTAGGGCATCCCATCAAGGTCGTCTCTGCTTACCCCTTGGAGAAAATCCTGCGTAACCCCAACGCAGCAGGAAGGGTCACCGAATGGAACATCGAGCTGTAGGCCTTCAACATTGAGTTCAGCATCACCAGGGTTATCAAAGGGGCAGCCCTAGCGGATTTTTTCGCGGAATGGACAGACGCCCCGGACAAGGGGATAGACGGGAGCCAGTCCCTCGCCCCTGACGACGAGGCACCAGAAGGATGGATTATGCATTTCGACGAAGCCTTCACGCGCAAGGGGGCTGGAGCTGGGGTCGTGCTCACTTCCCCAATGGGAGACAAGCTCCAGTATGTTGTACAGCTCTGCGTCCAGCATGGGGAGAAGGTCTCCAACAACATCACGGAGTACGGGGGTCTCATGGCCGGCCTCATGGGGACGACAACTCTGGGAGTCTGGTGCCTCACCGTCATGAGCAACTCCCAACTCCTCATCAACTTCTCGAACAAGGAATATACGCCCAAGGATGAGCACATGGAGGCACATTTGGAAGAGGTACGTAAGATCGAAAAACAATTTCAGGGCTTGGAGTTGCAACATGTACCGCGCAGCATGAACAAGGAAGCCAACGACATCGCCAAGAGGGCCTAGCGTCACGAGCCCGAGGAGCCAGGCGTCTTCATGGAGCAGCTCTTCAATCCCTCCGCAGCACCGCATGCTGAGGACCTGGCGCCACGAGGTGAGGAGCTCCCCCCAACACTAACCTCGGGAGCTCCGGACTGCAGCCATGCCTCAGGAGCCGGACTGCTCCTGGACTTGGAGCCTCACACGACAGCTGGATGCATGAGTTCAAGGCGTATCTACTTCACGGCATGCTGCCAGAAAAGGAGGAAGACGCGGAGCGTGTGGCCCGGCGGGCCACGACCTACTGCTTGCAAGACGGCGACTTGTACCACAGGCGCCCGAACAACGTCGTGCTGTAGTGCATCTCCAAGGAGCAAGGGTCTGAACTGCTAGCCAACATCCACGGAGGAGACTGCGGGCATCACTCCTCTTTGTGCACGCTTGCAGGTAAGGCGTTCCGATCGGGCTTCTACAGGCCCTCGACGCTTGACGAGGTCGTTGAGCTGGTCCTGTCTTGCAAGGCCTGCCAGTTTCATGCCAAGCAGATCCACCAACCAGCACAGGGCTTCCAGAACATTCTGCTCTCTTATCCCTTTGCGGTCTGGGGGCTGGACATTCTGGGGCCCTTTCCGCAAGCAGCAGGCGGGTACCGCTACCTCTAAGAAACACGGTTTGTGTAGTCCAACGTCATCGCGATCCAAATCACCGAGTGTCCCGTGATCTCATCACGATCTGTCCCGCGATCCAATCACGATCCGTCCCGTGATCTCATCACGATTCGTCCCGCGATCCAATCACGAATTGTGTCGTGATCTTGATCACGGTCCTTCCGATCTAGCGCCAAACGGACGGCACCTCCGCGTTCAGCACACGTACAGCTCGATGAAGATCTCTGCCTTCTTGATCCAGTAAGATGGAGTGGAGAGGTAGACGAGTTATTTGCCAATGCGATGGCGTTGTGGCGATGGTGATGCAGTAATTCCAGCAGGGCTTCGCCTAAGCACTGCTGAAACCGATCTAGAGAAGAAACTACGGACTAGAGGAGAGGGTAGCACGTGGCTGAAAAACTATGTGCAAAAGCCCTAAAACCTCTACTATATATAGGAGGACGAGAGGAGGAGGCTTGTACGCAAGGGCCAGCCCTTTTGGCTTCGGCCGAAGTGGAGGGAGGAGTCCTACTCCTCCACTCCTAGTCGGAATAGGACTCCTTCCTTATATTAGCCTTTTCCCACCTATTCCACTTTGGATTTCCTTCCCAGCCACATGGACCCTATGTGGGACTTCGGCCAACCCACTAAGGGCTTGTATTCATCATCCCATAGCCCATGTAGCCTCTTGGCTCGAAATAGCCCTCCCGATGGTCCCCCGGTACCCTCCCGGCACTCCCGGTACACCAACGATGAGCCCGGAACTTATCAGGTGACCAAAACAGGACTTCCTATATATCAATCTTTACCTCCGGACCATTCCAGAGATCCTCGTGATGTATGGGATCTCATCCGGGATTCCGAACAACCTTCGGTCACCACCATGCATAACTCTATAATACCGAAACATCACCAAACCTTAAGTGTGCAGACCCTGCGGGTTCGAGAACTATGTATACATGACCGAGACACCTCTACGGTCAATAACCAATAGCGGGACCTCGATGCCCATATTGATTCCTACATATTCTATGAAGATCTTTATCAGTTGAACCTCTATGTCGAGGATTCAGTTAATCCCGTATGATCTTCCCTTTGTTCTTCGGTATGTTACTTGCCCGAGATTCGATCGTCGGTATCTCCATACCTAGTTCAACCTCGTTACCGGAAAGTCTCTTTACTCGTTCCGTAATACAAGATCCCATGTGTAACACTTAGTCACATTGCTTGCACGGCTTATTGTGATGTTGTATTACTGAGTGGGCCCTGAGATACCTCTCCATCACACGGAGTAACAAATCCCAGTCTTGATCGATGCCAACCCAAAAGACACCCTCGAAGATACCTGTAGAGTACCTTTATAGTCACCCAGTTATGTTGTGATGTTTTATACACACAAGGCACTCCTCTGGTGTCAGTAAGTTGCATGATCTTATGGTCATAGGAACAGATACTTGACATGCAAAAAACAGTAGCAATAAACTGATACGATCATATGCCACATTTATAGTTTGGGTCTTGTCCATCACATCATTCTCCTAATGATGTGATCTCGTTATCAAATGGCATCTCATGTCCATGGCTAGGAAACCTTGACCATCTTTGATCAACGAGCTAGTCTATTGTAGACACTGCAAATCGATTCAGATCCGTGTTTACTTTGCAAATCTCTATGTCTTACTGTAGACACTGCTACCACACTCGACTTGGAGCTATTTCAAATGGCTGCTCCACTATACGTATCCGGATTGCTACTAAGAGTCATCCGGATTGGTGTTAAAGCTCGTATCGACGTAACTCTTTACGACGAACTCTTTATCACCTCCATAATCGAGAAACATTTCCTTAGTATTTTAGTTACTAAGGATAATCTTCACCGTTGTCTAGTGATCCACTCCTGGATCACTCTTGTACCCCTTGACGGACTCATGGCAAGGCACACACAGGTGCGGTACACAGCATGGCATACTATATAGAGCCTATGGCTAAAGCATAGGGGACGACCTTCGTCCTTTCTCTTTCTTCTGTCGTGGTCGAGCTTTGAGTCTTACTCAACTTCACACCTTACAAATCAGGCAAGAACTCTTTCTTTGACTGATCCATTTTGAACTCTTTCAAAACCTTGTGAAGGTATGTACTCATTGAAAGTCTCATCAAGCATCTTGATCCATCTCTATAGATCTTGATGCTCAACAATTAGGTAGATTTATCCACGTCTTCCTTTGAAAAACTCTTTTCAAACAACCCTTTATGCTTTCCAGAAATTATACATCATTTCCGATCAACAATATGTCAACCACATATGCTTATCAGAAACTCTATAGTGCTCCCACTCACATTATTGTAACTACAAGTTTCTCATAAACTTTGTATTGACTCAAAAACTTTGATCACCTCATCAAAGTGTATATTCCAACTCCGAGATGCTTGCTTCAGTCCTTACAAGGATCACTGAAGCTTGCACACCTTTTAGCATCCTTAGGACTGACAAAACCTTCTGGTTGTATCTCATACAACCATTCCTTAAGGAAGGAAACGATGTTTTGACATCCATCTGCCAGATTTCATAATTGAAAAATGCAACAACTGCTAACATAATTCCAATAGACTTTAGCATTGCTACGAGTGAGAAAGTCTCATCGCAGTCAACTCCTTGAACTTGTCAGAAACTTCTTTCCGACAAGTTGACCTTTATAAATGGTGACATTTACCATCAGCGTCTGTCTCCATCTCAAAGGTCCATTTGTACTCGACGACCTGCCATCCAATGAGCAAGTCTACCAAAGTCTACACTTGGTTTTCATACATGGATCCTTTCTCGGATTTCATGGACTCTAACCATTTGTCAGAATCCGAGCCCATCATCGCTTCTCCATAGCTCGTAGGTTCATCGTTGTCCAACAACACGACCTCCAAGACAGGGTTGTCGTACCATTCAGGAGCAGTACACGTCCTTGTCGACCTACGAGGTTTGATAGTAACTTGATCCGAAGCTTCATGATCATCATCATTAACTTCCTCTTCAACTGACGTAGGCTCCACAGAAACATTTTTCTGCGTTGCGCTACTCTCTAGTTGAAACAAAGGTTCAACAACCTCATCAAGTTCTATCTTCCTCCCACTCAATTCTTTCAAGAGAAACTTTTTCTCGAGGAAGGACCCAGTTTTAGCAACAAACACTTTATGCTTGGATATGAGATAGAAGGTTCACCCAACTGTTCTTAGGGTATTCTATGAAGATGCATTTGTCCGCTTTGGGTTCGAGCTCATTAGGTGAAAAAAAATTCACACAAGCGTCACAACCCCAAACATTAAGAAATGACAACTTAGGTTTCTATCAAACCATAATCCACATGGTGTCATCTCAACGGATTTAGATGGTGCCCTATTTAAAGTGAATGTTGTTGTCTCTAATGCATAACCCCAAAACTATAGTAGCAAAACGATAAGAGACATCATAGCACGCACCATATCCAATAGATCACAACTATGACGTTCGGACACACCATCACACTATGGTGTTCCAGGTGGCGTGAGTTGTGAAACAACTTTTCACATTGTCTTAAGTTGTATACCAAACTCGAAACTCAGATATTCACCTCCACGATCATATCGTAGACATTTTATCTTCTCATCACGATGATCTCAAACTTCACTCTGATTCTGCTTGAACTTTTCAAATGATTCAAACTTGTGTTTCATTAAGTAAATATACACTATATCTACTCAAATCATCAGTGAAGGTAAGAAAATAACGATATCCACAGCACGCTACAAGACTCATTGGATTGCATACATCAACATGTATCATTTCCAATAAATCACTTGCCCGCTCCATCAAACCGGAAAACGGGGTCCTTAGTCATCTTGCCCAAGAGCCATGGTTCGCATGTATCAACCGATTCGAAATCGAATGAGTCCAAAGATCCATTAGCATGGAGTTTTCTTCATGCGATTTATACCAATATGACATTTAGCGGCAGTGCCACAAGTATGTGGTACTATCATTATTAACATTGTATCTTTTGGCATCAATGTTATGAACATTTGTATTACTACGATCAAGATTCGATAAATCATTCTCACAGGGTGCATGACCATTGAAGGTATTATTCATGTAAACAGAATAACCGTTATTCTTTAACTTAAATGAATAACTGTGTTGCAATAAACACGATCCAATCATGTTCATGCTTAATGCAAACAACAAATAACATTTACTTAGGTTTGTCACTAATCCCGAAGGAAGAGAGAGCGTGTGATGTTGATCACATCAACCTTGGAAACATTTCCAACACACATCGTCACCTCACACTTAGCTAGTCTCCGTTTATTCCGTAGCTTTTATTTCGAGCTACTAACATTTAGCAACTGAACTGGTATCCAATACCCAGGTGCTACTAGGAATACTAGTAAGGTACACAATAATAACACGTATATCAAATATACTTCTGTCGACGTTGCCAGCCTTCTTATCTACCAAGTATCTAGGGTTGTTCCGCTTCAGCGGCCACTCTCCTCATAATAGAAGCACTTAGTCTCGGGTTTGGGTTCAACTTTGGGTTGCTTCTTTGAAGCAGCAACTGACTTGCCATCCATGAAGTTTCCCTCCTTGCCCCTACCCTTCTCGAAACTAGTGGTTTTACTAACCATCAACACTTGATGCTCCTTCTTGATTTCTACCTTCGCGGTGTCAAACATCGCGAACAACTCAGGGATCATTATTTCCATCCCTAGCAATTTATAGTTAATCACCAAGTTCTAGTAGCTTAGTGACAGTGACTTGGAGAACTATATCAATCACTATCTTATCTGGAAGATCAACTCCCACTCGATTCAAGCAATTGTAGCACCCAGAAAATCTGAGCACATGCTCAATGATCGAGCTATTCTCTTTCATCTTGCAGGCAAAGAATCTTGTCGGAGATATCATATCTCACAACACGGGCACGAGCCTGAGATCCCAATTTCAGCTCTTAGAACATCTCATATATTCCGTGACGTTCAAAACATTTTGGAGCCTCAATTCTAAGCCATAATGCATGACGCACCGAACTATCAAGTAGTCATTGGAACGTGCTTGTCAGATGTTCACAACATCTATAGACGATGCTAGAGGGGGCAGCGCATCGAGCGATGCATTAAGGACATAAGCCTTCTGTGCAGCAATGAGGACAATCCTCAGATCACGGACTTAGTCCGCAATATTGCTACCATCAGCTTTCAACTCTATTTCTCTAGGACATATAAAAATACAAGGGAGTTACAGTGTGAGCTAGAAATCTACAAGATAATTTGCAAAGACACAACTGACTATGTTCATGATAATGAGTTCAATTAATCATATTACTTAAGAACTCCCACTCAAATTAACATCCCTCCGGTCATTCGAGTGATACATGATCCAAATTCACCAACTCTAGTCCGATCATCACGTGAGTTGAGGTGGTTTCAATGGTGAACATCATCATGTTGATCATATCTACTATATGACTCATGTTCGAACTTTCCGTCTCTTGTGTTCCGAGGCCATGTATGTACATGATAGGCTTGTCAAGTTTAACCCGAGTGTTCTGCATGTGCAACACTGGCTTGCACACGTTGTATGTGAACGTAGAGTCTATCACACCCGATCATCACGTGGTGTCTCGACACGACGAACTTTCACAACGGTGCACACTCGGGGAGAACACAATTTATCTTCAAATTAAGTGAGGGAGCACCTTATAATGCTACTGTCGTCCTAAGCAAAACAAGGTGCATAAAGCGATTAACATCACATGCAAATCATAAGTGACATGATATGTTCATGAACTTGTGCTTTTGATCTCCATCTTGAAAGCAATGGCATGATCTCCATCGTCATCGGCATAACACCATGATCTCCATCATCATGATCTCCATCATTGTGTCTCCATCGGGGTTGTGCGCCCACCATGCTCATACTACTATAGCTACCGTTTAGCGATAAAGTAAAGCATTACATAGCGCTTAATGATTGACATGCAGGTCATACAACAATTAAAGACAATCCTATGGCTCCTGCCGGTTGCCATACTCATCGACATGCAAGTCGTGATATTCCATACAACACATGATAATCTCATACATCACATATATCTCATCATGTAATTGGCCATATCACATCAAAACATACCCTGCAAAAACAAGTTAGACGTCCTCTAGTTGTTGTTGCAAGTTTTACGTGGCTGCTACGGGTATCTAGCAAGAAGAATTCTCACCTACGCAAAACCACAATGGTGATACATAAATTGCTTTTCAACCTTCTCAAGGACTGCCTTTGTCGAATCCGATCCAACTAAAGTAGGAGAAACAGACACCCGCCAACCATCTTTGTGCAACAAAGTTACACGTCAGTCCATGGAACGGGTCTCTTGTAAGCGTATGAGTAAGGTTGGTCCGGGACGCTTTGTCCCACAATACCGCTGAACCAAAATACGACCAAGGGAGGAAGCAATCTAAACATCAACGCCCACAAACTCTGTGTTCTACTCGAGATCTCATCTACAGATAGTCCTAGCTCTGATACCACTGTTGGGGAACATTGCATGGGAAACAAATAAAATCCTACGCACACGCAAGATCTATCCATAGTGATGAGAATCTATGAGAGGGAGAGAGGATCTACATACCCTTGTAGATCGCTAAGCGGGAAGCGTTAAGAAACGCGGTTAGTGTAGTCAAACGTCTTTGCGATCCAAATCGCCAAGCATCTCGCGATCTCATCACGATCCGTCCCACGATCCAATCATGATCTTTCCCGCGATCTCATCACGATTCGTCCCACGATCCAATCACGAATTGTCTCGCGATCTTAATCACGCTCCTTCCGATCTAGCGCCGAACGGACGACACCTCCGCATTCAGCACACGTACAGCTCGATGACGATCTCCGCCTTCTTGATCCAGTAAGAGGGAGCAGAGAGGTAGACGAGTTCTCTAGCAGCGTGATGGCATTGCGGCGATGGTGGTGGAGTAATTCTAGCAGGGCTTCGCCTAAGCACTACTAAAACCGATCTAGAGGAGAAACTACGGACTAGAGGAGAGGGTAGCACGTGGCTGAAAAACTATGTGAAAAAACCCTAAAACCTCTAGTATATATAGGAGGAGGAGAGTAGGAGGCTTGGCCGCAAGGGCCAGCCGTTTTGGCTTCGAACAAAGTGGAGGGAGGAGTCCTACTCCTCCACTCCTAGTCGGATTAGAACTCCTTCCTTATATTAGCCCTTTTCCACCTTTTCCACTTTAGATTTCCTTCCCATCCGCTTGGGCCCTATGTGGGACTTCGGCCAGCCCACTAAGGTCTGGTATTCATCCTCCCACAGCCCATGTAGCCTCTTGGGTTGAAACCCCTCCCGATGGTTCCCCGGTACCCTCTCGGCACTCCCGGTACACTATCGATGAGCCCGGAACTTTTCCTGTGACTGAAACAGGATTTCCTATATATTAGTCTTTACCTTCGGACCATTCCGGAGCTCCTCGCAATGTCCAGGATCTCATCTAGAACTCCGAACAACCTTCGGTCACCACCATGCATAACTCTATACTACCGAAACGTCACCAAACCTTAAGTGTGCAGACCCTGTGGGTTCGAGAACTATGTAGACATGACTGAGACACCTCTACGATCAATAACCAATAGCGGGACCTAGATGCCCATATTGATTCCAACATATTCTACGGAGATCTTTATCGGTCAAACCTCTATGTCAAGGATTCAGTTAATCTCGTATGATGTTCCCTTTGTTCTTCGGTATGTTACTTGCCCAAGATTCGATCGTCGGTATCTCCATACCTAGTTCAACCTCGTTACCGGCAAGTATCTTTACTCGTTCGTTGTACAATATCCCATGGCTAACACTTACTCACATTTCTTGCAAGGCTTATTGTGATGTTGTATTACCGAGTGGGCCCTGAGATACCTCTCCGTCACACGGAGTAACAAATCCCAGTCTTGATCCATGCCAACCCAACAAACACCCTCGGAGATACCTGTAGAGTACCTTTATAGTCACCCAGTTACGTTGCGACATTTGATACACACAAGGCACTCCTCCGGTGTCAGTGAGTTGCATGATCTCATGGTCATAGGAACAGATACTTGACATGCAGAAAACAGTAGCAATAAACTGACACGATCATATGCTATGTTTATAGTTTGGGTCTTGTCCATCACATCATTCTCCTAATGATGTGATCCCATTATCAAATGACATCTCATGTCCATGGCTAGGAAACCTTGACCATGTTTGATCAACGAGCTAGTCTATTAGAGGCATACTAGGGACATGGTGTTGTCTATGTATCCACACATGTATCTAAGTTTCCGATCAATACAATTATAGCATGGATAATAAATGATTATCATGAACAAGGAAATATGATAATATCCAATTCATTATTGCCTCTAGGGCATATTTCCAATAGCAGGTACAAAAGGAAAGGAGGATAAAGAAAGTAAAAAGCCGCACGAGGGCTGTCGCCTCAGGAGCCCCGATGCAGGCGCACCGATGTTCAGTCGGTGTCCTCCTCTTCCTTCACGGCCCCGTGGAAGCGCGTTGGGACGGATTCCCCCGGAGCGGGAGGACGACGCCATGGTGGCGGGCTACCCCCCAAGACCTGGGCGCGTCAGCATGGTGGCGCGGCATAGCTGTTGTCGCTGTTATCGCTCGGGCTCTCCTTGGAGGGGGTGTCCCTTCTGCTGGAGGCGCGGCGCCTGTCATGAAGGGCAAGCTCGTCTCCAGGATCGCCGCGGCCAAAGTCCTTCGGGCAGCATCCTAGGGGCTTGCTTGGCACCCACGGTTCAGGTACATGCAGCCTCTAGGGGTGACCTCGACCTCCACCCAAGACGCCCCGCTGCAGCAGCCGTGTCGGCCAGCAAGGCCTTTGTGAAGAAATTCGAGACTTAGAATCAAGTGGCCTCAGGCATGTCCGCCCACATCACGTACTCCTGGGCCATGTCAGCTGAATGGAGCCGCGGGTGCGGTGGCTGGGTGGCCACCGCGACCTCCCACCTTGGCCGCCACCGCTTTCGCCACCGCGGCCGCCCGCGTACGATGACATTCCACCGTGGCCGCTGCGGCACGTAGGGGCACTGATGCACTCGCCGAGAGCCACCGCCAGCGTCACAACATATTTTCGGCGGCAACCGCGGCCCCTCAGGGGCGGCAGAGCGGCAGGGTCATCCCCAAGAGCCTTCCCCTTCTCGGCAGCAAAAAACTTCCTCACTGGCGCCATTGCTGGGAAGGGACGGTTCGAGAGGTGTAGAGACAAAGAATACGAAGATGGGTGAGGTTTTTCTCGCCCTCGCCAGTTTATATACAGCCAAAGACCACTCGGCGCCCCTCGCGTTCCAGGGGCGCACGGACCATTGAAGGGTCACATCCACGTGGCCCGACACAGCAGCAACATTCAATGGGAAGCAATGATAGTCTGCACTGCACCCGGGCGTCATGTCAGTTTGACTGGGAGCGGTTTTGGACGCCCTCGGGGAGTGGAGGCACCGTTGCCGGGGTGTTCGGTGCGTGTAGGGCCTGGCCCGCACGCGTTTGGGGCCCATGGCGCTTCAGGCCATCCTTCTAGCTTCGCTCATAAGCCAGCCCGAGCGCGCCTTGGGCTCGGGGGCTACTGTCGGTGTTCTAGGAACGGGGGTACCCAGACCTGCGTGCCTGCGGCCCAGGGCATGTCCCACTTCCTCGACCAAACGCGGCCAGGCGTGGCCTCCCTCAAGACAAGGTCCTCGCGAGGAGGAACAATGCTAGGACCGGCAAGGGGTGGGCCTCATCAGGTCCCCTCCGAAGCAGCAGAGATCTGAATGCAAGGCCTGGCCTTGGGAGTCAAGGTTAACGCAGGGAAGGACAGGCGTGCGCCAGCATGCCAGGCGGCATAGTTTCCCCTTTGGTGCAAAGAGATCAAGGACATACGTGGTTTCCCAAAGCACACCCAAAGGTTTCCATTCTAGTGCAACAAGACCACAACTACCCGCCCCGCAGGGCGTATGTCATCGCTGAGCCTATCCCTACACCATTGACAACTACTTTGCAGGCGAAGACCGCCTTTGGGCAGGACAAGCACGTACTCTTGTCCCCCTTCAAAATTGGCCGTTGTGGGATCCCTTCCCGCCATTGTGATAAGGGTAAAGGACCCGAGCCTCCACTATATAGAGAGGATAGGCTACACCGTAGAGAGGGATCCAATCCATTCCATCATCCATCCACCACCGGGCCATGGAGAGCCTCTAGCAAATCAAAGGGAGCCCGCATGAGGCCCTAGAGCACCGTATAAGTTCATCCACACTACCTCCTCGGGAGGAAATCCACCAAAGTAGGAGTAGGGTATTGCGCTTCGTAGTGACCCGAACTTGGGTAAACTGTCGCGTCCATCTTGTTCCTCGTCATCATGCGAGTTTACTATTGTGTTCATTGAGTAGCGAGCTATGTAGGGAGAGGTTGCAGGGGATCTTCGCACATGCCCTTGTGTTCGAATCTTGAGTGTTTTGCGGAGCCCGAAATCCGACAGCAAAACCGGTTAGCAAGTGCGATGCAGCCACGACAGTTCAATTTGTCAAGAAGTTGATCTTTCATTTTGGTTACCCTCACGGTATAATTACTGATAATGGTACAAATCTATCCAAGGGGGCTATGAAAGCATTCTGTGAAACCGAACATATCCGCATTGATGTCTCCGCCATGGCTCATCGATAGTCCAATGGGCAAGCAAAACGTGCCAACCAAGAGATCTTGAGAGGGATAAAACCCCGGCTTATGGTTCCTTTGGAGCGAGCGCCAGGTTGTTGGGAGGAGTTTCCTTCAGTTCTTTCGAGTATCAGAACCACTGCCAATAGGTCACAGGCTATACGCCTTTATTCATGGTTTATGGTGCGGAAGCTGTCCTCCGAAGTGATATCTGCCATGACTCGCCCAGAGTGACGGCTTATGTTGAAACTGAAAACGAGACAGCGTGTCAGGACGCGCTAGATGCTTTGGATGAGGAGCGAGATCTTGCAACAACACGATCAAGGATTTATCCGCAAGACCTGCGTTGTTATTGTAGCCGCAGAGTCAAGACCCAAACGTTCCAAGAAGGCAACTTAGTGCTATGTTTGATTCAAGACCAGATAGATGTGCATAAGTTATCCCCCCTGGGAAGGATCTTTCATGGTCATCAAGAATCTACACAATGGGTCATACTACCTCATAGATATACGGGAGAGCAACGAGTCACGTACTTCCGAACAAAAGGTCAACATGTTGTGGAATATTGCTCATCTTCGGCCTTACTATACTTGAGTCATCGGCTCTCATCAATGTACATACATCTATCATTGTATATACCTTTGTAATATATTTAAGTTGGCATCCCCACAATTCGGGGCATCTGCCGTTGTTCATGCAACAAGATTGTGCAAAAGAGTTGATAATTCAGCACGTCACTTGGGGGCTTCTAACCCACTTGGTTTAGCTTTCATACTGTCTTGAACGGCTTTCAAGCCATATTCGGGTTAAACCTGCATGTTTTCAACTTGCCACTCCACCATGTGACCCGCCGAACTCTAATAAAGACCCTGAACTATTCAATGATCTTGACATTCAATCTTGCAATGAGACCCTGTTCCGATTAAGGTTAAAACGACGATTTATGTCACGAGAGGCCCGACTTATAGAAAGCTAGGATAAACTTGCCCGTCTGCTATAGTCTCTCCGCCATGTGGCCCATTCGTACTCTTAGACAGTCAATCTCTTTTAAGACCCTGAACTGTTTAAGGTTAAAGTGATGGATTTGTGTCACATGAGAGTCGGCTTATGGGTTTCGATGGTACTCATGCGTTGTCGTGTTGTCTCCGCTATATGGCTCGTCGTACTCTTACCAGTCAATCTTTCTAAAGACCCTAAGCTAGTTAAGGTTAAAACGACGAATCTATGCCATGTGAGAGCCGGCATATGAGGTTTGGGTAGTCATGCCTAAGTTTTGAAAAATGAAACTTGAGTTTTAAGCAAGATTATAAGAGTTAACCTCTTTGGGTTGTGCCTTCAAAGCCTCCTTAACAATGATAGAGAATATATTTTTTGTCTTGTTATTTGGCAGGTCTTGTCTTTTATGATAAGATACCACCAAGTATCAGGAAAGATGATCATAGCCAGAATAAAGGAAGGATGGATAAATATATAAAGCTATTCAAACTCCAAACGTGCACGAAGTCATGACAAAGGCAATCAGTTTTAACTAGTGCTATTACAAGGCTGTCGAAGAGCCCAAAATCTGTGGACTTAAGTTTTTTTGCACAAATTATAACCCGGCAAATCAACAGGGCCGGGTTACCTTTGCATGGGGACAACTCTTTGCTTAGCTCATCGTCGGGTCATCCTGTGTCGGGTCTTCGGTCTCCTGGATCTGAAGGTTGTCCACATCCTGGTTGTAGTTTGTTATAGCTTCAAATTCAGCTTCGTCATGCAAGATTGGAGATGGGTCAACATCAGGAGCAAAGAGGTGCTTACGACGTTGAGGGATCAAGCTTTTCGCTTCAAAAGTGGGCCCTCAAACTTATTTGTTATCTTTAGAGTAAGCCACCTGATAGGATAATAGATCAGCTTCTGTGGCCAGCCGGTTTGGTAATATTCTTGACGCCTTCATGCAATAGGTGTAGTCCTCTTGAGCGAACTCTGAGCTGTCATCCTTCAGTTGAGGAAAGCCATCCATCATCTCGACCGGGTTAAGCTCGGGCACATAAGCAAGTGATCGGCTCAAAGCGGCCATTGCGCGCTTACGGGCGGCTAATCTCTTTAGCTCCTCTATCTGCTTTGGGATGGTGGAGAGGACTTATAGCACACCCTTCAAAAACTTTGGAACGCCTTTCTCAATCATGACAGCCTTGATGGTGAACAGGGATCCGGCGTAAAGTTGCTCAGTAAGTGAGTATAAGGTCTTCCGCTTTAGCAGGCTATCGTCTGAAAGATGGCGAGTTCCCTGGCCTGCAAGTAAGCCATATTTTATAAGCCGTCTAGAGAAATTTTACAGACTCTTAGAAAGGAATATTCATAGTTAACAACACTTACCAAAGACGGTTTCAGTCATCCAAGATATATGGCTTCTCAGATTGTTCAACTCTTCAGTGATGGGTTGCAATTGACCCTCGTTGTCTTCCACCCGCTTGGTTTAGGCAGATTGTTTAGTTTCAGTGTTTTTCTTATAAGCCTTGAAGTCCGCCTTGACCTTTTCGACCTCTATGGAGGAGAGACGCCATTTTTCTTTGGCTTCATCCGGGGCATTTTGTTGCAAAGTCAGATCTTTTCTCAGGTCAGTCAAGCTAGACCCGGCTACGCTTAAGGATTCCTGTAGAGCGATCAAGAACAGGACTATTTTCATTCTAAGCCGCCAGAGAAATATATGATAAGCACTTAGGGGCAATGAAGAAAGACACTACAAGTCTCAAGCAGATTCCATGCAATATACTTGACACTTGGGGGGGCTATTATATATCAGTTCTTTCAAGGGTTAAAATTCAGATAAGACGCGAATCATCTTCAGGAAGATGAGCCGACCCTTGGGGGCTACACTTGGCTCTTATTTTCTGTTGAGTGCTGGCTCATTATGCTATATACTTAAGAAGTTCATCCCTACTACTTGATTTATCTCAACATGCAGCATAGACACCTCAGCATCCAATCATATCCAGCCACGTCATATCCTATATCAGATCCGCTACCTGAGCATTTTTTTCAACTAAGAGTGTGATTCAGTTTTTCTTTTGTAAGCACCCACCTCCGTGGTCAATGAAGGAACCGATTGTTTCGTCTTCTAACCCTTATGTAACTGCACGTCTTAATATTCCTTAAAATAAATATCTACAATAAAGGCACCCACGAGTTGCACCCAGCAGGTTGACATATTCTCCCCTTTAGTTCTTGACTTAGTTCCTTTTCATGTGTATATATGTTCCTCTCCTCTGCACATCGCTCCCTCGCCTCCACCCGCATCTATGCCTTCCGGTCATGCTTATCCTGATTGTAGGGATGCCAGCGATCTTGCTCTCCTTTCATCGTTGGCACTCGCATCATATCCACGCCATCGTTTTCATGGAAGGAGATTGATCCTCCACCCACATTTGATCTCACCTACCCTCACCCAATCATCATGTATTCATCTATGTTGCTGCTGCAGGATGAATCCCATGGATATTGCCCCTTACTCATCCCTCCACCATGGCATCTCGTCAGGGTGGACGTGGTCCGGGACGGTCCGGTCCCAGTCCGAGCCGTTGTTTGGACCGGCCGCCGGTGGTCCGGTCTGGACCGGACCGAGCTGTGCAGTGGTCCTGATTTCAGGGACCAGAACGGCTGTCGTGAAGCTCGGTGTGGACCTCTGGTCCTCATAGTCGGATGATGCATAGTCATTGTCATGTGGGCCTAGAATGTCGGAGCAGTGGTCGGAGTAGCAGCATGGTTGCCGGAGTCGGAGAAGATGCACAATGGTCAGAGTAGCAGCGCGGCGGCCGGTGGAGCGACGCAAGGGAGAGGCATGGGAGAGAGAGGTAGTGGCTCGGCCACGCGGGCGAGAGGGCGAGCAGCTGGCATGAGGGACCGACAGCGCGAGGCAGAGGCACGGCGGCGCCGAGGAGAGGGAAGCAGAGCAGCAAAGAGGAAGCAACCGGCAGCGTCGTTCGCATAGACGAGGACAAGACTAGATCACACACGCACACACGCAGGATATTTATGTGTGGGGAGTCTTCTGATTAGCTCTATTCGGCCGGGCCTTCGGTCCTCCGAGCCGAACCGAGCTTTAACCGGACCGGCCAAATTATGGGCCGAATTTCCCAGCTCGGACCGGCTAATTTTCCTAGCGATCTGGGACCGATGGGTCCGGTCCTGGTTGGTCCACGAGCGGGCCCAAAATCTCGCTCGATACGTCCAGGCTGAGCATCGGGGATGTCTCTTCTCCAGCAGTATATCAACTTGTGTGCTGGTCATATATAATTTCTTCACTGTTTATCTTGATATTATATTCCATATGCATGTGTGCAGATCGGTCAATAAGGGAAAACTGGCGGTCCTCGCAAAACTCATCAGGCTTCCCCCCGTGGATGTGTGCATTGCCTTTTCCGCAATGCAACTGTTCTCTGTATGGGATGACGTGATGGACGCGTTCATGGTGTTGATCCCTAACCTGATGGATGCGTGCATGGTGTTGGTCAACGCGTTCGTGTTTCTAATACATGCAATAGATTCAAGCTGCCATGGACTACAATCATGAGAGGATTATTTCTGGAGGACCAAAGATGGTTTAGTATAAATCCTTACGATGGATTTACATACTTCATGTTATCTAGCACTTGACCGTTGCTATGTTGCACCTTGATACTGAAAGTGGTTCTTCAGATGTTGAAACAAAGTACAAGAAAATAAAGGCATGCCATAAATCCTTTTGGTGCCTTTTCAAGGAAGGAAGATATAGGTGGACATATTGTCAGTAAATGTCTGAGTTCTTTTGGTGCCAGCTTGCTCGTGGGTCACAAGTAAATGTATGTGCGTCTTTTTTATTGGCTATATTGTGTCTGGGATACTATCTATGAAGTGTATTCAAGAGAGTAGAGAATACATTTGTCTCATTCTTAACACTGCATGTGAAGGCTTCCATTGTAGCCTCCATCTCCTCGGGCGGTCTACTTTTGTTATTTATATGAAGAACACGTGGCACTAGACCTGAACATTATAACTTCCACCAGGACTTTGACTCATTGCTTCGATGCTGATAATATTTCCAGCTAGATTTAATGACCTTTCCATTTACATGATCTTATTTCAGGTAAATACCTTTACTGCCAAAAATAGAGAGAGATGATTGTCTTAGTAATTTCTATGCACTATATGATTGTCTCAGTCCATGCCATTTGTGTTTTGTTTTGACTCACTGAAATGAAAAAATAATCAAAGTAATCTTATTATCCGATGTCTAAAAACATCATGCTTGAGATCATAAACCTCAAGAATTGTCATTTTTACATTTGTTTAATGTAGCTCATAATTTTTCTTCTTTTTGTTACAAGCAAATTCACGCAAAAACGCGATAAATATGGGTCTCAGTGATTATCCATGTACAAGTTCTCATGCTCTTTACAACATTGTGTCGTACCTACTTTGGCCAAAAAAAGAAAAATGACAGAGTACTCTTTTGATTTGATGAACATGACTAATTTCCAATATTCATGATACTAGTGCTTAATCATTGTCAATTATATCAAGATACCACAATGGACAATGTCCGTGTTTAGTTTTCATTCTTTTTCATATTAAGAAATATTTAATTGTAGTCTAAGTATTGTGTCCACTGTATTTTTTAATATTAAGATCACCTATATACTATGCAAAGAAAATTATTCAATTTATCTATTATCATGTGGATCAAACCAAGAGTTTCAACAACAACGCGCGGGCTATCATCTAGTTTACATAAAGACCCGACCCTTGGGGGCTACTGTAGGATCGAAAGTAGGTCTAGAGGGGGGTGATTAGACTACTTGACCAAATAAAAGTTTTGCCTTTTTCCAAATTTTACTTCTTGGAAAGTTTTAGCATTCATAGCATATCAAGTAACACCCTACACATGCATGTCTAAGAGTGTAGCAGCGAAAAGTAAAGACATTACACATGTAAGTAAAGAGAGGGTTAGGAAAGCAAACACAAGTGATGACACGATGATTTTTCCCGTGGTTCCGATAGGTGGTGCTATCGTACATCCACGTTCATGGAGTCTTCAACCCATGGAGGGTAACAGTCATGAGAGTCCACGGAGGGCTCTACCCATAGAGGGTTCCACGAAGAAGCAACCTTGACTATTCCATGCGGCTTCCGTCCACGAAGAACTAGACTCACTATGGATAGATCTTCATGGAGTAGGCGATCTCCTTGCCCTTACAAACTTCTTGGTTCACTCCACAACACGAAGTAGGAGGCTCCCAAGCGACACCTAACCAATCTAGGAGGCACCAACCTCCAAAAGATAATAGGCTCGGTAATGACGATGAACTCCTTGCTCTTGTGCTTCAAGATGATAGACTCTTCAACACACAATCACTCTCTCACAGATTTGGCTTGGTAGAAGAGATGAGCTTGGTGGAAAGCAACTTGGGGAGGCTAGAAATCAAGATCCATATGGTTAGGGTGACGCCGATTCACCATTTTCGGTCAGACTGAAAATGAGAACTTGCGTAACAGAATCTTGGCAACCCAACTCGGTGGCACCGAGTGCAGTGTCGGCTGCACCGAAGTGTTAGGGTTTGGCTGAGTCTGTCTAGGGTTTAGAATCGGTGGCACCGGGATAGGGATGTTGGTTACACCGATTTTGCATATTTGGCTTAGGACAGACTTTGGTGGGAGAATTTGTGGAAGTTTTGGTGACTGTCACTTGTGCACGTTTGAGCATAATTTTCACCATCAAAACTTTACCTCCTTTTAATAGTATTGGCTTTCCTATGGACTCAAAGTGATTTCTCACAAATGTAAAATGTAGAGTCCTCTTGCTTGAAGCTTGGCCAACCTATTTCCTTGAATCTTGGGGTAATTCCACAATCCTTTAGCCATCCCTATGATTGAACTTGTCCTGAAATATGCTTGGTGGAAACATTAGTTCAATGACTTATATGTTGTTATTAATTACCAAAACAACCAAGGGAGCAAATGTGCTTTCAATCTCCCCCTTTTTGGTAATTGATGACAACATATAGATCAAAGCTTCGACAAAGATATAATCATGGAATATAATCGTCACTTTGAGAAGTATGTGATAAGCAAGAGCTCCCCCTAAATTTGTGCATTATTTTTAAATTTGCATTTGAATACAAATGCACAATCGATTAGGTACATGGGTCACTTATTACATGTCACATACCACTTGGTGGTGTGCGAGAGTAATTGGAATGAACATCATAGCACAACACAATCAACCAAAGATGAATGATCATCACATAAGCTTTAAGATGATAGGAAATAGTAGCATCACACATTAAAGCGTATGATCAAACATCAGCAAGCGTGTATCACAAGCAAAACAAAAGAGTATCACGGCAACCAAAAGCAATTGTTTTGTGAAAAAGCAACAAACACTAAACGCTCTCTCACTTGAAGCCTAATGATCTATATATACTTGTCCCCCTTTGGCAACAAGTTACCAAAAAATTCAAAGGCATATAACTAATTATTCCTGGGCTGATCTCCTCCGGTTGTCGATGGAGGAGTTGAGATAATGGCATCGGTGAAGATCTCTGCAGATGTCGTGGATGGAGCTGGAGTGGTCATAGAAGGAACTGGAGCTGATGGAGTAGGATCTGTTCTAACAGTAGCAGGAGCTGATGAAGAGGGACTCAAGTCTGGTGTAGACACTGTGACTGATCTAGTATGAGTGGTGAACTAGGTGCCTGGACCGAGAGGTGATTCATCCTCATCATCATCATCATCTGAAGAAGAAGTATAAGAGACCCGAGGGATGTGCGTGGAGTCAACTTCCTTCTGAAGCTCTATAACTGTCTTTAACAACTTGTCCACCTTATGACCAAGAACCTTGATTCTTGTCTCGAAGATCCTCACTAGACTGTTCTGGTTGTCCAGAATCCCTTTGATATCCTTCTGCATGCCCTGGACGGCTAAGATCAGAAGATCCATTTGCTCGTTTCTGGATCTCGGGGCTTGAGCACTAGCGGCTCGAACTGCTTCTGCTTCTGCCTGTGCTGTAGCAGATGTGGGATGATCTGGGTCCATCACCACAACATTATCCTCAAATTCTGGTAGTAGGGGCGGATGTGGACAATCTAGAGCAAAAATGTGCTTCTCCAACTCAGAGTTGATAAGCAATTGGATGTAGGGTGCATAACAGCAAGAGCGCTTTTGATCAACAGCAACCCTCTTAACTGTCTCAACAATCAAATCCATGACTCTAATCCTGGTGTTCAGGTCAAGGTGGATCAACATGTTAATGGAGTAGCCTCGGATCATTTTATCATCTGCTGACTTGGGCATCAAGGTATGCCTCAGGATAGTGTTCATTGTATAGAGGCCTGCTTGCAGATAGTAGATGGATCCTAGCTTGTGTGATTGCACCTTGTCTACAGGGATAGGAGTATACATATCTTTCATGGCATTGTGGCTTGCCTTGGGTTCTGAGTATACATCCAGATTACCTTCCTGAGCTTCTGGAACTTCTAGAAGTGCAGCCCACTCCTCAACAGTGGATTCATACCTTGCACCTTCAGTCATCCATACAATTCTACCATCTTCGTAGAAATGTGTAGTGGAGTAGAATTTCATGATCATCTCGTCGTTCCATGCAGTAAGCTCTCTGCTAATGAACTTATCCAGACCAATGCAATGGAAGTTATCTTGGACACTTGGGAAGTAGTCCACATTATCCTTAATGAACTTCCAATTGACATATCTCATGTCGCTAACATCTGGGCTCTTGTCAAGCAACACTGTCTCATAAAAATCTTGTTGCTCTCTTGTGTAGAACCTATAGTGAACAACAGTTTTCCTCCTCCGAGCATAAGGATCTATGGCTCTCCAGGCTCTCAATCCTGAGTCTTTCCTCTTCTTCATGTCTTCAGCAACTAAGTGGCTGTCATCATGCACTGGAAGATGTTGTATGAGCTTCATCAAAGTAGTCAAGTCATCATCATCTTCAGGTTTGGAGGCAGTCCCCTTGTTCTTCTCAGAAGATGGAATGTCTCTAGTAGTCCTCTTGGACTTTTGTGCAGCAGCTTTCTTGGAAGTACGCTTGGTGCTCTTGGAAG
Organism: Hordeum marinum; assembly: GCA_022496015.1. Taxonomy (NCBI): domain Eukaryota; kingdom Viridiplantae; phylum Streptophyta; class Magnoliopsida; order Poales; family Poaceae; genus Hordeum; species Hordeum marinum. The sequence continues at coordinate 65,598,555 of CM039675.1, forward strand.
TGCCAGTCTTTGGCATAGCATCAGCCATCAGCTTCTTGGCTTTCTTCTCGGGAGGGGATTTCTCAACATGTTCTTCCTCCTCTTCCTAAGCAGCAGCACCAGCAGCCTCCTTTGGATCTAAATACATAGAGGTAGGCCTGCCAATGACATGGACAATCCTTTTCCTGGACTTCTTCTCCCCTGCCTTCTTAGGCAAAGACTTCCTTTGGTGATCTATAGTCATTGTGGCCCTAGCACTCTCAGGTGCTCTCATAGCAGCAGAAGGTGCATACACCTTGCTAACAACTCTTCTGGAAGAGGTGGCTTCAGTTGGTGACTTCTTAGCAGCCTTTTCTTGCTTCTTGGCAAGAATCTCCTTAGGAATGAAATCTGAATCTTCTTCATCAGAGTTTAGCTTCTTCCTGGTCTTGGTGGCAGACTTGGGCTACCCATGAGAGCTGGGGGTGCCTGGATCTGAAAAAGAACTGACTTCTGGGCTTGTGCCAAAACTCATGTTAACTCCCTGCTCTGCCAAATTCTGCCTGTCCTCTGAGCCTGACATACTAACCCTATGAATAGAGTATAGGAGAGTAGAAGTAGATGAGTCATCACAAAATGAGGCTGGTTTTTCAAATTTGAACAATGAATTTTCAAGATTTTTGCATTCTGTCAAATAAATATCGGTACAGCCGAAACAAATTTTCGATGGGGCCGAGACTGACTGACTCTCTAACCGAACCTTGGCACCCTTTTAGGTTGGACCGAAAAGAGGAACTCGGTTCCACCGAGTCAGTTCTCAGCCACACAGAAAATCACATCGGTGAGACCGACATGACCGTTTCGGTTCCACCGAGATTTATCGGGCGGACGGCAAAACCCTAGAAAATTCATTATTCGCTAGACTTTGGAGTTTTGAGTGGATAGGAACACGTGCAAAGGGTGTATCAATGATAAACATGAATCTAATGCGCAATAATCAGATGAGGAGTGCAATAGAGATCGAATCCATACCCTAGCTTGGCGCGGATCCTCTACGACAGCGACGAGGGAGAGGATTTCGTCGGCGACAGTGATTCCCAGCGACGGAGGAGCGCAAGGAGACAAGGGTGATGACCAGGGGTCTCATGGGCGGCAGATTAGGGTTCTGAGGAGTGACGAATGAGATTGAATTTCAAAGTGTCGGGGTCCACAGCTTATATACCCACCACTATCGGTGAAACCGATTCTAACTTTTCGGTGTCACCGAGTTTCTCAAATGTTAGTTGACAGGGAAACTCGGTGTAACCGAGAAAATGGAATCGGTGGTATCGAGATTGAAAACTAGATCAACCCTAGGCATTCGTTGAGATCGAGATTTTGTGGTTGGTTCCACCGAGATGCACTTGGGAGGTTTTAATGGTCAGTCCTTGTCGATACGGAACTCCGAGTGCTCCACACACAGAGGGCTCGAAAAGCACTTGTTCAAATTTTGTGATGCATCATGGATAGAGTATGAGGTGAGAAAGCATAGATAGCTAAAGAAGTGGTCGTAGGCATTCTTGTATATCCAATTGGCAAAACATAAATCAAAAAGCCAAATAGCAACAATTGGATATCCTCAAATCAGAAAATAAATGCAGACCAACATGCTCACATAATAAGATGTCAAATGAAATCACAGCAAACATGCACAAATCACAGAAAACTGAGTAGGATAGGTATGGAATAGTTCTGAGTGGTTCTCTTTCGAGTGGGTGGTGGTGAAGGGGTATATATAGGCATCCCCAAAAATCCAACCATTACACACAATAAGTCAGACTTGGTGACACCGATGTGTAAATCTCGGTGGTACCGAAGTGACCAAAAGTGGCAACTTTTGAATCTCAGAGGGACCGATATACAATTCTCGGTTGCACCGACAAGGTGACCAACGGTTAGATTTACCAGTCCCGGTGACGCCGATTCACCATTTTCGGTCGGACCGACAATGAGAACTTGCGTAACAGAATCTGTAGGAGATATGCCCTAGAGGCAGTAATAATAGTTATTTTGTATCTCCGAGTTTGTAATGGATGTTTATCTTCCATGCTATAACTGCAATGATTGTCGAGTCTACTATAACCACGAGGCTTGAAGGGAAACTCATGTGCACGTGTGGTATAATAAACGTTAAATTGTATTCCTAGTCTTGCCTCTAAGCCTGGATCAAGTATTGCATGATGATCTTGTTTTCCTGATCATGGGCATGGGTATGTCGGCAATTTTGAGGGCACGATGTTGGTAGAACACTTGTGTTGAATCGACCCATATTGATGTTATGCTATGAGATGCATTCGTCACAAGTTAATAGTTAATAACACAGAGATAGTTAATGTTTGCATAATTCCTTAGACCATGAGAGTATCAAGTTCCTTCGTGCTTGCTTCGTGAACTTTGGGGTTTGTTAAACGTCATCCGTTACTGGGTGGCTATTAAGGCGGCTTACGGGTTCACGGAAAAGTATGGCAAGTAACAAGATAGCTCAAGATCGGGATTTTCTCCTCGGACGATGGAGAGAGATTCTCGGGCCCTCTCGGTGTTACGGTATCCATCATCATCTGGCCAGACAGTGTGATTTGATCACAGGGATGCCGGAACACGAAAACAAGAAAAGATAACAAAACCGGTAACGAGGTAACTTGCATAGTGGACAAGTTGTTGATCCACGGGGATGCAAAAAATCTCACCTCGGGTGTTTGTAACATATCGTGAAGCAACAGGAATAGCACACGACAACTGGAGGTTCACTCGAATATTCATTCCTGTGGGTATAGGGGTCAATAAGGGTGTCCACAGCTCCGATGTTGATCATTGATCGGAAGGGGTTCCGGGTCATGTCTATACTTCACCAAACCTATAGGGTTACACACTTAAGGGTCATCTATCTGCTGAATACTAGACAGGGAGTCGAAGAGAAAGTTTCCGGAAAAAGTTTTCGGAGACAGCAGAAAAGTTCCGAAGAGAGAGGTCACCGGATGATTTCCGATGAAACTGAAAAGTTTTTTCAGGGGATAACATAAACTCAAATTGGTTTTGGCACATGCCTGAGAATTCTAGAAACTTTCTGGATTTTTTCGGAAGAAAAACCGGAAATGTTCTGGACTCCCGGAACCGCTTTGGTTGCTTTTCACATATGAAAATTACTAATCTGAAAATGTTTGGGATGATGTCCAGAATTGTTTTGGTGGGTACTGGAATTATTCTAGGACCCATAGAAATATTTTCAGATTTATCAATCACGAAAAATTGGTTTCATGAATAGTGAAAATGCATTTATGGTTATGGTTGGAAGTTGGTTTTCCACAAATATCTTCCCAAGATCTTTTGGGATGACATGGAAGGATATGGGCTGCCCACTTGTTTTACCTTTGTGCCCTTGCGAAGCGCATTTTGGGTATTTCAAGTGTCACCCCACCCCTTGGATTTTCCTATAAATAGAGGTGGAGATGCACTCTCCACTCTCATCCCTTACTCTCATACACATGCTATGCTTTGCTAGCTCTCTCTCTCCCTCCCACGAAAAGAGTTTTTCATAGAGCCGAAAGGCTGTCTGGGTTCCGGCAGGAACTAGTTCTGGATGGCGAAGCCCTGCCGGATAGATGACACTGTATGTGTGCATGTGACAGCCCAAGTACTGTTCCTACCTTTTATGGCATGTAACCTATGTGAACCTTATTGTCATGTGTGAATGAATTGAGTTTGCCCTTGCCATGTCATCTCATGCATCATGCATCGTATCATTCATCATCATGTCTTGCATATTCTTTTATGTGGTGTGCTCTTGATCTTGTGTATTGTGAGTGGTTTGTGTTTGGTTGGTTTGAGTGGACATCATCTCCATCCCTCTCTCTTATTCTTTTTCAAAAAACCCAAACTTTACTCTTTTATTCCATTGCCATTAATCAACAGAACTATTTGCTGTTAAAATTGTTAAAAATGTTTAGGAGGTAGTCAATAATATTTTAAGTCTATGTGTGTTGGTCTTTTGATGTTTTGAGCTTTATGACATTGGGGCTTTAAATTACAAGGGGATGTTGTTTAATAAAACCATTTAATTTAATTGATCTAAAAATCAACTAGCTAATTTTATTAAAATAGGTCTTATTTCCTTGCATGCAAAAGTATTTTTGTTGTTTTGCTAAAATCCTTCTATTTCCTTTGTTTTTTTACTTTGAGTGGTTGTTTTTATTTTAACGAAAAACCCTGTGGTTTTTTTTCTTTTCTGTGGAGAGAGAGCCGGTTCTTGGGCCTTGCCCTTCCTTCCCTCGCGGCCCAGCCCGCTCGCGGGAACGGCCACCTGCTCCGTTGGTGTCTTTCCGTCAGGTTCAGAGAGAGGAGTGCGAGCGCGTTGCTGCCGTCTGCTACCGTCGTCGCCGCGCCGTTAGCCCGTGCCTATTTTGCCTCCCCTCGGCATGCGTGCCCTCCTCTAGGGTTCCTCTTCCTCCTCCCAGCCGCCGCCATCTCCTCTCCCCTCCTTCCTCTCCCTTCTTCTCCGTCTTCATCCGGGTTCAGAGAGAGTAGAGAGATTTCAGAGGGTTGCGCCGGTCGTCCTCATCGTCGCCTTCGTGCCTTCGGTGGCCCTCGTCGCCGGTGGAGCACGGGGCCGTCATCCGCGTTCCATTCCCGCTGCTAGGAGGTGAGGAGCACCTCCCCGCGGTGCCGCTTCGCCTTCGCCGTCGTCCGCAAGGGAGCGGGTCGTCGTTGGCAATCTTCTTCCCCTATGTCGCTGTCGCGTCTTTGCACTTCTTCCTCCCCTTCGCCGCGTCTAGGACGATGTCGTCCTCCTCTCGGTGAGTGCCGCATCCTCATTCCATAGCCTGCTCGTTGCCATAGCCTACTCGTCGCCGCCGTCTGCCAAGGTGGGGCCATGATCTCACCTCTGCCCTCCTCATCGCGAGACGAACAGAGGGATTCAACCCCCCGTAGGTTCCCTCTTAGATCCTGGCTGTCAGCATCGCCAGAAGACTATGGAGTCACTAGATTTTGGCCGCCGTCGTGCCTCTGTCGTCGGGCATGCGAGTTTCAGTTTTGTGAGTTTTGTGTGTAGGTTATGTATATGTAGCGAAGCCTCTCCCTTTGGTCGTAGCCATGTCGATAGCGCAGTCGTAGCCGGTTCACTGTGAGCTCAGGAACTTGTGGGTTCGATCCCCAGCTTCCCCCGCTTTTCCCTTTTTGGATTTGTGGGATCTCGTGTGTGGTGTTCGGATCCGGTGTGATGACCGGATCCAGTGTGTTGTGTTGTGTGTATGTGCAGATCTGGTGTGGCTACGGCCAAGATCTAGTGTGGTCGTGTTGTGGATGTGTGTGTGCTTGTGTGTGTGGGTGTGTATGGATCTGGTGTGGTGCCAGATCCATGTGTGTGTGCATGTGTGGTTGTGTATGTGTGTGTGTGTTTGAGTGTGTGTGTGTGTGACAAGTGGGCCATGCCCCACTTGTCATACACTAAATTATATTGTGTGTTTTATTGTTTTATTGTTATAATTAGATCATTTCCAAATAGAGTAATAATTCCAAATCTGGACATGATCATTTATGCACATGAGTATATTAGGTAAGTTTTCACTTATAGGTATGCATGCCATTTGGCTATGTAGTTTTTGTCATAATGCTCCATGTGACTATGTAGTATGATACATGAATTTGGGGTAGAAAAATCTCAAGAATTCATTGGTGCAATTGGTTTGGTCATTTTGAGCAAGTTTGGCAAAATGTCATTTTATCTCAAGGTGCCATTTTGTCATTTTTGTTATATTTTATCCATGCATGCTATGATGTTTGTGCCAACATGAATATGGTAGTCTTTGTGTGTAGAATGCCATGGTATTTATCTTTGTCATGATAAACTTGAAAATGAGTGGGAACCATGCTCTAAAGTAGCCACTAAAATTTTGTTGTTTTCAACCATGCTAAATATTTCTAAGTCTGAGAATCTGGTAATATTTTTATGCCATGAAGAGTGGTTATTATCTTGTGATATGTTGTGAATTAGCTCAAGCTCAGTGCTAGTGATTTGAAGTATATGTTGTCTTCTATCATATTGTTAATTTTCATGCCATGAGGTGGTCTATATCACCATTAGTTTCTACTGTCAACTTGCTATCAGAGTAACTCAGATTCCAGAACACTGTTATTTTCACCGTCCCAGATTTCTGTTTCATCATGCCAACTTGTGAGCTTCATGCTTATTGATGTGTGCCTCCTTTCCAGATTGTGTAGTTGGATAAGTTAATAAGCATGTTATGTAGTTTCTTTCAATGCCTTGTTTGTGGTTGTAGGCTTCCTGTAGCTCAAGTTATTTGCTGTGGAAGTTGCTATGTTGTTGTTTTGTGGCAGATTGTTTGTTTTAGTGTTTTGTGACTTGTGGGAGCTATACTCCATGGAATTGCTTGATCGTTGGCTCTAATGTGGTTGTTTTTTCATTGCCTAACTAGTGGCTACCTTGGAATGCCAAGGAATAGCCCAGGGCCTTCTTGTCTTGTGTTTTGCCTTCGTATCTTCCGTGAGCGTAGCGTGAGAACCGTAACTCCGTTTCTTACGTTCTACATATGCATTTGTATCATTTTTGCATGATGCATACATATTTTACATGTTCATGCATGTCTAAATAACTTAACATAAGGTTCTGTCTAGATTCATTATTAACCAATCCTTTGCATGCGAAACACGACTAGTTAGGATTGCCATGCTAAAACTCTTCACATAAGCATGCATCATTCTTGCTTGTGCATTCAACCATGGTTGCTTATTTATTCTTGCTTTTTCTTGTGGGTAGACGTGAACGTTGAACCTGAGTACAAAGATCCAGGCGAGTATAACTACGAGGATCCCGCTACTTGTTCGACTGAAGAACCAACAAGCAAGATGATCGTACCCGGATCCCGATACTATTCGCTTGCTAGTTGTCTTGCTCTTATTACTTTCACGCTACCTACCACTTGAATGTCAGCCTCCTATTTGCCATGATATTCTCTAACCCTCCACATCATAGCAATCGTTGTTTGGCTAAGTTACCGTTGCTCAGCCCCTCTTATAGTGTTCTAGTTGCAGGTACATGTTGTTTCCATGTGATAACATGGATGTCTGGCATATCACAATATTATCTGTTATTTAATTTAATGCACTTATACATCTGGTATTGTTGGAAGCTTGGCCATTTACTAGGTGTTTTGTTCCGCTGTTACCGCCATAGTTTCTTGTTACCGGTGTTATGTTTCCATACTTTGCGCTCCTAACATGCTCGGGGTTGTTATGGGGACCCCATTGTTTATTCCGGTTAAGATTAAAACTTGTCTGGCAAGACCCAACTTTGGTACTACATTTGCTTAATAACTTAATAAAATTTGCATAGGGCTTTGCAACCCCGTGGATTAATCAACAACCCGGGCCAGTGCTCCTCATGAGTGTTGGTCCAACCCAGAGCAGCTTATTAATGCCACCCGGGGCAACTCGGTGATTGACGTTGTAACCATCGCTCATCCGTCGTGTCCTGAGAACGAGATACGCGGCTCTTATCGGGTTCGTCGACACACCGGGAGGTGTTGCTGGATTTGTTTTACCTTTATCGAGTGTCTTGCATGTGGGGCTTTGACTTTCTTCGGGCTATCTCAAGGTGTTGGAATTCCTTTGGAGTTGCCTAGGATGATCACGAGATCTGTGGTCGAGGCTATTCCTGCGGAGTGTGGTTAATTTATGATGGACTAGTTGGAGCACCCCTACAGGGTTAAATCTTTCGGAAACCCGTGCCCGCGGTTATGTGGCAACTTGGATATTTGTTTAACACCCAGTTATAGTTAACTTGAAGTAAACTCTAATAAAATGCACCAACTATGTGAGTAACCGTGATCGTCTTTGCTCGTGAACATGAACCGAGAGAGAACACGGTGGGGTTATGATTGACGTAAGTAAGTGTTCAGGATCTCATAGAGGTCATTCTAGTTTCGATTGTTTATCGTAGACCACATATTTTTTATTCATGTTTCGTAAGTTAGCCACCATAAATGCTTAGTGCTGCTGCGAACTAAACACATACCCATCCCAACCTATCAGCTTGAATAGTCTCGGTACCCGGGGCGAGATTGTTGAGTCCTCGTGGCTCACAGATTACTACAACAATCCAGGTACAGGTACAGATGAGGTCGTGACAGATGACATGACGTAGCTCCAGTGGGAGTATGACGTGGAACGCGGCAGGATGTACGTGACGTATCCAGATGAGTAGAGGACCGTGGTCGTGATCTTCGGGGCTAGCAAGATAGTATCTTTGCATCTCCTCTTATCGTTTGTTTTTGTCTATAGCCGGACCCTGCCTTCAGATTGATGTTTGAACTCTTTGTGTGGAATTGTAATTTAGCATGTGGCGAGTGTAAGCCAACTCATATACTCCTCTCTTCTTAAATGTATAATGTAATGATGCTATACTTGCGAACGTCAAGATGCGCCTCTATCCCTTGCCGAGGCCCCCGTGCCTTAATATGGATAGGCGCGCATCTTGGGAGTGATAGTGCAACTCTGCAGAGAGATCATAGTTTCGGTGTTAGTTTGAGAGGTCCTCCCGGAGGGCTGTCCAGGTGACCTTCCGAGTTTCGAAGGTCCTCCCGAAGGGCTGTCCATGGCATCGTAAGGGGGACTATTCGACCGCCTCCCGAAGGGCTGTCTGACGAGGGAGTACATCCTCGCGGTTGGGAGCTTGTAAAATCCTAGTTGCGGGGATCTGCACCAATGATTTCCACCGACTCTTCTTCCGTTGCGCTTTGAGTCGGTACGGATCAGATCAAACCTTGTATGCAGTCTCCATAGTGGTCCTGGGCGTGCTCGTTATACCGGAAATTTTTGTTTTCTGTCGCGTTCACCAACAGTGGCATCAAGAGCCAGGCTATGCGTAGATGCATGTTATGATCTAGAATACATGAGATGTATGGGTATTTCATAGTATAATTTTGTAGTAGATGAGATCTATTACTGAAAATTATTTGTGCGGGTAGCAGATGAAATCTGTTAACTGATGTTCCTATTGCTTCCCTTGAATTTGCGTAGTCCTGATCTTGATAGCATGCTGGAATCTCACAAAGTTCTGGAAATCCGTGATCCTTTCATGCTGCTCCTGAGTATGTTGATTGACAGATCAACGAAGTGCTAACAGTTCTTTGGGTTCCACCATAGTTAAAGAAAGATGGATGTTTCGCAGACGAAAGGGCAATGCAAATGTGATCTGCATGGGGGTCACGCATATGACGAAGTTTAGTATGGGGCTCGAGATTTTATTCTCTCGTGTTTCATACACACTAGGAGTTAATCTAGCAACTTGAATTATCATACTTGATGATAAACGTTGGTAGCTACGGTTTGAGTCAAAACCTTAGAAGCCACATAAAATAGAATTTTGTATAATCCGATTAGAGGCGTCTAACTTGGTTTTGCAGGATGGTTTGCATGTGATGTGGTATAGAAATGCTCGTATTCAATTTGATTATGTATGAGATGACTATATGATGTAATTAACATGACCTGTGTGTCATGATTTGGCATGATGGCTGGAGCCATATGATTGCACATTAATGACCTACGTGTCAACCTTATGTAATGCACTTATTTTATTATCTATAGAGATAGCAATATTATCTGGTGCATCGACAAGGTGGTGGCAATCTTCGCGAAGGTGAACACCGACGCGAATGCCGAAGACGAAGAAATACTTGACTTCTCCGTCAGAAGGGGCTATACCATATCATGCTATTATGAATTACCCGAGATGTTTATCCCTCTTGATGCACCCTTCTTGATTGCGCGGTAGCCGCTTTTTATTAGGGTGATCTCTCACAAAATATCAAGTAGTTAGTGTTCTCCCAAGTGTAGCACCGTCACGGCACCTATCTCTTCGGGGTATCACATGGTTACATGGGTACGAACGATTAGAGAAGTGTGAGGCGGGTGAGTTGAGACCTCGCAGCAAGATCACTTGGTTATCTTGATGTTCTGGAGGATCGTCCTGAGCTCGGAACACACCCATCGAAAGATGAACAAGAGTCACATAGAGATGTGATTGGCAAGTTGGCCTACCAATTGAAATTCTCTTCACTTGAGATGGTTACATCCTTTATGTTGAATTGAAAGTTGGGTCTTGCATCACTCACAATCTATTATGAGAGATATTGATTTGAGTGGGAGTGCACTTTAGAATAAAATTGTTTATTCACTAGTGCAAAAACCATTATGAACAAAGTCTAAGTGAACTTGTGTTTTCCGTTGTAGATCAAATGGCTTGCAACAGCGCGTTCAACTTAGGCCCGATGTTAGAGAAAGAGAAGTTAGCTGCGAATGGGAACAACTATGCGGATTGGGTCCGTACCCTGAGGATTGTCCTCAGGGGTGCTAAGAAAGTGTACGTGCTTGACGGACCTCTTCCACCTAAGCCGGCGACAACAGCCGCGGCAGATATACAAAATGTCTCGGCCACTAAGGATGATGACTACAACTTAGTGCAATGCCTCATGCTGTCTTGCATGAGTCCAGAGCTTCAAAAACGTTTTGAATTCCATAAATACTTTGATATGATCAAGTACCTAGATGCTCTTTACAAGTTTAATGCACGGTCTGAACATTTTGATATCATGAAAATGATGGCGGAGACCAAGATGGCTGAGGGCAGTTCAGTTGGCGAGCACGTAGTCAATATGATTGGCTATGTTGAAAGGCTTAAAACCCTAGAATTTCCACTTCCACCAGAGCATGTTATGTACATGTTGCTCGGTTCACTCCCCCCGTCTTACAGCGGTTTTATCACAAACTACAACATGAATGGGATGGACAAAACAGCAAATGAGGTGCTTGCCATGCTGAAAACTGCTGAAGGTGGACTACAGAAAAATCACAAGCAAGTGTTGCTTGTGAATAAAACTGGTAGTTTCAATAAGAAAGTCAAGCCAAAGAAGGGCAAGGGCGCCAGTAAAACCGGCTTCCAATGCAAATCTAAGGGCGGAGCCAAGAATGAAACTGAGTGCTTCTACTGCAAGGGCACAGGACACTAGAAGAGAAACTACAAGAAGTATCTCGAAGATAAGAAGTCCGGGAAAACCAGAAAAGGTATAATTGTTATACAAGTTAATGTCATTGACATTTTGTTTGCTAGCGAAAATTCTAAGTCTTGGGCATTTGATACCGGATCGGTTGCTCACATTTGCAACTCGATACAGGAGCTTCAGAAGGTACGCAAGCTGGCAAAGAATGAAGTCGTGATGCGTGTCGAGAACGGCGCTGGGATCGCCGCTCAAGCTGTCAGCATTATGCCTCTACGTCTCCATTCAGGATTTATTTTGGAACTAAGTAACTATTATTTTGTGCCGGTATTGTGTAGAAACATTATCTCTGGATCATGTTTGGTACACGATGGGTACTCCTACAAGTCTGAGAACAATGGTTGTTCACTTTATTGTAAGGATATGTTTTATGGATTTGCACCCATTGTTGGGGGCCTTTTCATACTAAATCTTGAATGTGAAAATGATGTCTTTAACGTGAATGCTAAACGCCTTAGGAAGGCTGATACCACCACCAGTTTCATGTGGCACTGTCGTCTTGGCCACATCGGAAAGAAACGCATGCAAAGACTCCATAGAGATGGAGTTTTACCGTCCCTTGATTTTGAATCATTTGACACATGTGAAGCTTGCTTGATGGTAAAAATGACCAAGACGCCGTTCATGGGTCATCCTGAATGGGCGAGTGAATTATTGGAAATAATACATAGTGATGTATGTGGTCAAATGAGCACAATCACACGGGGTGGGTATTTCTACTTCGTAACTTTTACTGGTGATTTAAGTAGGTATGGATATATCTACTTGATGAAGCATAAGTCGGAAACCTTTGAAAAGTTCAAGGAATTTCATAATGAGGTAGAAAATCATCGTAACAAAAAGATTAAGTTTCTACAGTCTGACCGCAGAGGCAAATATCTTAGTCATGAGTTTGGCCAACATCTGAGTGATCGTGGAATCGTTTCACAGCTTACGCCTCCCGGAACTCCATAGCAAAACGGAGTGTCGGAATGACATAACCAAACCCTGTTAGACATGGTAAGGTCGATGATATCTCTTATAGATCTACGGATATCTTTTTGGGGTCACGCACTAGACACTGCTGCTTATATATTAAACAGAGCATCGTCTAAGTCTATTGAGATGACACCACATGAGATGTGGTATGGGAAGATACCTAGTGTGTTGCATCTCAAGGTTTGGGGTTGTGAGGCATATGTAAAATGTTTACAACCAACCAAACTAGAACCTAGATTAGACAAATGTTACTTTGCAGGTTATCCAAATAACACCATTGGATATTCCTTCTACCACCAGTTCGAGGGCAAAGTGTTTGTCGCAAAGGTTGGGAAGTTTCTTGAGAAAGAAATTCTCGCTAAAGAATTGAGTGGTAGGACAGTACAACTTAATGAGATTAGTGAATCTTCAGCGACTGTTGATATGGCTAAGGAACTGAAAGAAATTCTGCATATTATCCATACAACCGAACCGGAAGTCATCGCATATGATGGGGTAACTCCAGACAATGTTGTAACTGAACCGCGTAGATTAGGTAGGGCTATCCAGCCACCTGAGTGGTTTCATAATGAAATCTTCATTCTTGAAGACGATAAACCTGCGCACTACAAGGAAGCGATGGCGGGGCCTAGCTCAAGGGAATGGCACAAGGCCATGAAATCCAAAATGGAATCCATGTACGAAAACCAAGTTTGGAACTTGGAAGAACTTCCAGATGGCATAAAACCCATTGATTGTAAATGGATTTTCAAAAGAAAGATGGACGCGGATGGTAACTTTACTATCCACAAAGCTAGACTTGTCGCGAAAGGGTTCACGCAAGTTCCAGGAGTGGACTACGATGAGACTTTCTCGCCCGTAGCTATGCTTAGGTCTGTTCGGATATTACTAGCAATTGCTGCTTATTTCGATTATGAAATATGGCAGATGGATGTCAAAACGGCTTTCCTAAATGGAAACCTTGAAAAGGATGTATACATGACACAGCTAGAAGGTTTTATCGATCCTAAGAATGCTGGAAAGGTATGTAAGCTTCAGAAAGCCATTTATGGTCTAAAGCAAGTATCAAGGAGCTGGAACATTCGTTTTGATGAAGTGGTCAAAGAGTTTGGCTTCATCAGGAACGATGAAGAATCTTGTGTTTACAAGATGTTTAGTGGGAGTGCAAAAGCATTTCTAATACTGTATGTGGATGACATATTGTTGATTGGAAATGACGTGGAATTTCTTAGAGAAATAAAAGACTCATTGAAAAGGAGTTTTTCAATGAAAGATTTAGGCGAAGCGGCATATGTATTGGGCATCAGAATCTATAGAGATAGATCAAGACGCCTGATAGCGCTTAGCCAAAGCACGTACATTGACAAGGTGTTGAAAAGGTTCAACATGGAGAACTCCAAGAAAGGCCTACTCCCCATGTCACCTGGCATAGTGCTTTGCAAGAATCGGAGTCCTCGGACCCTCGATGAGCGAGTACAAATGAATGATATTCCATATGCTTCGGTAGTTGGTTCTATTATGTATGCCATGCTATGTACAAGACCAGATGTTTCCTATGCGCTAAGTGTTAGCAGCCGGTACCAAGGTGATCCAGGATTGGAACACTAGGCCGCAGTCAAGGGTATTCTTAAGTACCTCAGAAGGACCAAGGGTTTACTCCTTGTGTACGGAGGTGATGAAGAGCTCATTGTAAGTTGTTACACTGATGCAGGCTTCATGACTGACCCAGATGTCTTCAAATCTCAATCTGGCTATGTTTTCATATTGAATGGCGGCGCAATTGATTGGAAAAGTTCCAAACAAAAGACTGTGGTGGATTCTATGACGGAGGCGGAATATTTTGCTGCTTCAGAAGCCTCCAAGAAAGTTGTCGGTATCAAACAATTTCTTGAACACCTTGGTGTGGTTCCAAGTGCTCTTGACCCAGTGTAGATCTATTGTGATAATAGTGGCACCGTGGCTCAGGCAAGGGAGCCATGTTCACACCATAAGACAATGCATATTCAACGCAAATATAAACTCATTCGATATCATGTCGAAGAAGGTTTAGTGAAAGTACGCAACGTTCACACGGATCTGAATGTGTGAGACCCGATGACAAAGCCTCTACCACGAGCAAAGCATGAGCAACACCGGATAGCCATTGGTGTTAGGGAAGCCATGTAACTGGATTATGACTCTAGTGCATGTGGGAGTCTGTAAGAGATATGCCCTAGAGGCAGAAATAACAATTCTTTTGTATCTCCGAGTTTGTAATGAATGTTTATGTTTCATGCTATAACTGCAATGATTCTCGGGTCTGCTATAACCACGAGGCCTGAAGGGAAACTCATGTGCACGTGTGGTATAATAAACAGTAAATTGTATTCCTAGTCTTGCCTCTAAGACTAGCTCAAGTATTGCATGATGATCCTGTTTTCCTGATCATGGGCATATCTATGCCGACAACTTTGAGGGCACCATGTTGGTAGAACACTTGTGTTGAATCGACCCATATTAATGTTATGCTATGAGATACATTCGTCACAAGTTAATGGTTAATAACACAGAGATAGTTAATGTTTGAATAATTCCTTAGACCATGAGAGTATCAAGTTCCTTCTTGCTTGCTTCGTGAACTTTGGGGTTTGTTAAACGTCATCCATTACTGGGTGGCTATTACAGCGGCTTACGGGTTCACAAAAAAGTATGGCAAGTAACAAGATAGCTCAAGATTGGGATTTGCTCCTCCGACGATGGAGATATATTCTCAGGCCCTCTCGGTGTTACGGTATCCATCATCGTCTGGCCAGACACAGTGTGATTTGATCACAGGGATGCCGGAACACGAAAACGAGAAAAGATAACAAAACCGGTAACAAGGTAACTTGCATAGTGGACAAGTTGTTGATCCACAGGAATGCATAAAATCTCACCTCGGGTGTTTGTAACATATCGTGAAGCAACAGGAATAGCACACGACAACGAGATGTTCACTCGAATATTCGTTCGTGTGGGTATAGGGGTCAATAAGGGTGTCCACGACTCCGATGTTGATCATTGATCGGAAGGGGTTCCAGGTCATGTCTATACTTCACCGAACCTATAGGGTCACATGCTTAAGGGTCATCTATCTGCTGAATACTATACAGGGAGTCAAAGAGAAAGTTTCCGGAAAAAGTTTTCGGAGACAGCGGAAAAGTTCCGAAGAGAGAGGTCACCGGATGAGTTCCGATGAAACTGAAAATTTGTTTCAGGGGATACCATAAAGTCAAATTGGTTTCGTCACATGCCTAATAATTCTTGGAGGATGCCAGAATCATTCTGGAAACTTTCTAGAATTTTCTGGAAGAAAAACCGAAAATGTTCTGGACTGCCGGAACCGTTTTGGTTGCTTTTAACACATGAAAATTACTAATATGAAAATGTTTCGAATGATGTCTAGAATTTTTTGGTGGGTGCTGGAATTATTCTAGGACCCATAGAAATATTTTCAGATTTATCAATCATGAAAAATTGGTTTCGTGAATAGTGAAAATGCATTTATGGTTATGGTTGGAAGTTGGCTTTCCACAAAAATCTTCCCAAGATCTTTTGGGATGACACGGAAGGATATGGGCTGCCCACTTGTTTTACCTTTGTGCCCTTGTGAAGGGCATTTTGGGTATTTCAAGTGTCACCCTACCCCTTGGGTTTTTCTATAAATAGAGGTGGAGATGCACTCTCCACTCTCATCCCTTACTCTCATACACATGCTATGCTTTGCTAACTTTCTCTCTCCCTCCCACGAAAAGAGTTTTTCATAGAGCTGAAAGGTTGTCTGGGTTCCGGCAGGAACTAGTTCTGGACGGTGAAGCCCTACCGGATAGACGACACCATATGTGTGCAACTCTGTTGACAGATCATAGTTTTGGTCTTAGTTTGAGCGGTCCTCCCGGAGGGCTGTCCGGGTGACCATCCGAGTTTCGAAGGTCCTCCCAAAGGGTTGTCTGTGAAATCATCCGGGGGACTGTCCAACCGCCTCCCAAAGGGCTATCCGACGAGGGAGTACATCCTCGCGGTTGGGAGGTCGTAAAATCCTAGCTGCGGGGATCTGCACCAACGATCTCCACCGACTCTTCTTCCGCTGCACTTCGAGTCGGTACGGATCAGATCAAACCTTGTATGCAGTCTCCATAGTGGTCCTAGGCGTGCTCGCTATACCGGAAATTTTTGTTTTCTGTCACGTTCACCAACAGAATCTTGGCAACCCAACTCGATGGTGCCGAGTACAGTGTCGGCTACACCGAAGTGTTACGGTTTGGCTGAGTCTGTCTAGGGTTTAGAATCGGTGGCACTGGGATAGGAATGTTGGTTGCACCGATTTTGCATATTTGGCTTAGGACAGACTTTGGTGGGAGAGTTTGTGGATGTTTTGGTGACTGTCACTTGTGCACGTTTGAGCATATTGTTCACCATCAAAACTTTACCCCCTTTTAATAGTATTGGCTTTCCTATGGACTCAAAGTGATTTCTCACAAATGTAAAATTTAGAGTCCTCTTTCTTGAAGCTTGGCCAACCTATTTCCTTGAATATTGGGGTAATTCCACAGTCCTTTAGCCATCCCTATGATTTAACTTGTCCTGAAATATGCTTGGTGGAAACATTAGTTCCATGACTTATATGTTGTTATTAATTACCAAAACCACCAAGGGAGCAAATGTGCTTTTAGCTACACTTGGCTCTTATTTTTGTTGAGTTCCGACTCATTATTTACAAAATGACCCGACCCTTGGGGTCTACAAGTGATTGAAGGTACGACCGACCTTTGGCAAGGTAAACCGGCTCTTGGGGGCTACGTAAGTATATATGGAAAGGCAAAGGAAGTAGACTACCTGATATTTTTTCTTCATCATGCCAACCAAGTTGGCCTCCATGTTCCGGCATGCAGAGAGACGGCTCAGATAGCTAGAGTGTAGCTCGTCAGCAGAAAGCTTTTCTAAGTTAGGAAGATCAAACTAAATCTTCTCTTCCTTAAGCGAAGATGCCTCGCCATCACTGGTATGTTTGCATAGCACATTGGAGGGAATTGGAGATTTATAAGTCGCCCCGATAATAGTAACTTCTTCATGAGAAGCCATGTTTTCAGCTATCGGCCGAGGGCTGGTCGACTTAGGATCAACTTCCGGAGGAGCCTCGGGAGCCTCAGTACCCACATTGCTGGCTCATTATGCCGAGGAACCTCTTCATGGGCATCTTTGTCAGCCTTAGAGGGCTCAATGTGAGCTTCAGTTGTGTTGGCCTTGGATTCTCCAGCTCTTCGACATCATGAGTGACAGTGGGCCCGCTCACTTTCCTTCATTTGGTTTGAGCCCTATGAGCAAAGGTGGCATTATACTTCATAAGCAAGGAGGGAATATTAGCACATGGTGTGAGATATAAAGATACTTACCCTACGTTGATAACAAGAGGAGGCAACTTCATGGCGGTTGAGTCGCCGGAAGAAGGAGGCGAGTCTTGGAAGGTTAACATTATGAAATATAAGTAAGCTGCAACACAAGATTATCAAATAGAATAAATGAATTCAAGGCGATAAAGTACATCAGTGAGCCATTTTCGAGGAGCCGGATCATTTGGTAAGCCGGCCAAAAGATCTTCAGAGCCGGTGCTCTGGGTCTGACGTGTGTTGTCATCTTGCTGCTTCTTAAAAACAAAGTTGGGATCCAAGTGAGCAAAAGCGCGTGAACATTTTACCTTCCGTACAGCCCGCCGTATTTTCTTTATTGGTAAAGGTTCCAAGTCACCGGAGATAATGGTTACCTCTACAACATCAACATGGCTTGTTTCTGCTTCCTCCTGTGAGTAATCATTGTCAATGAGTTGCATAAAGATAAGGCCAAGGGAGTCAAGTTCTACCTCCGAGTCGTCAAAATCAAGTAGTTCAACAGCGGATGGCTTCTTCTTACGACCCGGAACACAGGTCTTGGTCGCCTTTAGTTTCTTCTTGGCAGCGGCGGTTAATTTTTTCTTCCAGAAGGAAGACTTGGCCTGCATATGAGTCATGAAAGGATCAAAATGAATATGAAACACAGAATTGAGAGATAACAAACAATTTGTTAAAAGGATTTCTACCTCTGGAGTCAGCTTGAAAACATAGAACGGTTTTAACCCGGTCTGGTTGCATGCTGCTTGAGGCTCTCCGAGTAGCGACTTGATGATGGAGTTGAGGTCCTTCTCAGTCAGAGGTGTCCGGTTAAAGTGCATTGGTTCGTTCACTTCACCGAAGTACTCACACATTAATTAATCACGTCGGCTTAGCGACATAATCCTCCAGTTGACCCAGCAGCTGGTCAAATCCACATCGGTTAATCCATTAGCTAGCAGAGCTTGTGTCTTTAAAAAGGCCAGAGCATATTTGACACGCTCCGTGTCACTCATCCATTCAGGGAGCTCAGTGTTGCTGTAGAGCCGGAAAGGACGATAACCCGACGGCGGATTTTCTCCAGCCGAGGAGGTATCTTTGCAATAGAACCAAGTTCGGTTCCAATCCTTAGGATGGCTGGGCAAGACGGCTGTGGGGAAGGACATGTCTCTTCGCCTCTGGATTGAGACACCTCCAAGCTCAAGACTCGGCCCAGCTACTAACTCGGTTTGGCGGTAGAGGTAGAAAAATCTCGGAAGAGGTCAACGGTGGGTTCTTCTTGTAGATAGGCTTCGCAGAGTACTTGAAATTGACACAGATTGGTAACAGAGTTGGGGCCAATATCTTGAGGGTGGAGTTTCTATAAGTGCAAGGCACCGAAAGGATTTTGACCCAGGTGGTTGATACGTCTCCATCGTATGTACTTTTCCAAACTCTTTTGGCCTTGTTTTGGACTCTAATTTGCATGATTTGAATGGAACTAACCCGGACTGACGCTATTGTCAACAGAATTGTCTTGGTGTTATTTTTGTGCAGAAATAAAAGTTCTTGGATTGAACTGAAAATTTACGAACAATATTTTTAGAATTAATAAAAAATACTAGAGAAAGAATCAACCAGAGGAGGCCCACCCATTGGCCACAAGCCAGCCCCCCTAGGGCATGCCTAGGTGCCTTGTGGGCCCCCTGCGGCTCCATCGACCTCAATTCCAACTATATATATTCACATCCATGGAGGAAAAAAATCAAAGAGAAGAGTTCATTGCGTTTCATGATACGGAGCCGCCGCCACTTCCTGTTCTTCCTCGGGAGGCCAGATCTGGAGTGCATTTTGGGCTCCGGAGAGGGGAAATCGATGCCATCGTCATCAGCAACCATCCTTCATCACCAATTCCATGATGCTCTCCGCCGTTTGTGAGTAATTCCATCGTAGGCTTGCTGGACGGTGATAGGTTGGATGAGATTTACCATGTAATCGAGTTAGTTTTGTTAGGGTTTGATCCCTAGTATCCACTATGTTCTGAGATTGATGTTGCTATGACTTTGATATGCTTAATGATTGTCACTAGGGCCCGAGTGCCATGATTTCAGATCTAAACCTTTTATGTTTTCATGAAAATATATGTGTTCTTGATCCAATCTTGCAAGTTGCAGACACCTATTACGAGTTATGATCCGCATCCCCCAGGGTAACAATAACTAGGATTCTTTCTGGTGATTACCATAGTTTGAGGAGTTCATGTATTCACTAAGTGCTAATGATTTGGTTTGGTTCTCTACTAAAAGGTGGCCTTAATATCCCTTAGTTTCCATTAGGACCCCTCTACCATAGGAGGGTAGGACAAAATATGCCATGCAAGTTCTTTTCCATAAGCACGTATGACTATATATGGAATACATGCCTACATTACATTGATAAATTGGAGCTAGTTCTGTGTCACCCTATGTTATAAACGTTGCATGCTGAATGCCATCCGACGTAATTATCCATCACTGATACATTGCCTACGAGCTTTTCACATATTGATCCTTACTAAGTTACTTTTCCATTGCTATTGTTATAGTCACTACAAAACTACTACTATCACTTTTGCCATCGTTACCGTTACTTCCATACTACTTTTCTACTAAATACTTTGCTGCGGATATTAAGTATTTTAGGTGTCGTTGAATTGACAACTCAGCTGCTAATACTCGAGAATATTCTTTGGATCCCCTTGTGTCGAATCAATAAATTTGGGTTGAATACTCTACCCTCGAAAACTGTTGCGATCCCCTATACTTGTGGGTTATCAAGACCTTTTTCTTGCGTCATTGCCGGGGAGCATAGCTCTATTCTCTGAGTCACTTGGGATTTATATCTGTTGATAACTATGAAGAATATGAAATATCCAAAAACCAAGATCTATCCCTCTACTATGAGGGGAGGTAAGGAACTGTCATCTAGCTCTGCACTTGATTCACCTTCTGCTATGAGTAAAATTGCAACACCACCACCTGCTATTGATTCTGGTATGTCGCAAGTAATTGATGTTGCCACTTCTGCTATGCATGATGCTTATGATGATACTTTGCTTGATAATATTGTGCCACTGGGTGAATTTCTTGATGAAAAAATTACTAGAATCAATGCCGAAACTAATGATATTTCTGAAACTGATGAAATTATTGAAACCGAACACTATGAGCCTGTTAGATCTAGCTCTCCTAGATATGAATTGCCTAATATACCTAGGGTTATGTTATGGAGGGAGAGGTAGCTAGGAACTTTCTTGGTTGTAAGGATATAGATGAACTTAAGAAATTGCTATGCAAGTGGAAGGAAATCTTTGAATGCTAGAATGCAATATGATCCTAAGTTTGCGACTTCACCTATCTTTGTGAATGATAAGGATTATGAATTCTCTATCGATCCAGAGTTAATTACTTTGGTTGAATCTGATCCTTTCCATGGTTATGAATCTGAAACTGTTGTGGCACATCTTACAAAATTGAATGATATAGCCACCCTATTTACTCGTGAGGAAAAAATTTGTTATTACTATATTCTTAAGTTGTTTCCTTTCTCATTAAAGGGTGATGCTAAGATATGGTTTAATTCTCTTGCTCCTGGTTTTGTTCTTAGTCCCCAGGATATGATATATTACTTCTCTGAAAAATATTTTCCTGCCCATAAGAAACAAGGTGCCTTGTAGGAAATATTTAACTTTGTGTAAATTAAAGAAGAGAGTCTCCCACAAGCTTGGGGGAGGCTTCTCCAATTACTTAATGCTTTGCCTGATCATCCTCTCAAGAAAACGAAATACTTGATATCTTTTATATTGCACTAACCGATGGTTCTAGGGACCACCTAGATAGTTGTGCTGGTTGTGTTTTCAGGGAATGAACTGTTGAACAAGCTGAACTACTATTGACTAATATATTGAGCAATGATAATGATTGGACTATTCCCGAACCACCTCCAAAGCCCAATCCTAAGAAAAGAGGTATTCTATTTCTCAGTCCTAAAGATATGCAAGAGGCAAAGAAATCTATGAAAGAAAAAGGTATTAAAGCTGAAGATGTTAAGAATCTACCACCTATTGAGGAAATACATGGTCTTGATAACCCTACACAGGTAATAGAGGTAAATTATCTCCGTAGATTTGATGAGCGTGATATTCCTTATAATAAGTCTGCTAGCCAATGCTTGGATGAGTTTGATAACTTTGTTGTTAAGCAAGAAAATTTCAATGCTTATGTTAGTAGACAATTAAAACATAATGATCACATGCTTGATCGCTTAGGTGATTATATGAGTAGAACTATTAATGATCTTAAGCTTATTAGTAAACATGCTTCCATGGTAACTACTAAAGTAGAACAAGTACTTAAGGCACAAAATGATTTGCTTAATGAGATGAATGGTAAGAACAATGATCATTCTGTTAGAGTTGTCACTAGAGGTGGTAAAAAGACTTAGGAACCTTTGTATCCTGAGGGCCATCCTAAGAGAATTGAGCAAGATTCTTAGAGAGTTAATACTGATACACCTAGTCGTCCCATTAATAAAAGGAAAAAATAATGATTATAGGACCTTGCATGCTAGTAGTGAACCTGTTATAGATACACCTGAAAACTCAAATGATATTTCTATTTCTAATGCTGAGACACAATCTGGTAATGAACATGAGCTTAGTGATAGTATTAATGATGATGTTCGTGTTGATGCTCAACCTAGTAATGATAATGATGTGGAGATTGAACCTCCTGTTGATCTTGATAACCCACAACCTAAGAATAAAAGATATGACAAAAGAGACTTTGTTGCTAGGAAGCATGGTAAAGAAAGAGAACCATGGGTTTAGAAACCCATGCCCTTTCCTCCTAAACCATCCACGAAAAAGGAGGATGAGGACTTTGAGCATTTTGTTGAAATGCTTAGACCTGTCTTTTACGTATGCGCTCGACTGATACTCTGAAAATGTCTCCTTATGCTAAGTATATGAAAGATATTGTGACAAATAAAAGAAAGACACCGGAAGCTGAGATTTCCACCATGCTTGATAATTATACCTTTAAGGGTGGAATACCAAAGAAACTAGGAGATCTTGGAGTACCTACTATACCATGCTCTATTAAACGAAATTATGTTAAAACTGCTTTATATGACCTTGGAGCTAGTGTTAGTGTTATGCCTTTCTCTTTGTATCGTAAACTTGACTTGAATAAGTTGACACCTACTGAAATCTCTATGCAAATGGCTGATAAATCAGCTGCTTTACCCATTGGTATTTGTGAGGATGTGCCTATCGTAGTTGCAAATTTTACTATCCTAACAGATTTTGTTATTCTTGATATTACCGAGGACGACGGTATGTCGGTCATCCTTGGTAGACCTTTTTTGAATACTGCAGGGGCAGTTCTCGATTGCAACAAGGGCAATGTCACTTTTCATTTTAATGGTAATGGGCATACGGTACACTTTCCGAATAAACAACCTCAAGTTCATAGTATCAACTCAATTGGAAAAATTTCAATGATTATTATTGGAGATTTTGAATTCCCTCTCCCCATTGCTAAAGAGAAATATGATATACTTATTGTTGGGGACATGCATATCCCTATTGAGCTAACCTAGTGTTATTAGAAAATTCTCTAGTTTCGTGTCATTCGAAAAAAGTTCGTCAATAAGACTTGATCAACCTTATTGATGGATTCTTTTTGATGAGCATGAGATGGATGAATTTAGGAGGCACAACCTTGTGTACCCAACTTTTACTTTCTGTTATTTAGATTAAAAAAAGTAAAAATGCTATTATTTTTCTGTTTCTGATTTATCTGTGCAATAAAAGATGAGCTGAAAATAGAAGTTCTAGAAATGCCTTGAAAATGTAGTATGATTTTTTCTGGAACATTTAAGAATTTCTGGCACTGAGAACATATCAGGGGGCTGCACCAGTGAGCCGCAAGCCCACAGGGTGCGTCCACCCCCTGGACGTGCCCCTGGCTTGTGGGTCCCATGTAGCCCCCCTCACTTATTACAACACCCATCCACTTCGTATTCCTCCAGAAAAAATCCCACCATTTCTCTAGCCCGTGTTCTAGCTCATTTTTCTGCCATGTTCGATCTCCTTGTGCAAAGCTCCATTTGCAAAACAATTTTGGGAGACTAATCTTCGGTATGTGAGTCCTGCAATGGTCCAATTAGTTTTTGTTTTAGTACTTTATATATTGCAAATTGTTGTTGTGCTGACCTTGTCCTTGATCTTGCATGTCAAATTTGTATGGTCCCAAGTAGTTTCGATGCATGATATAGCCTCTAGGCACTTGTGGGAGTAGTTTCTATAAGTTTTGTTGGGTTTTGTTCACCTTTATTTTGACTCACTAAAAATTTCAGAAATTTTTCAGAGAAAGAAAAATGTTGAGGCGAATATACCAAGGGGGTTCCTCGAGCAAGAAGGCCCCGAGACTCACAATACGTGAGCCTGACCTTGAACCACCGAGGGAAGCTCCAGTGCGGCCTTGTGAATGGCCATCAGATCAATTCATGGTTCATTCCGGTTTCAAGGAAGAATTTTACACATACACACAAAATCCTGGCCTTGAAGATTTCATTTCAGACCAATGCAAGCAATATTATCAACTCACCGATTCTTTCGTTCGGAGGTTTGAATTTTCATGCAGGCGTAATAAGCATTCTGTTTTATTAAATCTTTATGATGAATCTTATACTATGGACATATAAGATTTTAACCGTGCGTGCAAAATTCCATAATGGGGAAGCCATAGTGATCCTCACCAAACTGAATATGATGATTTTCTTGCTAGCATCACTGTGGGAGAAACTAGAAATATTACACGGGCTACCTTGGGGAGCATTCACTTTCCTGCTATACATTATTTTGCTCTCTTCATAGGTAGATGTATTAACGATAAACATGAGCATATCCACCTTTGTGTACCTGATCTTAGTATTCTTAAGAGTGTGGTAATGGGTGATAGACAATATAACTTGGGGGCTATTATTGCTAGGAGGCTACATAAAAATTCTAAGGATGGAGATTTCTTTGGCGAGATTTATGCTACTCGTGTAGCTAATTATCTTGGGGTACCCATAAGGGGGAATGATATTGAGTTACCACCTGCTTATCTTGATTATGAGGCTATGGTGCGCTACCAGTTTCTTGAGAGGAAGGAACAATCCTTCCTGTACCATCTAATTTTTGATAGACAATGTGTTGTCCATATTACCCTTCCTGCTCCTTGCTTCTTTAACTTTCAGGAAAAACGGAGACACTTTATAACCAGAGAGGAGGCAACCGAGTACGAGAGAAAGGCGGAAGCCTCTCGCCTCCATGCTGCAGCCGTTCAGGCGGTAGCCGTCGTAGCCCAGTACAACCCCAACTATGACTTTGGATATTATTCGGGCCAGCCAAGGCCCAAAAGCCTAAGCGGGGGGGGGGGAGTACGTATTTCTCACCGACAATACATTCACATTCACACACTCATCTTAGTAGTCGGTTCTCATACTTTTTCATTGTACCATCCATGGTAGTTTATTTCTTCTTTCCGCTTTCTTCTTGTGTGCTTAATTAACCTTGAGAAAATCCAAATAAAATTAGTTCTAGATTTACCTTCTAGTTTGTTTAGTTGTAGCATTAAAATAAAATCCCAAAAAATATTTCTCGTTCTTCTTTTGCTTGTTTGGAGCTTTCCCGTGTAAATAGTTTTTCTCGTTCTTGTTTTGAAATTTCTTTCTTTGGGTTGTAAGGAGAAGACCACAATGAAAATGATGAGTGGCTCTCATATGCATTATTGTTTATCTATTAGATAGCCCATATTACCTTGCCTTCTCCCTTGAGTTACTGTTTGCAGATTCCAACTTAGTCCAATGCACGTGCACTCTTATCATTATTCACACCGTTTGGTCCTGCAAGTGAAAGGCAATAATGACGATATATGATGAAGTGATTAAGATGGAGAAAAGCTGGTACGAACTCGACATATTTTGTTTTTGTAAATATGATTAGCTTATCGTTCTGGATTCATCTCATTATGGATGAAACATGTTTGCAATGACAATTAGAGATTATAGTTTCTCTTGCCATGCTTAATTAACTAAGATATACAATGGTTTGTCTTGAGTGCCAACATGAATTTTAAAATGGTTGTGATGTAGTATGATAGGATGGTATCCTCCTTTGAATGATTCCAGTGGCTCGACTTGGCACATGTTCATGCATGTAGTTGAAACAAAATCAACATAGCCTCCACAATATTTATGTTCATGGTGATGTATATCCTACTCATGCTTGCATTCAATGTTGGTTAATCTCAATGCATGTTTATGACTATTATCACTCTCTAGTTGGTTGCTTCCTAGTCTCTGGCTAGCCTTCACTTGTACTAAGCGGGATTACTGCTTGTGCATCCACTTCCGTAAACCCAAAGTTGTTCCATCTGAGTACACCATACCTACCTATATGCGGTATTTCCCTGCCATTCCAAGTAAATTTGCATGTGCCAAACTCTAAACCTTCAAATAATATTATGTTTTGTATGCCCGAATCGCTCATGTAGCGACTGGGGGCGATAAGTATGTTCCATGCTAGGTGGGTTATTATCACGATTTGTGTTGATTCACTATCATTCATGAGAAAGTGGCTGGTATTCGGGATGCCCAGTTCCATGCTCAAAAATCAAATCAAAATATAATGAAACAAAACTCCCTCAGGATTGTTATTTGTATGGACGGTACGCGTGGATTCGGCCAGCCGTGGAGTGTGTTCGATTGGTGGAGGGGGAGTAAAAACTGTATCACTCTCTTTGGGAACTGCTTATAATGTATCTAGCATGGAAGATGGTGAAATCTCTTGGTTGTTATGTTAACAATGAAAGCATACCGCTCAAAATTATTATTCATCCTTGTTTTAAAAGCTCGAGCTCTGGCACCTCTGCAAATCAATGCTTCCCTCTACGAAGGGCTCATCTATTTTACTTTACTATTGAGTCATCCTCCTCTTATAAAAAGCACCAGTAAGATAGCACCACCGTCATTTGTATGATTTTCTATTAATTGATATTGAGTATGCTTGTGACTGGATCTCTTTTACCATGAATTACAATTTCTAGTCAGTCCTTGTTCTTCAGGGGTGCTCTGCATTTATGTTTTGCAGTCTCGGAAAGGGATAGCGAGATACCATTATATCATATTGTATCATGATTATTTTGTTAAAATTGTTGTCATCTGAGATTAATTATTATTGCTCGCTAGTTGATTATGCCATTGATATGAGTAAATGTCAGACCTAAATGTTATTGTGAACGTGGTTAGTCTATAATCTTTGCTGAAAATCTAAACATCAGTTAGACATATTTACAACAACAAGATCAAACAAAGATTGTAAAAGTTTTTCTTTGTCACTTTCAGTTTGTCAACTGAATTGCTTGAGGACAAGCAATGGGTTAAGCTTGGGGGAGTTGATACGTCTCCATCGTATCTAGTTTTCGAAACTCTTTTGGCCTTGTTTTGGACTCTAATTTGCATGATTTGAATGGAACTAACTCGGACTGACGTTGTTTTTAGCAGAATTGCCTTGGTGTTATTTTTTTGCAGAAATAAAAGTTCTCAGATTGATTTTAAAATTTATGGAGAATATTTTTGGAATTAATAAAAAAAACTGGCGGAAGAATCAACCATAGGGGGCCCACCCATTGGCCACAAGCCAGGGGCGCCCCCCTAGGGCGCACCTAGGTGGCTTGTGGGCCCCCTGTAGCTCCACCGACCTCAATTCCAACTCTATATATTCACATCCGTGGAGAAAAAAATCAGAGAGAAGAGTTCATCGGGTTTCACGATACGGAGCCGCCGCCACCTCCTGTTCTTCCTCGGGGGGCAGATCTAGAGTCCGTTTTGGGCTCTGGGGAGGGGAAATCGATGCCATCGTCATCACCAACCATCCTTCATCACCAATTCCATGATGCTCTCCGCCGTTCGTGAGTAGAGGCTTGTTGGACGGTGATGGGTTGGATGAGATTTACCATGTAATCGATTTAGTTTTGTTAGGGTTTGATCCCTAGTATCCACTATGTTCTGAGATTGATGTTGCTATGAGTTTGCTATGCTTAATGATTGTCACTAGGGCCCGAGTGCCATGGTTTCAGACCTGAACTTTTATGCTTCGATGAATATATATGTGTTCTTGATCCTATCTTGCAAGTTGCAGACACCTATTATGAGTTATGATCTGCATCCACCAGGGTGACAATAACTGGGATTCTTTCCGGTGATTAACATAGTTTGAGGAGTTCATGTATTCACTAAGTGTTAATGCTTTGGTCCGGTTCTCTATTAAAAGGAGGCCTTAATACCCCTTAGTTTCCATTAGGACCCCACTGCCACGGGAGGGTAGGACAAAAGATGTCATGAAAGTTCTTTTCCATAAGCACGTATGACTATATATGGAATACATGCCTACATTACATTGATGAATTAGAGCTAGTTTTGTGCCACCCTATGTTATAACCGCTGCATGATGAATACCATCCATCATAGTTATCTATCACTGATCCATCACCTACAAGCTTTTCACATATTGATCCTTGCTAAGTTACTTTTCCGTTGCTACTGTTACAATCACTACAAAACTGCTACTCTCACTTCTTCCATCGTTACTGTTACTTCCATACTACTTTGCTACTAAATACTTTGCTGCACATATTAAGTGTTTTAGGTTTGGTTGAATTGACAACTCAGCTGCTAATACTCGAGAATATTCTTTGGCTCCCCTTGTGTTGAATCAATAAATTTGGGTTGAATATTCTACCCTCGAAAATTGTTGTGATTCCCTATACTTGTGGGTTATCAATGGTGAGAAGCCACGGAGAAGGTGATCCGTGAACACGACCACTTCCCCTTCCTGAGGCAAGGGCCTGGTCTCCTTACCAGGGACCCACCAGTGGATGATCTCCTAAGACGGCAAGGCTCCCATGGTCACAAACTCTTTCAATGATACCTCGGTGACCCAGGAATTGACCCAGTCCCAAGAGGCGGGGGTTTTGTCTATGATGGCGGGTTAGACTCTGTGAAAAAACATAAAACACGTGGGGGGTTAAGAAAACCTCGCAACAAGGGAAACTAAGGCTGAGGCGGTAATGAAATTCGGCAGGTTATGGCTATATTCTAAGCCGCAGTCAACTATCAGACGGAGGCAAGTTAAAGTTGCTACAAGACGAGCCGATAGTACAATGGCGGGTTAAAAAGATAGCTAATGTTGGAAATTTTTACTAAGTATGGAGAAACAGATTTCGCCAACTATGGCAGCAACTACAAGATCTATGGACGATGATGAAAGGAAATACATTATAAACATAAAAATGTTAATGGAAGAACAAGCAGTTCATGTGCGGGTTCTATTCAAGAGTGATCCACGTTGAGTGGGAGATGAGTATTAAGCGGGGCACCGCATGAGATGGCTAGCGTTTCAGGGCCTAAAAGATGCTCTCTTTACCAATCTATGATGAATACTCCGACGAGTGGCGGCGGACGCGGAAGAACTCCGATGAGCTAATATGGATCTACGAGGAGAAAAAGAAAGAACCTGAAGGGTGCCGAGGAGGTGGCCGAATGCCGACAAACTCTGGTCAGATCAGGTTGATGCAGCAGCTTCTGTTGGTGAAGACGGGGAAGTCCAGCGATGGTGGCGGAGCTTCAGGCGAGCGAACGTCAGAGGAGGAAGAAGAACATGGACAACGATAGCAAGGGGAAGTAAAGCAAATGGGACCCCCTCCCCCTCCTATTTATGAAGAGATGGGACAGCAACAGTCCACACGAGAATCCAGGAGACGCAATGATGATTGACCAAGGAATACACCTCGATTTTTGGGTTGACCGTTTAATGAGATGATTCGTTATGATGTCATGGAATCTTTTTGAATATATCCAAGATGATGTCATCCATTTTACATAGCGGGTAACGAAGTTTTACTTTCAGGTAACAAAGGTATGAGACTCGCCACCAAGTGTATTTGAAGATTGACATGAAAAGGTTCAAATCAATCTGGGGTCTATTGTTGGGGATATAACCTCGTGGTATCACCCGCCCAGGAGGGGCCGGGTCACAGCTGGCGGTTCTACTTAAGGCCCTAAGTGGGACCGAGGTTGAAGACAAGCCTAGAGGCAACTTACCAGGTGGTCCTAGATGGAGGCCCAGGGCCAGAGGATGGCGCAAGACCCGGGCGCGTGAGCCGCACGGAAGATGGCTTGCCCAACAAGGCAAGGCGACTTCGAGATGAATCAGATGCTTTGTATAATACGGTCTAGACTCTTGTAAGCCCAGGGCCTCGACCTACCTATATAAAGTCGAGCCCGTGTGGCAGCTTAGGAGACGAAACAATTTGTCGAGTACTAGGTCAAGCGAATCCGCTCCCTTGTAATCAAGATCAATTCAATACAACACAAAGCAGGACGTAGGCTTTTACCTCTTCCTGAGGGGCCGAACCTAGGTAAACCCTTGTCTCTCATCCCGATCAACCCCTTCGAGCTCACCGTCATAGCAATGGCCTCGAATCTAAGTCATCTCACTAGGACATCTGCTATGAAAAAAACATGACAGTCCCTGCTCGTTTTCCCTAGCTCGAGTCGTCAAAGAGTCATCGTGAAGTTGTGAGGACAAGTAGGGTTGGAAAGCGAGCGCACTCTAGTGTTCGAACCTTTCTTGGGTCTGTGGAGCCCCAATTTCGACATTTGGCACGCTAGGTAGGGGTGCACTATCGCTTTCCAGATCCGCCTCGGCTTCGCCTGCGCTGACCCGATGGTTGACACCCGCCATGCACGCACCGAACACCCAACGCCGAGTGGTTGTTGCAGTCCCGCCGATGGCGCGACCGTCGTTGTTGCAGACCATGCCACCCTCACACAGTGGGACTCCTCGCGGGCCCCGACACAATGAGGCGGCCGCCTCGTTGCACCTTATTTGGCTTGCATGCACATGGGGTGACTTGAACGCGTAGGACGTGATGCTCATGGAGAGCGAGCTGGTCAGCCACTACCCGATGGACGGGGCCCACAACTCTTGGGCATACCACATCACCGAGCTTGCCGTAGTCGCCGGAAGGGCTCTCGCTCCTTATCGCCCGCTCTGGCCCCCGACGCTGGAGGAAGGAGCACGGGCGGTGCACCACCACTGCCGCCAGCGACGGCCCTACCGCCCCCTATTGGGGAACGTTGCATGGGACACAAAAATTTCCTACACACACACAAGATCTATCCATGCTGATGATCATCTACGAGAGGGAGAGTGGATCTACATACCCTTGTAGATCGCTAAGCGGGAAGCATTAAGAAATGCGGTTGGTGTAGTCGAACGTCTTCGTGATCCAAATCGCCGAGCATACCGCAATCTCATCACGATCCGTCCCACGATCCAATCACGATCCGTCCCGCAAACTCATCATGATCCATCCCGTGAACTCATCACGATCCGTCTCGCGATCTTGATCACGGTCCTTCTGATCTAGCGCCGAACAGACGACACCTCCGCATTCAGCACACGTACAGCTCGATGACGATCTCCGCCTTCTTGATCCAGCAAGAGGGAGCAAAGAGGTAGAATAGTTCTCTGGCAGCACGACGACACTACGGCGATGGTGGTGGATCTATTCCGGCAGGCCTTCGCCTAAGCTCTACAGAAAACCGATCTAGAGGAGAAACTATGCACTAGAGGAGAGGGTGGCACGTGGCAGAAAATCTAGTGCAAAAACCCTAAAACCCCTAGTATATATAAGAGGAAGAGAGGAGGAGGCTTGGCCCTCAAGGGGACAGCCCTAGGCTTCGGCTGAACCAAGGAGGAGAGGAGGAATCCTCCTCCAATCCTAGTAGGACAAACTCCTTCCCTTTTGCCTTTTTTGCCTTTTTCCACCTTTTCTCTTTGGGCTTTTCTCTCCCAGCCGCATGGTCCTTGTGTGGGACTTCCACCAGACCACTAAGGTCTGGTATTAACTCGCCCACAGACCATGTAGCCTCTTGGGTCGAAATGCCCCTCCCGATGGTCTCCCGGTACACTACCGGCACTCCCGGTACACTACCGATGAGCCCAAAACTTTTCCAGGCGACCAAAATAGGACTTCCTATATATCAAACTTTACCTCTGGACCATTCCGGAGCTCCTCGTGACGCTCGGGATCTCATACGGTACTCCTAACAACCATCAGTAACCACCATACATAACTCTATACTACCAAAACATCACCTAACCTTAAGTGTGCAGACCCTGCGGGTTCGAGAACTATGTAGACATGACCGAGACACCTCTATGGTCAATAACCAATAGCGGGACCTGGATGCCCATATTGGTTCCTACATATTCTACGAAGATCTTTATCTGTCGAACCTCTATGTCAAGGATTCAGTTAATCCCGTATGATGTTCCTTTTGTTGTTCGGTATGTTACTTGCCCGAGATTCGATCATTGGTATCTCCATACCTAGTTCAACCTCGTTACTGGCAAGTCTCTTTACTCGTTCTGTAATACAAGATCCCGTGACTAACACTTAGTCACATTGCTTGCAAGGCTTGTTGTGATGTTGTATTACCGAGTGAGCCCTGAGATACCTCTCCGTCACACGGAGTAACAAATCCCAGTCTTGATCCATGCCAACCCAACAGACACCCTCGGAGATACCTGTAGAGTACCTTTATAGTCACCCAGTTACGTTGCGACATTTCATACACACAAGGCACTCCTCCGGTGTCAGTGAGTTGCATGATCTCATGGTCATAGGCACAGATACTTGACATGTAGAAAACAGTAGCAATAACTCACACTATCATATGCTACGTTTGTAGTTTGGGTCTTGTCCATCCCATCATTCTCCTAATGATGTGATCACGTTATCAAATGACATCTCATGTCAATGGCTAGAAAACCTTAGCCATCTTTGATCAACGAGCTAGTCTATTAGAGGCATACTAGCGACATGGTGTTATCTATGTATCCACACATGTATCTGAGTTTCCAATCAATACAATTATAGCATGAATAATAAATGATTATCATGAACAAGGAAATATGATAATAACTAATTTATTATTGCCTCTAGGGCATATTTCCAATAGTCTCCCACTTGCACTAGAGTCAATAATCTAGTTCACATCACCATGTGATTCGCATTGTTATGAATCTAACACCCAATGAGTTATGGGGCTCGATCATGCTTTGCATGTGAGAGGTCTTATAGTCAACGGGTCTGTGACATTCCGATCCGCGTGTACTTTGCAAATCTCTATGTTAAACTGTAAACACTGCTACCACACTCCACTTGGTACTATTCCAAATGGCTGCTCCACTATACTTATCCGGATTGCTACTAAGAGTTATCGGGATTAGTGTTAAAGCTTGCATCGATGTAACTCTTTACGATGAACCCTTTATCACCTCCATAATCGAGAAACATTTCCTTAGTCTTTTAGTCACTAAGGATAATATTGACCGCTGTCTAGTGATCCACTCCTGGATCACTCTTGTACCCCTTGACGGACTCATGGCAAGGCACACACAGGTGCGGTACACAGCATGGCATACTATACAGAGCCTATGGCTAAGGCATAGGGGACGACATTCGTCCTTTCTCTTTCTTCTGCCGTTGTCAAGCTTTTAGTCTCACTCAACCTCAGACCTTACAAATCAGGCGAGAACTCTTTCTCCGACTGATCCATTTTGAACTCTTTCAAAATCTTGTCAAGGTATGTACTCATTGAAAGTCTCATCAAGCATTTTGATCTATCTCTATAGATCTTAATGCTCAACAATTAGGTAGCTTTATCCAGGTCTTCCTTTGAAAATCACTTTTCAAACAACCGTTCATGCTTTCTAGAAATTCTACATTATTTCCAATCAACAATATGTCATCCACATATCCTTATCAGAAATTCTATAGTGCTCCCACTCACTTTATTGTAAATACAAGTTTCTCATAAACTTTGTATAAACTACAAAACTTTGATCAACTCATCAAAGTGTGTATTCCAACTCCGAGATGCTTGCTCCATCCCTTAGATGGATTGCTAGAGCTCGCACACCTTTTAGCATCCTTAGTACTAACAAAACCTTCTGGTTGTATCACATACAACATTTCCTCAAGTAAACTGTTAAGGAAACAATGTTTTGTCATCCATCTGCTAGATTTCATAATTGAAAAATGCAGCAACTGCTAACATAATTCCAACATACTTTAGCATCGCTACGAGTGAGAAAGTCTCATCACAGTCAACTCTCTGAACTTGTCAAAAACTTCTTTGTGACAAGTCAAGCTTTATAAATGGTAACATTTACCATCCGCGTTTGTCTTCATCTCAAAGGTCAATTTGTACTCGACGACCTGCCATCCAACGAGCAAGTCTACCAAACTCTATACTTGGTTTTAATACATGGATCCTATCTCGGATTTCATGGCCTCTAACCATTTGTCGGAATCTCGGCCCATCATCGCTTCTCCATAGTTCGTAGGTTCATCATTGTCCAACAACATGACCTCTAAGACAGGGTTGTTGTGCCACTCAGGAGCAGTACACGTCCTTGTCGACCTACGAGGTTCGATAGTAACTTGATCTGAAGCTTCATGATCATCATCATTAACTTCCTCTTAATTAACATAGGCTTCACAGAAACATCTTCATGGGCTGCGCTACTCTCTCGTTGAAACAAAGGTTCAACAACCCCATCAAGTTATATCTTCCTCCCACTCAATTATTTCGAGAGAAACTCTTTCTCGAGAAAGGACCCAGTTTTAGCAACAAACACTTTATGCTTGTATCTGGGATAGAAGGTTTACCCAACTGTTCTTAGGGTATTCTATGAAGATGCATTTGTTCACTTTGGGTTCGAGCTCATTAGGTGAAAACATTTTCCACACAAGCATCGCAGCCCCAAACATTAAGAAATGACAGCTTAGGTTTCTATCAAACCATAATTCGCACGGTGTCATCTCAACGATTTAGATGGTGCCCTATTTAAAGTGAATGTAGTTGTCTCTAATACATAACACCAAAATTATAGTAACAAAACGATAAGAGACATCATAGCATGCACCATATACAATAGAGCACGACTATGACGTTCGGACACACCATCACACTATGGTGTTCCAAGTGGCATGAGTTGTGAAACAACTTTCACATTGTTGAAAGTTGTATACCAAACTCGTAACTCAGATATTCACCTCCACGATCACATCGCAGATACTTTTATCTTCTTGTCATGATGATCTTAAACTTCACTCTGAATTTGCTTGAACCTTTCAAACGATTCAGACTTGTGTTTCATTAAGTAAATATACACTATATCTACTCAAAACATCAGTGAAGGAAAAAAATAACGATATCCACCGCATGCTAGAAGACTCATTGGATTGCATACATCAACATGTATCATTTCCAATAAATCACTTGCCCGCTCCATCCATCTAGAAAACGGGGTCCTTAGTCATCTTGCCCAAGAGGCATGGTTCGCATGTCTCAACCGATTCGAAATGGAGTGAGTCCAAAGATCCATAAGCATGGAGTTTCTTCATGCTTTATACCAATATGACATTTAGCGACAGTGCCACAAGTATGTGGTACTATCATTATTAACTTTGTATCTTTTGGCATCAATGTTATGAACATGTGTATTGCTACGATCAAGATTCAACAAATCATTCTTACTAGGTGTATGACCATTGAAGGTATTATTCATGTAAACAGAATAACCATTATTCTTTGACTGAAATGAATAACTATATTTCAATAAACACGATCTAATCACGTTCATGCTCAACGCAAACACCAAATAACATTTATTTAGGTTCGTCACTAATCCCGAAGGTAGAGAGAGCGTGCGATGTTGATCACATCAACCTTGGAAACATTTCCAACCCACATCGTCACCTCACCCTTAGCTAGTCTCCGTTTATTCCGTAGCTTTTACTTAGAGTTACTAAAATTTAGCAACCAAACTGGTATCCAATACCCAGGTGCTATTAGGAGTACTAGCAAGGTACAAATCAATAACACGTATCTCAAATATACTTGTGTCGACGTTGCCAGCCTTCTTATCTACCAAGTATCTAGGGTTGTTCCGCTTCAGCGACCGCTCACCTCATAATAGAAGCACTTAGTCTCGGGTTTGGGTTAGACTTTGGGTTGCTTCACTGGAGCAGCAACTGACTTGCCATCCATGAAGTTTCCCTCCTTGCCCTTGCCCTTCTCGAAACTGGTGGTTTTACTAACCATCAACACTTGATTCTCCTTCTTGATTTCTACCTTCGCGGTGTCAAACATCACGAACAGCTCAGTGATCATTATTTCTATCCCTGGCATTTTATAGTTCATCACCAAGTTCTAGTAGCTTAGTGACAGTGACTTGGAGAACTATATCAATCACTATCTTATCTGGAAGATTAACTCCCACTCGATTCAAGCGATTGTAGCACCCAGACAATCTGAGCAAATGCTCAATGATTGAGCTATTCTCCTTCATCTTGCAGACAAAGAATCTTGTTGGAGATCTCATATCTCACAACACGGGCATGAGCCTGAGATCCCAATTTCATCTCTTAGAACATCTCATATGTTTCATCATGTTCAAAATGTTTTGGGGCCTCAATTCTAAGCCATAATGCATGACGCACTAAACTATCAAGTAGTCATCATAACGAGCCTGTCAGATGTTCACAACATCTACAGACAACGCTAGAGGGGTTGGCGCACCGAGCGGTGCATTAAGGACATAAACCTTCTGTGCAGCAATGAGGACAATCCTCAGATCATGGACCCAGTCCGCAATATTGCTACCATCATCTTGCAACTCTATTTCTCTAGGAACATATAAAAAATCAAGGGAGCTACAGCGCGAGCAAGTAATCTACAAGATAATTTGCAAAGACACAACTGACTATGTTCATGATAATGAGTTCAATTAATCATATTACTGAAGAACTCCCACTCAAATTGACATCCCTCCGGTCATTCGAGTGATACATGATCCAAATTCACCAACTCTAGTCCGATCATCACGTGAGTTGAGGTGGTTTCAATGGTGAACATCATCATGTTGATCATATCTACTATATGACTCATGTTCGAACTTTCGGTCTCTTGTGTTCCAAGGCCATGTCTGTACATGCTAGGCTCGTCAAGTTTAACCCGAGTGTTCTGCATGTGCAACACTGGCTTGCACCCGTTGTATGTGAACGTAGAGTCTATCACACCCGATCATCACGTGGTGTCTCGACACGACGAACTTTCACAACGGTGCACACCCGGGGAGAACACAATTTATCTTGAAATTAAGTGAGGGAGCACCTTATAATGTTACCGTCGTCCTAAGCAAAACAAGGTGCATAAAAGGATTAACATCACATGAAAATCATAAGTGACATGATATGGCCATGAACTTGTGTTTTTGATCTCCATATTGAAAGCATCGGCATGATCTCCATCGTCACCGGCATGACACCATGATCTCCATCATCTTGATCTCCATCAACGTGTCGCCATCGGGGTTGTCGCGCCCACCATGCTTCTACTACTATTGCTATCGTTTAGCGAGAAAGTAAAGCATTACATAGCGCTTAATGATTGACATGCAGGTCATACAATATTTAAAGACAACCCTATGGCTCCTGTCGGTTGCCGTACTCATCGACATGCAAGTCGTGATATTCTATACAATACATGATCATCTCATACATCACATATATCTCATCATGTAATTGGCCATATCACATCACAACATACCCTACAAAAACAAGTTAGACGTCCTCTAATTGTTGTTGCATGTTTTACGTGGCTGCTATGGGTATCTAGCAAGAACAATTCTCACCTACGCATAAACCACAACGGTGATACATAAGTTGCTTTTCAACCTTCTCAAGGACCGCCTTAGTCGAATCCGATCCAACTAAAGTAGGAGAAACAGACACCCGCTAGCCATCTTTGTGCAACGAAGTTACACGTTAGTCGATGGAACCGGTCTGTGGAGCCCCAATTCCAACATTTGGCGCGCCAGGTAGGGGTGCGCTGTTGCTTTCCAGCCCGCCTCAGCTTCGCCTGCGCTGACCCGATGCATCGAGTGGTTGTTGCGGTCCCGCCGATGGCGCGACCGTCTTTGTTGCAGACGATGCCACCCTCGCGTAGTGGGACTCCTTGCGGCCCCCGACACAGCGAGGCGACTGTGTCATTGCACCTTATTTGGCTTGCGTGCACGTGGGGTGACTTGAACGCGCAGGACATGCTGCTCATGGCGAGCGAGCTGGTCAGCCACTACCCAATGGACGGGGGCCATGACTCTTGGGCACACCACATCGCCGAGCTTGTCACAGTCGCCGGAAGGGCTCTAGCTCCTTACCGCCCGCTCTAGCCCTCGATGCTAGAGGCTGGAGCGCGGGCGGTGGACCACCACTGCCGCTAGCGACGGCCCCATCACCCCCCTGTTAGGGAATGTTGCATGGGAAACAAAAAAATTCCTATGCACACGTAAGATCTATCCATGGTGATGAGCATCTACGAGAGGGAGAGTGGGTCTACATACCCTTGTAGATCTCTAAACGGGAAGCATTAAGAAACGTTGTTTGTGTAGTCGAACGTCTTCGCGATCCAAATCGCTGAGCATCCCGCGATCTCATCATGATCCGTCCCGCGATCCAATCATGATCCGTCCCGCGAACTCATCACCATTCGTCCCGCGAACTCATCACAATCCGTCTCGCGATCTTGATCATGGTCCTTCTGATCTAGCGCCGAGGGGACGGCACCTCCGCATTCAACACACGTACAGCTCGATGACGATCTTTGCCTTCTTGATCTACCACGAGGGAGCGGAGAGGTAGAAGAGTTCTCCGGCAGCGCGACAGCGCTGCGGTGATGGTGGTGGAGCTATTCCGGCAGGGCTTGGCCTAAGCACTGCAGAAAACCGATCTAAAGGAGAAACTATGCACTAGAGGAGAGGGTAGCACGTGGCATAAAATCTAGTGCAAAAACC
The DNA here is from genome assembly GCA_022496015.1 of Hordeum marinum. Lineage (NCBI taxonomy): Eukaryota > Viridiplantae > Streptophyta > Magnoliopsida > Poales > Poaceae > Hordeum > Hordeum marinum. Next base: position 65,636,981 of record CM039675.1, read on the forward strand.
CTAAAACCTCTAGTATATATAAGAGGAAGAGAGGAGGAGGCTTTTCCCTCAAGGGGCCAGCCCTAGGCTTCGGAAGAACCAAGGAGGCGAGGAGGAATCCTCCTCCAATCCTAGTAGGACTAGGACTCCTTCCTTTTTGCCTTTTTTGCCTTTTTCCACCTTTTCTCTTTGGGCTTTTCTCTCCCAGACGCATGGGCCTTGTGTGGGACTTCCACCAGCCCACTAAGGGCTGGTATTCACTCTCCCATATCCCATGTAGCCTCTTGGGTCGAAATGCCCCTCCCGATGGTCTCCCGGTACACTACCGATGAGCCCGAAACTTTTCCGGAGACCAAAATAAGACTTCATATATATAAAAATTTACCTATAGACCATTCCGGAGCTCCTCGTGACGTTCTGGATCTCATCCGGGACTCCGAACAACCTTCGGTAACAACCATACATAACTCTACACTACCAAAACGTCACCAAACCTTAAGTGTGCAGACCCTGCGGGTTCAAGAACTATGTAGACATGACCGAGACACCTCTACGGTCAATAACCAATAGCAGGACCTGGATGCCCATATTGTTTCCTACATATTCTACGAAGATCTTTATTGGTCGAACCTCTATGTCAAGGATTCAGTTAATCCCGTATGATGTTCCTTTTGTTCTTCGGTATGTTACTTGCCCGAGATTCGATCATCGGTATCTCCATACCTAGTTCAACCTCGTTACCGGCAAGTCTCTTTACTCGTTCCGTAATACAAGATCCTGTGACTAACACTTAGTCACATTGCTTGCAAGGCTTGTTGTGATGTTGTATTACCGAGTGGGCCCTGAGATACCTCTCCGTCACACGGAGTGACAAATCCCAAATCTTGATCCATGCCAACCCAACAGACACCCTCGGAGATACATGTAGAGTACCTTTATAGTCACCCAGTTACGTTGCGAAATTTGATACACACAAGGTACTCCTCCGGTTTCAGTGAGTTGCATGATCTCATGGTCATAGGAACAAATACTTGACATGCAGAAAACAGTAGCAATAAACTGACACGATCATATGCTACGTTTGTAGTTTGGGTCTTGTCCATCCCATCATTCTCCTAATGATGTGATCCCGTCATCAAATGACATCCCATGTCAATGGCTAGAAAACCTTAGCCATCTTTGATCAATGAGCTAGTCTATTAGAGGCATACTAGGGACATGGTGTTGTCTATGTATCCACACATGTATCTGAGTTTCCGATCAATACAATTATAGCGTGGATAATAAACAAATATCATGAACAAGGAAATATGATAACAACTAATTTATTATTGCCTCTAGGGCACATTTCCAACACCCCCAGCATGACGGGCCTGAGCAGGGTCCGCTTCACGTCGTCCTCCTCCTTCTCCGGGTCCCGGTGTCCTGTTTTGGTCCACCACCTAGTCCCGATGGTGACGCGCCTGGAGGGGGTGGGGGGTTGTTCTGCATCCATCACAATGTACGTTCTCACAACAGGCGTTCAGGCCCTCTCGCAACAAGCAAGCCGGCCGGTGCCCGGGACGTGGCTTCCACGGCGCCGGTCACAAAGGAGGCCACGACAGAAATAGAAGGACTAACCGGGGTGACGACTCCACGAAGGCCAGAACGAGCGACCTCACGACAGTGGGCCTAGAAGGACCCATGAGGATGCTCGGCCTGGTTGGCCTCGCGGAGAGCGCCTTCAAGATGGTGTGACCTCGCCGCCCAGCCATGGCCACCTGGGGGGAGTTCTAGTGGCTCAGGCGATGAAGGGCTTGGAGGCGGACAAGGGCCTTGCATGGCGACCTGCATCCTTGGTGGATACCAAGCCTTATTGTTAGGCCGCCGGCCCGGGCACCTCCCTGGCCTGGCGGGCGGCGCCCCCCGAGGGCCAAAGGCTGTGCGGGCTCCCGCGGGGACTCAACACATCGTCTCCTTCGACTTTGGGGACGGTGCGAAGTCCACGTCCACCGTGGGTGTGCCCCCCTGCTATGTACTCCCATCATTTGCAACGTCTCCGTCACCAAGACCCTCGTTGACGGAGGCGTCGGCCTCAGCATGCCCTCTGCGGAGACCTTCAAGACCCTCCAAGTGCTCTACAGTCAGCTGGCCCCCACCGAGCCATTCTACGATGCTTCCATACATTCCACTGTCCCCCAGGGGTCGGACCGCCTCCCCGTCACCTTCGACACTCGTGAAAACTACCGCACCGATCTCATCGACTTCAATGTAGCGCACATCGGCCCCCCGTACAACGCGATCTTGGGTTATCCCGCGCTCGCCAAGTTCGCGGCGGAGATCCACCATGGTTACAACATCCTCAGGATGCCGGGCCGCGGCGGCATCATCACCATCGCTTGCGACAAAAGGGATGTAGTCTGTTCCATCTAGCGGGTTCGTGAGGTTGCCACGACCGAACGTTCCGGCGACAAGGGGAACGTGGGGCCTCGTGAAGCCCCCCTCCCCCGAGGAAGAGGCAGATGTTACCCACTCTATCTCCAGCCATGGTGAAGAACGCACCACCAAGCACCGGTGGCGCGGGTCCCGTGCCAGATACCAGCGCTGGTCTCCTCTTGGCGTAGGGTGGCACGCGCCTGCGCCTCCCTTGAGGTTGGACCCGGGGGATCCCGCTTGGGAAGCGCCTGGCCTAGCCTGTGAGATGAGGGGTGCGCCCCGAAGCGTGCTCCTCCAGGCAAGGAGTATGACACTAGGCGTCAGGATTGCGAAGAACTCATTGTTGGGAAATCAGCAGGACATGTGAGGACGTTGACGTCACGGGCTTCCGCGATACCGAGCCCGAGGGCCGGCTCGGTTCGTGACGATGGCCCGCGAGGCACTGATACGTCTCCAACATATCTATAATTTTTTATTGTTCCATTCTATTATATTATCTGTTATGGATGTTTTATATGCATTAATATGTTATTTTATATTATTTTTAGGACTAACCTATTAACCTAGTGCCCCGTGCCAGTTTCTATTTTTTCCTTGTTTTTGTGTATTGCAGAAAAGGAATATAAAACCAAGTCCAAATGGAATAAAATTCAATGATGGTTTTTCTTGGACCAGAAGAAACCCAACAGACTTGGAGAAGAGGCCAGAAGAGCCACGAGTGGGCCACAAGCAACCTTGGCGCTGCCAGGGGGTGCGTCCCCTGGCTTGTGGACCCCTAGTAGCTCTTCCAACCCTAATTTCCATCCTCTAAATTCAGAAATATCCCCCCAATACCCAAAAGAGCCACCATAATACTTTTCCGCCGCCGGAAGCCTCCATTCCCGAGAGATCCAATCTTGGAGCCTTTTCCGGTAATCTGCCGGAGGGGAATCGATCACGGAGCGCCTCTACATCAACTCCATTGCCCTTCCGATGATGCGAGACTAGTTCACCATAGACCTACGGTTCCATAGCTAGTAGCTAGATGGATTCTTCTCTCTCTATGTTCTTCAACACCATGTTCTCCATGATCTTCATGAGGATCTATCTGATGTAATACTCTTTTGCGGTGTGTTTGTCGAGATCCGATGAATTGTGGGTTTATGATCAGATTATCTATGAATATTATTTGAGTCTTTTATAAATTCTTATATGCATGTTTTCATGTATTTGCAAGTCTCTTCGAGTTATTGGTTTGGTTCGGGCCAACTAGATTGATAATTCTTGCAATGGGAGAAGTGCTTAGTTTTGGGTTCAATCTTGCGGTGTCATCACCCAGTGACATAGTAGGGGTAGCAAGGCACGTATTTGTATTGTTGCCATCAAGGATAAAAAAATGGGGTTTTCATCATATTGCTTGAGTTTATCCCTCTACATCATAACATCTTACCTAATGCGTTACTATGTTCTTCATGAACCTAATACTCTAGATGCAGGCAGGAGTCGGTCGATGTGTGGAGTAATAGTATTAGATGAAGAATCGTTTCGGTCTACTTGACACGGACATGATGCCTATATGCATAATAATTTCCTTGGATGTCGTCATAACTATGCGATTTTCTATCAAATGCTCGACAGTAATTTGTTCACCCATCGTATTATTTTCCTTCAAGAGAGAAGCCTCTAGTGAAACCTATAGCCCCCGGGTCTATTTTCCGTATTATATTTTCAGATCTATAAACCAAAAATACGAAAAATACCTTACTGAAATTTTATTTACTTTTTTTACTTCTAGCAATCTTATATATCTTTCTCTATTAGATCTCATACTTGCAAGTAACCGTGAAGGGATTGACAACCCCTTTATAGCGTTCGGTTCAAGTGTTTGATTGTTTGTGTAGGTACATAAATTGGGGCCTTGCTTGTTCCTCCTACTAGATTGATACCTTGGTTCTCAACAACTAAGGGAAATACTTATCTACATTGCTACATCACCCTTTCCTCTTCAAGGGAAAACCAATGCAATCTCAAGAAGTAGCAAGAAGGATTTCTGGCACCGTTGCCTGGGAGGATACACATCAAGCCTACCAAGTACCCATCACAAACTCATCTCTTGCATTTACATTATTTGCCATTTGCCTCTCGTTTTCCTCTCCCCCACTTCACCAATTTGTTGTTTTATTCGCCTTTTTCTCATCGGATCTCTTTTTGTTTGCTTGTGTTGCCATGTGCCTTCTATTTGCTTGCATCTTTGCTTGCTTAAAATCTATTGATATGGATCCTCATCCACTTGCTAATCTTTTCAAAAGGCCAAATTATGATGAACCAATTACTAGTGAGTTGAGTGCACTTGAAAATCATGAATCCAAAAATTTTGATGAAGTGTCGAAAGAAGAAATTTATAAGGTGATTCATGATAGTCCCTTGAATGATGAGTATGATTGCAATGTTGCTAGTATGACTTCTCTAAATATCCATGATGCTTATGATATGCAAAGCCACAAGGTTGGGGATGCTATGTTTGATGAAGATGATATTTTTGTCCCCCAAGTTTTGATGAGAAAACTTATTATGATGATAGCATGCCTCCTATTTATGGTGATGGTGATGACACGTATGCTATAATCAGTAATGTTAACCATGAAACTTATCATCATGATTTTAATTTGCAATGTGGTTTTGTCAATCAAGTGTCCCATGATTGTTATTTTGTTGAGTTTGCTCCCGCTACCATGGATGATAAGGAATTTGCTTATGTGGAGGGTAATGAAAATTCTATGCTTGTGAAATATGAAAATAATGATTTATGTGATAGTTATATTGTTGAACTACTTCATGATTCTACTGAAATTGATTATGACGGGGGAACATATGCTTGTATGAATTGCAATAATATCAAATTTCCTCTCTATGTGTCTAAAGTTTTGAAGTTATGCTTGTTTTTGCCTTCCTATGCTAGTTGATTCTTGTTCCCATAAATTGTTTTCTCACAAAATCCCTATGCATAATAAGTGGGTTAGACTTAAATGTGTTTTTAATTCCATTCATGATGCTCTTTTGCATATCTCAATTGTTACTTTTTATGTGAGCATCATTGAAATCGTTATGCCTAGCTAGGGGCGTTAAACAATAGCGCTTGTTGGGAGGCAACCCAATTTTACTTTTATGCTTTGGTTTTTGCTTCTGTTTTTGAGTGATTTACACATTATTACGTCTGTAGTAATTGTGTTTTGGTGTTTTAATTAGTGTTTGAGTCAAGTAAGACCTTTGGGATGGTCAACGGTGATTGTTGATTTGATCTTGCTGAAAAACAGAAACTTTTGCGGTCAGTCCAGGAATTTTGTAAATTTATCAGAGCGACGAATGAGTCTGAAATTTTTACAAAATATTGATAGACAAATTTCCCAGCTCGTACCAAGTTTTTAGAATTTTTGGAGTTACAGAAGTATTCTAAGTTTACAGATTTCTATAGACTGTTCTGTTTTAAACAAATTATGTTTTCTTTGTGTTGTTTACTTATTTTGATGTATCTATGGGTTGTATCGGGGGTATGAACCATGGAGAAGTTGGAATATAGTATATATTACACCAATATAAATAAATAATGAGTTCATGACAGTACCTAAAGTGGTGATTTATTTTTCTTATACTAACGGATCTCACGAGTTTTCTGTTGAGTTTTGTGTTGTGAAGTTTTTCAAGTTTTGGGTAAAGATTTGATGGACTATGGAATAAGGAGTGGCAAGATCATAATCTTGGTGATGCCCCGAAAGGCATCCCCTCTTTCGTCTTCAATCCATCGGTAAATTTACTTGAGGCTATGTTTTTATTCACCACATATTATGTGTTTTGCTTGGAGCGTCTTGTATGATATGAGTCTTTGCTTTTTAGTTTGCCACAATCATCCTTGCTACACACATCTTTTGAGAGATACATGCATGAATCGTGAATTTATTTGAATACTCAATGAGCTTCACTTATATCTTTTGATCTAGGCAATTTTGCTCTAGTACTTCACTTATATCTTTTTAGAGCACGGTGGTGTTTTATTTTATAGAAATATTTGAACTCTCGTACCTCACTTATATTATTTTGAGAGTCTTTAAACAGCATGGTAATTGGTTTATGTTATTAATTTAGTCCTAATATAATGGGCATACAAAAGGGATATAATAAAAACTTTCATATAAAGTGCATTGAATATTATGAGAAGTTTGATTCCTTGCATAAAGTTTTGAGATATAAAGATGGTGATATTAGGGTCATGCTAGTGAGTAATTGTGAATTGGTAAAAATACTTGTGTAAAGGTTTGTGATTCCTGTAGCATGCACGTATGGTGAACCGTTATGTAATGAAGTCGGAGCACGATTTGTTTATTGACTCTCATCCTTTGTGTGAGGGTCGGGAGCGCGTGATGGTTAACTCCTACCAACCTCTCCCCTAGGAGCATGTGTCTAATACTTTGCTTCGATGACTAATAGAATTTTGCAATAAGTATGTGAGTTATTTATGACTAATGTGACTCCATAGATCATACGCAGTCTCACCCTTCCACCTTTGCTAGCCTCTCTAGTACCACGCAACTTTCGTCGGTGCATTACACCCAACATATATCCTTCCTCAAAACAACGGCCATACCTACCTATTATGGCATTTCCATATCCATTCCGAGATATATTGCCATGAAACTTCCACCGTTCCGTTTAGTATGACACGCACCATCATTTTCATATTGCTTTGCATGATCGTAAGATTGCTAGCATAATGTTTTCATGGAGTGTCCATTTTTTTATGTCATTTGCTATGCTAGATCATTGCACATCCCGGTACACCACCGGAGGCATTCATATAGAATCATATTTTCTTCTAGCTTCGAGTTGTAATTCTTGAGTTGTAAGTAAATAAAAGTGTGATGATCATCATTATTAGAGCATTGTACCATGTGAGGAAAGGATGATGGAAGCTATGATTCCCTCATAAGTTGGGATGAGACTCCGAACTTTATGAAAAATAAAAGAGGCCAATGAAGCCCAAATAAAAAAAGAGGCCAGTGATGCCCACCAAAAAAAAAAGTAGAGAGAAAAGAGAGAAGGGACAATGCTACTATATTTTTTCCACACTTGTGTTTCCAAGTAGCACCATGATCTTCATGATAGAGAGTCTCCTATTTTGTCACTTTCATATACTAGCGGGAATTTTTCATTATATAACTTGGCTTGTTTATTCCAATGATGGGTTTCCTCAAATTGCCCTAGGTCTTCTTGAGCAAGCGAGTTGGATGCACACCCACTTAGTTTCTTTTTGAGCTTTCATACACTTATAGCTCTAGTGCATCTGTTGCATGACAATCCCTACTCACTCACATTGATATGTATTAATGGGCATCTCCATAGCCCGTTGATACGCCTAGTTGATGTGAGACTATCTTCTCCTTTTCCTTACAACCTCCACCATATTCTATTCCACCTACAATGCTATATCCATGGCTCACGCTCATGTATTGCGTGAAAGTTGAAAAGATTTGAGAACATAAAAGGTGTGAAACAATTGCTTAACTTGTCATCGGGGTTGTGCATCATATAAATACTTTGTGTGGGGAAGATGGAGCATAGCTAGACTATATGATTTTGTAGGGATAACTTTCTTTTGCCATGGTATTTTGAAGAGACACAATTGCTTTCTTAGCATGCTTGAAATATTACTGTTTTTATGTCAACATTAAGCTTTTGTTTTGAGTCTTATGGATCTGAACATTCATGCCACAATAAAGAAAATTACATGGATAAATGTGTTAGGTAGCATTCCACATCAAAATTCTGTTTTTATCATTTACCTACTCGAGGACGAGCAGGAATTAAGCTTGGGGATGCTGGTACATCTCCAAGGTATCTATAATTTTAGATTGTTCCATGCTATTATATTATCTGTTTGGATGTTTTATATGCATTAATATGCTATTTTATATTATTTTTGGGACTAACCTATTAAACTAGTGCTTAGTGCTAGTTTCTGTTTTTTCCTTGTTTTTGAGTATTGCAGAAAAGGAATATCAAACGGAGTCCAAACAGAATAAAATTCTACGATAATTTTTCTTGGACCAGGAGAAACACGACCAGGAGAAACCCAACAGACTTGGAGAGGAGGCTAGAAGAGCCACGGGTGGGCCACAAGCCACCCTAGCGCGGCCAGGGGGTGCGCACCGTAGCTTGTGGGCCTCCTGTAGCTCTTCCAACCCTAATCATCGGCCTATAAATTCAGAAATATTCCCCCAATACCAAAAAGATCCACGATAATACTTTTCCGCCGCCGGAAGCCTCCGTTCCCGAGAGATCCAATCTTGGAGCCTTTTCTGGTAATCTGTCGGAGGGGGATGCGATCATGGAGGACCTCTACATCAACTCCATTGCCCTTCTAATGATGCGTGAGTAGTTCACTATAGACCTATGGGTCCATAGCTAATAGCTAGATGGCTTCTTCTCTCTCTATGGTCTTCAATACCATGTTCTCCATGATATTCATGGGGATCTATCCGATGTAATACTCTTTTGCGGTGTGTTTGTCGAGATCCGATGAATTGTGGGCTTATGATTAGATTATCTATGAATATTATTTGAGTCTTTTCTGAATTCTTATATGTATGATTTCATATATTTGTCTCTTCGAGTTATTGGTTTGGTTTGGCCAACTAGATTGGTAATTCTTGCAATTACAGAAGTGCTTAGTTTTGGGTTCAATCTTGCGGTGCCCTCACCCAGTGACATAGTAGGGGTAGCGTGGCACATATTTGTATTGTTGCCATCAATGGTAAAAAGATGGGGTTTTATCATATTGCTTGAGTTTATCCCTCTACATCATGTCATCTTACCAAATGTGTTCCTCTGTTCTTCATGAACTTAATACTCTAGATGCAGGCAGGAGTCGGTCGATGTGTGGAGTAATAGTAGTAGATGCAGAATCGTTTCGGTCTACTTGGCATGGACGTGATGCCTATATGCATAATCATTGCCTTGTATATCGTCATAACTATGTGTTTTCTATTAATTGCTCGACAGTAATTTTTTCACCCACCGTATTATTTTCCTTCAAGAGAGAAGCCTCTAGTGAAACCTATGGCCCCGGGTCTATTTTACATATTCTATTTTCAGATCTATAAACCAAAAATACCTTGCTGCAATTTTATTTACTTTTTACTTCTCGCAATCTTTCCCATCTATCTCTATCAGAACTGATCCTTGCAAGTAATCGTGAAGGGATTGACAACCCCTTTATAGCGTTGGGTGCAAGTGTTTGATTGTTTGTGTAGGTGCATCTATTAGGGCCTTGCTTGTCCCTCCTATTCGATTGATACCTTGGTTCTTAACAACTGAGGGAAACACTTATCTACTTTGCTGCATCACCCTTTCCTCTTCAAGGGAAAACCAACGCAAGCTCAAGAAGTAGCAGGCACCGAGACCCTGCGAGCCCTCGAGGCCTCAGGAGCTGACCGACCCCTGAGGGGTTGACCCCCACGACACGTCTCAATGAGCGACTCGAAGCTTTCGCAGCAGCATGGCTGCCAGGTGATTTTTTGGTTTGTTTGGGTCAAGTGGCCCTCCGCCCCCATGTATTTTGCATTTCCCCGAAGCCGGGACTCCTACACTATGTAATGGACCTGTTTAACCTTTGTCTTGAGATTGTGATGTTTGCTCAAGCTTTAAGCGCCTCGTCGTCGCGTGGGATCTTTGCGCCCCCACAGTTGCCTTGAGGATGGTTCCGTACGAGAGGGTTGGACACAACGTCTGTGTTGGGGTTCGTCCTTGCAGCATCGAGAAACCCAAGTGACCAAGCTCTGGCTCACGGGCTGGCCCCTCGTGTTAGCCATCTCTCCAAGGTCCTTGGTGTCCTGCCCTCCTGGAGAACCGTCACGGGCTGGCAATGGGGATATGACACAACTTGTGCGGCTGCCAGGTAGGCGCCTCGTCGCCCTTGACGCCTAGCCCCGTCAACTGCGCAGTGCGCTCCGCACCCATGTTATGGGTTGCGGGGACGTGACCGCACCCAAAGATCGCTGTAAAACCGCTAGGAGACTGGGGGAGGGTTTCCCAAGTTAGGTGCTTGGGACGCCCGACCCCTCCTTTATCGCCGCCCATGACACTCTCACGTAATCATGAGTTAGGGACTGTACACGCACTACAAAAAACCTTTTAATCCACAACAGATTTCCTTTGATGTTTTCGAAATCTGTCATGGACGGCATGATACAGCCCGCAAGCCCGCCCAGGGCCGCTAAAGCCCGCCTAACCTTTACTCGTATAAAAGGATAACCCTAACCCTCCCGTCTCCCACCTCCATAGCCCCCTCTCCCAATTCCCCACCGCCGCCACACACCACCTCCTCGCCTCTCTCCTCCACACACACACACACACACACACACACATCTCTTCCCGTTTCCAGATCTGGACAATCACCACACCGTCAACCGCCATTACAATGACCCTCGCGTCGTCGGACGCTCTGGGGAGGATGGAATGAGCAGCAGTAGGGGAGGGGGTCGAACAGCAGCAGAGGAGGGAGGAGGGCGACTTCCAACTGCGAGTTGACCATGGGACCTTGGCGGCGCCCGTGTGCCAATGGCGTCCTCCTCCTGGATCTCACCAACAACCCCCTGGAGGCCATCGTCGGTGCTGGGTGGCTATCGTCGCCACCCCTCTCTCCCCCAACACCTCCTCCGCGTGCTCCTACTCAAGATCCGGTGGGGCTATGCGTCTCCAGTTCTCCCCATCTCCGGTTCCACTATGATTTTTGTTCATGCCGACGAGGTTGTCCCAACTAGCTCACACACAAGGTTGTCCTCTGTGTATTTTTTCTCATGATGTTGCTTGACAGGTCATTCATATCTTGTCATAGCCTCTTCTATATTTGATTTTATGGACCATGATCCATTTTCAGTTTGCAGAAAGAAACTCATATTACTATGACTATCTGCAAATATTTTTGACAAGGGCAGCCACTCGCATTTCTGGAATTTACATTGCTATAAAGTTTTCTTACGAATCTAACAGAATAGAAAGATGTTCCATGTTCATTTTCTGTAGAGATCATATATCTTCGTCCTTAGAACCACAAAAAATTAATGTACTCCTGGCGATGTGTGTTGATTGTTAATTCTTCGAGGGAGGTGAATATTTTACTCCAAATCGAATCTACATGATTGTTCCATTTCCAGATAGCTTGTTTGCCTTTTTATCGGTTTCTCATAGCAATGTAAGGTTTTGGTTTATTTATTGCAACTATTGCTGGTTGTTTGGTTAATCACAGATTTTCACTAGCTTATTGCTGCTAATTCATATTAACTACAAGCGGTACTGCTGCCAATTAAATATTGCCTTGCTATTGAGAAACCGATACCCTGCATTTATTCTGCATTCATGCTGTGGTTCGAAACAAAATATGTAATCGTGATGAACTACCTGCTAGTGAAAGATCAACACAACAAAACCGCATAAATTTGTTGCACTAGTTCTTTTGTTGCTTACATAAATCAAAACATGTGTACTGCAATGTCGACTTGTTTATTTCATATGATTATATGTTGCAGTATATGTTCTGATAGGATAGGTCTTGGAGACATAATTTTTGTTAATGTATTAATAGGGCGACATGCTATTTTTAGCGCTTTCTTCTCAAATCAATTCATTGACCACAATTTTCCTGGTTGTAAACATTTGTGTATATTTATAGAAATCAGATTTTTTGTGATGTTTTAGGGGTTCACAATCAACAGAGAAAGCAATCTCTGGTATGGAGTTATAATTTATCTATTTGATTTGTTAGTATTGGAAATTTTGAGTTGAATCATGCCCGTTTGATATGAATGCACGTATGTTCTAATGGCTGTCTAATTGCCATTCATTAATTAATATGATAGGTGCTTACAAGTGGCTCCTGGTCGTGAGGGATGAACCTTTCCTCATGGCTAAAACTTGGGTAAAATTGTGGGCATACAAAAATACGTCTTCGTTTTTGTTGCCTTATAAACATGGGTGTGAATGTACTGAATATTGGCAGACAATTGTATACCCATTCTCACTTACTCAGATATTTTTGAATGTGAAAGGGAAGAAGGATAGCGCAGACGACACACGTGTTACATTGGAAAAATTGGTCGAAGGATAGCGCAGATCGTGTGGCTAGTAAGATCTGCATCACAACTAACTAACAAGATCAGATTATTCATTTAGTAAATGCGATGATCAACTACACACAAAAAAATAAGTATGGTCTTCAGAACGTCCACCACTAAATATCTTTGCATGTTTCTAGGACTTGATTTGGTATAAAAACAATCCAATATAACTTCTCGTTTATGTCCTGGATTTCAGTACAGCTTTACTCTCTTTGATTTTTCTTGATACATGACTTGCTGCTTGTAGGTGCAGATGCTGAAACCTTCCTACTGCATGTGTGTCTCACATGTGCTCTTGAGATGTTTGATCACGTCATACAAAAAAAAATCTTGCCTTGTGCAATTCCGTCAAAACAGCTTAGTGATTTCTACTGCATGACGTACATGTAAGTACCCCGAGATCCCACTGCCTACTTAATTAATTGTGTGCATGAAGTACTCTAGCATGCGAAAACTAAGGTGACTTATTACTTGTATTATGTTCACCTGGTTTTCATGTTTTCTGATTTGGCCTGTACCTTAATAACCACTAGATTACATATTTTAATTTTTCATCTAATAACAAGTAAATAGCTTAATGTTCTGCGAGGAAGTCTGAGATCTCTCTCAAGGAAACTGTATCATATTCTTTGTTTATATTTCCCATGCCATTTGAAGTTAATATCCCCTATTTGTCATCACTTTTTGATGTACTTGCAATATAAAACATTGAGTTTCATGCCGCTGCTTCTTGACCTGGCTAGTATAAACTTCAAATGTTCACGTTTTTTTACTTTGTTACTTGTAGGTTGACTTGATTAGACCTTCGCGTGACACACTTTTCTTGGATTAAATTTAAAAATCTCATGTTTACTCTTGTTTTATAGTAGATACAATGTTATTCTCATTTTTAGGCACTATAAGATTTAAGAATTTTGGACATTAATTCATTTTTTACATTTATTGTAATTCCCTTCTCTTTACTATCTATGAATCTGCAAAAAACTAATGTTCAATATGCTAGGTATGGTTGGGCAGCGGGGTACTTGGTGCCACCCATCATAATCCGCCACGACATCATGTCCATCCCATCAGGAGAGTTGACGACAAGAACCTGAATAATATCCTCAAAAGTTTATATGTTTTGTTGATGTAAACTGGTTTGTGTTTCTTCTTGACCTTGTTGATATATTTAGTGAATTTATGTTGTAAATTATCATTCCATAAAGGATTGTATGAACTGCTATTTTGTATATATACAAAGATGGATGCATATTGTGTGAACCGTTTGGAAATACTTTCTCTTGGGCCAATATTGGCATTTGAATTTGTGTAACGCACTAGTCTAAAGAAGTGCATTGTGTCAAAATTGTCCTGAAAGAAATGGGATTGACCAAACTTAAATTGTGCCTAAATCCATGACGATTTCTGTGACGAAAAGTGGTATGCACGTAGGCAGCCACGTCATTTTGAATGGTCAACTGAAAACCCCACGTGGCGTCAGGCTATGACAGTTTGCTCCGTCACAATGGTTTGGCCTTGGGCGGGCTTGGGGAAGATCCTTGACGGTCAAGAACCGTCTTGGAATGTATGATGTCAAATTATGACGCGATATACATGATGGGTTTCTAATTCGTCATGCATGGACACATATGACAGTTTTGCACTCATATGTGACGGATTAGGACAGTCACATGTTAACTGATTTCTTGTAGTGACGTCCCAGAGCCTCCTGTTGAGCCGACCCTCGGCCTCAGGAGGACTCTTGCCCACGCCCAATTGGAAGCCCCATGATCCGTGCTATCGGAAAAACTGTCGAACTGCGACTATAGCCACGCCTAGTGGAAGCCCCATGTTCCGCATTGGGAGAAAAGACGAAACAAAGAGCCTCCCCTGGAGGGCCGTAATAACCTTTAAGGCGAGAGGCCCTCACCTTGGCAGCCCCGCCCCCCACGGCTTGCGCCCACCGGCTCTCCCTAGGGTCTCGCGCGCGCGTGGGCTGGGCACGTCGCCTGTGCTTGGGCCTGTTAAAGCAGCGATGGAACCCAAAGGACTGGGTTATGGGTCGTGGACATGCCCCCCCCCACACGTTACCTCACCAAGGGCTTTGGTGCCTATTTTCCTCACGTGACGCCCAATTGCAAGTCGGTAAGCACGTACGACTCCAAGACTAAGTGCTTCCATGCAGGACCTCTCCCCCTGGGGCAGTTCCCCCAAGTGGCCTCACGAGGCAAGCCCAAGCAACCCTCGAAGCACCACGCATCAGGACCTCCCGCGCCAACAATGGCTGGGGCGCAACCAGGAGCCTAAACCCTAGCAACGTAGAGCGTTGGGATGGCCTAGGAAAAGGGGTACAAGCTTCGCGAGGAGTGGTGAAAAGAAATTTGTTTTTGATCCAAGCTAGCATTCGGCTCAAAACATGAAAAACAATATAACCCCTTCTCATACCCCCGTGGGGTCAATTGGTTCATTGAAGGAAAGGAAAGACGACTTAAATAGAAGGAGGGTTGGGCCCTCGCACTGTTGCCTCCGGAGGCCCAGGCTTTGACGCCACTACACCTAGTCGGAGTCCTCCTCCTTGATGCAGGCGCCCGGGGAATTGTCGAAGTCGTTACCGCTCCCGTTTCCTCCAGAGGAGGAGCCGTTGTTGTCGCTGCTGTCGCTCTCCATGCAGCAGACCAGGCGGTCGTCGGCCTTCCCGAAGGCCTTCACGAATAGTGTGGAGGCCCCGTCAAACTTGAAGTGGAGGATGTGCCCGTCCTGCAAGCCGCGAGCAAGGGCGAAAGACTTCCACCCGCGCTTCAAAAACATGAATCCAAGGGGGTTGAACTCCGTCTCCACCCAAGAGGACCCGTGGCAGTAGCGGTCTGGCTACAGTCACATGTCCAAGGACGCGTGCCCGTCCATTTCCCTCGCAAAGGAATGGGGGAGCCACAGCCAAGTGTGAGGCCTTCCCTTGACCCTCACAATGAACTCGTGCGCGACATCAGGAGAGTTGCCCCATGGCCAAGGCGGCTGGCTGGACGCCCCGCAGCCGCCTCGTTCGCCACGCGCACGGGCGGAGTCTCGTCCGCGGCTGCTCAGGCTGACATGGGTCACCGGTGGGAGCCGCTCGCACCCTCGAGGAGGTTCCTCAAGCGCGGCGACGGATGCACGGGGATGACCGTTGCCACTCACCGGCCTCGACGAGCCTGCCTCGCCTATCGCGGCCTTCCCCTTCTCAACGGCGGAGAACTTCCTCACGGGCGCTAGTGCTACTACAACAATGTATGGCGATGGAGGTCGAGAGATGGGAGGATGAGCCAGGGGACTCCTACCCACTCCCTTGTATAAAGCCCTGATGGATCCCCGGCCTGTGCCCCTACCTCCGTTGGATCGGCGCAGGATTAAGAGGGGTCATGATGACCCTGTGCCGCGTTCAGGCTTTACGTCAGCACTGGTCAGTTACCAAAGCATCGTGGGGGGGGGGCATGCATCCCGTCTTGCATCGCGCTTCATGCTTGACTCCCAGGCAATGGGGCCTACACCGTTCTGATCTTCACCTACTGGAGAGGTTGTGGCCACCGCGCGCCCATGGAGTGCATTGTTAAACCCGCGGGATAGGGGATACAGGCCCAGACGCCGATGTCCCGCGACACCGCACATGCCACAGGTCGGGCCTGACCGCCTGCAAGCTCCGCAGAGTGGGCCCAGGCCCGACAAACATCCTGGCTCGTGTTAGAAACGTCTCATAACCTCGTGAGGGCCTCGGGTGATAAACTTCCTCGCACGGAACCCGAGCACGGGCTGACAGGCGCAAGGGATGCCGAGAAGAATAACTTGTAGGAGGGGTTCTCAAGGAAGCACACGCGAAGGACGATGACCTAGCAAGGCACGAGCTAGATACTACAGGCCTCGGGGGCTGTCGCCCGGGTTCATGTCAAGCATCAAGGGCAGAAACCATGGGTGCTGTGGGACACAGGTCTTCACCGGCCTCGCGGATCTCTACCCCCTGGCATGGGGGTTCGCGCTAGGAGGAACCTTGCCAACAACGTAAGGCTTTCCGCGGGTGTGGCTCCCAACCAGCTGGGGCATGGGGGTTATGTAAAAGAATATAGAAGACCCCATGAGGGGAACAAGGGCGTCCAAATCACGATAAGTAACTACCAGTTAAGCAAAAGTAACTTGTAACATCTTATGCCTGCTCGGGGCCTGGTGGTTCATAACATTACAGGAAGGAAACATAAAAACTTAGGAGGAGGAGGCGTCTTCTTCGTCATGGCAACTGGAGGACGCGGCGCCGAGGCTCTCGCTCTCCTCAGGAGGAGCATGTTGGGTGAATCGTCCATCCAATGACTCCACATGCTCGTGCACCTCCTCCTGAGGGGGTGCCGGAGCTCCTCGGGCACCGGGTCCATCATGTTGGAAAGGTCGAAGGCGGGGTTTGATATGTCTCCAACGTGTCTATGATTTTTGCTTGTTCCATGTTGTTATATTATCAATCTTGGATGTTTTACAATAATTTTATAGCAACTTTATGTCATTTTTTAGGACTAACTATTGACATAGTGCCAAAGTGTCAGTTGTTGTTTTTTCTTGTTTTTTACTTCGCATAAAATCAATACCAAATGAAGCCCAAACATCATGTATTGTTTTGGAGAATTTTTATGGACTAAAAGACACCAGATGGGCTAGACAAGTGCTAGAGAGGAGGCTCGAGGTGGGGAATACCCACCAGGGCGCGCCATAGGCCCCTGGCATGGCCTGGTGGGTGGTCCCCACCTCGGGACCCTCCCTCCACCGACTATCGCATCTATAAATTCACAAATATTCGGAAAGCCCTAGAGGAGTCGACAAAACACAATTCCAGCCACCGCAAGGTCCAGAACCTCGAGATCCAATCTAACACCACCACGGAGGGGTTCATCTTCATCATAGGTGCCTCTCTGATGATGCATGAGTAGTCCACCATAGACCTACGGGTCCATAGGTAGTATCTAGATGGCTTCCTCTCTCTCTTATGACTCTCAATACAATGGTCTCTTGGAGATCTATTTGATGTAATGACTTTTGCGATGTGTTTACTGGGATCCGATGAATTTTGAGTTCATGATGAGTTCCTATCCATGAATATGATTTGAGTCTTCTTTGATCTCTTATTTGCATGAATACTTATAGCCTCGTATTTCTTCTTAGAATCTTTAGTTTAGTTAGGCCAACTAGATCGATTTTTCTTGCCATGGGAAGATGTGCTTTGTGATGGGTTCGATCTTGCGGTGTTCTTTCCCAGTGACAGAAGGGGCAGCAAGGCACACATGTATCATTGTCATTAAGGATAACAAGATGGAGTCTATTCCTACATGAATAGATCTTGTCTACATCATGTCATCGTTCTTATTACATTTCTCCATTTTTCCATGAACTTAATACACTCGATGCATGCTGGATAGCGGTCGATGTGTGGAGTAATAGAAGTAGATGCAGAATCGTTTCGGTCTACTTATGTTTGACGTGATGCCTATATAATGATCATTGCCTTTGTATCACCATGATTATTTGATCTTCTATCAATTTCCCAACAGTAATTTGTTCACCCACGGTGCGCTATACTCATGAGAGAAGCCACTAGTGAAACCTACGGCCCCGGGTCTACTTTTCGAACATATTGGTTTCCGATCTACTATTTTGCCTTTTTTCAGATCTATTAATCCAAAAAAAATACATTGCTGCACTTTTTGTTTACTTATTTTATATTGTGTTCTTGCGAGATCTATTTGCCAAAACTATCATTACCTAATCAATCTTTTTATCGTTGAGAGCTTGACAACCTCTCTTACGCGTCGGGTTGCAAGTATTTGTTATTTGTGTGCAGGTGTTGTTTACGTAGATTCTTGACTTCCTCTATGTATTGATACCTTGGTTTCATAACTGAGGGAAATACATACCGTCATTGTGCTGCATCATCCCTTCCTCTCTAGGAAATACCGACGCAGTCTGAAGCCACGTCAAAGGAATTTCTGGCGCCGTTGCCAGGGAGGAAGCAATATTTTTGCGTGCCAATCTTGGTGGCAGGGAGACGTCATCAACATCTATCAGGTTACTAATCATAAATCTCATCTCCTTGCAATTTACATTATTTTCCATTTGCCTCTCATTTTCCTCTCCCCCACTTCACCAAAAATTGCCGTTTTATTCGCTGTCTTTTTTTGTTTGCCTTTTTGCTCGTTTGATATCCTTGCTTGTGTTTTCATGTGCCTTCTATTTGTTTGCATCTTCACTTTATAAAAATATATTGATATGGATCCTCATCCACTTGCTAATCTTTTCAAAAGACCAAATTATGATGAACCAATTGCTAGTGAGTTGGGTGCACTTGATTATCTCTATGAAGTTTTGGTTGAAAATCATTAATCTGAATATTTTGATGAAGTGTTGAAAGAAGAAATTCATGAGGTGATTCATGATAGTACCTTGAATGAAAATCATGATTGACATGTTGTTAGTATGAATTCTCTCAATATCCATGATGCTAATGATATGCAAAACCACAAGCTTAGGGATGCTATGCTTGATGAAGCTGATATTTTTTGTTCCCCAAGTTTTGGTGATGACACGTATGCTATAATTCATAATGATAAAAATGAAACTTGTCATCATTATTGTAATATTAAATTTGTTTATGACACTCAAGTGTCACATGATAGTTATTTTGTTGAGTTTCCTCCCACTACCATGAATGAAAAGGAGTTTGCTTATGTGAAGAGTCATAAATTTTCTATGCTTGTAGATCATGAAAAGAATGCTTTATGTGATATTTATATTGTGAGATTCCTTCATGATGCTACTAAAAGTTATTATGGGAGGGCATATGCTTGTAGGCATTGCAATAATATCAAGTTTCCTCCCTATGAGTTCAAAGTTTCGAAGTTATGCTTGCTTTGCCATCCTATGATAGTTGATTCTTGCTCCCATAAATTGTTTGCTTATAAAACCCCTATGCATAGGAAGTATGTTAGACTTAAACGTGTTTGTCACATATCTTATCATGCTCTATTTCTGTTTCTATTATTATCTTTCATGAGGGCAGAATTAAAATCTCAAGCCTATCTTACTGGCTATAAAGAAAGAGCTTGTTGGGAGGAAACCCAATGAATAAAATTTATTTTATATTTCCTTTTTGTTTTTGAGTGTTGACAGAATTTATTCCTCTGTTATGATTGAGTTTTTATGTTTTAATTAGTGTTTGTGCCAAGTAAAGCCTTTCAGATGATTCATATGATGAGTAGAAACAATGCTAAATCTGAAACAGAAACTTTGCTCCCAGTGCACGAATTTTCATTTTTTACTAGAATGTGATAATGAGATGAAATTTTAGCACCATGTTGATATACGAATGCTTTACGTTTTTCTAATTTTCAGAATTTTTAGAGTTACAAAAGTATGGGTAGAGTACAGATTACTACAGACTGTTATGTCTGAAACATATTCTGTTTTCGTTGCATTGTGTGCTTGTTTTGATGAATTTATTGCTTGTATTGGAGGGTATAAGGAATGGTAAAGTTAGAATAAAGTATATATAATGAAATAATAAAATATGAATGGGTTTACAACAGCACTTAAAGTGGTAATTTGCTTTATTATACTGACAGATCTCACGAGATTTTGTCAAGTTTTGTGTGATTGAAGTTTTCAAGTTTTGGGTGAGATCGCGATGGATGTAGGAATAAAGAGTAAGAAGAGCCTAATCTTGTGGATGCTACAGCACCCCAAGATATTATCCAAAGAGTAACAAGCAACTAAGCTTGGGTATGCCCGGAGTGGCATCCCCTCTTTCTTCTAACAACCATCGGTATTTTACTTGGAACTGTATTTTTATTCGTCACATATCGTTAGTTTTCCTTGGTGAGTCTTGTATCTTTGATTTATTTGATTTTTATTCTTGCTGCACACACCTATTTGATATATCCAAAATTATGCTTTGATTTATTAGAATTGCTCTTTAGGCTTCACTTAAATCTATTGAGCTTTGAAATTGCTCTAGTGCTTCACTTATATCTTTTTGAGCACGGCGTGCTTTTACATGTTTGAAGTAATGCTCTCATGCTTCACTTATATTAATTTTAAAGTTAGTAATTTTGAAGAAATCCTCTCATGCATCACTTATATTATTTTGAGAGATGAAACTTTTATGCTCATAATCTTCACTTATATCTATGTGAGTTGTCAAAAGCAGTGTCAATATATGAAAATAGTCCGAAAGTGATAGATATTCAAGAGAGATATAATAAAAACTTTCATGAAGATCATTGGAAAAATTAAGCTTGATTATTTGTAATAGTTTTGATACATGACCATAGTAATATGTGAGTTATGTCAGTGAGTAATTATGCTTAGTAAGAATAGTGATGTTAAGGTTTCTAATTCCCTATGCAAGCACGCAAGTCAATAATTGTGCTACAAAATTACATATACTTATGGTGCATTATTCAGTGTTAGTTATTCTTAATGCTCGCTTATGTGATTTTTCGTTTCTTGGTTGGATTCTTCTCAATATATTTGCTAGCCTTCACTTGTACTAAGTAGAAATGCTACTTGTGCATCCAAAATCGTTAAACCCAGTTTTTCCATATGAGTCCACCATACCTATCTATATAAGGTATTTCCATGCCGTTCCAAGAAAATTTGTATGTGCCATCTCTACTTTTTAAAATAAAGTTTCCTTTTTGTGTGCTCGTACCGCTCATGAAACGGTAGGGGGTGACCGATATTATTCCATGCTAGATGTGTTATTCTCAAGATGAGTATTTATTCACTTGTCATTGCATGAGAGTACGGTAGTAATAGGGATGCCCATTCTCGAAATGAAATGAAAAGAAATAATTTTTTCCTTTATGTTCTCAAAAAATAAATTCCTTAAAAAGTGTTGGTATGGAAGGCAACCATGGATTCGGCTAGCCATGGAAAGTGAAAGTATGGTGGAAAAAGGAATAAACTTTATTTTCTGTTTGGGAACCGCTTATGATGTATCTAGGATGGAAAGATATTTCTCTTGGTCGTTTTCGTTGACAGGAAAGGCATGCCACCCAAAATATTTTTCTCTATCAATTTAAACCTTGAGCTCTCACACCTCTACAAATCCCCGCTTCCCTCTACGAAGGGCCTATATATTTACTTTATACAATTTTTCTTTTTAAATCTGAGTCTCCATCTTCTGTTATAAAGCACCAACTAGGAGGCACTATGATCGTACTTGAGCATTAGGTGTAGCTAATATTTGAGTGTCTGGCACCTCTACAAATCCCTACTTCCCTCTTCGAAGGGCCTATCTATTTACTTTATGCAATTTTTCCTTTTCAATTCAAGTCTCTGTCTTCTCTTATAAAGCACCATCTAGGAGGCACTATGATCATACATGGCTGCTTGTTGATACATCTGAGTATTAAAGTTTTCATGTCAAAACTAGACTATTGCTTTGAACCATCTAAAAGTCCAATTGTCCATGCTACAAAGAAAATAACATGTGATGAACATGTTAGGCAACATTCCACATCAATTTTTTTATCATTTACCTACTCGAGGATGAGTAGGAATTAAGCTTGGGGATGCTAACACGTCTCCAATGTATCTACAATTTTTGCTTGTTCCATGTTGTTATATTATTAATCTTGCATGTTTTACAATCATTTAATAGTAACTTTATATCATTTTTGGGACTAACCTATTGACATAGTGCCAAAGTGTGAGTTGTTGTTTTTGCTTGTTTTTTACTTTGCAGAAAATCAGTACCAAACTAAGCCCAAACGTCATGAGAAATTTTGGAGAATTTTTTGGGACCAGAAGACACCAGATGGGCCAGACAAGTGCCAGAGAGGAGGCCTGAGGTGGGGAACACCCACCAGGGCGCTAGAGGCCCCTAGCGCGGCCTGGTGGGTGGTGCCCACCTCGGGACCCCCCTCCACCGACTATTGCCTCTATAAATTCATAAATATTTGAAAAATCCTAGAGGAGTCAACGAAACACAATTCCAGATGCCGCAAGTTCTAGAACCTCGAGATCCAATCTAACACCATCATAGAGGGGTTCATCTTCATCATATGTGCCTCTCCGATGATGCGTTAGTACTCCACCAAAGATTTGCAGGTCCATAGGCAGTAGCTAGATGGCTTCCTGTCTCTCTTATGATTCTCAATACAATGGTCTCTTGGAGATCTATTTGATGTAATGACTTTTGTGGTGTGTTTTGTTGGGATCCAAATAATTTTGAGTTCATGATCAGTTTCTATCCATGAACATGATTTGAGTCTTCTTTGATCTCTTATTTGCATGATTACTTATAGCGTCGTATTTCTTCTTTGAATATTTGGTTTAGTTAGGTCGACCAGATCGATTTTTCTTGCCATGGGAAGATGTGCTTTGTGATGGGTTCGATCTTGCGGTGTTCTTTCCTAGTGTCAAAAGGGGCAGCAAGGCACACATGTATCATTGCCATTAAGGGTAACAAGACAGGGTCTATTCCTACATGAATAGATCTTGTCTACATCATGTCATAGTTCTTATTGCATTACTTCATTTTTCCATGAACTTAATACACTAGATGCATGATGGATAGCGGTCGATGTGTGGAGTAATAGAAGTAGATGTAGAACCCCTTCGGTCTACTTATCTTGGATGTGATGCCTATATAATGATCATTGCCTGGATATCGTCATGATTATTTGATCTTCTATCAATTGCCCAACAGTAATTTGTTCACCCACCATGCGCTATACTCATGAGAGAACCCACTAGTGAAACCTACGGTCCCCGGCTCAACTTTTCCAACATATATATTGATTTCCGATCTACTATTTTGCCTTTTGTTTTCAGATCTATTAATACAAAAAAACCAATACCTTGCTGCACTTTTTGTTTACTCATTTTATTTTTTATTCTTGCAAGATCTAGTTGCCAAAACTATCACTACCTAATCTATCTTTTTATCGTTGAGAGCTTGACTACCTCTCTTACGCGTCGGATTGCAAGTATTTGTTATTTGTGTGCAAGTGTTGTTTACGTAGGTGCTTGATCTTCCTCTACGGACTGATACCTTTGTTTCATAACTGAGAGAAATACTTACCCTCGCTATGCCGCATCATCCCTTCCTCTTTGGGGAAATATCGACGCGGTCTCAAGCCACGTCAGGGTCATGGCGACACAGGTTGGAGAAGACACATGTCAGTGCGCAGTCCAGGAGGTCGCATGCGCTGGACTCAATGTCTTCCTCCACCTTGGAGACGTCTGACTCCAGCGCCTCCACCACCTTTGAGACGAAGTCGAGGTAGCCACCATCGTCGTGCGCGGGGCAGCTTCAGGAAGTCCTGGACAAAGCGACAAAGAACACCGCCCGCACGGCACGCGAGGCCCAAGAACTGCCCCACGCGCTGCACCTCCATCATGCGTGTCCGTTCCGCGTCGTCCTTGGCCATCTGCACGATGTTGGAGGCTTCACCAACCTGAGCCTGCAGCGACGCCAGCTCTGCCTTGATGTCCTCCTTGTTCGCGAGGGCACCGTGGAGCTCGACCTCGACGCCCTGCAGCCGGGCTCGGAGTGCACTCACCTCCCCTTGGAGCGCGTTGTAGCGAAGCTGAGGCGGGCCTCCTGCCGGGCCAGCTCGCTTTGGAACTCCGCTAGGGAGGCTTCCTGCTCCCGAGCCACTCGCACGTCGGCATCAGCACGGGCCTCCTCGAGCACTGCCGCAAGAGTGGCCTCGTCGGCAAGGACCCGACCCTTCAGGGTCTCGAAGCATTCACACTCTGCCTCCTGGTCGAAGGCGGTCCGGTCGTCCTCCCGCTCGCGGAGAGCCACATCGGCCTCCCGCTCGGTGACGACCGCTTCCCGACGGGTCAGCTCCTCCTCGCGCTCGATGCTTGGTGCCGCGTGAGCAGTAGCGCGGGTTGCACGCTCTCCGAGCCCCGCCAGGACGAGTGCGAGGGCGGGAGCCTCGCCGGCAGGCAGCATGCAGGAGGACGCCCCAGGCGCGGCCTCCCTCTGCCTCTTGAGCATACATGCCCTGTGAATCTTGGAGGTCAGGATCGCCGACCAGGATGAGAATGCAAGAATAGGCTTGGGTGGCGAAAAAACTTACTCGTCATTAGCGGCCCAAAGCCACCGTGCCGGGTTCGATGACGAAGGCCCCGCTCGTGCCCGACGCTCGAGGTGTCCTTCTTCGCCGGCATGAAGGATTGCAGGAGGATGGAGGTAGTGTTTGCGTGGAGAAGTGGAGGCGGCAATGGGAGATGAGCGGGGAACTGCTTAATGGTGGTTCCGCCTTCGGGGACAAGGATTTTCTAGGTGAATGCGCGGTTCTCGAGGCGTCATGTGAGAGTGGAGGCGACGTGCGACTCAGCTCATGCCGCCTGTCCAGCCTGGGCCACAGGCAGTTAGGGCCCGCGTCACTTCGCCCCCCCTAGCAGGTTGCATCGTGCATGCCGTGGGCCCTAGGGCTATTGTCGGGCCTCTGGGCCTGGGGGTACCCAAGCCCGTCTGCTTGCGGCCCGGGAAGAAAGGGCTGCCTAAGGCGCCAGGTGGCCCACCAACGAGCTGCAAGAACAAGGTCCTAGCGAGGTTCCACGCCTCACATGGAGACATCGGTGCCACCGACAAGGGCTTTGTGAGGACTCCATGAAGAGCAGGCCCGACGCCCTCGGGAGGCAGAACTGTCGGAGCAGGCCCGATGAGGCCTCGCGCACGGTGCCCGCACATCGGTGACGCGTGCCGTGCCAAACGGTGCCAGGGGGCGTGCCAGCGGGTGCGAACAAAGGGGTTTTCCTCTTTGGTGATAAAGGAGTCGCGTCAGTCGCTGGTTCCCAAAGCAACCTCCAAAGGTTACCCATCCAGTGCAAGAAGACCAAGACCGAGGGCTCGGCAGGACGGAGGTCATCCCCGAGCCCACAGACGGGTCATGGCGAGGAGCTTTAACAGACGAAGACCACCTTTTGTCAGGATAGGCTGCAACCCTGCCTCCCCCCCTTCAAACTGGCCGTTGTGGCGACCCTTCCCGCCTGATATTTTCGGGGGAAGAGGACCGAGGCCAATGTAAAGAAGGGGCTGGCCGCCGTAGAGGGACACGTAGTTCTGGGCTGGCAAGAACACGCCTTGTACTCATCTTCTTCCTCAAGCAATCCACCAAGCAGGAGTAGGGTCTTACACGGCGAGGTGGCCCGAGGGTAAATTGTGTGTGTCCATATTCATTTTCCCTAGCTCGAGTCACCAGAGAGTCGTCGTGAAGTTGTGAGGACAAGTAGGGTTTGAAAGCGAGCGCACCCCAGTGTTCGAACCTTTCTCTAGTCTGCAGAGCCCCATTCCGACAATTACCTTGCTGCCATTTATTTGCTTTTATTTTATTTTTCAATTTATAATTATCTACACAACTCACTTGCTTGCAAATAACAAGACCAAGGGGATTGACAACCCTCTTGCCAGTGTTGGATGCAAGTTATTTGCTTTTTTGTGTGCAGCCGCTAAAGACGGTTGAGAATTGATATTCCTATTGTTTCGATAAACCTTCATTTCGTAACCGAGTGACATTCTTACCCGCATTGTGCTGCGATAATCCGTTTTTCTTCATGAAAAAACCCAACACAGTCCTACCACTGCAGCATGTTGTCACTGCATAGCCACGAGATCCCTACCGCTGCAACATCGATTCGTTGTCACCATGTTCAAGGGTACCTCAGCAGGGGCATACATAAGGGTATGTGCATATCATAAAGCGATTGTAATCAGCAAGCAGCAGCCTTCTGTGTGTTCGTTGTATAGATGTCTAGTAGTAACCAAGCAGCAGAATGAACAAAATCGCAGCAGCAGGCTGCTGCTCTCCTCCCTGATCTCCCTCTATATGTAATAGCACAATAGCAGAACATCATAATTAGCAACGGCAGAGCAACCTCTGAAAAATAGTAAGGGTAGCTAAAAAGATTCTAATGCGTTTATTTTGGCATATCAGAGCATTTATTGTGTATATCTGAGTTCAACACCAAGCTTTAGTGTTTATGTCCAGAGAAAATTAAGAATAATAGTGGGCTAAGCATATGAACATATCTCATTATTCAAAAAATTAGTTAAGTGATCTGCAGCGTGCATGTTTGTGCACGACCCATCTCTAAGAAATTGGTCGCAGCATATGAGCTTCGGCTAACTCAGTGGAACAGCGAGAATGAGAGCTTTGGCCGGGTGCGACTGCAACCACGGATGCAGATTTTTGGAACACCAGCATCCGGGTCCTTCTATCCTGACTTTCCAATATTGCTTCAAGATCTATGCCATACAACTAACTTTCTATATGAGATTTTTTTATTTTTTATTTTTTTCACGTAGGACATGTCTTGAAATCTAAATTTTTACAGAATAACAAAACATTTAACTAGAATATAGGATAAATCTTTTAGAATTTTTGGTCTGACATAAATACTAAAAATAAGATTTTTTTAGTCAAATAAAACTTAATTTGTATATTTATGTTGTACAAAAAAATCTAAAAGTTTTATCCTAGATTCTAGATAGAAAGTTTTATTGTTCTATAAAGATTTGGACTTCAAGACATGTTCTATGTAAGAGAAACCAAAAAAAAAAATACTTGCATGAATCGCGATGCGGGATGGATGACTAGCTAGGATAGAAAGGCCCCGCTGGATGCTCTAAAATATGTTTTCGCTCCTGACGGCGTACACGGGGATTTTACCGGAGTCAATTGTGGTCATCCCTTGTCCCGCGTCTCCGTCTTGTTGAGTCATCACAGCTACGTGCTCTCTTTTTCATATCTATAGCCATGAAATCATAGTAGACCAATGTAACAATCAATGATTTAATCAACATGGCACAAAGTGTCAGATCGACTCATTATCAATATTTCGCGGCATGCATGTATCAAGAAGATGAACAAAGCAAGCATACCTCGAACAATTAACGCCGCAGCAGAATCCATCTGCCCGTGCATAGTTGTCGCTGTTGGTCGTTTCGTGATCGTCCTGCGCACTCCATCGTTCACCATCTATGCCGAGGCAACCCACACCGTCGTCGCCGACCTGGTCTCTGGATCCAGCTAGCTGTCGTGGTTTGGAGCAACCTAATGGCGACTGCGTGTACAACGTAGAGGCCTTCACCGTCAATCGTCGTCTGCGTCCTCAACTGGGGCCTCGGGTCTGTGAGTCGTGGCAGTCATCGGAGCCAAGCTCACATGCCGCTACCGTCCCCTTGCCGTGCACACCACCACCTTTGAGTAATTGCCCCACCGTTCCTATCCATCCGACCTTGTGCGTGGCGGCCAAAACCTCGACATAACCGTGCGTGCTTTCCTTGAGGGCCGTTCCTATCCATCCGACCTTGTGCGTGGCGGCCAAAACCTCGACATAACCGTGCGGCTTTCCTTGAGGGTGTACGAGGATAAAAGTTTTCGATTCAACCCTTTGATAGGATGCATAAGCTTGTCTAAACTATGTTCATCTAATGCATAAAAGGCCCCACAATCATACCTATCTCATGCATCTCAAACAGGGTGTATGGAGGCAGCCATGCTGACCCTAACCCTCGTCCCCACCAAACAGACCACGTTCATATATGTTTAGATTTTCAAACAATTTTCTTAATTTCAAAGTTTGTTTAAATTTTCAAAAAATATTCAAAATTTGTTCCAATTTTCAAAAAAGTTTAGAATTCAAAATTTGTATAATTTTTTGAAAATATTTAGAATTTTAAAATGGTTTAAATTTTCAAAAAATGTTTACAATTTCAAATTTTGTCTAAGTTTTCAGAAAAAATCAGAGTTTTTTAAATTTCAAAAATGTTATAATTTCAAAAAAATCAAAAAGGTTTAGAATTTCAAATTTTGTATATTTTTTTGAAAATGTTTAGGATTTCAAAATTGTTTAAATTTTTGAAAAATGTTGAGAATTTCAAAATTTGATTAATTTTTTAGAAAAATCAAAATTTAACTATGTTCAAATTCTTAAAAAATGTTCAGAATTTGAAATTTTCAAAAATATATTCAGCACGTCTAAACACATGCAGGCTGGCAAACAAAGTCTTAGCTCAGCATGTCTCAGCCCATACATCACTGCCAAACAAGGACAACTGCATGGACTCAACATGTCTACACTGAGCATGGATGAGAGAAGAACAACTAAGCTAAGTCCATACACCCTACCAAACACACCCTTTGGTGCAGACTCTGACCACCCACCATCTCGTACGAGCGGGTGTCATCCAGGTAGATCTTCTACTCGCGATGACGGCACAACGACGAGAAAATTTATCAGGGGGAGGCGATCGCTCTGCATCCTTTGGATTGTAAAAAAAAAGTCTGTGGTGCCTTTTGCGAAGATGGCTTCCAAACGGTCCTCTCACTCCCAAGCGCTCGCCGCCTCCAACGTTCCAATCCACGGCCGGCGCGTCGCCCCCTCCCAACCCCAGCCACAGCCTCACCCGTCGGGTGATTGTTCCGATCCCCGACGGCCAGATAGCACCTTGGCCCCGTTTGTCTCCTTCCGTCATGTGGTGGTCTCCGGATCGTCTTCTTCTGTGCCGCTTGCCGGTCGGTCCTGCCCAGCTTCGTTGGACCTAGAACCGTACAACAAAGGGTGGATACTGGTGGAGAACCGTCGTCGTCAGCGCCGTTTGGACGAATCTCCGTCCGCCGTGCCCAAGCCCAAACCAGACGGCTCCAAACCTAGGATCCCTCGGTGGCTTGTGGGAAGGTGTTTTAAATGCTTGGAATCAGGGCACCTTAAAGCTAAATGCACCGGCGAGATTCGTTGTCATCGTTGCTGGCTCACTGGCCATATTGCTAGTGGGTGCCATTCCTCCCCTACTTCGGCTCCCTACGCTCCTCCCCCAGCCAGATCCCAGCCCGGACTTCCCTCCCGCGCCGCCACGAGTAGGCCTCCCCAAGCGCCCCCTTCTCGCCACCCGCCGCCACTTAGTGACATGGCGCACTGTCCTCCCCTCGCCCAGTCTCGCTTCCCAGATCTGCGGCCGGAAAGGGGGGTGGAATCATATCGCGCATGCCTGGGTTGGAGGAGCTCGAGGCGGACTTCAAGAACCGCGCCCTTCTGGCCACGGTGCAGGGTAGGAGGTCGGCAGTCTCGCTAGAGGCCATGGTTCAGTGCTTGGCCGGGTTCTGTAGGGTGGAGCGGCGACATGTAAGGGTGGAAGTGACCTAACCGGATGATTTTTTTAATCTCGTTTGCTTCCATTGCTGATTACGACAGAGTGCTCATCAATTCAGGAAGGGTCAGATGTGCTGAAGCCCCAATTGCATTTCGGCATTGGCATAGGAGCGCTCAGGCAGGCAGTGGCAAGCTTGACTTCTTCTGCAAACTAGGGATAGATGGGCTGCCGGCGAACGCCTGGGAGTGGGGCGCCATCGGTTAGCTCATCAACAACTTGTAGGGTCAGTTGATGGAGATTTTGCCTCAAGTGGATCGCTGGCAGCTGGAGGTTACTGCCTGGATGTGCAATCCTTCAGGCATACGAAGGATCTACGATTTGGAGGTCCCAAAGCCCGTGGGCTTGCCCAATTTCTTCGAGCCGGAGCTCCCATTGACCCCGCCGTCGCCGGCTCCACCAACCGAGCGGCTCACCCTCATCCATCCACTCACGATTCATGTGTTGGATGTGGTGGACCGCACAGTCCCTTTCATGGAATTCCGCCATGACTATGAGCCGGACGAAGATGAAGACCTCGCCAGGAGGCATGATTACTCTTGATTTTGTTTCAGAGGAAGACTGGATGGAACTGGGATGGGCTCTACTCCTCACTCTGGTGCGCATCCTTTTGGTGGCCCTGGCGGTTTCGGGATTGCGGGCGACTGGAGTGGCCACAGGGCCAACGATTTACTGGCGCCAACGGGCGGAGTGCCTCCTCCGCTCCTGACAACCGCTTAGACGGTGACGGCGACGGACAACCTGTCGGACGCGTCTATGGTGCGCCCCAAGACACGCTCGACTGGCTTGAGTGTGGCAACACCGAACGGTGTGCACTCATCGCCTTGCTCATTGGCGCCCACTGTGTAGGCGCTCCCATCAAGCAAGCCGACACCTTCAGGTTGCGCCTCCACAACTATGGGCTTGGCAGCTCTGGTTCTTACGCCGACCATGCCGGTGACTTCAACGCAGGCGCTCATGACAAGCACGATGGTGCCCCCAGGCTACGCCTCCACAGCGGTGGGTTCGGCGACCTATGGTGTCACGCCGGCTGGGCTGGGAGCTTCGGACGTCACAGCGGTGGGCTCAGCGGCTTGGGGACCGACGCCACCCTCCAGCAGGGTTACCCTCCACCTGCCATTGTCCCCGTGCCGGCTCTCATTCACACCAAGCATGGAAGCAAACGAAGAGTTGATTCACATCGAGAAGGAGTTGTTGGGCAGATGCAGCTCGCCTGTTGCTCTGCATCTCCCTATGATGGCTGAGGACCTGGTTCCTCCTGATGCTGAAGATCGGCCACAGGGCCTCAAGACTATACTTGTGCAGTAGCGGGACAAGGACTCGTTTGATTCCCGTTAGAGTCCTGTGCGTACACCCTTTGTTGTTTCGGCACTAGTAGAATGTCGATCTGTAGTCCCGGTCGGGATGAGCCTTTAGTACCGGTTCCCCAATCAGTACTAAAGGGTCGGGACTAAAGGTCCAGACCTTTAGTACCGGTTGGCCCACGGACCGGTACTAAAGGCCCACCACGTGGCTGCCTGCGTGGTCTGGTGGTGGAGGACCTTTAGTATCGGTTGGTAATACCAACCGGTACTAAGTGTTTTTTTAGCTTTTAATTATGTTTTAGTTTTCCTCTCTATTTTTTGTGTTTTCCATTCATTTCCAATTTATTTTACGGCGCTACATATTGTAAACATTACACAAGTTGATGCATATAAATATAATATAATATACAATATCTCATACACAGTATATATACAAATAGAATTACGTTACACATCCATATATATTCTGGACTTATAAATTAAGGCCCAAAACCCGGCCGAGACTAGCTAGCTAGTGCTCCAGATGAAATCTCAGTTTTCTACTACTGATTTGCTGGCATTATTGAGGCGGCGATAAGGAATAGTGCTCTCCGTTTACATCAATGACATGTCGAAGAAGAAATGCCGCAAATTCCTCTTGAAGTGCTACAAAGCGTTTCTCGGGTGAGAGCTTCGACATCATCTGCCAAACCTAGAGTTGTCTTTCACGTGCTCCTCTGCGACGTATACGGCCTTCGGTCTAGATGCGAATGTTCTCGCAGAGGAAATATCCACATAAATTTGTCCCCTGTGGTTGCTTCGCACACTTTGCAAAAGAATAGAATTCAATAAGATAATTAATAATCAAGCAAGATAATTGTATTGAAACTAGAATTAAAGAGATGCGCAGACCTAGTAGTACTACTTAATTACCTGCATCTTTTTCTACTTCAGCTTTGGTTTCCATTGGCGACCGTGATGGGTTTTTTCTATGATCTTTTTCCAAACATTACGCAACAACGAAAAAGAACGAAAGAGTTATTATAATTACTTTTGATATCAGGAAATAATGAAAGAAAGCAAGGTGGATAAAGATTGAAATTACCGTTCACTACTAGAATAAGAAGATTTGCCGTCTGCCACATCTTTGTCGTCTGCTAGCGGACGGCAAAGAGTCGCTTTGCCATCAGCTAGCAGAAAATAGACGGCAAAGAGCTAGCAGACGACAAAGGGTGGCTTTTCCATCAGCAAGTTCTTTGCCGTCTGCCAGCTGATGGCAAAGATTCTTTGTCGTCGGCTAGCAGACGACAAAGAGGTGAGGTGAGGGCCCACCCCACCTCTTTGCCGTCTGCTAGCTGACGGCAAAGAGTCTTTGCCATCCGCTAGCGGACGGCAAAGAACTTCCTATCTAACGGCCCATTACCACCATCCTCTCTTCTCTCTCTCTCTCTCTCTCTCTGTGTGTGTGTGTGTGTGTGTGTGTGTCTCTCTCTCCCCGACCGCACCCCGCCGCTGCCCCCGACTGCCACCCCGCCGCTGCCCCCGACCCCACGCCGCTCCAGCCCCGCCTCCCGCCGTCACCGACGCCCACGCTGCTCCGCCCCCCCCTCCCACCGCCGCCCCGACCCCCACCGCCACCACCCCGCCCCGCCCCCTCCCCTACCCGACGGCCTCCTCCACCGGCTCCGCCCGTGCACCCTCCCCTGCCCCGGCCTCCTCCACCGGCCCCGCCCTGCACCCTCCCCTGCCCCGGCCTCCTCCACCGGCCCTCACCCCACCCCTCCCCTACCCCGACGTCCTCCACCGGCCCCTCCCCGCCCCTCCCCTGCGGCGACGCCGCACCCTCCCCCGCCCCCCTCCACCGTCCCCCTCCCCCGGCCCCGACCAGGCTGCCCCGCCTGCCGACACTGACGCACAACCGCCACCGCACCCCGCCGCCACCGCACCACGCCACCGCCCCGACCCCCACCGACGAGTTTAATTAGGTTTAGTTTTTTTTCTTCTGTGTTTCTATTTTTTAGATTTTTTTGTTTTTTAGATTTAGGTTTAATTAGTTTAGTTTAGTTTATTAGGTTAGAAAAAAATAAGTTAGTTAGTTAGTTTTTCTGTTAAGTTAGTAAGTTAGTTAGTTAGTTAGGAGGAGGAGGAGAGGAAATGAACAAGAAGAAGAGAGAAGAAGAAGAGGAGAAGAAGGAGACAAAGAAGAAGAAGGAGAGGAAGGAGAAGAAGAAAAAGAAGAAGAAAAGGAGGAGGAGGAGGAGGAGAAAAGAAGAAAAAGAAGAAGGAGAATAAGAGGAGGAGGAGGAGGAGGAGAAGGAGAAGAAGAAGAAAAGGAGGAGAAGAGGAGAAGAAGAAAAGGAAAAAAAGGAAAACCGTGTCGAGGATCGGCGATGGGGTGCGTCGGCGCAGACATAACCGGGTCGAGGATCGCCGACACGACACCACCGACACCCTGACCCCCGACACGACACCACGACACCCTGACATGGCACCCCCGACCCCGACATAGCACCCCTACCCCGACATGACACCCCCGACACCCCGACCCCCGACACGACACCCCGACACCCCGACACGGCACCCCAGACCCCGACACAGCACCCCTACCCTGACACGACACCCCCGACACCCCGACCCCGACCCGACAACCCCGACACCCCGGTCCCAAAAAAGGTGCTCTTCGGCCTTCTAGAGGCCGACGGGTCATATATTTGTGAATTATGAGTTAGGTCATATATTTTTCGATTTTTTTAGGCAGAACATCATATTTATGTTGATCGGGGGGATTTAAATGTGCAGTTGTTTTGTCGCTGCGAGGGTCTGGTGTTCGACGACCTCCCCGTGCGTTCGACGAGCTCCGCCCCTGCGTTCGTGGGTGAGCACAAATGACATCTCCTCTTGCCCCCTTCATTTCCTCTGTTCCGGTCTTTGTGCTGATGAAACTTGCTAGCTATAGGGGTCTTCAATCATTAGTATGCGTGACCACTATGCGTCTCCCGTTCGAAAGTGTTGCATCTATAAATATGCATTCATTAGCATATTTATAACCGTGATTCTTTCGAATTGTCCAACGCTATCCATGGACAGCCCGAGTATGTGTATTTTAGATTAGTATGTTTATGATGAATGTTTATGTTAGATTAGTATGTTTATGATGAATGTTTATGTTAGATTAGTATGTTAATGATGAATTTTTTTGGGTTTTATGAAAAATTAGTGATTAAACGATAAGAAAACGTTCTCATAGGAATTTGTCGACGATGCTCGACCCGCATCCTCGTCGTCGAGTAGTCCGCGAGAGCCTGCTTGATAGGCGCCATGTCAGGGACTAGGCTCCGCCGGGATGGCACTAGGAGGTGCTACCTTCCCGGGCTCAGAGGTTGGTGAGGAATGCAAGTATCGTCGTCGACCCGGACCTTCTGTGGTGGTGGTCACGCGGGCCACTTTTGGTGCGGAGGGAGCGGGCACCTGCGGAGGTGGTACATCGCCGTGTCAGGGAGGAGGACGAGCACGTCCGTCGCTACATGGAGGCGTTGGACGCCCGGTTCGACAATACCTGGCAGATCCTTCAGGGATCTCACTTGAGTTATGATCCCATGATGGTTCCTTATCTTTGGGTGTCCACCACCGGCGACTCAGAGACCGCTAGTGAACCGAGTTCACCGTCCTCCACTTTGGATTCTAGGATATTCGATCTGTATTAGTGATCTTATATGATAATATTCGAGATGTATTAGTTAATATTTGATGATGCATTAATTGGATTATTCGGGATGATGTATTAGTGATATTATATTTGAGTTCATTATAAATATTAATGTATTTGTGATATTTTATCGGTATAATGCGTGTGTGACTTTTGGTCTGTCGTTGCTCCTTGTGTGTCTTTCATGTGTGTTCTTGATGGAGGAATCCCGACTGTTGTCGTGGGGGCGCCTCATCTTTCTTCTCTTCTTTATGATATACTCGTCGATATATTGCGCAAGAAGAGAAGAGATGGGGCATCCATCACCGGCGGTCAAACTATTACTATGAGAGAGTGCCCACCAACATATATACACCACCCTATCAGTGTGAGAGAGAGCGCACCAACACACCATGAGATATGAGAGTTACTTAAGGAAATCCTCGACGGACCTAAAGTCACACACGCATTAGAATCCAAAGAGTGTCGTAATTCTTGAACTGGATTATTCGGGATGATGTATTAGTGATATTATATTTGAGTTCATTATAAATGTATTTGTGATTTGCAAGTCATTCCGGTAAAACATAGGGAATTTTTTCTATGTCATAGCTCCAAAATGACCTATACTTAGCTTATTTTCCTCAAAAATGACATAATAACTTTACTTAGCTCCAAAATGATATATTCTACCTAGGATAGCTATAAAATGATGTATACTTAGCATTTTTCCTCCAAAATGACTTGATATGCTTAGTTAGCTAGAAAATGGCATAACTACCTAGGATAGCTCAATAATGATCAATAGCTAGCTTAGCTAGTTCATTTATGACATAATTAGCTCACTTAGGTACAAAATGGCATAACTACCTAGGATAGCTCAATAATGATCTATAATTAGCTTAGCTAGTTCATTTATGACATAATTAGCTCACTTAGGTAAAAAATGGCATAATAACCTTGGTTTAGCTCCAAAATGACCTATACTTAGCTTTTTCCCCTCAAAAATGACATAATAACCTTACTTAGCTCCAAAATGATATATTATACCTAGGATAGCTATAAAATGACCTATACTTAGCATTTTTTCCTCCAAAATGACTTGATATGCTTAGTTAGCTAGAAAATGGCATAACTACCTAGGATAGCTCAATAATGATCTATAGCTAGCTTAGCTAGTTCATTTATGACATAATTAGCTCACTTAGGTACAAAATGGCATAACTACCTATGATAGCTCAATAATGATGTATAATTAGCTTAGCTAGTTCATTTATGACATAATAAGCTCACTTAGGTAAAAAAATGGTATAATAACCTTGGTTTAGCTCCAAAATGACCTATACTTAGCTTATTTCCCTCAAAAATGACATAATAACCTTACTTAGCTCCGAAATGATATATTCTACCTAGGGTAGCTATAAAATGACCTATACTTAGCATTTTTTTCCTCCAAAATGACTTGATATGCTTAGTTAGCTAGAAAATGGCATTACTACCTTGGAGAAGAGGAGAGGAGAGGATAAAAACAAATAGAAGATAAATTCTTCTTCTTCTTTTTCTTCTTCTTTTTCTTCTAGCTAATCTTCTTCTTCTTCTAACTTTCATCTTTCCTAATTTGCAGATTTGCTATAGATGAGGAAGCTTGCATTGATGGAGTGTACTCTTCTACTTGTGCTTCCTTTTTGTTTATGGAAACTTGTTTTGGATATGTATGTATGGATATGTTGTTGGAAACCATTGTATGTTGGATATATTGTTGGAAACTTGTATGTTGGATATGTTGTTGGAACTTATTGTTGGTATGATTGTTGAAACTAATATTTGGTATGCTTGTTGGAAACTTGTATTGTTGATGTGTTAGATATATATGTGATATTCTGTCAAATTGAATGATTTTAAGGAAAAACAGAAAAAACAGGGGCTATATAGCCACTTTGCCGTCTGCTGGCAGATAGCAAAGAGCTTTGCCGTCTGCCAGCAGACGGCAACGCTGCCACGTGGCAGCTACCTATGCAACCTGGGGTAGCACTAGGCCGGCCTCTTTGTCATCCACTGGCGGATGGCAAAGAACTTAAGCCCTTAACGGACCTAAGTTGCCACGTGTGCATAGGGTTACGACAACTTCTAAAGAGTTGAGAGGGTTACAGCAAAAACTTGATGCACTTCGTGTACAAATTGGACAATCTCTTTCGAAGTATGATGGTTTCGGACGAAAACTCATCTATTACAAAGGGATTTCATTTTTAATAACTTATTATAACTCCATTATTTTTGTGTGTTCAATATGCACCATTCAAAGGCACATCATCACTTTTCAACCCTTTCTAACTTCATTTGATATTTTTCATGCATTTAATGATTTATTTTGAGCTAAATGGCCCTGAATTTGTAAAGCAGTACAACTGAACTCTGAAAAGGTTGTAACTTGGCATGACATCATAATTTCACCACATAGAAATTTATAAAGAGTTGAGAGGGTTACGACAAAAACTGGATGCACTTCGTGTACAAATTGGACAATCTCTTTCGAAGTGTGAGGGTCTTGGACGAAAACTCATCTATTACAAAGAGATTTCATTTTTAATAACTTATTATAACTCCATACTTATTGTGTGTTCAATATGCACCATTCAAAGGCAAATCATCAATTTTCAACCGTTTCTGACTTCATTTGAAATTTTTCATGCGTTTAATGATTTATTTTGAGCTAAATGACCCTCAATTTGAAAAGCAGTACAAATGAACTCTCAAAAGGTTGTGACTTGGCATGAAATCATAATTTCATCCACATAGAAACTTATAAAGAGTTGAGAGGGTTACGGCAAAAACTGGATGCACTTCGTGTACAAGTTGGACAATTTCTTTTGAAGTATGAGGGTTTCGAACGAAAACTCATCTCTTACAAAGGGATTTAATTTTTAATAACTTATTTTAACTCCATACTTTTTGTGTTTTTAATATGCACCATTCAAAGGCACATCATCAATTTTCAACCGTTTCTGACTTCATATGATATTTTTCATACATTTAATGATTTATTTTGAGCTAAATGACCCTGAATTTGAAAAGCAGTACAAATGAACTCTGAAAAGGTTGTAACTTGGCATGACATCATAATTTCACCCACCTAGAAACTTCTAAAAGTTTAGAGGGTTACGACAAAAACTGGATGCACTTCGTGTACAAATTGGACAATCTCTTTCGAAGTATGAGGGTTTCAGACGAAAGCTCATCTATTACAAAGGGATTTCATTTTTAATAACTTATTTTCACACCATACTTTTTGTGTCTTCAATATGCACCATTCAAAGACACATCATCAATTTTCAACCCTTTGTGACTTCATTTGATATTTTCCATGCATTTAATGATTTATTTTGAGCTAAATGACCCTGAATTTGAAAAGCAGTACAAATGAACTCTGAAAATGTTGTGACTTGGCATGGCATCATAATTTCACCCACATAGAAACTTCTAAAGAGTTGAGAGGGTTACGACAAAAACTGGATGCACTTCGTGTACAAATTGGACAACTCTTTCGAAGTATGAGGGTTCCAGACGAAAACTCATCTATTACAAAGGGATTTCATTTTCAATAACTCATTTTAACTCCATACTTTTTGTGTGTTCAATATGCACCATTCAAAAGAACATCATCAATTTTCAACCCTTTCTGACTTCATTTGATATTTTTCATGCATTTAATGATTTATTTTGAGCTAAATGACCCTAAATTTAAAAAGCAGTACAAATGAACTCTGAAAATGTTGTAACTTGGCATGACATCATAATTTTACCCACATAGAAACTTCTAAATAGTTGAGAGGGTTACGGCAAAAACTGGATGCACTTCGTGTACAAATTGGACAATCTCTTTCGAACTACGAGGGTTTGGGACGAAAACTCATCTATTACAAAGGGATTTCATTTTTAATAACTTATTTTAACTCCATACTTTTTGTGTGTTAAATATGCACCATTCAAAGGCACATCATCAATTTTCAACCCTTTCTGACTTCATTTGATATTTTTCATGCATTTAATGACTTATTTTGAGCTAAATGACCCTCGATTCGAAAAGCAGTACAAATGAACTCTGAAAATGTTGTAACTCGGCATGCCATCATAATTTCACCCACATAGCAACTTCTAAAGAGTTGAGAGGGTTACGGCAAAAACTGGATGCACTTCGTGTACAAATTGGACAATCTCTTTCGAACTATGAGGGTTTCGGACGAAAACTCATCTATTACAAAGGATTTCATTTTTAATAACTTATTATAACTCCATACTTTTGTTTGCTCAATATGCACCATTAAAAGGCAAATCATCAATTTTCAACCCTTTCTGACTTCATTTGAAATTTTTCATGCATTTAATGATTTATTTTGAGCTAAATGACCCTGAATTTGAAAAGCAATGCAAATGAACTCTGAAAAGGTTGTAACTTGGCATGGCAACATAATTTCATCCACATAGACACTTATGAAGAGTTGAGAGGGTTACGGCAAAAACTGGATGCACTTCATGTACAAGTTGGACAATCTCTTTCGAAGTATGAGGGTTTCGAACGAAAACTCATCTCTTACAAAGGGATTTAATTTTTAAAAAATTATCTTAACTCCATACTTTTTGTGTGTTCAATATGCACCATTCAAAGGCACATCATAAATTTTCAACCGTTTCTGACATCATTTCATATTTTTCATGCATTTAAAGATTTATTTTGAGCGAAATGACCCTGAATTTGAAAAGTAGTACAAATGAACTCTGAAAATGTTGTAACTTGGCATGACATCATAATTGCACACACATAGCAATTTCTAAAGAGTTGAGAGGGTTATGAGAAAAATTGGATGCACTTCGTGTACAAATTGGACACTCTCTTTCGAAGTATGAGGGTTTCGGACGAAAACTTATCTATTACAAAGAGATTTCATTTTTAATAACTTATTTTAACTCCATACTTTCTGTGTGTTCAATATGCAAGATTAAAAGGCACATCATGAATTTTCAACCCTTTCTGACTTCATTTGACATTTTTCATGCATTTAATGATTTAGTTTGAGCTAAATGACCCTGAATTTGAAAAGCAGTACAAATGAACTCTAAAAAGGTTGTAACTTGGCATGACATCATAATTCCGCCCACATATCAACTTCTATTGAGTTGAGAGGGTTACGGCAAGAACTGGATGCACT
This sequence comes from Hordeum marinum, assembly GCA_022496015.1. Lineage (NCBI taxonomy): Eukaryota > Viridiplantae > Streptophyta > Magnoliopsida > Poales > Poaceae > Hordeum > Hordeum marinum. The sequence continues at coordinate 65,676,850 of CM039675.1, forward strand.
TCGTGTACAAATTGGACAATCTCTTTCGAAGAATGAGGGTTTTGGACGAAAACTCATCTATTACAAAGGGATTTCATTTTTAATAACTTATTATAACTCCATATTTTGTGTGTGTTCAATATGCACCATTCAAAGGCAAATCATCAATTTTCAACCGTTTCTGACTTCATATGACATATTTCATACATTTAATGATTTATTTTGAGCTAAATGACCCTGAATTTGAAAAGCAGTATAAATGAACGCTGAAAAGGTTGTAACTTGGCATGACATCATAATTTTACCCACATAGAAACTTCTAAAGAGTTGAGAGGGTTACGACAAAAATTGGATGCACTTCGTGTACAAATTGGACAATCTCTTTCGAAGTATGACGGTTCCGGACAAAAACTCATCTATTACAAAGGGATTTCATTTTCAATAACTTTTTTAACTCCATACTTTTTGTGTGTTAAATATGCACCATTCAAAGGCACATCATGAATTTTCAACCGTTTCTGACTTCATTTGATATATTTCATGCATTTAATGTCTTATTTTGAGCTAAATGAGCCTGAATTCGAAAAGTAGTACAAATGAACTCTGAAAAGGTTGTAACTTGGCATGACATCATAATTTCACGCACATAGCAATTTCTAAAGAGTTGAGAGGGTTACGATAAAAAATGGATGCACTTCGTGTACGAATTGGACAATCTCTTTCGAAGTATTAGGGTTTCGGACGAAAACTTATCTATTACAAAGAGATTTCATTTTGAATAACTTATTTTAACTCCATACTTTTTGTGTTTTCAATATGCACCATTAAAAGGCACATCATGAATTTTCAACCCTTTCTGACTTCATTTGATATTTTTCATGCATTTAATGATTTATTTTGAGCTAAATGACCCTGAATTTGAAAAGCAGTACAAATGAACTCTGAAAAGGTTGTAACTTGGCATGACATCATAATTTCGCCCACATATCAACTTCTAAAGAGTTGAGAGGATTACGGCAAGAACTGGATGCACTTCGTGTACAAATTGGACAATCTTTTCCGAACTATGAGGGTTTCGGACGAAAGCTCATCTATTACAAAGGGATTTCATTTTTAATAACTTATTTTAACTCCATACTTTTTGTGTATTCAATATGCACCATTCAAAGGAACATCATCAATTTTCAACCCTTTGTGACTTCATTTGATATTTTTCATGCATTTAATGATTTATTTTGAGCTAAATGACCCTAAATTTGAAAAGCAGTACAAATGAAGTCTGAAAATGTTGTAACTTGGCATGACATCATAATTTTACCCACATAGAAACTTCTAAAGAGTTGAGAAGGTTACGACAAAAATTGGATGCACTTTGTGTACAAATTGGACAATCTCTTTCGAAGTATGAGGGTTCCGGACGAAAACTCATCTATTACAAAGGGATTTCATTTTCAATAACTTATTTAACTCCATACTTTTTGTGTGTTAAATATGCACCATTCAAAGGCACATCATCAATTTCCAACACTTTCTGACTTCATTTGATATATTTCATGCATTTAATGACTTATTTTGAGCTAAATGACCCTGAATTCAAAAAGTAGTACAAATGAACCCTGGAAAGGTTGTAACTTGGCATGACATCATAATTTCACGCACATAGAAATTTATAAAGAGTTGAGAGGGTTACAAGAAAAAGTGGATGCACTTCGTGTACAAATTGGACAATCTCTTTCGAAGTATGAGGGTTTCGGACGAAAACTTATCTATTACAAAGAGATTTCATTTTTAATAACTTATTTTAACTCCATACTTTTTGTGTGTTCAATATGCACCATTAAAAGGTACATCATGAATTTTCAACCCTTTCTGACTTCATTTGATATTTTTCATGCATTTAATGATTTATTTTGAGCTAAATGACCCTGAATTTGAAAAGCAGTACAAATGAACTCTGAAAAGGTTGTAACTTGGCATGGCATCATAATTTCGCCCACATATCAACTTCTAAAGAGTTGAGAGGGTTACGGCAAGAACTGGATGCACTTCGTGTACAAATTGGACAATCTCTTTCGAACTATGAGGGTTTCGGACAAAAACTCATCTATTACAAAGGGATTTCATTTTCAGTAACTTCTTTCAACTCTATACTTTTTGTGTGTTAAATATGCACCATTCAAAGGCACATCATCAATTTTCAACCCTTTCTGACTTCATTTGATATTTTTCATGCATTTAATGATTTATTTTGAGCTAAATGACCCTGAATTTGAAAAGTAGTACAAATGAACTCTGAAAAGGTTGTAACTTGGCATGACATCATATTTTCGCCCACATAGCAACTTCTAAAGAGTTGAGAGGGTTACGGCAAAAACTCGATGCACTTCGTGTTCAAATTGGACATTCTCTTTTGAAGTATGAGGGTTTCGGACGAAAACTCATCTATCACAAAGGGATTTCATTTTTAATAACTTATTTTGACTCCATAATGTTTGTGTGTTCAATATGCACCATTCAAAGGCTCATCATAAATTTTCAACCCTTTCTGACTTCATTTGATATTTTTCATGAATTTAATGATTTATTTTGAGCTTAATGACCCTGAATATGAAAAGCAATACAAATGAACTCTGAAAAGGTTGTAACTTGGCATGGCATCATAATTTCATCCACATAGAAACTTATAAAGAGTTGAGAGGATTACCGCAAAAACTGGATGCACTTCGTGTACAAGTTGGACAATCTCTTCCGAAGTATGAGGGTTTCGAACGAAAACTCATCTCTTACAAAGGGATTTAATTTTTAATAAATTATTTTAAGTCCATACTTTTTCTGCGTTCAATATGCACCATTCAAAGGCACATCATGAATTTTCAACCGTTTCTGACTTCATTTGATATTTTTCATGCATTTATAGATTTATTTCTAGCGAAATGACCCTGAATTTGAAAAGTAGTACAAATGAACTCTGAAAATGTTGTAACTTGGCATGACGTCATAATTTCACCCACATAGAAATTTCTAAAGAGTTGAGAGGGTTACAACAAAAACTGGACGCACTTCGTGTACAAATTGGACAATCTCTTTCGAAGTATTAGGGTTCCGGACGAAAACTCGTCTAATACAAATGGATTTCATTTTTAATAACTTATTTTAACTCAATACTTTTTGTGTGTTCAGTATGCACCATTCAAAGGAACATCATCAATTTTCAACCCTTTCTGACTTCATTTGATATTTTTCATGCATTTAATGATTTGTTTTGAGCTAAATGACCGTGAATTTGAAAAGCGGTACAAATGAACTCTGAAAATGTTGTAACTTTGCATGACATCATAAATTCACCCACATAGAAACTTCTGAATAGTTGAGAGGGTTACGGCAAAAATTGAATGCACTTCGTGTACAAATTGGACAATCTCTGTCGAAGTATGAGGGTTTCGAACGAAAACTCATCTATTAGAAAGGGATTTCATTTTAATAACTTATTTTAACTCCATATTTTTTGTGTGATAAATATGCACCATTCAAAGGCACATCATCACTTTTCAACCCTTTCTGACTTCTTCTGATATTTTTCATGCATTTAATGACTTATTTTGAGCTAAATGACCCTGAATTTGAAAAGCAGCACAAATGAAATCTGAAAAGGTTGTAACTTTGAATGACATCATAATTTCACCCACATATTAACTTCTAAAGAGTTGAGAGGGTTACGACAAAAATTGGATGCACTTCGTGTACAAATTGGACAATCTCTATCGAAGTATGACGGTTTCGGACAAAAACTCATCTATTACAAAGGGATTTCATTTCTAATAACTTATTTTAACTCCATAGATTTTGTGTGTTCAATATGCATCATTCAAAGGCACATCATCAATTTTTAACCCTTTCTGACTTCACTTGATATTTTTCATGCATTTAATGATTTATTTGAGCTAAATGACCTTGACTTTGAAAACCAGTACAAACGAACTCTGAAAAGGTTGTAACTTGGCATGACATCATAATTTCACCCACATAGCAACTTCTAAAGAGTTGAGAGGGTTACGGCAAAAACTGGATGCACTTCGTGTACAACTTGGACAATCTCTTTCGAAGTATGATGGTTTCGGAAGAAATATCATCTATTACAAAGGGATTTCATTTGTAATAACTTATTATGACTCCATACTTTTTGTGTGTTCAATATGCACCATTCAAAAGCATATCACAAATTTTCAACTTTTTCTGACTTCATTTGATATTTTCATGCATTTAATGATTTATTTTGAACTAAATACCCTGAATTTGAAAAGAAGTACAAATAAACTCTGAAAAGGTTGTAACTTGGCATGACATCATAGTTTCATCCAAATAGAAACTTATAAAGAGTTGAGAAGGTTACGGCAAAAACTGGATGCACTTCGCGTACAAGTTGGACAATCTCTTTCGAAGTATGAGGGTTTCGAACGAAAACTCATCTCTTACAAAGGGATTTAATTTTTAATAACTTATTTTAACTCCATACTTTTAGTGTGTTCAATATGCACCATTCAAAGGGACATCATCAATTTTCAACCGTTTCTGACTTCATTTGATATTTTTCATGCATTTAATGATTTATTTTGGGCTAAATGACCCTGAATTTGAAAAGCAATACAAATGAACTCTGAAAAGGTTGTAACTTCGCATGACATCATAATTTCACCCACATAGAAACTTCTAAAAGTTTAGAGGGTTACGACAAAAACTGGATGCACTTCGTGTACAAATTGAACAATCTCTTTCGAAGTATGAGGGTTTTGAACGAAAGCTCATCTATTATAAAGGGATTTAATTTTTAATAACTTATTTTAACTCCATACTTTTTGTGTCTTCAATATGCACCATTCAAAGGAACGTCATCAATTTTCAACCCTTTCTGACTTCATTTGATATTTTTCATGCATTTATGATTTATTTCGAGCTAAATGACCCTGAATTTGAAAAGCAGTACAAATGAACTCTGAAAATGTTGTAACTTCGCATGACATCATAATTTTGCCCACATAGAAACTTCTAAAAGTTTAGAGGGTTACGACAAAAACTGGATGCACTTCGTGTACAAATTGGACAATCTCTTTCGAAGTATGAGGGTGTCGAACGAAAGCTCATCTATTACAAAGGGATTTCATTTTTAATAACTTATTTTAACTCCATAATTTTGTGTGTTCAATATGCACCATTCAAAGGCTCATCATAAATTTTCAACCCTTTCTGACTTCATTTGATATTTTTCATACATTTAATGATTTATTTTGAGCTAAATGACCCTGAATTTGAAAAGCAGTACAAATGAATTCTGAAAATGTTGTAACTTTGCATGACATCATAATTTCACCCACATAGAAACTTCTGAATAGTTGAGAGGGTTACGGCAAAAACTGGATCCACTTCGTGTACAAATTGGACAATCTCTTTCGAAGTATGAGGGTTTCGGACGAAAACTCATCTATTACAAAGGGATTTCATTTTAAATAACTTATTTTAACTCCATATTTTTTGTGTGTTAAACATGCACCATTCAAAGGCACATCGTCAATTTTCAACCCTTTCGAACTTCTTCTGATATTTTTCGTGCATTTAATGACTTATTTTGAGCTAAATGACCCTGAATTTGAAAAGCAGTACAAATGAAATCTGAAAAGGTTGTAACTAGGAATGACATCATAATTTCACCCACATAGCAACTTCTAAAGAGTTGAGAGGGTTACGACAAAAATTGGATGCACTTCGTGTACAAATTGGACAATCTCTATCGAAGTATGAGGGTTTCGGACAAAACCTCATCTATTACAAACGGATTTCATTTTTAATAACTTATTTAACTCCATACTTTTTGTGTGTTCATTATGCATCATTCAAAGGCACATCTTCAATTTTTAACCCTTTCTGACTTCACTTGATATTTTTCATGCATTTAATGATTTATTTGAGCTAAATGACCCTGAATTTGAAAACCAGTACAAATGAACTCTGAAAAGGTTGTAACTTGGCATGACATCATAATTTCACCCAAATAGCAACTTCTAAAGAGTTGAGAGGGTTACGGCAAAAACTGGATGCACTTCGTGTACAAATTGGACAATCTCTTTCGAAGTATGATGGTTTCGGACGAAAACTCATCTATTACAAAGGGATTTAATTTTTAATAACTTATTATAACTCCATACTTTTTGTGTGTTCAATATGCACCATTCAGAGGCAAATCATCAATTTTCAACCCTTTCTGACTTCATTTGATATTTTTCATGCATTTAATGATTTATTTTGAGCTAAATGACCCTGAATTTGAAAAGCAGTACAAATGAACTCTGAAAAGGTTGTAACTTGGCATGGCATCATAATTTCCTCCACATAGAAACTTATAAAGAGTTGAGAGGGTTATGGCAAAAACCGGGTGCACTTTGTGTACAAGTTGGACAATCTCTTTCGAAGTATGAGGGTTTCGAAAGAAAACTCATCTCTTACAAAGGGATTTAATTTTTAATAACTCATTTTAACTTCACACTTTTTGTGTGTTCAATATGCACCATTCGAAGGGATATTTTTCATGCATTTAATGACTTATTTTGAGCTAAATGACCCTGAATTTGAAAAGCAGTACAAATAAATTCTGAAAAGGTTGTAACTAGGAATGACATCATAATTTCACCCACATAGCAACTTCAGTTGAGAGGGTTACGACAAAAATTAGATGCACACCGTGTACAAATTGGACAATCTCTATCGAAGTATGAGGGTTTCGGACAAAACTCATCTATTACAAAGGGATTTAATTTTTAATAACTTATTTTAACTCCATACTTTTTGTGTGTTCATTATGCATCATTCAAAGGCACATCATCAATTTTTAACCCTTTCTGACTTCACTTGATATTTTTGATGCATTTATTGATTTATTTGAGCTAAATGACCCTGAATTTGAACACCAGTACAAATGAACTCTGAAAAGGTTGTAACTTGGCATGACATCATAATTTGACCCACATAGCAACTTCTAAAGAGTTGAGAGGGTAACGACGAAAACTGGATGCACTTCGTGTACAAATTGGACAATCTCTTTCGAAGTATGATGGTTTCGGATGAAAACTCATCTATTACAACGGGATTTCATTCTTAAAAACTTATTATAACTCCATACTTCTTGTGTGCTCAATATGCACCATTCAAAGGAACAACATAAATTTTCAACCCTTTCTGACTTCATTTGATATTTTCATGCATTTAATGATTTATTTTGAGCTAATTGACCCTGAATTTGAAAAGCAGTACAAATAAACTCTGAAAAGGTTGTAACTTGGCATGACATCATAATTTCACCACATAATAAATTCTAAAGAGTTGAGAGGGTTACGGCAAAAACTGGATGCACTTCGTGTACAAATTGGACAATCTCTTTCGAAGTATGAGGGTTTTGGACGAAAACTCGTCTATTACAAAGGGATTTAATTTTTAATATGTTATTATAACTCCATACTTTTTGTGTGTTCAATATACAGCATTCAAAGGCAAATCATCAATTTTCAACCCTTTCTGACTTCATTTGATATTTTTCATGCATTTAATGATTTATTTTGAGCTAAATGACCCTGAATTTGAAAAGCAGTACAAATGAACTCTGAAAAGGTTGTAACTTGGCATGACAACATAATTTCCTCCAAATAGAAACTTATAAAGAGTTGAGAGGGTTACGGTAAAAACTGGATGCACTTTGTGTACAAGTTGGACAATCTCTTTCGAAGTATGAGGGTTTCGAAAGAAAACTCATCTCTTACAAAGGGATTTAATTTTTAATAACTCATTTTAACTCCACACTTTTTGTGTGTTCAATATGCACCATTCAAAGGGACATCATCAATTTTCAACCGTTTCTGACTTCATATGATATTTTTCATGCATTTAATGATTTATTTTGAGCTAAATGACCCTGAATTTGAAAAGCAGTACAAATGAACTCTGAAAAGGTTGTAACTTGGCATGACATCATAATTTCACCCACATAGAAACTTCTAAAAGTTTAGAGGGTTACGACAAAAACTGGATGCACTTCGTGTACAAATTGGACAATCTCTTTCGAAGTATGAGGGTTTCGAACGAAAGCTCATCTATTACAAAGGGATTTCATTTTTAATAACTTATTTTAACTCCATAATTTTTGTGTGTTAAATATGCACCATTCAAAGGCTCATCATAAATTTTCAACCCTTTCTGACTTCATTTGATATTTTTCATGAATTTAATGATTTATTTTGAGCTAAATGACCCTGAATTTGAAAGGCAATACAAATGAGCTCTGACAAGGTTGTAACTTGGCATGGCATCATAATTTCATCCACATAGAAACTTGTAAAGAGTTGAGAGGGTTACACATAAACTGGATGCACTTCCTGTAGAAATTGGACAATCTCTTTCGAAGTATTAGTGTTACGACAAAAACTGGATGCACTTCGTGTACAAATTGGACAATCTCTTTCGAAGTATGAGGGTTTCGAACGAAAGCTCATCTATTACAAAGGGATTTCATTTTTAATAACTTATTTGAACTCCATACTTTTTGTGTGTTTAATATGCACCATTCAAAGGAACATCATCAATTTTCAACCCTTTCTGACTTCATTTGATATTTTTCATGCATTTAATGATTTATTTTGAGCTAAATGACCTTGAATTTGAAAAGCAGTACAAATGAACTCTGAAAATGTTGTAACTACGCATGACATCATAATTTCAACCACATAGAAACTTCTGAATAGTTGAGAGGGTTACGGCAAAAACTGGATGCACTTCGTGTACAAATTGGACAATCTCTGTCGAAGTATGAGGGTTTCGCACGAAAACTCATCTATTACAAGGGATTTCATTTTTAATAACTTATTTTAACTCCATATTTTGTGTGTGATAAATATGCACCATTCAAAGGCACATCATCAATTTTCAACCCTTCCGGACTTCTTCTGATATTTTTCATGCATTTAATGACTTATTTTGAGCTAAATGACCCTGAATTTGAAAAGCAGTACAAATGAAATCTGAAAAGGTTGTAACTTGGAATGCCATCAAAATTTCACCCACATATTAACTTCTAAAGAGTTGAGAGGGTTACGACAAAAATTGGATGTACTTCGTGTACAAATTGGACTATCTCTATCGAAGTATGAGGGTTTCGGACAAAAACTCATCTATTACAAAGGTATTTCATTTCTAATAACTTATTTTAACTCCATACTTTTTGTGTGTTCAATATGCCTCATTCAAAGGCAAATCATCAATTTTTAACCCTTTGTGACTGCACTTGATATTTTTCATGCATTTACTGATTTATTTGAGCTAAATGACCCTGAATTTGAAAACCAGTACAAATGAACTCTGAAAAAGTCGTAACTTGGCATGACACCATAATTTCACCCACATAGCAACTTCTAAAGAGTTGAGAGGTTATGGCAAAAACTGGATGCACTTTGTGTACAAATTGGACAATCTCTTTCGAAGTATGATGGTTTCGGACGAAAACTCATCTATTAGAAATGGATTTCATTTGTAATAACTTATTGTAACTCCATACTTTTTGTGTGTTCAATATGCACCATTCAAAGGCACATCATAAATTTTCAACCCTTTCTGACTTCATTTGATATTTTCATGCATTTAATGATTTATTTTGAACTAAATCACCCTGAATTTGAAAAGCAGTACAAATAAACTCTGAAAAGGTTGTAACTTGGCATGACATCATAATTTCATCCACACAGAAACTTATAAAGAGTTGAGAAGGTTACAGCAAAAACTGGATGCACTTCGTGTACAAGTTGGACAATCTCTTTCGAAGTATGAGGGTTTCGAACGAAAACTCATCTCTTACAAAGGGATTTAATTTTTAATAACTTATTATAACTCCATACTTTTTGTGTGTTCAATATGCACCATTCAAAGGGACATCATACCTTTTCAACCATTTCTGACTTCATATGATATTTTTCATGCATTTAATGATTTATTTTGAGCTAAATGACCCTGAATTTGAAAAGCAGTACAAATGAACTCTGAAAAGTTTGTAACTTGGATTGACATCATAATTTCACCCACATAGCAACTTCTAAAGAGTTGAGAGGGTTACGACAAAAATTGGATGCACTTCGTGTACAAATTGGACAATCTCTTTCGAAGTATGAGGGTTTCGGACAAAAACTCATCTATTACAACGGGATTTCAGTTTTAGTAACTTATTTTAACTCCATACTTTTTGTGTGTTCAATATGCATCATTCAAAGGCACATCATCAATTTTTAACCCTTTCTGACTTCACTTGATATTTTTCATGCATTTAATGATTTATTTGAGCTAAATGACCCTGAATTTGAAAACTAGTACAAATGAGCTCTGAAAAGGTTGTAACTTGGCATGACATCATAATTTCACCCACATAGCAACTTCTAAAGAGTTGAGAGGGTTACGGCAAAAACTGGATCCACGTCGTGTACAAATTGGACAATCTCTTTCGAAGTATGATGGTTTCGGACGAAAAATCATCTATTACAAAGGGATTTCATTTTTAATAACTTATTATAACTCCATACTTTTTGTGTGTTCAATATGCACCATTCAAAGGCACATCATCAATTTTCAACCCTTTCTGTCTTCATTTGATATTTTCAAGCATTTAATGATTTATTTTGAGCAAAATGACCCTCAATTTGAAATGCAGAACAAATGAACTCTGAAAAGGTTGTAACTTGGCATGACATCATAATTTCACCACATAGAAAATTCTGAAGAGTTGAGAGGGTTACGACAAAAACTGGATGCACTTCGTGTACAAATTGGACAATCTCTTTCGAAGTATGAGTGTTTCGAACGAAAACTCATCTCTTACAAAGGGATTTAATTTTTAATAACTCATTTTAACTCCATACTTTTTGTGTGTTCAATATGCACCATTCAAAGGGACATCATCAATTTTCAACCCTTTCTGACTTCATTTGATATTTTTCATGCATTTAATGATTTATTTTGAGCTAAATGACCCTGAATTTGAAAAGCAGTACAAATGAACTCTGAAAAGTTTGTAACTTGGAATGACATCATAATTTCACCCACATAAAAACTTCTAAAAGTTTAGAGTGTTACGACAAAAACTGGATGCACTTCGTGTACAAATTGGACAATCTCTTTCGAAGTATGAGGGTTTAGAACGAAAACTCATCTCTTACAAAAGGATTTAATATTTATTAAATTATTTTAACTCCATACTTTTTGTGCGTTCAATATACACCATTCAAAGGCACATCATGAATTTTCAACTGTTTCTGACTTCATTTGATATTTTTCATGCATTTAATGATTTATTTTGAGCTAAATGACCCTGAATTTGAAAAGCAGTACAACTGAACTCTGAAAATGTTGTAACTTCGCATGACATCATAATTTCACCCACATAGAAACTTTTGAATAGTTGAGAGGGTTACGGCAAAAACTGGATGCACTTCGTGTACAAATTGGACAATCTCTTTCAAAGTATGAGGGTTTCGGACGAAAACTCATCTACTACAAAGGGATTTCATTTTTAATAACTTGTTTTAACTCCATATTTTGTGTGTGTTAAATATGTAGCATTCAAATTCACATCATAAATTTTCAACCCTTTCTGACTTCTTCTGATATTTTTCATGCATTTAATGACTTATTTTGAGCTAAATGACCCTGAATTTGAAAAGCAGTACAAATGAAATCTGAAAAGGTTGTAACTTGGAATGACATCATAATTTCACCCACATAGCAACTTCTAAAGAGTTGAGAGGGTTACGACAAAAACTGGATGCACTTCGTGTACAAATTGGACAACCTCTTTCGAAGTATGAGGGTTTCGAACAAAAGCTCATCTATTACAAAGGGATTTCATTTTGTGTGTTCAATATGCACCATTCAAAGGCTCATCATAAATTTTCAACCCTTTCTGACTTCATTTGATATTTTTCATGAATTTAATGATTTATTTTGAGCTAAATGACCCCGAATTTGAAAGGCAGTACAAATGAACTCTGAAAAGGTTGTAACTTGGCATGGCATCATAATTTCATCCACATAGAAACTTATAAAGAGTTGAGAGGGTTACGGCAAAAACTGGATGCACTTCGTGTAAAAATTGGACAATCTCTTTCGAAGTATGAGGGTTTCGAACGATAACTCATCTCTTACAAAAGGATTTAATTTTTAATAAATTATTTTAACTCCATACTTTTTTTGCGTTCAATATGCACCATTCAAAGGCACATCATGAATTTTCAACTGTTTCTCACTTAATTTGATATTTTTCATGCATTTAAAGATTTATTTTGAGCGGAATGACCCTGAATTTGAAAAGTAGTACAAATGAACTCTGAAAATGTTGTAACTTGGCATGACATCATAATTTCACCCACATAGAAACTTGTAAAGAGTTGAGAGGGTTACGACAGAAACTGGATGCACTTCGTGTCTAAATTGGACAATCTCTTTCGAAGTATTAGGGTTCCGGACGAAAACACGTCTAATACAAACGGATTACATTTTTAATAACTTATTTTAACTCAATACTTTTTGTGTGTTCAATATGCACAATTCAAAGGAACAACATCATATTTCAACCCTTTCTGACTTCATTTGATATTTTTCATGCATTTAATGATTTATTTTGAGCTAAATGCCCTTGAATTTGAAAAACAGTACAAATGAACTCTGAAAATGTTGTAACTTCGCATAACATCATAATGTCACCCACATAGACACTTCTGAATAGTTGAGAGGGTTACGGCAAAAACTGGATGCACTTCGTGTACAAATTGGACAATCTCTTTCTAACTATGAGGGTTTCCGACGAAAACTCATCTATTACAAAGGGATTTCATTTTTAATAACTTATTTTAACTCCATATTTTGTGTGTGTTAAATATGCACCATTGAAAGGCACATCATAAATTTTCAACCCTTTCTGACTTCTTCTGATATTTTTCATGCATTTAATGACTTATTTTGAGCGAAATGACCCTGAATTTGAAAAGCAGTACAAATGAAATCTGAAAAGGTTGTAACTTGGAATGACATCATAATTTCACCCACATATCAACTACTAAAGAGTTGAGAGGGTTACGACAAAAATTGGATGCACTTCGTGTACAAATTGGACAATCTCTATCAAAGTATCAGGGTTTCAGACAAAAACTCATCTATTACAAAGGGATTTCATTTCTAATAACTTATTTTAACTCCATACTTTTTGTGTGTTAAATACGCATCATTCAAAGGCACATCATCAATTTTTAACCCTTTCTGACTTCACTTGATATTTTTCATGCATTTAATGATTTATTTGAGCTAAATGATCCTGAATTTGAAAACCAGTACAAATGAACTCTAAAAAGGTTATAACTTGGCATGACATCATAATTTCACCCACATACGAACTTCTAAAGAGTTGAGAGGGTTACGGCAAAAACTGGATGCACTTCGTGTACAAATTGGACAATCTCTTTCGAAGTATGATGGTTTCGGACGAAAACTCATCTATTACAAAGGGATTTCATTTGTAATGACTTATTATAACTCCATACTTTTTGTGTGTTCAATACGCACCATTCAAAGGCACATCATAAATTTTCAACCCTTTCTGGCTTCATTTGATATTTTCATGCATTTAATGATTTATTTTGAGCTAAATGACCCTGAATTTGAAAAGCAGTACAAATAAACTTTGAAAACGTTGTAACTTGGCATGACAACATAATTTCACCACATAGCAACTTCTAAAGAGTTGAGAGGGTTACGAGAAAAACTGGATGTACTTCGTGTACAAATTAGACAATCTCTTTCGAAGTATGACGGTTTTGGACGAAAACTCATCTATTATAAAGAGATTTCCTTTTTAATAACTTATTTTAACTCCATACTTTTTGTGTGTTCAATATGCACCATTCAAAGGCACATCATCAATTTTCAACCCTTTCTGACTTCATTTGATATTTTTCATGCATTTAATGATTTATTTTGAGCTAAATGACCCTGAATTTGAAAAGCAGTACAAATGAACTCTGAAAAGGTTGTAACTTGGCATGACATCATAATTTCGCCCACATAGCAACTTCTAAAGAGTTGAGAGGGTTACGACAAGAACTGTATGCACTTCGTGTACGACTTGGACAATTTCTTTCGAACTATGAGGGTTTCGCACGAAAACTCAACTATTACAAATGGATTTCATTTTTAATAACTTACTTTAACTCTATACTTTTTGTGTGTAAAATATACACCATTCAAAGGCACATCATCAGTTTTCAACCCTTTCTGACTTCATTTGATATTTTTCATGTATTTAATGATTTATTTTGAGCTTAATGACCCTGAATTTGAAAAGTAGTACAAATGAACTCTGAAAAGGTTGTAACTTGGCATGCCATCATAATTTCGCGCAGACAGCAACTTCTAAAGAGTTGAGAGGGTTACGGCAAAAACTGGATGCACTTCGTGTTCAAATTGGACATTCTCTTTTTAAGAATGAGGGTTTCGAAAGAAAACTCATCTATTACAAAGGGATTTCATTTTTAATAACTTAATTTAACTCCATAATTTTTGTGTGTTCAATATGCACCATTCAAAGGCTCATCATAAATTTTCTACCCTTTCTGACATCATTTGATATTTTTCATGAACTTAATGATTTATTTTGAGCTAAATGACCCTTAATTTGAAAAGCAGTACAAATGAACTCTGAAAAGGTTGTTACTCGGCATGACATCATAATTTCACCCACATAGCAACTTCTTAAGATTTGAGAGGGTTACGGCAAAAACTGGATGCACTTCGTGTACAAATCGGACAATCTCTTTCGAAGTGTGAGGGTTTCCAACAAAAACTCATCAATTACAAAGAGATTTCATTTTTAATTACTTATTTTAACTCAATAATTTTTGTGTGTTTAATATGCACCATTCAACGGAACATAATAATTTTTCAACCCTTTCTGACTTCATTTGATATTTTTCATGCATTTAATGATTTATTCTGAGCTTAAGGACCCTGAATTTGAAAAGTAGTACAAATGAACTCTAAAAAGGTTGTAACTTGGCATGACATTATAATTTCGCCCACATAGCAACTTACAAAGAGTTGAGAAGGTTATGGCAAAATCTGTATGCACTTCGTGTACAAATTGGACAATCTCTTTCGAAGTATGAGGGTTTTAGACGAAAACTCATCTATTACAAAGGGATTTCAATTTTAATAACTTATTTTAACTCGATACTTCTTGTGTGTTAAATATGCACCATTCAAAGGCACATCATCAATTTTCAACCCTTTCTGACTTCATTTGATATTTTTCATCCATTTAATGATTTATTTTAGCTAAATGACCCTGAATTAGAAAAGCAATACAAATGAACTCTGAAAATGTTGTAACTTGGCATGCCATCATAATTTCACCCACATAGAAACTTCTAAAGAGTTCAGAGGGTTACGAAATAAACTGGATGCACTTAGTGTACAAATTGGACAATCTCTTTCAAAGTATTAGGGTTCCGGACGAAAACTCGTCTATTACAAACGGATTTCATTTTTAATAACTTATTTTAACTCAATAATTTTTGTGTGTTCAATATGCACCATTCAAAGGAACATCATCAATTTTCAACCCTTTCTGACTTCATTTGATATTTTTCATGCATTTAATGATTTATTTTGAGCTAAAAGCCCCTTAATTTGAAAAGCAGTACAAATGAACTCTGAAAAGGTTGTAACTTGGCATGACCTCATAATTTCACCACATAGCAACTTCTAAAGAGTTGAGAGGGTTACGGCAAAAACTAGATGCACTTCGTGTACAAATTGGACAATCTCTTTCGAAGTATGATGGTTTCGGACGAAAACTCATCTATTACAAAGGGATTTCATTTGTAATAACTTATTATAACTCCATACTTTTTGTGTGTTCAATATGCACCATTCAAAGGCACATCATCAATTTTCAACCCTTTCTGACTTCTTCTGATATTTTTCATGCATTTAATGATTTATTTTGAGCTAAATGACCCTGAATTTGAAAAGCAGTACAAATGAACTCTGAAAAGGTTGTAACTTGGAATGACATCATAATTTCACCCACCTAGCAACTTCTAAAGAGTTGAGAGGGTTACGACAAGAATTGGATGCACTTCGTGTACAAATAGGACAATCTCTTTCGAAGTATGAGGGTTTCGGACAAAAACTCCTCTATAACAAAGAGATTTCATTTTTAATAACTTATTTTAACTCCATACTTTTTGTGTGTTCAATATGCATCATTCAAAGGCACATCATCAATTTTTAACCCTTTCTGACTTCACTTGATATTTTTCATGCATTTAATGATTTATTTGAGCTAAATGACCCTGAATTTGAAAACCAGTACAAATGAACTCTGAAAAGGTTGTAACTTGGCATGACATCATAATTTCACCCATATAGCAACTTCTAAAGAGTTGAGAGGGTTACGGCAAAAACTGGATACACTTCGTGTACAAATTGGACAATCTCTTTCGAAGTATGATGGTTTCGGACGAAAACTCATCTATTACAAAGGGATTTCATTTGTAATAATTTAATATAACTCCATACTTTTTGTGTGTTCAATATGCACCATTCAAAGGCACATCTTCAATTTTCAACCCTTTCTGACTTCATTTGATATTTTCATGCATTTCATGATTTATTTTGAGCTAAATGACCCTGAATTTGAAAAGCAGTACAAATGAAATCTGAAAAGGTTGTAAGTTGGCATGAGATCATAATTCCACCACATAGCAACTTCTAAAGAGCTGAGAGGGTTACGGCAAAAACTGGATGCACTTCGTGTACAAATTGGACAATCTCGTTCGAAGTATGATGGTTTTGGACGAAAACTCATTTATTACAAAGGGATTTCATTTTAATTAACTTATTGTAACTCCATACTTTTTGTGTGTTCAATATGCACCATTCAAAGGCAAAACATCAATTTTCAACCCTTTCTAACTTCATTTGATATTTGTCATGCATTTAATGATTTATTTTGAGCTAAATGACCCTGAATTTCAAAAGCAGTACAAATGAACTCTGAAAAGGTTGTAACTTGGCATGACATCATAATTTCATCCACATAGAAACTTATAAAGAGTTGAGAGGGTTACGGCAAAATCTAGATGCACTTCGTGTACAAGCTGGACAATCTCTTTCGAAGTATGAGGGTTTCGAACGAAAACTCATCTCTTACAAAGGGATTTAATTTTTAATAACTTATTTTAACTCCATACTTTTGTGTGTTCAATATGCACCATTCAAAGGCACATCATCAATTTTCAACCCTTTCTGACTTCATTTGATATTTTTCATGTATTTAATGATTTATTTTGAGCTAAATGACCCTGAATTTGAAAAGCAGTACAAATGAACTCTGAAAAGGTTGTAGCTTGGCATGACATCATAATTTGACCCACATAGCAACTTCTTAAGAGTTGAGAGGGTTACGGCAAAAACTGGATGCACTTCGTGTACAAATTGGACAATCTCTTTCGAAGTATGAGGGTTTCGAACGAAAACTCATCTATTACAAAGAGATTTCATTTTTATTACTTATTTTAACTCAATACTTTTTGTGTGCTTAATATGCACCATTCAACGACACATAATCAATTTTCAACCCTTTGTGACTTCATTGGATATTTTTCATGCATTTAATGATTTATTCTGAGCTTAAGGACCCTGAATTTGAAAAGTAGTACAAATGAACTCTAAAAAGGTTGTAACTTGGCATGACATTATAATTTCGCCCAGATGGGAACTTACAAAGATTTGAGAAGGTTACGGCAAAATCGGGATGCACTTCGTGTGCAAATTGCACAATCTCTTTCGAAGTATGAGGGTTTCGGACGAAAACTCATCTATTACAAAGGGATTTCAATTTTAATAACTTATTTTAACTCGATACTTTTTGTGTGTTAAATATGCACCATTCAAAGGCACATCATCAATTTTCAACCCTTTCTGACTTCATTTGATATTTTTCATCCATTTAATGATTTATTTTGAGCTAAATGACCCTGAATTAGAAAAGCAATACAAATGAACTCTGAAAATGTTGTAACTTGGCATGACATCATAATTTCATCCACATAGAAACTTCTAAAGAGTTGAGAGGGTTACGAAATAAACTGGATGCACTTCGTGTACAAATTGGACAATCTCTTTCGAAGTATTAGGGTTCCGGACGAGAACTCGTCTATTACAAACGGATTTCATTTTTAATAACTTATTTTAACTCAATAATTTTTGTGTGTTCAATATGCACCATTCAAAGGAACATCATCAATTTTCAACCCTTTCTGACTTCATTTGATATTTTTCATGCATTTAATGATTTATTTTGAGCTAAATGCCCCTTAATTTGAAAAGCAGTACGAATGAACTCTGAAAAGGTTGTAACTTGGCATGACCTCATAATTGCACCACATAGCAACTTCTAAAGAGTTGAGAAGGTTACGACAAAAACTGGATGGACTTCGTGTACAAATTGGACAATCTCTTTCGAAGTATGATGGTTTCGGACGAAAACTCATCTATTACAAAGGGATTTCATTTGTAATAACTTATTATAACTCCATACTTTTTGTGTGTTCAATATGCACCATTCAAAGGCACATCATCAATTTTCAACCCTTTCTGACTTCATTTGATATTTTTCGTGCATTTAATGATTTATTTTGAGCTAAATGCCCCTTAATTAGAAAAGCAGTACAAATGAACTCTGAAAAGGTTGTAACTTGGAATGACATCATAATTTCACCCATATAGCAACTTCTAAAGAGTTGAGAGGGTTACGAAAAAAATTGGATGCACTTCGTGTACAAATAGGACAATCTCTTTCGAAGTATGAGGGTTTCGGACAAAAACTTCTCTATTACAAAGAGATTTCATTTTTAATAACTTATTTTAACTCCATAATTTTTGTGTGTTCAATATGCATCATTCAAAGGCACATCATCAATTTTTAACCCTTTGTGACTTCACTTGATATTTTTCATGCATTTAATGATTATTTGAGCTAAATGACCCTGAATTTGAAAACCAGTACAAATGAACTCTGAAAAGGTTGTAACTTGGCATGACATCATAATTTCACCCACATAGCAACTTCTAAAGAGTTGAGAGGGTTACGGCAAAAACTGGATACACTTCGTGTACAAATTGGACAATCGCTTTCGAAGTATGATGGTTTCAAACGAAAACTCATCTATTACAAAGGGATTTCATTTGTAATAACTTATTATAACTCCATACTTTTTGTGTGTTCAATATGCACCATTCAAAGGCACATCTTCAATTTTCAACCCTTTCTGACTTCATTTGATATTTTCATGCATTTCATGATTTATTTTGAGCTAAATGACCCTGAATTTGAAAAGCAGTACAAATGAACTCTGAAAAGGTTGTAAGTTGGCATGAGATCATAATTCCACCACATAGCAACTTCTAAAGAGCTGAGAAAGTTACGACAAAAACTGGATGCACTTCGTGTACAAATTGGACAATCTCTTTCGAAGTATGATGGTTTTGGACGAAAACTCATCTATTACAAAGGGATTTCATTTTAATTAACTTATTGTAACTCCATACTTTTAGTGTCTTCAATATGCACCATTCAAAGGCAAATCATCAATTTTCAACCCTTTTTGACTTCATTTGATATTTGTCATGCATTTAATGATTTATTTTGAGCTAAATGACCTTGAATTTTAAAAGCAGTACAAATGAACTCTGAAAAGGTTGTAACTTGGCATGACATCATAATTTCATCCACATAGAAACTTATAAAGAGTTGAGAGGGTTACGGCAAAACTGGATGCACTTCGTGTACAAGTTGGACAATCTCTTTCGAAGTATGAGGGTTTCGAACGAAAACTCATCTCTTACAAAGGGATTTCATTTGTAATAAATTATTTTAACTCCATATTTTGTGTGTGTTAAATATGCACCATTCAAAGGTACATCATCAATTTTCAACCCTTTATGACTTCTTCTGATATTTTTCATGCATTTAATGACTTATTTTGAGCTAAATGACCCTGAATTTGAAAAGAAGTACAAATGAAATCTGAAAAGGTTGTAACTTGGAATGACATCATAATTTCACCCACATAGCAACTTCTAAAGAGTTCAGAGGGTTACGACTAAAATTGGATGCACTTCGTGTACAAATTGGACAATCTCTTTCGAAGTATGAGGGTTTCGGACAAAAACTCATCTATTACAAATGAATTTCATTTTTAATAATTTATTTTAACTCCATACTTTTTGTGTGTTCGATATGCATCATTCAAAGGCACATCATCAATTTTTAACCCTTTCTGACTTCACTTGATATTTTTCATGCATTTAATGATTTATTCAAGCTAAATGATCCTGAATTTGAAAACCAGTACAAATGAACTCTGAAAAGGTTGTAACTTGGCATGACATCATAATTTCGCCCACATAGCAACTTCTAAAGAGTTGAGAGGGTTACGGCAAAAACTGGATGCACTTCGTGTACAAATTGGACAATCTCTTTCGAAGTATGAGGGTTTTGGACGAAAACTCATCTATTACAAAGGGATTTCATTTTTAATAACTTCTTATAACTCCATACTTTTTGTGTGTTCAATATGCACCATTCAAAGGCAAATCATCAATTTTCAACCCTTTCTGACTTCATTTGATATTTTTCTTGCATTTAATGATTTATTTTGAGCTAAATGACCCTGAATTTGAAAAGCAGTACAAATGAACTCTGAAAAGGTTGTAAGTTGGCATGACATCATAATTTCATCCACATAGAAACTTATAATGAGTTGAGAGGGTTACGGCAAAAACTGGATGCACTTCGTGTACAAGTTGGACAATCTCTTTCGAAGTATGAGGGTGTCGAACGAAAACTCATCTCTTACAAAGGGATTTAATTTTTAATAACTTATTTTAACTCCATACTTTTTGTGTCTTTCATATGCACCATTCAAAGGCACATCATCAATTTTCAACCCTTTGTGACTTCATTTGATATTTTTCATGCATTTAATGATTTATTTTGAGCTAAATGACCCTGAATTTGAAAAGCAGTACAAATGAACTCTGAAAAGGTTGTAACTTGGCATGACATCATAATTTCGCCCACATAGCAACTTCTAAAGAGTTGAGAGGGTTACGACAAGAACTGGATGCACTTCGTGTTCAAATTGGAAATTCTCTTTGGAATTATAAGGGTTTCCGACGAAAACTCATCTATTACAAAGGGATTTCATTTTTAATAACTTATTTTGACTCCGTACTTTTTGTGTGTTAAATATGCACCATTCAAAGGCACATCATCAATTTTCAACCCTTTCTGGCTTCATTTGATATTTTTCATGCATTTAATGATTTATTTTGAGCTAAATGACCCTGAATTGGCAAAGCAGTACAAATGAACTCTAAAAAGTTTCTAACTTGGCATGACATCTTAATTTCTCCCACATAGAAACTTCTAAAGAGTTGAGAGGGTTACGTCAAGAACTGCATGCACTTCGTGTACAAATTGGACAATCTCTTTCGAACTATGAGGGTTTTGCACGAAAACTTATCTATTACAAAGGGATTTCATTTTTAATAACTTATTTTAACTCTATACTTTTTGTGTGTTGAATATGCACCATTCAAAGGAACATCATAAATTTGCAACCCTTTCTCACTTCATTTGTTATTTTTCATGCATTTAATGATTTATTTTGAGCTAAATGACCCTGAATTTTAAAAGCAGTACAAATGAACTCTGAAAAGATTGTAACTTGGCATGACATCATAATTTCGCGCACATAGCAACTTCTAAAGAGTTGAGAGGGTTACAGCAAAAACTGGATGCACTTCGTGTTCAAATTGGACATTCTCTTTTGAAGTATGAGGGTTTCGGATGAAAACTCATCTATTACAAAGGGATTTCATTTTTAATAAGTTAATTTAACTCCATAAATTTTGTGTGTTCAATATGCACCATTCAAAGGCTCATCCTAAATTTTCTACCCTTTCTGACTTCATTTGATATTTTTCATGAATTTAATGATTTATTTTGAGCTAAATGACCCTGAATTTGAAAAGCAGTACAAATGAACTCTGAAATGGTTGTAACTTGGCATGACATCATAATTTCACCCACAAACAACTTCTTAAGAGTTGAGAGGGTTACGGCAAAAACTGGATGCACTTCGTGTACAAATTGGACAATCTCTTTCGAAGTATGAGGGTTTTGAACGAAAACTCATCTATTACAAAGGGATTTCATTTTTAATAACTTATTATAACTCGATACTTTTTGTGTGTTCAATATGCACCATTCAAAGGCACATCATCTATTTTCAACCCTTTCTGACTTCATTTGATATTTTCATGCATTTAATGATTTATTTTGAGCTAAATGACCGTGAATTTGAAAAGCAGTACAAATGAACTTTGAAAAGGTTGTAACTTGGCATGACATCATAATTTCACCACATACCAACTTCTAAAGAGTTGAGAGGGTTACGGCAAAAACTGGATGCACTTCGTGTACAAATTGGACAATCTCTTTCGAAGTATGAGGGTTTTGGACGAAAACTCATCTATTACAAAGGGATTTCATTTTTAATAACTTATTATAACTCCATACTTTTTGTGTGTTCAATATGCACCATTCAAAGGCAAATCATCAATTTTCAACCCTTTCTGACTTCATTTGATTTTTTTCATGCATTTAATGATTTATTTTGAGCTAAATGACCCTGAATTTGAAAAGCAGTACAAATGAACTCTGAAAAGGTTGTAACTTGGCATGACATCATAATTTCGCCCACATAGCAACTTCTAAAGAGTTGAGAGGGTTATGACAAGAACTGGATGCACTTCGTGTTCAAATTGGACATTCTCTTTGGAAGTATAAGGGTTTCCGACGAAAACTCATCTATTACAAAGGGATTTCATTTTTAATAACTTATTTTGACTCCATACTTTTTGTGTGTTAAATATGCACCATTCAAAGGCACATCATCAATTTTCAACCCTTTCTGACTTCATTTGATATTTTTCATGCATTTAATGATTTATTTTGAGCTAAATGACCCTGAATTGGCAAAGCAGTACAAATGAACTCTAAAAAGTTTCTAACTTGGCATGACATCTTAATTTCTCCCACATAGAAACTTCTAAAGAGTTGAGAGGGTTACGTCAAGAACTGGATGCACTTCGTGTACAAATTGGACAATCTGTTTCGAACTATGAGGGTTTTGCACGAAAACTTATCTATTACAAAGGGATTTCATTTTTAATAACTTATTTTAACTCTATACTTTTTGTGTGTTAAATATGCACCATTCAAAGGAACATCATCAATTTGCAACCCTTTCTCACTTCATTTGTTATTTTTCATGCATTTAATGATTTATTTTGAGCTAAATGACCCTGAATTTTAAAAGCAGTACAAATGAACTCTGAAAAGATTGTAACTTGGCATGACATCATAATTTCGCGCACATAGCAACTTCTAAAGAGTTGAGAGGGTTACGGCAAAAACTGGATGCACTTCGTGTTCAAATTGGACATTCTCTTTTGAAGTATGAGGGTTTCGGATGAAAACTCATCTAGTACAAAGGGATTTCATTTTCAATAAGTTAATTTAACTCCATACATTTTGTGTGTCCAATATGCACCATTCAAAGGCTCATCCTAAATTTTCTACCCTTTCTGACTTCATTTGATATTTTTCATGAATTTAATGATTTATTTTGAGCTAAATGACCCTGAATTTGAAAAGCAGTACAAATGAACTCTGAAATGGTTGTAACTTGGCATGACATCATAATTTCACCCACAAACAACTTCTTAAGAGTTGAGAGGGTTACGGCAAAAACTGGATGCACTTCGTGTACAAATTGGATAATCTCTTTCGAAGTATGAGGGTTTTGAACGAAAACTCATCTATTACAAAGGGATTTCATTTTTAATAACTTATTATAACTCGATACTTTTTGTGTGTTCAATATGCACCATTCAAAGGCACATCATCTATTTTCAACCCTTTCTGACTTCATTTGATATTTTCATGCATTTAATGATTTATTTTGAGCTAAATGACCGTGAATTTGAAAAGCAGTACAAATGAACTTTGAAAAGGTTGTAACTTGGCATGACATCATAATTTCACCACATACCAACTTCTAAGGAGTTGAGAGGGTTACGGCAAAAACTGGATGCACTTCGTGTACAAATTGGACAATCTCTTTCGAAGTATGAGGGTTTTGGACGAAAACTCATCTATTACAAAGGGATTTCATTTTTAATAACTTATTATAACTCCATACTTTTTGTGTGTTCAATATGCACCATTCAAAGGCAAATCATCAATTTTCAACCCTTTCTGACTTCATTTGATATTTTTCTTGCATTTAATGATTTATTTTGAGCTAAATGACCCTGAATTTGAAAAGCAGTACAAATGAACTCTGAAAAGGTTGTAAGTTGGCATGACATCATAATTTCATCCACATAGAAACTTATAAAGAGTTGAGAGGGTTACGGCAAAAACTGGATGCACTTCGTGTACAAGTTGGACAACCTCTTTCGAAGTATGAGGGTTTCGAACGAAAACTCATCTCTTACAAAGGGATTTAATTTTTAATAACTTATTTTAACTCCATACTTTTTCTGTCTTCCATATGCACCATTCAAAGGCACATCATCAATTTTCAACCCTTTGTGACTTCATTTGATATTTTTCATGCATTTAATGATTTATTTTGAGCTAAATGACCCTGAATTTGAAAAGCAGTACAAATGAACTCTGAAAAGGTTGTCACTTGGCATGACATCATAATTTCGCCCACATAGCAACTTCTAAAGAGTTGAGAGGGTTATGACTAGAACTGGATGCACTTCGTGTTCAAATTGGACATTCTCTTTGGAAGTATGAGGGTTTCCGACGAAAACTCATCTATTACAAAGGGATTTCATTTTTAATAACTTATTTTGAATCCATACTTTTTGTGTGTTAAATATGCACCATTCAAAGGCACATCATCAATTTTCAACCCTTTCTGACTTCATTTCATATTTTTCATGCATTTAATGATTTATTTTGAGCTAAATGACCCTGAATTGGCAAAGCAGTACAAATGAACTCTAAAAAGTTTCT
This sequence comes from Hordeum marinum, assembly GCA_022496015.1. Lineage (NCBI taxonomy): Eukaryota > Viridiplantae > Streptophyta > Magnoliopsida > Poales > Poaceae > Hordeum > Hordeum marinum. The sequence continues at coordinate 65,702,063 of CM039675.1, forward strand.
AACTTGGCATGACATCTTAATTTCTCCCACATAGAAACTTCTAAAGAGTTGAGAGGGTTACGTCAAGAACTGGATGCACTTCGTGTGCAAATTGGACAATCTCTTTCGAACTATGAGGGTTTTGCACGAAAACTTATCTATTATAAGGGATTTCATTTTTAATAACTTATTTTAACTCTATACTTTTTGTGTGTTAAATATGCACCATTCAAAGGAACATCATCAATTTGCAAACCTTTCTGACTTCAGTTGATATTTTTCATGCATTTAATGATTTATTGTGAGCTAAATGACCCTGAATTTTAAAAGCAGTACAAATGAACTCTGAAAAGGTTGTAACTTGGCATGACATCATAATTTCGCGCACATAGCAACTTCTAAAGAGTTGAGAGGGTTATGGCAAAAACTAGATGCACTTCGTGTTCAAATTGGACATTCTCTTTTGAAGTATGAGGGTTTCGGATGAAAACTCATCTATTACAAAGGGATTTCATTTTTAATAACTTAATTTAACTCCATACATTTTGTGTGTTCAATATGCACCATTCAAAGGCTCATCCTAAATTTTCTACCCTTTCTGACTTCATTTGATATTTTTCATGAATTTACTGATTTATTTTGAGCTAAATGACCCTGAATTTGAAAAGCAGTACAAATGAACTCTGAAATGGTTGTAACTTGGCATGACATCATAATTTCACCCACAAACAACTTCTTAAGAGTTGAGAGGGTTACGGCAAAAACTGGATGCACTTCGAGTACAAATTGGACAATCTCTTTCGAAGTATGAGGGTTTTGAATGAAAACTCATCAATTACAAAGGGATTTCATTTTTAATAACTTATTATAACTCCATAGTTTTTGTTTGTTCAATATGCATCATTGAAAGGCACATTATCAATTTTTAACCCTTTCTGACTTCACTTGATATTTTTCATGCATTTAATGATTTATTTGAGCTAAATGACCCTGAAATTGAAAACCAGTACAAATGAACTCTGAAAAGGTTGTAACTTGGCATGACATCATATTTTCACCCACATAGCAACTTCTAAAGAGTTGAGAGGGTTACGGCAAAAACTGGATGCACTTCGTGTACAAATTGGGCAATCTCTTTCGAAGTATGATGGTTTCGGACGAAAACTCATCTATTACAAAGGGATTTCATTTGTAATAACTTATTATAACTCAATAATTTTTGTGTGTTCAATATGCACCATTCAAAGGCACATCATCAATTTTCAACCCTTTCTGACTTCATTTGATATTTTCATGCATTAAATGATTTATTTTGAGCTAAATGACCCTAAATTTGAAAAGCAGTACAAATGAACTTTGAAAAGGTTGTAACTTGGCATGACCTCATAATTTCACCACATAGCAAGTTCTAAAGAGTTGAGAGGGTTACGGCAAAAACTGGATGCACTTCGTGTACAAATTGGACAATCTCTTTCGAAGTATGATGGTTTCGGACGAAAACTCATCTATTACAAAGGGATTTCATTTTTAATAACTTATTTTGACTCCATACTTTTTGTGTGTTAAATATGCACCATTCAAAGGCACATCATCCATTTTCAACTCTTTCTAACTTCATTTGATATTTTTCATGCTTTTAATGATTTATTTTGAGCTGAATGACCTTGAATTTGAAAAGCAGTACAAATGAACTCTGAAAAGGTTGTAACTTGGAAGGACATCATAATTTCACCCATATAGAAACTTCTAAAGAGTTGAGAGGGTTACGACAAAAATTGGATGCACTTCGTGTACAAATAGGACAATCTCTTTCGAAGTATGATGGTTTCGGACAAAAACTCCTCTATTACAAAGAGATTTCATTTTCAATAACTTATTTTAACTCCATACTTTTTGTGTGTTCAATATGCATCATTCAAAGGCACATCATCAATTTTTAACCCTTTGTGACTTCACTTGATATTTTTCATGCATTTAATGATTTATTTGAGCTAAATGACCCTGAATTTGAAAAACAGTACAAATGAACTCTGAAAAGGTTGTAACTTGGCATGACATCATAATTTCATCCACATAGAAAGTTATAAAGAGTTGAGAGGGTTACGGCAAAAATTGGATGCACTTCGTGTACAAATTGGACAATCTCTTTCGAAGTATGAGGGTTTCGAACGAAAACTCATCTATTACAAAGGGATTTCATTTTTAATAACTTATTATAACTCCATAGTTTTTTTGTGTTCAATATGCATCATTCAAAGGCACATCATCAATTTAACCATTTCTGACTTCACTTGATATTTTTCATGCATTTAATGATTTATTTTGAGCTAAATGACCTTGAAATTGAAAACCAGTACAAATGAACTCTGAAAAGGTTGTAACTTGGCATGACATCATATTTGCACCCACATAGCAACTTCTAAAGAGTTGAGAGGGTTACGGCAAAAACTGGATGCACTTCGTGTACAAATTGGGCAATCTCTTTCGAAGTCTGATGGTTTCGGACAAAAACTCATCTATTACAAAGGGATTTCCTTTGTAATAACTTTTTATAACTCCATACTTTTTGTGTGTTCAATATGCACCATTCTAAGGCACATCATCAATTTTCAACCCTTTCTGACTTCAATTGATATTTTCATGCATTTAATGATTTAGTTTGAGCTAAATGACCCTGAATTTGAAAAGCAGTACAAATGAACTCTGAAAAGGTTGTAACTTGGCATGACATCATAATTTCACCACATACTAACTTGTAAAGAGTTGAGAGGGTTACGGCAAAAACTGGATGCACTTCGTGTACAAATTGGACAATCTCTTTCGAAGTATGAGGGTTTCAGACGAAAACTCATCTATTACAAAGGGATTTCATTTTTAATAACTTAGTTTGACTCCATACTTTTTGTGTGTTAAATATGCACCATTAAAAGGCACATCATCAATTTTCAACCCTTTCTGAGTTCATTTGATATTTTTCATGCAGTTAATGATTAATTTTGAGCTAAATGACCCTGAATTTGAAAAGAAGTACAAATGAACTCTGAAAAAAAGGTTCTAACTTGGCATGACATCATAATTTCACGCACATAGCAACTTCTAAAGAGTTGAGAGGGTTACGGCAAAAACTGGATGCACTTCCTGTTCATATTGGACATTCTCTTTTCAAGTATGAGGGTTTCGGTTGAAAACTCATCTATTACAAAGGGATTTCAATTTTAACTCTATAATTTTTGTGTGTTCAGTAGGCACCATTCAAAGGCTCGTCATAAATTTTCAACCCTTTCTGACTTTATTTGATATTTTTCATGAATTTAATGATTTATTTTGAGCTAAATGACTGAATTTGAAAAGCAGCACAAATTAACTCTGAAAAGGTTGTAACTTGGCATGACATCACAATTTCACCCACATAGAAACTTCTTAAGAGTTGAGAGGGTTACGACAAAAGTTGGATGCACTTTGTGTACAAATTGGACAATCTCTTTCGAAGTATGAGGGTTTCGAACGAAAACTCATCTATTACAAAGGGATTTCATTTTTAATAACTTATTATAACTCGATACTTTTTGTGTGTTCAATTTGCATCATTCAAAGGCACATCATCAATTTTTAACCCTTTCTGACTTCACTTGATATTTTTCATGCATTTAATGATTTATTTGAGCTAAATGCCCTGCATTCGAAAACTAGTACAAATGAACTCTGAAAAGGTTGTAACTTGGCATGACATCATAATTTCACCCACATAGCAACTTCTAAAGAGTTGAAAGGGTTACGGTAAAACTGGATGCACTTCGTGTACAAGTTGGGCAATCTCTTTCGAAGTATGACGGTTTCAGACGAAAACTCATGTATTACAAAGGGATTTCATTTGTAATAACTTATTATAACTCCATACTTTTTGTGTGTTCAATATGCACCATTCAAAGGCACATAATCAATTTTCAACCCTTTCTGACTTCATTTGATATTTTCATGCATTTAATGATTTATTTTGAGCTAAATGACCCTGAATTTGAAAAGCCATACAAATAAACTATGAAAATGTTGTAATTTGCCATGACATCATAATTTTACCAGATAGCAACTTCGAAAGAGTTGAGAGGGTTACGACAAAAACTGGATGCACTTCGTGTACAAATTGGACAATCTCTTTCGAAGTATGAGGGTTTCGAACGAAAACTCATCTATTACAAGGGGATTTCATTTTTAATAACTTATTATAACTCCATAGTTTTTGTGTGTTCGATATGCATCATTCAAAGGCACATCATCTATTTTTAACCCTTTCTGACTTCACTGGATATTTTTCATGCATTTAATGATTTATTTGAGCTAAATGACCCTGAAATTGCAAACCAGTACAAATGATCTCTAAAAAGGTTGTAACTTGGCATGACATCATATTTTCACCCACATAGCAACTTCTAAAGAGTTGAGAGGGTTACGGAAAAAACTGGATGCACTTCGTGTACAAATTGGGCAATCTCTTTCGAAGTATGATGGTTTCGGACGAAAACTCATCTATTACAAAGGGATTTCATTTGTAATAACTTATTATAATGCCATACTTTTTGTGTGTTCAATATGCACCATTCAAAGGCACATCATCAATTTTCAACCCTTTCTGACTTCATTTGATATTTTCATGCATTTAATGATTTATTTTGAGCTAAATGACCCTGAATTTGAAAAGCAGTACAAATGAACTCTGAAAAGGTTGTAACTTGGCATGACATCATAATTTCGCCCACATAGCAACTTCTAAAGAGTTGAGAGGGTTACGACTAGAACTGGATGCACTTCGTGTTCAAATTGGACATTCACTTTTGAAGTATGAGGGTTTCCGACGAAAACTCATCTATTACAAAGGGATTTCATTTTTAATAACTTATTTTGACTCCATACTTTTTGTGTGTTAAATATGCACCATTCAAAGGCACATCATCAATTTTCAACCCTTTCTGACTTCATTTGAGATTTTTCATGCATTTAATGATTTATTTTGAGCTAAATGACCCATTATTTGAAAAGCAGTACAAATCAACTCTGAAAAGGTTGTAACTTGGCATGACATCATAATTTCTCCCACATAGCAACTTCTAAAGAGTTGAGAGGGTTACGGAAAGAACTGGATGCACTTCGTGTACAAATTGCATAATCTCTTTCGTACTATCAGGGTTTCGCAGGAAAACTCATCTATTACAAAGGGATTTCATTTTTAATAACTTATTTTAACTCGATACTTTTCGTGTGTTCAATATGCATCATTCAAAGGCACATCATCAATTTTTAACCCTTTCTGACTTCACTTGATATTTTTCATGCATTTAATGATTTATTTGAGCTAAATGCCCTGCATTCGAAAACCAGTACAAATGAACTCTGAAAAGGTTGTAACTTGGCATGACATCATAATTTCACCCACATAGCAACTTCTAAAGAGTTGAGAGGGTTACGGCAAAAACTGGATGCACTTCGTGTACAAGTTGGGCAACCTCTTTTGAAGTATGATGGTTTCAGACGAAAACTCATCTATTACAAAGGGATTTCATTTGTAATAACTTATTATAACTCCATACTTTTTGTGTGTTCAATATGCACCATTCAAAGGCAAATCATCAAATTTCAACCCTTTCTGACTTCATTTGATATTTTTCATGCATTTAATGATTTATTTTGAGCTAAATGACCCTGAATTTGAAAAGCCGTACAAATAAACTCTGTAAAGGTTGTAATTTGGCATGACATCATAATTTCACCACATAGCAACTTCTAAAGAGTTGCGAGGGTTACGACAAAAACTGGGTGCACTTCGTGTACAAATTGGACAATCTCTTTCGAAGTATGAGGGTTTCGAACGAAAACTCATCTATTACAAAGGGATTTCATTTTTAATAACTTATTATAATTCCGCAGTTTTTGTTTGTTCAATCTGCATCATTCAAAGGCACATCATCAATTTTTAACCCTTTCTGACTTCACTTGATATTTTTCATGCATTAAATGATTTATTTGAGCTAAATGACCCTGAATTTGAAAAGCAGTACAAATGAACTCTGAAAAGGTTGTAACTTGGCATGACATCATAATTTCTCCCACATAGCAACTTATAAAGAGTTGAGAGGGTTACGGCAAGAACTGGATGCACTCCGTGTACAAATTGCACAATCTCTTTCGAACTATCAGGGTTTCGCACGAAAACTCATCTATTACAAAGGGATTTCATTTTTAATAACTTATTTTAACTCGATACTTTTTGTGTGTTCAATATGCATCATTCAAAGGCACATCATCAATTTTTAACCCTTTCTGACTTCACTTGATATTTTTCATGCATTTAATGATTTATTTGAGCTAAATGCCCTGCATTCGAAAACCAGTACAAATGAACTCTGAAAAGGTTGTAACTTGGCATGACATCATAATTTCACCCACATAGCAACTTCTAAAGAGTTGAGAGGGTTACGGCAAAAACTGGATGCACTTCGTGTACAAGTAGGACAATCTCTTTCGAAGTATGATGGTTTCAGACGAAAACTCACCTATTACAAAGGGATTTCATTTGTAATAACTTATTATAACTCCATACTTTTTGTGTGTTTAATATGCACCATTCAAAGGCACGTCATCAATTTTCAACCCTTTCTAACTTCATTTGATATTTTCATGCATTTAATGATTTATTTTGAGCTAAATGACCCTGAATTTGAAAAGCCGTACAAATAAACTCTGAAAAGGTTGTAATTTGGCATGACATCATAATTTCACCACATAGCAACTTCTAAAGAGTTGAGAGGGTTACGAGAAAAACCGGATGCACTTCGTGTACAAATTGGACAATCTCTTTCGAAGTATGAGGGTTTCGAACGAAAACTCGTCTATTACAAAGGGATTTCATTTTTAATAACTTATTATAACTCCATAGTTTTTGTGTGTTCAATATGCATCATTCAAAGGCACATCATCAATTTTTAACCCTTTCTGACTTCACTGGATATTTTTCATGCATTTAATGATTTATTTGAGCTAAATGACCCATTATTTGAAAAGCAGTACAAATGAACTCTGAAATGGTTGTAACTTGGCATGACATCATAAATTCTCCCACATAGCAACTTCTAAAGAGTTGAGAGGGTTACGGCAAGAACTGGATACACTTCGTGTACAAATTGCACAATCTCTTTTGAACTATCAGGGTTTCGCACGAAAACTCATCTATTACAAAGGGATTTCATTTTTAATAACTTATTTTAACTCGATAGTTTTTGTGTGTTCAATATGCATCATTCAAAGGCACATCATCAATTTTTAACCCTTTCTGACTTCACTTGATATTTTTCATGCATTTAATGATTTATTTGAGCTAAATGCCCTGCATTCGAAAACCAGTACAAATGAAATATGAAAAGGTTGTAACTTGGCATGACATCATAATTTCACCCACATAGCAACTTCTAATGAGTTGAGAGGGTTACGGCAAAAACTGGATGCACTTCGTGTACAAGTAGGGCAATCTCTTTCGAAGTATGATGGTTTCAGACGAAAACTCATCTATTACAAAGGGATTTCATTTTTAATAACTTATTATAACTCCATACTTTTTGTGTGTTTAATATGCACCATTCAAAGGCACGTCATCAATTTTCAACCCTTTCTGACTTCATTTGATATTTTCATGCATTTAATGATTTATTTTGAGCTAAATGACCCTGAATTTGAAAAGCCGTAGAAATAAACTCTGAAAAGGTTGTAATTTGGCATGACATCATAATTTCACCACATAGCAACTTCTAAAGAGTTGAGAGGGTTACGACAAAAACTGGATGCACTTCGTGTACAAATTGGACAATCTCTTTCGAAGTATGAGGGTTTCGAACGAAAACTCGTCTATTACAAAGGGATTTCATTTTTAAGAACTTATTATAACTCCATAGTTTTTGTGTGTTCAATATGCATCATTCAAAGGCACATCATCAATTTTTAACCCTTTCTGACTTCACTGGATATTTTTCATGCATTTAATGATTTATTTGAGCTAAATGACCCTGAAATTGAAAACCAGTACAAATGAACTCTGAAAAGGTTGTAACTTGGCATGACATCATATTTTCACCCACATAGCAACTTCTAAAGAGCTGAGAGGGTTACGGCAAAAACTGGATGCACTTCGTGTACAAATTGGACAAACTCTTTCGAAGTATGAGGGTTTCAGACGAAAACTCATCTATTAAAATGGGATTTCATTTTTAATAACTTATTTTGACTCCATACTTTTTGTGTGTTAAATATGCACCATTCAAAGGCACATCATCAATTTTCAACCCTTTCTGACTTCATTTGATATTTTCATGCATTTAATGATTTATTTTGAGCTAAATGACCCTGAATTTGAAAAGCCGTACAAATAAACTCTGAAAAGGTTGTAATTTGCCATGACATCATAATTTCACCACATAGCAACTTCCAAAGAGTTGAGAGGGTTACGACAAAAACTGGTTGCACTTCGTGTACAAATTGGACAATCTCTTTCGAAGTATGAGGGTTTCGAACGAAAACTCATCTATTACAAAGGGATTTCATTTTTAATAACTTATTATAACTCCATAGTTTTTGTGTGTTCAATATGCATCATTCAAAGGCACATCATCAATTTTTAACCCTTTCTGACTTCACTTGATATTTTTCATGCATTTAATGATTTATTTGAGCTAAATGACCCTGAAATCAAAAACCAGTACAAATGAACTCTGAAAAGGGTGTAACTTGGCATGACATCATATTTTCACCCACATAGCAACTTCTAAAGAGTTGAGAGGGTTACAGCAAAAACTGGATGCACTTCGTGTACAAATTGGGCAATCTCTTTCGAAGTATGATGGTTTCGGACGAAAACTCATCTATTACAAAGGGATTTCATTTGTAATAACTTATTATAACTCCATACTTTGTGTGTGTTCAATATGCACCATTCAAAGGCACATCATCAATTTTTCAACCCTTTCTGACTTCATTTGATATTTTCATGCGTTTAATGATTTATTTTGACCTAAATGACCCTGAATTTGAAAAGCAGTACAAATGAACTCTGAAAAGGTTGTAACTTGGCATGACATCATAATTTCACCACATACCAACTTGTAAAGAGTTGAGAGGGTTACGGCAAAATCTGGATGCACTTCGTGTACAAATTGGACAATCTCTTTCGAATTATGAGGGTTTCAGACGAAAATTCATCTATTACAAAGGGATTTCATTTTTAAACTTAGTTTGACTCCATACTTTTTGTGTGTTAAATATCCACCATTCAAAGGCACATCATGAATTTTCAACCCTTTCTGACTTCATTTGATATTTTTCATGCATTTAATGATTTATTTTGAGCTAAATGACCCTGAAATTGAAAACCAGTACAAATGAACTCTGAAAAGGTGGTAACTTGGCATGACATCATATTTTCATCCACATAGCAACTTCTAAAGAGTTGAGAGGGTTACGGCAAAAACTGGATGCACTTTGTGTACAAATTGGACAATCTCTTACGAAGTATGAGGGTTTCAGACGAAAACTCATCTATTACAAAGGCATTTCATATTTAATAACTTATTTTGACTCCACAATTTTTGTGTGTTAAATATGCACCATTCAAAGGCACATCATCAATTTTCAACCCTTTCTGACTTCATTTGATATTTTTCGTGCATTTAATGATTTATTTTGAGCTAAATGACCCTGAATTTGAAAAGTAGTACAAATGAACTCTGAAAAGGTTGAAACTTGGCATGACATCATAATTTCTCCCACTTAGCAACTTCTAAAGAGTTGAGAGGGTTATGAGAAAAACTAGATGCACTTCGTGTACAAGTTGGGCAATCTCTTTCGAAGTATGATGGTTTCAGACGAAAACTCATCTATTACAAAGGGATTTCATTTGTAATAACTTATTATAACTCCATACTTTTTGTGTGTTCAATATGCACCATTCAAAGGCACATCATCAATTTTCAACCCTTTCTGACTTCATTTGATATTTTCATGCATTTAATGATTTATTTTGAGCTAAATGACCCTGAATTTGAAAAGCCGTACAAATAAACTCTGCAAAGGTTGTAATTTGGCATGACATCATAATTTCACCACATAGCAACTTCTAAAGAGTTGAGAGGGTTACGACAAAAACTGGATGCACTTCGTGTACAAATTGGACAATCTCTTTCGAAGTATGAGGGTTTCGAACGAAAACTCATCTATTACAAAGGGATTTCATTTTTAATAACTTATTATAACTCCATAGTTTTTGTGTGTTCAATATGCATCATTCAAAGGCACATCATCAATTTTTAACCCTTCCTGACTTCACTGGATATTTTTCATGCATTTAATGATTTATTTGAGCTAAATGACCCTGAAATTGAAAACCAGTACAAATGAACTCTGAAAAGGTTGTAACTTTGCATGACATCATATTTTCACCCACATAGCAACTTCTGAAGAGTTGAGAGGGTTACGGCAAAAACTGGATGCACTTCGTGTACAAATTGGGCAATCTCTTTCGAAGTATGATGGTTTCGGACAAAAACTCATCTATTACAATGGGATTTCATTTTTAATAACTTATTTTGACTCCATACTTTTTGTGTGTTAAATATGCACCATTCAAAGGCACATCATCAATTTTCAACCCTTTCTGACTTCATTTGATATTTTCATGCATTTAATGATTTATTTTGAGCTAAATGACCCTGAATTTGAAAAGCCATACAAATAAACTCTGAAAAGGTTGTAATTTGGCATGACATCATAATTTCACCACATAGCAACTTCTAAAGAGTTGAGAGGGTTACGACAAAAACTGGATGCACTTCGTGTACAAATTGGACAATCTCTTTCGAAGTATGAGGGTTTCGAACGAAAACTCATCTATTACAAAGGGATTTCATTTTTAATAACTTATTATAACTCCATAGTTTTTGTGTGTTCAATATGCATCATTCAAAGGCACATCATCAATTTTTAACCCTTTCTGACTTCACTTGATATTTTTCATGCATTTAATGATTTATTTGAGCTAAATGACCCTGAAATTGAAAACCAGTACAAATGAACTCTGAAAAGGTTGTAACTTGGCATGACATCATATTATCACCCACATAGCAACTTCTAAAGAGTTGAGAGGGTTACGGCCGAAATTGGATGCGCTTCGTGTACAAATTGGGCAATCTCTTTCGAAGTATGATGGTTTCGGACGAAAACTCATCTATTACAAAGGGATTTCATTTGTAATAACTTATGATAACTCCATACTTTGTGTGTGTTCAATATGCACCATTCAAAGGCACATCATCAATTTTCAACCCTTTCTGACTTCATTTGATATTTTCATGCGTTTAATGATTTATTTTGACCTAAATGACCCTGAATTTGAAAAGCAGTACAAATGAACTCTGAAAAGGTTGTAACTTGGCATGACATCATAATTTCACCACATACCAACTTGTAAAGAGTTGAGAGGGTTACGGCAAAATCTGGATGCACTTCGTGTACAAATTGGACAATCTCTTTCGAATTATGAGGGTTTCAGACGAAAATTCATCTATTACAAAGGGATTTCATTTTTAAACTTAGTTTGACTCCATACTTTTTGTGTGTTAAATATCCACCATTCAAAGGCACATCATGAATTTTCAACCCTTTCTGACTTCATTTGATATTTTTCATGCATTTAATGATTTATTTTGAGCTAAATAACCCTGAAATTGAAAACCAGTACAAATGAACTCTGAAAAGGTGGTAACTTGGCATGACATCATATTTTCACCCACATAGCAACTTCTAAAGAGTTGAGAGGGTTACGGCAAAAACTGGATGCACTTTGTGTACAAATTGGACAATCTCTTACGAAGTATGAGGGTTTCAGACGAAAACTCATCTATTACAAAGGCATTTCATATTTAGTAACTTATTTTGACTCCATAATTTTTGTGTGTTAAATATGCACCATTCAAAGGCACATCATCAATTTTCAACCCTTTCTGACTTCATTTGATATTTTTCGTGCATTTAATGATTTATTTTGACCTAAATGACCCTGAATTTGAAAAGCAGTACAAATGAACTCTGAAAAGGTTGTAACTTGGCATGACATCATAATTTCACCACATACCAACTTGTAAAGAGTTGAGAGGGTTACGGCAAAATCTGGATGCACTTCGTGTACAAATTGGACAATCTCTTTCGAATTATGAGGGTTTCAGACGAAAATTCATCTATTACAAAGGGATTTCATTTTTAAACTTAGTTTGACTCCATACTTTTTGTGTGTTAAATATCCACCATTCAAAGGCACATCATGAATTTTCAACCCTTTCTGACTTCATTTGATATTTTTCATGCATTTAATGATTTATTTTGAGCTAAATAACCCTGAAATTGAAAACCAGTACAAATGAACTCTGAAAAGGTGGTAACTTGGCATGACATCATATTTTCACCCACATAGCAACTTCTAAAGAGTTGAGAGGGTTACGGCAAAAACTGGATGCACTTTGTGTACAAATTGGACAATCTCTTACGAAGTATGAGGGTTTCAGACGAAAACTCATCTATTACAAAGGCATTTCATATTTAATAACTTATTTTGACTCCATAATTTTTGTGTGTTAAATATGCACCATTCAAAGGCACATCATCAATTTTCAACCCTTTCTGACTTCATTTGATATTTTTCGTGCATTTAATGATTTATTTTGAGCTAAATGACCCTGAATTTGAAAAGTAGTACAAATGAACTCTGAAAAGGTTGAAACTTGGCATGACATCATAATTTCTCCCACTTAGCAACTTCTAAAGAGTTGAGAGGGTTATGAGAAAAACTAGATGCACTTCGTGTACAAGTTGGGCAATCTCTTTCGAAGTATGATGGTTTCAGACGAAAACTCATCTATTACAAAGGGATTTCATTTGTAATAACTTATTATAACTCCATACTTTTTGTGTGTTCAATATGCACCATTCAAAGGCACATCATCAATTTTCAACCCTGTTTGACTTCATTTGATATTTTCATGCATTTAATGATTTATTTTGAGCTAAATGACCCTGAATTTGAAAAGCCGTACAAATAAACTCTGCAAAGGTTGTAATTTGGCATGACATCATAATTTCACCACATAGCAACTTCTAAAGAGTTGAGAGGGTTACGACAAAAACTGGATGCACTTCGTGTACAAATTGGACAATCTCTTTCGAAGTATGAGGGTTTCGAACGAAAACTCATCTATTACAAAGGGATTTCATTTTTAATAACTTATTATAACTCCATAGTTTTTGTGTGTTCAATATGCATCATTCAAAGGCACATCATCAATTTTTAACCCTTCCTGACTTCACTGGATATTTTTCATGCATTTAATGATTTATTTGAGCTAAATGACCCTGAAATTGAAAACCAGTACAAATGAACTCTGAAAAGGTTGTAACTTTGCATGACATCATATTTTCACCCACATAGCAACTTCTGAAGAGTTGAGAGGGTTACGGCAAAAACTGGATGCACTTCGTGTACAAATTGGGCAATCTCTTTCGAAGTATGATGGTTTCGGACAAAAACTCATCTATTACAATGGGATTTCATTTTTAATAACTTATTTTGACTCCATACTTTTTGTGTGTTAAATATGCACCATTCAAAGGCACATCATCAATTTTCAACCCTTTCTGACTTCATTTGATATTTTCATGCATTTAATGATTTATTTTGAGCTAAATGACCCTGAATTTGAAAAGCCGTACAAATAAACTCTGAAAAGGTTGTAATTTGGCATGACATCATAATTTCACCACATAGCAACTTCTAAAGAGTTGAGAGGGTTACGACAAAAACTGGATGCACTTCGTGTACAAATTGGACAATCTCTTTCGAAGTATGAGGGTTTCGAACGAAAACTCATCTATTACAAAGGGATTTCATTTTTAATAACTTATTATAACTCCATAGTTTTTGTGTGTTCAATATGCATCATTCAAAGGCACATCATCAATTTTTAACCCTTTCTGACTTCACTTGATATTTTTCATGCATTTAATGATTTATTTGAGCTAAATGACCCTGAAATTGAAAACCAGTACAAATGAACTCTGAAAAGGTTGTAACTTGGCATGACATCATATTATCACCCACATAGCAACTTCTAAAGAGTTGAGAGGGTTACGGCCGAAATTGGATGCGCTTCGTGTACAAATTGGGCAATCTCTTTCGAAGTATGATGGTTTCGGACGAAAACTCATCTATTACAAAGGGATTTCATTTGTAATAACTTATTATAACTCCATACTTTGTGTGTGTTCAATATGCACCATTCAAAGGCACATCATCAATTTTCAACCCTTTCTGACTTCATTTGATATTTTCATGCGTTTAATGATTTATTTTGACCTAAATGACCCTGAATTTGAAAAGCAGTACAAATGAACTCTGAAAAGGTTGTAACTTGGCATGACATCATAATTTCACCACATACCAACTTGTAAAGAGTTGAGAGGGTTACGGCAAAAACTGGATGCACTTCGTGTACAAATTGGACAATCTCTTTCGAAGTATAAGGGTTTTAGACGAAAACTCATCTATTACAAAGGGATTTCATTTTTAATAACTTATTTTGACTCCATACTTTTTGTGTGTTAAATATGCACCATTCAAAGGCACATCATAAATTTTCAACCCTTTCTGACTTCATTTCATATTTTTCATGCATTTAATGATTTATTTTGAGCTAAATGACCCTGAAATTGAAAACCAGTACAAATGAACTCTGAAAAAAGGTTCTAACTTGGCATGACATCATATTTTCACCCACATAGCAACTTCTAAAGAGTTGAGAGGGTTATGGCAAAAACTGGATGCACTTCGTGTTCATATTGGACAATCTCTTTCGAAGTATGATGGTTTCGTACGAAAACTCATCTATTACAAAGGGATTTCATTTGTAATAACTTATTATAACTCCATACTTTTTGTGTGTTCAATATGCACCATTCAAAGGCACATCATCAATTTTCAACCCTTTCTGACTTCATTTGATATTTTCATGCATTTAATGATTTATTTTGAGCTAAATGACCCTGAATTAGAAAAGCAGTACAAATGAACTCTGAAAAGGTTGTAACTTGGCATGACATCATAATTTCACCACATACCAACTTGTAAAGAGTTGAGAGGGTTACGGCAAAAATTGGATGCACTTCGTGTACAAATTGGACAATCTCTTTCGAAGTATGAGGGTTTCAGACGAAAACTCATCTATTACAAAGGGATTTCATTTTTAATAACTTATTATAATTCCATAGTTTTTGTGTGTTCAATATGCATCGTTGAAAGACACATCATCAATTTTTAACCCTTTCTGACTTCACTTGATATTTTTCATGCATTAAATGATTTATTTGAGCTAAATGACCCTGAAATTGAAAACCAGTACAAATGAACTCTGAAAAGGTTGTAACTTGGCATGACATCATATTTTCACCCACATAGCAACTTCGAAAGAGTTGAGAGGGTTACGGCAAAAACTGGATGCACTTCGTGTACAAATTGGACAATCTCTTTCAAAGTATGAGGGTTTCAAACGAAAACTCATCTATTACAATGGGATTTCATTTTTAATAACTTATTTTGACTCCATAATTTTTGTGTGTTAAATATGCACCATTCAAAGGCACATCATCAATTTTCAACCCTTTCTGACTTCATTTGATATTTTCATGCATTTAATGATTTATTTTGAGCTAAATGACCCTGAATTTGAAAAGCCGTACAAACAAACTCTGAAAAGGTTGTAATTTGGCATGACATCATAATTTCACCACATAGAAACTTCTAAAGAGTTGAGAGGGTTACGACAAAAACTGGATGCACTTCGTGTACAAATTGGACAATCTCTTTCGAAGTATGAGGGTTTCGAACGAAAACTCATCTATTACAAAGGGATTTCATTTTTAATAACTTATTATAACTCCCTAGTTTTTGTGTGTTCAATATGCATCATTCAAAGGCACATCATCAATTTTTAACCCTTTCTGACTTCACTTGATATTTTTCATGCATTTAATGATTTATTTGAGCTAAATGACCCTGAAATTGAAAACCAGTACAAATGAACTCTGAAAAGGTTGTAACTTGGCATGACATCAGATTTTCACCCACATAGCAACTTCTAAAGAGTTGAGAGGGTTACGGCAAAAACTGGATGCACTTCGTGTACAAATTGGGCAATCTCTTTCGAAGTATGATGGTTTCGGACGAAAACTCATCTATTACAAAGGGATTTCATTTGTAATTACTTATTATAACTCCATACTTTGTGTGTGTTCAATATGCACCATTCAAAGGCACATCATCAATTTTCAACCCTTTCTGACTTCATTTGATATTTTCATGCATTTAATGATTTATTTTGAGCTAAATGACCCTGAATTTGAAAAGCAGTACAAATGAACTCTGAAAAGGTTGTAGCTTGGCATGACATCATAATTTCACCACATACCAACTTGTAAAGAGTTGAGAGGGTGACGGCAAAAACTGGATGCACTTCGTGTACAAATTGGACAATCTCTTTCGAAGTATGAGGGTTCTAGACAAAAACTCATCTATTACAAAGGGATTTCATTTTTAATAACTTATTTTGACTCCATACTTTTTGTGTGTTAAATATGCACCATTCAAAGGCACATAATGATTTTTCAACCCTTTCTGACTTCATTTGATATATTTCATGCATTTAATGATTTATTTTGAGCTAAATGACCCTGAATTTGAAAAGTAGTACAAATGAACTCTGAAAAAAGGTTCTAACTTGGCATGACATCATAATTTCGCGTACATAGCAACTTCTAAAGAGTTGAGAGGGTTACGGCAAAAACTGGATGCACTTCGTGTTCATATTGGACATTCTCTTTTGAAGTATGAGGGTTTCGGTTGAAAACTCATCTATTACAAAGGGATTTAATTTGTAATAACTTATTATAACTCCATACTTTGTGTGTGTTCAATATGCACCATTCAAAGGCACATCATCAATTTTCAACCCTTTGTGACTTCATTTGATATTTTCATGCATTTAATGATTTATTTTGAGCTAAATGACCCTGAATTTGAAAAGCAGTACAAATGAACTCTGAAAATGTTGCAACTTGGCATGACATCATAATTTCACCACATACCAACTTGAAAAGAGTTGAGAGGGTTACGGCAAAAACTGGATGCACTTCGTGTACAAATTGGACAATCTCTTTCGAAGTATGAGGGTTTCAGACGAAAACTCATCTATTACAAAGGGATTTCATTTTTAATAACTTATTTTGACTCCATACTTTTTGTGTGTTAAATATGCACCATTCAAAGGCACATCATCATTTTTCAACCCTTTCTGACTTCATTTGATATTTTTCATGCATTTAATGATTTATTTTGAGCTAAATGACCCTGAAATTGAAAACCAGTACAAATGAACTCTGAAAAGGTTGTAACTTGGCATGACATCAGATTTTCACCCATATAGCAACTTCTAAAGAGTTGAGAGGGTTACAGCAAAAACTGGATGCACTTCGTGTACAAATTGGGCAATCTCTTTCGAAGTATGATGGTTTTGGACGAAAACTCATCTATTACAAAGGGATTTCATTTGTAATAAATTATTATAACTCCATACTTTTTGTGTGTTCAATATGCACCATTCAATGGCACATCATCAATTTTCAACCCTTTGTGACTTCATTTGATATTTTCATGCATTTAATGATTTATTTTGAGCTAAATGACCCTGAATTTGAAAAGCAGTACAAATGAACTCTAAAAAGGTTGTAACTTGGCATGACATCATAATTTCACCACATACCAACTTGTAAAGAGTTGAGAGGGTTACGACAAAAACTGGATGCACTTCGTGTACAAATTGGACAATCTCTTTCGAAGTATGAGGGTTTCAGACGAAAACTCATCTATTACAAAGGGATTTCATTTTTAATAACTTATTTTGACTCCATACTTTTTGTGTGTTAAATATGCACCATTCAAAGGCACATCATCAATTTTCAACCCTTTCTGACTTCATTTGATATTTTCATGCATTTAATGATTTATTTTGAGCTAAATGACCCTGAATTTGAAAAGCAGTACAACTGAACTCTAAAAAGGTTGTAACTTGGCATGACATCATAATTTCACCACATACCAACTTGCAAAGAGTTGAGAGGGTTACGACAAAAACTGGATGCACTTCGTGTACAAATTGGACAATCTCTTTCGAAGTATGAGGGTTTCAGACGAAAACTCATCTATTACAAAGGGATTTCATTTTTAATAACTTATTTTGACTCCATACTTTTTGTGTGTTATATATGCACCATTCAAAGGCACATCATAAATTTTCAACCCTTTCTGACTTCATTTGATATTTTTCATGCATTTCATGATTTATTTTGAGCTAAATGACCCTGAATTTGAAAAGCAGTACAAATGAACTCTGAAAAGGTTGTAACTTGGCATGACATCATAATTTCTCCCACATAGCAACTTCTAAAGGGTTGAGAGGGTTACGGCAAGAACTGGATGCACTTCGTGTACAAATTGCACAATCTCTTTCGAACTATCAGGGTTTCGCACGAAAACTCATCTATTACAAAGGGATTTCATTTTTAATAACTTATTTTAAATCTATATTTTTTGGGTGTTAAATATGCACCATTCAAAGGCACATCATCAATTTTCAACCCTTTCTGACTTCATTTGATATTTTTCATGCATTTAATGATTTATTTTGAGCTAAATGACCTCGAATTTGAAAAGTAGTACAAATGAACTCTGAAAAAAGGTTCTAACTTGGCATGACATCATTATTTCGCGCACATAGAACCTTCTAAAGAGTTGAGAGGGTTACGGCAAAAACTGGATGCACTTCGTGTTCATATTGGACATTCTCTTTTGAAGTATGAGGGTTTCGGTTGAAAACTCATCTATTACAAAGAGATTTCATTTGTAATAACTTATTATAACTGCATACTTTGTGTGTGTTCAATATGCACCATTCAAAGGCACATCATCAATTTTCAACCCTTTCTGACTTCATTTGATAATTTCATGAATTTAATGATTTATTTTGACCTAAATGACTTTGAATTTGAAAAGCAGTACAAATGAACTCTGAAAATGTTGTAACTTGGCATGACATCATAATTTCACCACATACCAACTTGAAAAGAGTTGAGAGGGTTAAGGCAAAAACTGGATGCACTTCGTGTACAAATTGGACAATCTCTTTCGAAGTATGAGGGTTTCAGACGAAAACTCATGTATTACAAAGGGATTTCATATTTAATAACTTATTTTGACTCCATACTTTTTGTGTGTTAAACATGCACCATTCAAAGGCACATCATCAATTTTCAACCCTTTCTGACTTCATTTGATATTTTTCATGCATTTAATGATTTATTTAGAGCTAAATGACCCTGAATTTGAAAAGCAGTACAAATGAACTCTGAAAAGGTTGTAACTTGGCATGACATCATATTTTCACCCACATAGCAACTTCTAAAGAGTTGAGAGGGTTACGGCAAAAACTGGATGCACTTCGTGTACAAATTGCACAATCTCTTTCGAAGTATGAGGGTTTCAGACGAAAACTCATCTATTACCAAGGGATTTCATTTTTAATAACTTATTTTAACTCTGTACTTTTTGTGTGTTAAATATGCACCATTCAAAGGCACATCATCAATTTTCAACCCTTTCTGACTTCATTTGATATTTTCATGCATTTAATGATTTATTTTGAGCTAAATGACCCTGAATTTGAAAAGCAGTACAAATGAACTCTGAAAATGTTGTAACTTGGCATGACATCATAATTTCACCACATACCAACTTGAAAAGAGTTCAGAGGGTTACGGCAAAAACTGGATGCACTTCGTGTACAAATTGGACAATCTCTTTCGAAGTATGAGGGTTTCACACGAAAACTCATCTATTACAAAGGGATTTCATATTTAATAACTTATTTTGACTCCATACTTTTTGTGTGTTAAATATGCACCATTCAAAGGCACATCATCAATTTTCAACCCTTTCTGACTTCATTTGATATTTTTCTTGCATTTAATGATTTATTTTGAGCTAAATGACCCTGAATTTGAAAAGCAGTACAAATGAACTCTGAAAAGGTTGTAACTTGGCATGACATCATAATTTCTCCCACATAGCAACTTCTAAAGAGTTGAGAGGGTTACGGCAAAAACTGGATGCACTTCGTGTACAAATTGCACAATCTCTTTCGAACTATCAGGTTTCGCACGAAAACTCATCTATTACCAAGGGATTTCATTTTTAATAACTTATTTTAACTCTATACTTTTTGTGTGTTAAATATGCACAATTCAAAGGCACATCATCAATTTTCAACCCTTTCTGACATCATTTGATATTTTTCATACATTTAATGATTTATTTTGAGCTAAATGACCCTGAATTTGAAAAGTAGTTCAAATGAACTCTGAAAAAAGGTTCTAACTTGGCATGACATCATAATTTCGCGCACATAGCAACTTCTAAAGAGTTGAGAGGGTTACGGCAAAAACTGGATGCACTTCGTGTTCATATTGGACATTCTCTTTTGAAGTATGAGGGTTTCGGTTGAAAACTCATCTATTACAAAGGGATTTCAATTTTAATAACTTAATTTAACTCCATAATTTTTGTGTGTTCAGTAGGCACCATTCAAAGGCTCGTCATAAATTTTCAACCCTTTCTCGCTTCATTTGATATTTTTCATGAATTTAATGATTTATTTTGAGCTAAATGACTCTGAATTTGAAAAGCAGTACAAATGAACTATGAAAAGGTTGTAACTTGGCATGACATCATAATTTCTCCCACATAGAAACTTCTTAAGAGTTGAGAGGGTTACGACAAAAACTGGATGCACTTTGTGTACAAATTGGACAATCTCTTTCGAAGTATGAGGGTTTCGAACGTAAACTCATCTATTACAAAGGTATTTCATTATTAATAACTTATTATAACTTGATACTTTTTGTGTGTTCAATATGCATCATTCAAAGGCACATCATCAATTTTTAACCCTTTCTGACTTCACTTGATATTTTTCATGCATTTAATGATTAATTTGAGCTAAATGCCCTGTATTCGAAAACCAGTACAAATGAACTCTGAACTGGTTGTAACTTGGCATGAAATCATAATTTCACCCACATAGCAACTTCTAAAGAGTTGAGAGGGTTACGGTAAAAACTGGATGCACTTCGTGTACAAGTTGGGCAATCTCTTTCGAGGTATGATGGTTTCAGGCGAAAACTCATCTATTTTTTAAAGGATTTCATTTGTAATAACTTATTATACCTCCATACTTTTTGTGTGTTCAATATGCACCATTCAAAGGCACATCAACAATTTTCAACCCTTTCTGACTTCATTTGATATTTTCATGCATTTAATGATTTATTTTGAGCTAAATGACCCTGAATCTGAAAAGCAGTACAAATGAACTCTGAAAAGGTTGTAACTTGGCATGACATCATAATTTCACCACATACAAACTTGTAAAGAGTTGAGAGGGTTACGGCAAAAACTGGATGCACTTCGTGTACAAATTGGACAATCTCTTTCGAAGTATGAGGGTTTCAGACGAAAACTCATCTATTACAAAGGGATTTCATTTTTAATAACTTATTTTGACTCCATACTTTTTGTGTGTTAAATATGCACCATTCAAAGGATAATCATCAATTTTCAACCCTTTCTGACTTCATTTGATATTTTTCATGCATTTAATGATTTATTTTGAGCTAAATGACCCTGAAATTGAAAACCAGTACAAATGAACTCTGAAAAGGTTGTAACTTGGCATGACATCATATTTTCACCCACATAGCAACTTCTAAAGAGTTGAGAGGGTTACGGCAAAAACTGGATGCACTTCGTGTACAAATTGGGCAATCTCTTTCGTAGTATGATGGTTTCGGACGAAAACTCATCTATTACAAAGGTATTTCATTTGTAATAACTTATTATAACTCCATACTTTTTGTGTGTTCAATATGCACCATTCAAAGGCACATCATCAATTTTCAACCCTTTCTCACTTCATTTGATATTTTCATGCATTTAATGATTTATTTTGAGCTAAATGACCCTGAATTTGAAAAGCAGTACAAATGAACTCTGAAAAGGTTGTAACTCGGCATGACATCATAATTTCACCACATACCAACTTGTAAAGAGTTGAGAGGGTTACGGCAAAAACTGGATGCACTTCGTGTACAAATTGGACAATCTCTTTCGAAGTATGAGGGTTCAGACGAAAACTCATCTATTACAAGGGGATTTCATTTTTAATAACTTATTTTGACTCCATACTTTTTGTGTGTTAAATATGCACCATTCTTAGGCACATCATCAATTTTCAACCCTTTCTGACTTCATTTAATATTTTTCATGCATTTAATGATTTATTTTGAGCTAAATGACCCTGAAATTGAAAACCAGTACAAATGAACTCTGAAAAGGTTGTAACCTGGCATGACATCATAATTTCACCACATACCAACTTGTAAAGAGTTGAGAGGTTTATGGCAAAAACTGGATGCACTTCGTGTACAAATTGGACAATCTCTTTCGAAGTATGAGGGTTTCAGACAAAAACTCATCTATTACAAAGGAATTTCATTTTTAATAACTTATTTTGACTCCATACTTTTTGTGTGTTAAATATGCACCATTCAAAGGCACATCATCAATTTTCAACCCTTTCTGAGTTCATTTGATATTTTCATACTTTTAATGGTTTATTTTGAGCTAAATGACCCTAAATTTGAAAAGCAGTACAAATTTACTCTACAAAGGTTGTAACTTGGCATGACATCATAATTTCACCACATACCAACTTGTAAAGAGTTGAGAGGGTTACGGCAAAAACTGGATGCACTTCGTGTACAAATTGGACAATCTCTTTCGAAATTTGAGGGTTTCAGACGAAAACTCATCTATTACAAGGGGATTTCATTTTTAATAACTTATTTTGACTCCATACTTTTTGTGTGTTAAATATGCACCATTCAAAGGCACATCATCAATTTTCAACCCTTTCTGACTTCATTTGATATTTTTCATGCATTTAATGATTTATTTTGAGCTAAATGACCCTGAAATTGAAAACCAGTACAAATGAACTCTGAAAAGGTTGTAACCTGGCATGACATCATAATTTCACCACATACCAACTTGTAAAGAGTTGAGAGGGTTACGACAAAAACTAGATGCACTTCGTGTACAAATTGGACAATCTCTTTCGAAGTATGAGGGTTTCAGACGAAAACTCATCTATTACAAAGGGATTTCATTTTTAATAACTTATTTTGACTCCATACTTTTTGTGTGTTAAATATGCACCATTCAAAGGCACATCATCAATTTTCAACCCTTTGTGACTTCATTTGATATTTTTCATGCATTTAATGATTTATTTTCAGCTAAATGACCCTGAATTTGAAAAGCAGTAGAAATGAACTCTGAAAAGGTTGTAACTTGGCATGACATCATAATTTCTCCCACATAGCCACTTCTAAAGAGTTGAGAGGGTTACGGCAAGAACTGGATGCACTTCGTGTACAAATTGCACAATCTCTTTCGAACTATCAAGGTTTCGCACGAAAACTCATTTATTACAAAGGAATTTCATTTTTAATAACTTATTTTAACTCTATACTTTTTGTGTGTTAAATATGCACCATTCAAAGGCATATCATCAATTTTCAACCCTTTCTGACTTCATTTGATATTTTTCATGCATTTAATGATTTATTTTGAGCTAAATGACCTTGAATTTGAAAAGCAGTACAAATGAACTGTGAAAAAAGGTTCTAACTTGGCATGACATCATAATTTCGCGCACATAGCAACTTCTAAAGAGTTGAGAGGGTTACGGCAAAAACTGGATGCACTTCGTGTTCATATTGGACATTCTCTTTTGAAGTATGAGGGTTTCGGTTGAAAACTCATCTATTACAAAGGGATTTCAATTTTCATAACTTAATTTAACTCCATAATTTTTGTGTGTTCAGTAGGCACCATTCAAAGGCTCGTCATAATTTTCAACCCTTTCTGGCTTCATTTGATATTTTTCATGAATTTAATTATTTATTTTGAGCTAAATGACTCTAAATTTGAAAAGCAGTACAAATGAACTATGAAAAGGTTGTAACTTGGCATGACATCATAATTTCACCCACATAGAAACTTCTTAAGAGTTGAGAGGGTTACGGCAAAAACTGGATGCGCTTTGTGTACAAATTGGACAATCTCTTTCGAAGTATGAGGGTTTCGAACGAAAACTCATCTATTACAAAGGGATTTCATTTTTAATAACTTATTATAACTCGATACTTTTTGTGTGTTCAATATGCATCATTCAAAGGCACATCATCAATTTTTAACCCTATCTGACTTCACTTGATATTTTTCATGCATTTAATGATTTATTTGAGCTAAATGCCCTCCATTCGAAAACCAGTACAAATGAACTCTGAACAGGTTGTAACTTGGCAGTACATCATAATTTCACCCACATAGCAACTTCTAAAGAGTAGAGAGGGTTACGGCAAAAACTGGATGCACTTCGTGTACAAGTTGGGCAATCTCTTTCGAAGTATGATGGTTTCAGACGAAAACTCATCTATTACAAAGGGATTTCATTTGTAATAACTTATTATAACTCCATACTTTTTGTGTGTTCAATATGCACCATTCAAAGGCACATTCAATTTTCAACCCTTTCTGACTTCATTTGATATTTTCATGCATTTAATGATTTATTTTGAGCTAAATGACCCTGAATTTGAAAAGCAGTACAAATGAACTCTGAAAAGGTTGTAACGTGGCATGACATCATAATTTCACCACATACCAACTTGTAAAGAGTTGAGAGGGTTACGGCAAAAACTGGATGCACTTCGTGTACAAATTGGACAATCTCTTTCGAAGTATGAGGGTTTCACAAAAAGTCATCTATTACAAAGGGATTTCATTTTTAGTAACTTATTTTGACTCCATACTTTTTGTGTGTTAAATATGCACCATTCAAAGGCACATCATCAATTTTCAACCCTTTCCGACTTCATTTGATATTTTTCATGCATTTAATGATTTATTTTGAGCTAAATGACCCTGAAATTGAAAACCAGTACAAATGAACTCCGAAAAGGTTGTAACTTGACACGACATCATATTTTCACCCACATAGCAACTTCTAAAGAGTTGAGAGGGTTACGGCAAAAACTGGATGCACTTCGTGTACAAATTGGACAATCTCTTTCGAAGTATGAGGGTTTCAGACGAAAACTCATCTATTACAAAGGGATTTCATTTTTAATAACTTATTCTAACTCCATACTTTTTGTGTGTTAAATATGCACCATTCAAAGGCACATCATCAATTTTCACCCCTTTCTGACTTCATTTGATATTTTTCATGCATTTAATGATTTATTTTGAGCTAAATGACCCTGAATTTCAAAAGTAGTACAAATGAACTCTGAAAAAAGGTTCTAACCTGGCATGACATCATAATTTCACCACATAGCAACTTGTAAAGAGTTGAGAGGGTTACGACAAAAACTAGATGCACTTCGTGTACAAATTGGACAATCTCTTTCGAAGTATGAGGGTTTCAGACGAAAACTCATCTATTACAAAGGGATTTCATTTTTAATAACTTATTTTGACTCCATACTTTTTGTGTGTTAAATATGCACCATTCAAAGGCACATCATCAATTTTCAACCCTTTGTGACTTCATTTGATATTTTTCATGCATTTAATGATTTATTTTCAGCTAAATGACCCTGAATTTGAAAAGCAGTAGAAATGAACTCTGAAAAGGTTGTAACTTGGCATGACATCATAATTTCTCCCACATAGCAACTTCTAAAGAGTTGAGAGGGTTACGGCAAGAACTGGATGCACTTCGTGTACAAATTGCACAATCTCTTTCGAACTATCAAGGTTTCGCACGAAAACTCATTTATTACAAAGGAATTTCATTTTTAATAACTTATTTTAACTCTATACTTTTTGTGTGTTAAATATGCACCATTCAAAGGCATATCATCAATTTTCAACCCTTTCTGACTTCATTTGATATTTTTCATGCATTTAATGATTTATTTTGAGCTAAATGACCTTGAATTTGAAAAGTAGAACAAATGAACTGTGAAAAAAGGTTCTAACTTGGCATGACATCATAATTTCGCGCACATAGCAACTTCTAAAGAGTTGAGAGGGTTACGGCAAAAACTGGATGCACTTCGTGTTCATATTGGACATTCTCTTTTGAAGTATGAAGGTTTCGGTTGAAAACTCATCTATTACAAAGGGATTTCAATTTTCATAACTTAATTTAACTCCATAATTTTTGTGTGTTCAGTAGGCACCATTCAAAGGCTCGTCATAATTTTCAACCCTTTTTGGCTTCATTTGATATTTTTCATGAATTTAATTATTTATTTTGAGCTAAATGACTCTAAATTTGAAAAGCAGTACAAATGAACTATGAAAAGGTTGTAACTTGGCATGACATCATAATTTCACCCACATAGAAACTTCTTAAGAGTTGAGAGGGTTACGGCAAAAACTGGATGCGCTTTGTGTACAAATTGGACAATCTCTTTCGAAGTATGAGGGTTTCGAACGAAAACTCATCTATTACAAAGGGATTTCATTTTTAATAACTTATTATAACTCGATACTTTTTGTGTGTTCAATATGCATCATTCAAAGGCACATCATCAATTTTTAACCCTATCTGACTTCACTTGATATTTTTCATGCATTTAATGATTTATTTGAGCTAAATGCCCTCCATTCGAAAACCAGTACAAATGAACTCTGAACAGGTTGTAACTTGGCAGTACATCATAATTTCACCCACATAGCAACTTCTAAAGAGTAGAGAGGGTTACGGCAAAAACTGGATGCACTTCGTGTACAAGTTGGGCAATCTCTTTCGAAGTATGATGGTTTCAGACGAAAACTCATCTATTACAAAGGGATTTCATTTGTAATAACTTATTATAACTCCATACTTTTTGTGTGTTCAATATGCACCATTCAAAGGCACATTCAATTTTCAACCCTTTCTGACTTCATTTGATATTTTCATGCATTTAATGATTTATTTTGAGCTAAATGACCCTGAATTTGAAAAGCAGTACAAATGAACTCTGAAAAGGTTGTAACTTGGCATGACATCATAATTTCACCACATACCAACTTGTAAAGAGTTGAGAGGGTTACGGCAAAAACTGGATGCACTTCGTGTACAAATTGGACAATCTCTTTCGAAGTATGAGGGTTTCAGACGAAAACTCATCTATTACAAAGGGATTTCATTTTTAGTAACTTATTTTGACTCCATACTTTTTGTGTGTTAAATATGCACCATTCAAAGGCACATCATCAATTTTCAACCCTTTCCGACTTCATTTGATATTTTTCATGCATTTAATGATTTATTTTGAGCTAAATGACCCTGAAATTGAAAACCAGTACAAATGAACTCCGAAAAGGTTGTAACTTGACACGACATCATATTTTCACCCACATAGCAACTTCTAAAGAGTTGAGAGGGTTACGGCAAAAACTGGATGCACTTCGTGTACAAATTGGACAATCTCTTTCGAAGTATGAGGGTTTCAGACGAAAACTCATCTATTACAAAGGGATTTCATTTTTAATAACTTATTTTGACTCCATACTTTTTGTGTGTTAAATATGCACCATTCAAAGGCACATCATCAATTTTGAACCCTTTCTGACTTCATTTGATATTTTTCATGCATTTAATGATTTATTTTGAGCTAAATGACCCTGAATTTCAAAAGTAGTACAAATGAACTCTGAAAAAAGGTTCTAACTTGGCATGACATCATAATTTCGCGCACATAGCAACTTCTAAAGAGTTGAGAGGGTTACGGCAAAAACTGGATGCACTTCGTGTTCATATTGGACATTCTCTTTTGGAGTATGAGGGTTTCAGACAAAAACTCATCTATTACAAAGGGATTTCATTTTTAATAACTTATTTTGACTCCATACTTTTTGTGTGTTAAATATGCACCATTCAAAGGCACATCATCAATTTTCAACCCTTTGTGACTTCATTTGATATTTTTCATGCATTTAATGATTTATTTTCAGCTAAATGACCCTAAATTTGAAAAGCAGTAGAAATGAACTCTGAAAAGGTTGTAACTTGGCATGACATCATAATTTCTCACACATAGCAACTCCTAAAGAGTTGAGAGGGTTACGGCAAGAACTGGATGCACTTCGTGTACAAATTGCACAATCTCTTTCGAACTATCAAGGTTTCGCACGAAAACTCATTTATTACAAAGGAATTTCATTTTTAATAACTTATTTTAACTCTATACTTTTTGTGTGTTAAATATGCACCATTCAAAGGCATATCATCAATTTTCAACCCTTTCTGACTTCATTTGATATTTTTCATGCATTTAATGATTTATTTTGAGCTTAATGACCTTGAATTTGAAAAGTAGTACAAATGAACTGTGAAAAAAGGTTCTAACTTGGCATGACATCATAATTTCGCGCACATAGCAACTTCTAAAGAGTTGAGAGGGTTACGGCAAAAACTGGATGCACTTCGTGTTCATATTGGACATTCTCTTTTGAAGTATGAGGGTTTCGGTTGAAAACTCATCTATTACGAAGGGATTTCAATTTTAATAACTTAATTTAACTCCATAATTTTTGTGTGTTTAGTAGGCACCATTCAAAGGCTCGTCATAAATTTTCAACCCTTTCTGGCTTCATTTGATATTTTTCATGAATTTAATGATTTATTTTGAGCTAAAAAACTCTGAAATTTGAAAAGCACGACAAATGAACTATGAAAAGTTTGTAACTTGGCATGACATCAAAATTTCACGCACATAGAAACTTCTTAAGAGTTGAGAGGGTTACGGCAAAAACTGGATGCACTTTGTGTACAAATTGGACAATCTCTTTCGAAATATGAGGGTTTCGAACGAAAACTCATCTATTACAAAGGGATTTCTTTTTTAATAACTTATTATAACTCGATACTTTGTGTGTGTTCAATATGCATCATTCAAAGGCACATCATCAATTTTTAACCCTTTCTGACTTCACTTGATATGTTTCATGCATTTAATGATTTATTTGAGCTAAATGCCCTGCATTCGAAAACCAGTACAAATGAACTCTGAACAGGTTGTAACTTGGCATGACATCATAATTTCACCCACATAGCAACTTCTAAAGAGTTGAGAGGGTTACGGCAAAAACTGGGTGCACTTCGTGTACAAGTTGGGCAATCTCTTTCGAAGTATGATGGTTTCAGACGAAAATTCATCTATTACAAAGGGATTTCATTTGTAATAACTTATTATAATTCCATACTTTTTGTGTGTTCAATATGCACCATTCAAAGGCACATCATCAATTTTCAACCCATTCTGACTTCATTTGATATTTTCATGCATTTAATGATTTATTTTGAGCTAAATGACCCTGAATTTGAAAAGCAGTACAAATGAACTCTGAAAAGGTTGTATCTTGGCATGACATCATAATTTCACCACATACCAACTTGTAAAGAGTTGAGAGGGTTACGGCAAAAACTGGATGCACTTCGTGTACAAATTGGACAATCTCTTTCGAAGTATGAGGGTTTCAGACGAAAACTCATCTATTACAAAGGGATTTCATTTTTAATAACTTATTTTGACTCCATACTTTTTGTGTGTTAAATATGAACCATTCAAAGGCACATCATCAATTTTCAACCCTTTCTGACTTAATTTGATATTTTTGATGCATTTAATGATTTATTTTGAGCTAAATGACCCTGAATTTGAAAACCAGTACAAATGAACTCTGAAAAGGTTGTAACTTGGCATGACATCATATTTTCACCCACATAGCAACTTATAAAGAGTTGAGAGGGTTACGGCAAAAACTGGATGCACTTCGTGTACAAATTGGGCAATCTCTTTCGAAGTATGATGGTTTCGGATGAAAACTCATCTATTACAAAGGGATTTCATTTGTAATAACTTATTATAACTCCATACTTTTTGTGTCTTCAATATGCACCATTCAAAGGCACATCATCAATTTTCAACCCTTTCTGACTTCATTTGATATTTTCATGCATTTAATGATTTATTTTGAGCTAAATGACCCTGAATTTGAAAAGCAGTACAAATGAACTCTGAAAAGTTTGTAACTTGGCATGACATCATAATTTCACCACATACCAACTTGTAAAGAGTTGAGAGGGTTACGGCAAAAACTGAATGCACTTCGTGTACAAATTGGACAATCTCTTTCGAAGTATGAGGGTTTGAGATGAAAACTCATCTATTACAAAGGGATTTCATTTTTAATAACTTATTTTGACTCCATACTTTTTGTGCGTTAAATATGCACCATTCAAAGGCACATCATCAATTTTCAACCCTTTCTGACTTCATTTGATATTTTTCATGCATTTAATGATTTATTTTGAGCTAAATGACCCTGAAATTGAAAACCAGTACAAATGAACTCTGAAAAGGTTGTAACTTGGCATGACATCAGAATTTCACCACATACCAACTTGTAAAGAGTTGAGAGGGTTACGGCAAAAACTGGATGCACTTCGTGTACAAATTGGACAATCTCTTTCGAAGTATGAGGGTTTCAGA
This sequence comes from Hordeum marinum, assembly GCA_022496015.1. NCBI lineage: Eukaryota > Viridiplantae > Streptophyta > Magnoliopsida > Poales > Poaceae > Hordeum > Hordeum marinum. The sequence goes on from CM039675.1 coordinate 65,732,843, forward strand.
CGAAAACTCATCTATTACAAAGGGATTTCATTTTTAATAACTTATTTTGACTCCATACTTTTTGTGTGTTAAATATGCACCATTCAAAGGCACATCATCATTTTTCAACCCTTTCTGACTTAATTTGATATTTTTGATGCATTTAATGATTTATTTTGAGCTAAATGACCCTGAAATTGAAAACCAGTACAAATGAACTCTGAAAAGGTTGTAACTTGGCATGACATCATATTTTCACCCACATAGCAACTTATAAAGAGTTGAGAGGGTTACGGCAAAAACTGGATGCACTTCGTGTACAAATTGGGCAATCTCTTTCGAAGTATGATGGTTTCGGATGAAAACTCATCTATTACAAAGGGATTTCATTTGTAATAACTTATTATAACTCCATACTTTTTGTGTCTTCAATATGCACCATTCAAAGGCACATCATCAATTTTCAACCCTTTCTGACTTCATTTGATATTTTCATGCATTTAATGATTTATTTTGAGCTAAATGACCCTGAATTTGAAAAGCAGTACAAATGAACTCTGAAAAGTTTGTAACTTGGCATGACATCATAATTTCACCACATACCAACTTGTAAAGAGTTGAGAGGGTTACGGCAAAAACTGAATGCACTTCGTGTACAAATTGGACAATCTCTTTCGAAGTATGAGGGTTTGAGATGAAAACTCATCTATTACAAAGGGATTTCATTTTTAATAACTTATTTTGACTCCATACTTTTTGTGCGTTAAATATGCACCATTCAAAGGCACATCATCAATTTTCAACCCTTTCTGACTTCATTTGATATTTTTCATGCATTTAATGATTTATTTTGAGCTAAATGACCCTGAAATTGAAAACCAGTACAAATGAACTCTGAAAAGGTTGTAACTTGGCATGACATCAGAATTTCACCACATACCAACTTGTAAAGAGTTGAGAGGGTTACGGCAAAAACTGGATGCACTTCGTGTACAAATTGGACAATCTCTTTCGAAGTATGAGGGTTTCAGACGAAAACACATCTATTACAAAGGGATTTCATTTTTAATAACTTATTTTGACTCCATACTTTTTGTGTGTTAAATATGCACCATTCAAAGGCACATCATCAATTTTCAACCCTTTCTGACTTAATTTGATATTTTTGATGCATTTAATGATTTATTTTGAGCTAAATGACCCTGAAATTGAAAACCAGTACAAATGAACTCTGAAAAGGTTGTAACTTGGCATGACATCATATTTTCACCCACATAGCAACTTCTAAAGAGTTGAGAGGGTTACGGCAAAAACTGGATGCACTTCGTGTACAAATTGGGCAATCTCTTTCGAAGTATGATGGTTTCGGACGAAAACTCATCTATTACAAAGGGATTTCATTTGTAATAACTTATTATAACTCCATACGTTTTGTGTCTTCAATATGCACCATTCAAAGGCACATCATCAATTTTCAACCCTTTCTGACTTCATTTGATATTTTCATGCATTTAATGATTTATTTTGAGCTAAATGACCCTGAATTTGAAAAGCAGTACAAATGAACTCTGAAAAGGTTGTAACTTGGCATGACATCATAATTTCACCACATACCAACTTGTAAAGAGTTGAGAGGGTTACGGCAAAAACTGAATGCACTTCGTGTACAAATTGGACAATCTCTTTCGAAGTATTAGGGTTTCAGACGAAAACTCATCTATTACAAAGGGATTTCATTTTTAATAACTTATTTTGACTCCATACTTTTTGTGTGTTAAATATGCACCATTCAAAGGCACATCATCAATTTTCAACCCTTTGTGACTTCATTTGATATTTTTCATGCATTTAATGATTTATTTTGAGCTAGATGACCCTGAATTTGAAAAGCAGTACAAATGAACTCTGAAAAGGTTGTAACTTGGCATGACATCATAATTTCTCCCACATAGCAACTTCTAAAGAGTTGAGAGGGTTACGGCAAGAACTGGATGCACTTCGTGAACAAATTGCACAATCTCATTCGAACTATCAGGGTTTCGCACGAAAACTCATCTATTACAAAGGGATTTCATTTTTAATAACTTATTTTAACTCTATACTTTTTGTGTGTTAAATATGCACCATTCAAAGGCAAATCATCAATTTTCAACCCTTTCTGACTTCATTTGATATTTTTCATGCATTTAATGATTTATTTTGAGCTGAATGACCCTGAATTTGAAAAGTAGTACAAATGAACTCTGAAAAAAGGTTCTAACTTGGCATGACATCATAATTTCGCGCACATAGCAACTTCTAAAGAGTTGAGAGGGTTACGGCAAAAACTGGATGCACTTCGTGTTCATATTGGACATTCTCTTTTGAAGTATGAGGGTTTCGGTTGAAAACTCATCTATTACAAAGGGATTTCAATTTTAATAACTTAATTTACTCCATAATTTTTTTGTGTTCAGTAGGCACCATTCAAAGGCTCGTCATAAATTTTCAACCCTTTCTGACTTCATTTGATATTTTTCATGAATTTAATGATTTATTTTGAGCTAAATGACTCTGAATTTGAAAAGCAGTACAAATGAACTCTGAAAAGGTTGTAACTTGCCATGACATCATAATTTCATCCACATAGAAACTTCTTAAGAGTTGAGAGGGTTATGGCAAAAACTGGATGCACTTTGGGTACAAATTGGACAATCTCTTTCGAAGTATGAGGGTTTCGAACGAAAACTCATCTATTACAAAGGGATTTCATTTTTAATAACTTATTATAACTCGATACTTTTTGTGTGTTCAATATGCATCATTCAAAGGCACATCATCAATTTTTAACCCTTTCTGACTTCACTTGATATTTTTGATGCATTTAATGATTTATTTTGAGCTAAATGACCCTGAAATTGAAAACCAGTACAAATGAACTCTGAAAAGGTTGTAACTTGGCATGACATCATATTTTCACCCACATAGCAACTTCTAAAGAGTTGAGAGGGTTACGGCAAAAACTGGATGCACTTCGTGTACAAATTGGGCAATCTCTTTCGAAGTATGATGGTTTCGGACGAAAACTCATCTATTACAAAGGGATTTCATTTGTAATAACTTATTATAACTCCATACTTTTTGTGTCTTCAATATGCACCATTCAAAGGCACATCATCAATTTTCAACCCTTTCTGACTTCATTTGATATTTTCATGCATTTAATGATTTATTTTGAGCTAAATGACCCTGAATTTGAAAAGCAGTACAAATGAACTCTGAAAAGGTTGTAACTTGGCATGACATCATAATTTCACCACATACCAACTTGTAAAGAGTTGAGAGGGTTACGGCAAAAACTGAATGCACTTCGTGTACAAATTGGACAATCTCTTTCGAAGTATTAGGGTTTCAAACGAAAACTCATCTATTACAAAGGGATTTCATTTTTAATAACTTATTTTGACTCCATACTTTTTGTGTGTTAAATATGCACCATTCAAAGGCACATCATCAATTTTCAACCCTTTCTGACTTCATTTGATATTTTTCATGCATTTAATGATTTATTTTGAGCTAAATGACCCTGAATTTGAAAAGCAGTACAAATGAACTCTGAAAAGGTTGTAACTTGGCATGACATCATAATTTCTCCCACATAGCAACTTCTAAAGTGTTGAGAGGGTTACGACAAGAACTGGATGCACTTCGTGTACAAATTGCACAATCTCTTTCGAACTATCAAGGTTTCGCACGAAAACTCATCTATTACAAAGGGATTTCATTTTTAATAACTTATTTTAACTCTATACTTTTTGTGTGTTAAATATGCACCATTCAAAGGCACATACTCAATTTTCAACCCTTTCTGACTTCATTTGATATTTTTCATGCATTTAATGATTTATTTTGAGCTGAATGACCCTGAATTTGAAAAGTAGTACAAATGAACTCTGAAAAAAGGTTCTAACTTGGCATGACATCATTATTTCGCGCACATAGAACCTTCTAAAGAGTTGAGAGGGTTACGGCAAAAACTGGATGCACTTCGTGTTCACATTGGACATTCTCTTTTCAAGTATGAGGGTTTCGGTTGAAAACTCATCTATTACAAAGGGATTTCAATTTTAATAACTTAATTTACTCCATAATTTTTGTGTGTTCTGTAGGCACCATTCAAAGGCTCGTCATAAATTTTCAACCCTTTCTGACTTCATTTGATATTTTTCATGAATTTAATGATTTATTTTGAGCTAAATGACTCTGAATTTGAAAAGCAGTACAAATGAACTCTGAAAAGGTTGTAACTTGCCATGACATCATAATTTCACGCACATAGAAACTTCTTAAGAGTTGAGAGGGTTATGGCAAAAACTGGATGCACTTTGGGTACAAATTGGACAATCTCTTTCGAAGTATGAGGGTTTCGAACGAAAACTCATCTATTACAAAGGGATTTCATTTTTAATAACTTATTATAACTCGATACTTTTTGTGTGTTCAATATGCATCATTCAAAGGCACATCATCAATTTTTAACCCTTTCTGACTTCACTTGATATTTTTCATGCATTTAATGATTTATTTGAGCTAAATGCCCTGCATTCGAAAACTAGTACAAATGAACTCTGAACAGGTTGTAACTTGGCATGACATCATAATTTCACCCACATAGCAACTTCTAAAGAGTTGAGAGGGTTACGACAAAGACTCGATGCACTTCGTGTACAAGTTGGGCAATCTCTTTCGAAGTATGATGGTTTCAAACGAAAACTCATCTATTACAAAGGGATTTAATTTCTAATAACTTATTATAACTCCATACTTTTTGTGTGTTCAATATGCACCATTGAAAGGCACATCATCAATTTTCAACCCTTTCTGACTTCATTTGATATTTTCATGCATTTAATGATTTATTTTGAGCTAAATGACCCTGAATTTGAAAAGCAGTAGAAATAAACTCTGAAAAGGTTGTAACATGGCATGACATCATAATTTCACCACATAGCAACTTCTAACGAGTTGAGAGGGTTACGGCAAAAACTGGATGCACTTTGGGTACAAATTGGACAATCTCTTTCGAAGTATGAGGGTTTCGAACGAAAACTCATCTATTACAAAGGGATTTCATTTTTAATAACTTATTATAACTCGATACTTTTTGTGTGTTCAATATGCATCATTCAAAGGCACATCATCAATTTTTAACCCTTTCTGACTTCACTTGATATTTTTCATGCATTTAATGATTTATTTGAGCTAAATGCCCTGCATTCGAAAACCAGTACAAATGAACTCTGAACAGGTTGTAACTTGTCATGACATCATAATTTCACCCACATAGCAACTTCTAAAGAGTTGATAGGGTTACGGCAAAAACTGGATGCACTTCGTGTACAAGTTGGGCAATCTCTTTCGAAGTATGATGGTTTCAAACGAAAACTCATCTATTACAAAGGGATTTCATTTGTAATAACTTATTATAACTCCATACTTTTTGTGTGTTCAATATGCACCATTCAAAGGCACATCATCAATTTTCAACCCTTTCTGACTTCGTTTGATATTTTTCATGCATTTAATGATTTATTTTGAGCTGAATGACCCTGAATTTGAAAAGTAGTACAAATGAACTCTGAAAAAAGGTTCTAACTTGGCATGACATCATAATTTCGCGCACATAGCAACTTCTAAAGAGTTGAGAGGGTTACGGCAAAAACTGGATGCACTTCGTGTTCATATTGGACATTCTCTTTTGAAGTATGAGGGTTTCGGTTGAAAACTCATCTATTACAAAGGGATTTCAATTTTAATAACTTAATTTAACTCCGAAATTTTTGTGTGTTCAGTAGGCACCATTCAAAGGCTCGTCATAAATTTTCAACCCTTTCTGACTTCATTTGATATTTTTCATGAATTTTATGATTTATTTTGAGCTAAATGACTCTGAATTTGAAAAGCAGTACAAATGAACTCTGAAAAGGTTGTAACTTGGCATGACATCATAATTTCACCCACATAGAAACTTCTTAAGAGCTGAGAGGGTTACGGCAAAAACTGGATGCACTTTGGGTACAAATTGGACAATCTCTTTCGAAGTATGAGGGTTTCGAACGAAAACTCATCTATTACAAAGGGATTTCATTTTCAATAACTTATTAAAACTTGATACTTTTTTTGTGTTCAATATGCATCATTCAAAGGCACATCATCAATTTTTAACCCTTTCTGACTTCACTTGATATTTTTCATGCATTTAATGATTTATTTGCGCTAAATGCCCTGCATTTGAAAACCAGTACAAATGAACTCTGAACAGGTTGTAACTTGGCATGACATCATAATTTCTCCCACATAGCAACTTCTAAAGAGTTGAGAGGGTTACGGCAAGAACTGGATGCACTTCGTGTACAAATTGCACAATCTCTTTCGAAGTATGATGGTTTCAAACGAAAACTCGTCTATTACAAAGGGATTTCATTTGTAATAACTTATTATAACTCCATACTTTTTGTGTGTTCAATATGCACCATTCAAAGGCACATCATCAATTTTCAACCCTTTCTGACTTCATTTGATATTTTTCATGCATTTAATGATTTATTTTGAGCTGAATGACCCTGAATTTGAAAAGTAGTACAAATGAACTCTGAAAAAAGGTTCTAACTTGGCATGACATCATAATTTCGCGCACATAGCAACTTCTAAAGAGTTGAGAGGGTTACGGCAAAAACTGGATGCACTTCGTGTTCATATTGGACATTCTCTTTTCAAGTATGAGGGTTTCGGTTGAAAACTCATCTATTACAAAGGGATTTCAATTTTAATAACTTAATTTACTCCATAATTTTTGTGTGTTCTGTAGGCACCATTCAAAGGCTCGTCATAAATTTTCAACCCTTTCTGACTCCATTTGATATTTTTCATGAATTTAATGATTTATTTTGAGCTAAATGACTCTGAATTTGAAAAGCAGTACAAATGAACTCTGAAAAGGTTGTAACTTGCCATGACATCATAATTTCACCCACATAGAAACTTCTTAAGAGTTGAGAGGGTTATGGCAAAAACTGGACGCACTTTGGGTACAAATTGGACAATCTCTTTCGAAGTATGAGGGTTTCGAACGAAAACTCATCTATTACAAAGGGATTTCATTTTTAATAACTTCTTATAACTCGATACTTTTTGTGTGTTCAATATGCATCATTCAAAGGCACATCATCAATTTTTAACCCTTTCTGACTTCACTTGTTATTTTTCATGCATTTAATGATTTATTTGAGCTAAATGCCCTGCATTCGAAAACCAGTACAAATGAACTCTGAACAGGTTGTAACTTGGCATGACATCATAATTTCACCCACATAGCAACTTCTAAAGAGTTGAGAGGGTTACGACAAAGACTCGATGCACTTCGTGTACAAGTTGGGCAATCTCTTTTGAAGTATGATGGTTTCAAACGAAAACTCATCTATTACAAAGGGATTTCATTTGTAATAACTTATTATAACTCCATACTTTTTGTGTGTTCAATATGCACCATTCAAAGGCACATCATCAATTTTCAACCCTTTCTGACTTCATTTGATATTTTCATGCATTTAATGATTTATTTTGAGCTAAATGACCCTGAATTTGAAAAGCAGTAGAAATAAACTCTGAAAAGGTTGTAACATGGCATGACATCATAATTTCACCACATAGCAACTTCTAACGAGTTGAGAGGGTTACGGCAAAAACTGGATGCACTTTGGGTACAAATTGGACAATCTCTTTCGAAGTATGAGGGTTTCGAACGAAAACTCATCTATTACAAAGGGATTTCATTTTTAATAACTTATTATAACTCGATACTTTTTGTGTGTTCAATATGCATCATTCAAAGGCACATCATCAATTTTTAACCCTTTCTGACTTCACTTGATATTTTTCATGCATTTAATGATTTATTTGAGCTAAATGCCCTGCATTCGAAAACCAGTACAAATGAACTCTGAACAGGTTGTAACTTGTCATGACATCATAATTTCACCCACATAGCAACTTCTAAAGAGTTGATAGGGTTACGGCAAAAACTGGATGCACTTCGTGTACAAGTTGGGCAATCTCTTTCGAAGTATGATGGTTTCAAACGAAAACTCATCTATTACAAAGGGATTTCATTTTTAATAACTTATTATAACTCCATACTTTTTGTGTGTTCAATATGCACCATTCAAAGGCACATCATCATTTTCAACCCTTTCTGACTTCGTTTGATATTTTTCATGCATTTAATGATTTATTTTGAGCTGAATGACCCTGAATTTGAAAAGTAGTACAAATGAACTTTGAAAAAAGGTTCTAACTTGGCATGACATCATAATTTCGCGCACATAGCAACTTCTAAAGAGTTGAGAGGGTTACGGCAAAAACTGGATGCACTTCGTGTTCATATTGGACATTCTCTTTTGAAGTATGAGGGTTTCGGTTGAAAACTCATCTATTACAAAGGGATTTCAATTTTAATACTTAATTTAACTCCGAAATTTTTGTGTGTTCAGTAGGCACCATTCAAAGTCTCGTCATAAATTTTCAACCCTTTCTGACTTCATTTGATATTTTTCATGAATTTTATGATTTATTTTGAGCTAAATGACTCTGAATTTGAAAAGCAGTACAAATGAACTCTGAAAAGTTTGTAACTTGGCATGACATCATAATTTCACCCACATAGAAACTTCTTAAGAGCTGAGAGGGTTACGGCAAAAACTGGATGCACTTTGGGTACAAATTGGACAATCTCTTTCGAAGTATGAGGTTTTCGAACGAAAACTCATCTATTACAAAGGGATTTCATTTTTAATAACTTATTAAAACTTGATACTTTTTGTGTGTTCAATATGCATCATTCAAAGGCACATCATCAATTTTTAACCCTTTCTAACTTCACTTGATATTTTTCATGCATTTAATGATTTATTTGAGCTAAATGCCCTGCATTTGAAAACCAGTACAAATGAACTCTGAACAGGTTGTAACTTGGCATGACATCATAATTTCACCCACATAGCAACTTCTAAAGAGTTGAGAGGGTTACGGCAAAAACTGGATGCACTTCGTGTACAAGTTGGGCAATCTCTTTCGAAGTATGATGGTTTCAAACGAAAACTCGTCTATTACAAAGGGATTTCATTTGTAATAACTTATTATAACTCCATACTTTTTGTGTGTTCAATATGCACCATTCAAAGGCACATCATCAATTTTCAACCCTTTCTGACTTCATTTGATATTTTTCATGCATTTAATGATTTATTTTGAGCTGAATGACCCTGAATTTGAAAAGTAGTACAAATGAACTCTGAAAAAAGGTTCTAACTTGGCATGACATCATAATTTCGCGCACATAGCAACTTCTAAAGAGTTGAGAGGGTTACGGCAAAAACTGGATGCACTTCGTGTTCATATTGGACATTCTCTTTTGAAGTATGAGGGTTTCGGTTGAAAACTCATCTATTACAAAGGGATTTCAATTTTAATAACTTAATTTAACTCCATAATTTTTCTGTGTTCAGTAGGAACCATTCAAAGGCTCGTCATAAATTTTCAACCCTTTCTGACTTCATTTGATATTTTTCATGAATTTTATGGTTTATTTTGAGCTAAATGACTCTGAATTTGAAAAGCAGTACAAATGAACTCTGAAAAGGTTGTAACTTGGCATGACATCATAATTTCACCCACATAGAAACTTCTTAAGAGTTGAGAGGGTTACGGCAAAAACTGGATGCACTTTGGGTACAAATTGGACAATCTCTTTCGAAGTATGCGGGTTTCGAACGAAAACTCATCTATTACAAAGGGATTTCATTTTTAATAACTTATTATAACTCGATACTTTTTGTGTGTTCAATATGCATCATTCAAAGGCACATCATCAATTTTTAACCCTTTCTGACTTCACTTGTTATTTTTCATGCATTTAATGATTTATTTGAGCTAAATGCCCTGCATTCGAAAACCAGTACAAATGAACTCTGAACAGGTTGTAACTTGGCATGACATCATAATTTCACCCACATAGCAACTTCTAAAGAGTTGAGAGGGTTACGACAAAGACTCGATGCACTTCGTGTACAAGTTGTGCAATCTCTTTCGAAGTATGATGGTTTCAAACGAAAACTCATCTATTACAAAGGGATTTCATTTGTAATAACTTATTATAACTCCATACTTTTTGTGTGTTCAATATGCACCATTCAAAGGCACATCATCAATTTTCAACCCTTTCTGACTTCATTTGATATTTTCATGCATTTAATGATTTATTTTGAGCTAAATGACCCTGAATTTGAAAAGCAGTAGAAATAAACTCTGAAAAGGTTGTAACATGGCATGACATCATAATTTCACCACATAGCAACTTCTAACGAGTTGAGAGGGTTACGGCAAAAATTGGATGCACTTTGGGTACAAATTGGACAATCTCTTTCGAAGTATGAGGGTTTCGAACGAAAACTCATCTATTACAAAGGGATTTCATTTTTAATAACTTATTATAACTCGATACTTTTTGTGTGTTCAATATGCATCATTCAAAGGCACATCATCAATTTTTAACCCTTTCTGACTTCACTTGATATTTTTCATGCATTTAATAATTTATTTGAGCTAAATGCCCTGCATTCGAAAACCAGTACAAATAAACTCTGAAAAGGTTGTAAATTGGAATGACATCATAATTTCACCCACATAGCAACTTCTAGAGAGTTGAGAGGGTTACGACAAAAATTGGATGCACTTCGTGTACAAATTGGACAATCTCTTTCGAAGTATGAGGGTTTCGAATGAAAACTCATCTAGTACAATGGGATTTCATTTTTAATAACTTATTTTAACTCAATACTTTTTGTGTGTTCAATATGCACCATTCAAAGGCACATAATCAATTTTTAACCCTTTCTGACTTCATTTGATATTTCTCATGCATTTAATGATTTATTCTGAGCTTAAGGACCATGAATTTGAAAAGCAGTACAAATGAACTCTAACAGGGTTGTAACTTGGCATGACATTATAATTTCGCCCACAGAGCAACTTCTTCAGTGTTGAGAGGGTTACGACAAAAAGTGGATGCACTTCGTGTACAAATTAGACAATCTCTTTCGAAATATGAGGGTTTCGAACGAAAACTCATCTATTACAAAGGGATTTCATTTTTAATTACTTATTTTATCTCAATAATTTTTGTGTGTTCAATATGCACCATTCAAACGCACATAATCAATTTTCCACCCTTTCTGACTTCATTTGATATTTTTCATGCATTTAATGATTTATTCTGAGCTAAATGACCCTGAATTTGAAAAGCAGTACAAATGAACCCTGAAAAGGTTTTCACTTGGCATGACATCATAATTTCACCACATAGCAACTTCTATAGAGTTGAGAGGGTTACGGCAAAAACTGGATGCACTTCGTGTACAAATTGGACAATCTCTTTCGAAGTATGAGGGTTTGGGACGAAAACTCATCTATTACAAAGGGATTTCATTCGTAATAACTTATTATAACTCAATACTTTTTGTGTGTTCAATATGCACCATTCAAGGGCACATCATCAGTTTTCAACCCTTTCTGACTTCATTTGATATTTTTCATGCATTTAATGATTTATTTTGAGCTAAATGACCCTGAATTTGAAAAGCAGTACAAATGAACTCTGAAAAGGTTGTAACTTGGCATGACATCATAATTTCACCCACATAGAAACTTCTAAAGAGTTGAGAGGGTTACGACAAAAATTGGATGCACTTCGTGTACAAATTGGACAATCTCTTTCGAAGTATGAGGGTTTCGGACGAAAACTCATCTATTACAAAGGGATTTCATTTTTAATAACTTATTTTAACTCCATATTTTGTGTGTGTTAAATATGCACCATTCAAAGGCACATCATGAATTTTCAACCCTTTCTGACTTCTTCTGATATTTTTCATGCATTTAATGAATTAGTTTGAGCTAAATGACCCTGAATTTGAAAAGCAGTACAAATGAAGTCTGAAAAGTTTGTAACTTGGCATGACATTATAATTTCGCCCACATAGCAACTTCTTAAGAGTTGAGAGGGTTACGGCAAAAACTGGATGCACTTCGTATACAAATTGGACAATCTCTTTCGAAGTATGAGGGTTTCAGACGAAAGCTCATCTATTACAAAGGGATTTCATTTTTAATAACTTATTTTAACTCCATATTTTGTGTGTGTTAAATATGCACCATTCAAAGGCACATCATGAATTTTCAACCAATTCAGACTTCTTCTGTTATTTTTCATGCATTTAATGACTTATTCTGAGCTAAATGACCCTGAATTTGAAAAGCAGTACAAATGAACCCTGAAAAGGTTGTAACTTGGCATGACATCATAATTTCACCACATAGCAACTTCTAAAGAGTTGAGAGGGTTACGGCAAAAACTGGATGCACTTCGTGTACAAATTGGACAATCTCTTTCGAAGTATGAGGGTTTGGGATGAAAACTCATCTATTACAAAGGGATTTCATTTTTAATAACTTATTTTAACTCCATATTTTGTGTGTGTTAGATATGCACCATTCAAAGGCACATCATCAATTTTCAACCCTTTCTGACTTCTTCTGTTATTTTTCATGCATTTAATGACTTATTTTGAGCTAAATGACCCTGAATTTGAAAAGCAATACAAATGAACTCTGAAAAGGTTGTAACTTGGCATGACATCATTTCACCCGCATAGAAACTTCTAAAGAGTTGAGAGGGTTACGACAAAAATTGGATGCACTTCGTGTGCAAATTGGACAATCTCTTTCGAAGTATGAGGGTTTCGGACGAAAACTCATCTATTACAAAGGGATTTCATTTTTAATAACTTATTTTAACTCCATATTTTGTGTATGTTAAATATGCACCATTCAAAGGCACATCATCAATTTTCAACCCTTTCTGACTTCTTCTGATATTTTTCATGCATTTAATGACTTAGTTTGAGCTAAATGACCCTGAATTTGAAAAGCAGTACAAATGAAGTCTAAAAAGGTTGTAACTTGGGATGACATTATAATTTCGCCCACATAGAAACTTATAAAGAGTTGAGAGGGTTACGTCAAAAACTGGATGCACTTCCTGTACAAGTTGGACAATCTCTTTCGAAGTATGATGGTTTCGGACAAAAACTCATCTATTACAAAGGGATTTCATTTTAAATAACTTATTATAACTCCATTCTTTTTGTGTATTCAATATGCACCATTCAAAGGCACACCATCAATTTTCAACCCTTTCTGACTTCATTTGATATTTTCATGCATTTAATGATTTACTTTGAGCTAAATGACCCTGAATTTGGAAAGCAGTACAAATGAACTCTGAAAAGGTTGTAACTTGGCATGACATCATAATTTCACCACATAGAAACTTCTAAAGAGTTGAGAGGGTTACGGCAGAAACTGGATGCACTTCGTGTACAAATTTGACAATCTCTTTCGAAGTATGAGGGTTTCGGACAAAAACGCATCTATTACAAAGGGATGTCATTTTAATAACTTATTTTAACTCCATACTTTTTGTGTGTTCAATATGCATCATTCAAAGGCACATCATCAATTTTTAACCCCTTCTGACTTCACTTGATATTTTTCATGCATTTAATGATTTATTTGAGCTAAATGACCCTGAATTTGAAAACTAGTACAAATGAACTCTGAAAAGGTTGTAACTTGGCATGACATCATAATTTCACCCACATAGAAACTTCTAAAGAGTTGAGAGGGTTACGAAAAAAATTGGATGCACTTCATGTACAAATTGGACAATCTCCTTCGAGGTATGAGGGTTTCGGACAAAAACTCATCTATTACAAAGGGATTTCATTTTTAATAACTTATTTTCACTCCATATTTTGTGTGTGTTAAATATGCACCATTCAAAGGCACATCATGAATTTTCAACCCTTTCTGACTTCTTCTGATATTTTTCATGCATTTAATGACTTATTTTGAGCTAAATGACCTTGAATTTGAAAAGCAGTAAAAATGAAGTCTGAAAAGGTTGTAACTTGGCATGACAATATAATTTCACCCACATAACAACTTCTTAAGAGTTGAGAGGGTTACGGCAAAAACTGGATGCACTTCGTGTACAAATTGGACAATCTCTTTCGAAGTATGAGGGTTTCGAACGAAAACTCATCTATTACAAAGGGATTTCATTTTTAATAACTTATTATAACTCGATACCTTTTGTGTGTTCAATATGCATCATTCAAAGGCACATCATCAATATTTAACCCTTTCTGACTTCACTTGATATTTTCATGCATTTAATGATTTATTCTGAGCTAAATGACCCTTAATTTGAAAAGATGTACAAATGAACTCTGAAAAGGTTGTAACTTGGCATGACATCATAATTTCACCACATAGCAACTTCTAAAGAGTTGAGAGGGTTACGGCAAAAACTGGATGCACTTCGTGTACAAATTGGACAATCTCTTTCGAAGTATGAGGGTTTCGGACAAAAACTCATCTATTACAAAGGGATGTCATTTTTAATAACTTATTTTAACACCATACTTTTTGTGTGTTCAATATGCATCATTCAAAGGTACATCATCAATTTTCAACCCTTTCTGACTTCTTCTGTTATTTTTCATGCATTTAATGACTTATTTTGAGCTAAATGACCCTGAATTTGAAAAGCAGTACAAATGAAATCTGAAAAGGTTGTAACTTGGAATGACATCATAATTTCACCCACATAGCAACTTCTAAAGAGTTGAGAGGGTTACGGCAAAAACTGGATTCACTTCGTGTACAAATTGGACAATCTCTTTCGAAGTATGATGGTTTCGGACAAAAACTCATCTATTACAAAGGGATTTCATTTTAAATAACTTATTATAACTCCATTCTTTTTGTGTGTTCAATATGCACCATTCAAAGGCACACCATCAATTTTCAACCCTTTCTGACTTCATTTGATATTTTCATGCATTTAATGATTTACTTTGAGCTAAATGACCCTGAATTTGGAAAGCAGTACAAATGAACTCTGAAAAGGTTGTAACTTGGCATGACATCATAATTTCACCACATAGCAACTTCTAAAGAGTTGAGAGGGTTACGGCAAAAACTGGATGCACTTCGTGTACAAATTGGACAATCTCTTTCGAAGTATGAGGGTTTCGGACAAAAACTCATCTATTACAAAGGGATGTCATTTTAATAAGTTATTTTAACTCCATACTTTTTGTGTGTTCAATATGCATCATTCAAAGGCACATCATCAATTTTTAACCCCTTCTGACTTCACTTGATATTTTTCATGCATTTAATGATTTATTTGAGCTAAATGACCCTGAATTTGAAAACTAGTACAAATGAACTCTGAAAAGGTTGTAACTTGGCATGACATCATAATTTCACCCACATAGCAACTTCTAAAGAGTTGAGAGGGTTACGGCAAAAATTGGATGCACTTCTTGTACAAATTGGACAATCTCTTTCGAAGTATGATGGTGTCGGACAAAAACTCATCTATTACAAAGGGATTTCATTTGTAATAACTTATTATAACTCCATACTTTTTGTGTGTTCAATATGCACCATTCAAGGGCACATCATCAATTTTCAACCCTTTCTGACTTCATTTGATATTTTTCATGCATTTAATGATTTATTTTGAGCTAAATGACCCTGAATTTGAAAAGCAGTACAAATGAACTCTAAAAAGGTTGTAACTTGGCATCACATCATAATTTCACCACATAGCAACTTGTAAAGAGTTGAGAGGGTTACGACAAAAACTGGATGCTCTTCATGTACAAATTGGACAATCTCTTTCGAAGTATGAGGGTTTCAGACGAAAACTCTTCTATTACAAAGGGATTTCATTTTTAATAACTTATTTTGACTACATACTTTTTGTGTGTTAACTATGCACCATTCAAAGGCACATCATGAATTTTCAAGCCTTTAAGACTTCATTTGATATTTTTCATGCATTTAATGATTTATTTTGAGCTAAATGACCCTGAATTTGAAAAGCAGTCCAAATGAAGTCTGAAAAAGGTTGTAACTTGGCATGACATCATAATTTTACCACATAGCTACTTCTAAAGAGTTGAGAGGGTTACGTCAAAAACTGGATGCACTTCGTGTACAAATTGGACAATCTCTTTCGAAGTATGAAGGTTTGGGACGAAAACTCATCTATTACAAAGGGATTTCATTTTTAATAACTTATTTTAACTCCATATTTTTTGTGTGTTAGATATGCACCATTCAAAGGCACATCAGCAATTTTCAACCCTTTCTGACTTCTTCTGTTATTTGTCATGCATTTAATTACTTATTTTGAGCTAAATGACCCTGAATTTGAAAAGCAGTACAAATGAAATCTGGAAAGGTTGTAACTTGGAATGACATCATAATTTCACCCACATAGCAACTTCTAAAGAGTTGAGAGGGTTACGGCAAAAACTGGATTCACTTCGTGTACAAATTGGACAATCTCTTTCGAAGTATGATGGTTTCGGACAAAAACTCATCTATTACAAAGGGATTTCATTTGTAATAACTTATTATAACTCCATACTTTTTGTGTGTTCAATATGCACCATTCAAAGGCTCATCATCAAGTTTCAACCCTTTCTGACTTCGTTTGATATTTTCATGCATTTAATGATTTACTTTGAGCTAAATGACCCTGAATTTGAAAAGTAGTACAAATGAACTATGAAAAGGTTGTAACTTGGCATGACATCATAATTTCACCACATAGCAACTTCTAAAGAGTTGAGAGGGTTACGTCAAAAACTTGATGCACTTCGTGTACAAATTGGACAATCTCTTTCGAAGTATGAGGGTTTGGGACGAAAACTCATCTATTAAAAAGAGATTTCATTTTTAATAACTTATTTTAACTCCATATTTTGTGTGTGTTAGATATGCACCATTCAAAGGCACATCATCAATTTTCAACCCTTTCTGACTTCTTCTGTTATTTTTCATGCATTTAATGATTTATTTTGAGCTAAATGACCCTGAATTTGAAAAGCAGTACAAATGAACTCTGAAAAGGTTGTAACTTGGCATGACATCATAATTTCACCCACATAGAAACTTCTAAAGAGTTGAGAGGGTTACAACAAAAATTGGATGCACTTCGTGTACAAATTGGACAATCTCTTTCGAAGTATGAGGGTTTCGCACGAAAACTCATCTATTACGAAGGGATTTCAGTTTTAATAACTTATTTTAACTCCATATTTTGTGTGTGTTAAATATGCATCATTCAAAGGCACGTCATGAATTTTCAACCCTTTCTGACTTCTTCTGATATTTTTCATGCATTTTATGACTTATTTTGAGCTAAATGACCCTGAATTTGAAAAGCAGTACAAATGAAGTCTGAAAAGGCTGTAACTTGGCATGACATTAGAATTTCACCGACATAGCAACTTCTTAAGAGTTGAGAGGGTTACGGCAAAAACTGGATGCACTTCGTGTACAAATTGGACAATCTCTTTCGAAGTATGAGGGTTTCGGATGAAAACTCATCTATTACAAAGGGATTTCATTTTTAATAACTTATTTTAACTCATATTTTGTGTAGGTTAAATATGCACCATTCAAAGGCACATCATGAATTTTCAACCCTTTCAGACTTTTTCTGTTATTTTTCATGCATTTAATGACTTATTCTGAGCTAAATGACCCTGAATTTGAAAAGCAGTACAAATGAACTCTAAAAAGGTTGTAACTTGGCATGACATCATAATTTCACCACATAGCAACTTCTAAAGAGTTGAGAGTGTTACGGCAAAAACTGGATGTACTTCGTGTACAAATTGGACAATCTTTTTCGAAGTATGAGGGTTTGGGACGAAAACTCATCTATTACAAAGGGATTTCATTTTTAATAACTTATTTTAACTCCATATTTTGTGTGTGCGAGATATGCACCATTGAAAGGCACATCATCAATTGTCAACCCTTTCTGACTTCTTCTGTTATTTTTCATGCATTTAATGACTTATTTTGAGCTAAATGACCCTGAATTTGAAAAGCAGTACAAATGAAATCTGGAAAGGTTGTAACTTGGAATGACATCATAATTTCACCCACATAGTATCTTCTAAAGAGTTGAGAGGGTTACGGCAAAAACCGGATTCACTTCGTGTACAAATTGGACAATCTCTTTCGAAGTATGATGGTTTCGCACAAAAACTCATCTATTACAATGGGATTTCATTTGTAATAAATTATTATAAATCCATACTTTTTGTGTGTTCAATATGCACCATTCAAAGGCACATCATCAACTTTTAAACCTTTCTGACTTCATTTGATATTTTATTGCATTTAATGATTTACTTTGAGCTAAATGACCCTGAATTTGGAAAGCACTACAAATGAACTCTGACAAGGTTGTAAGTTGGCATGACATCATAATTTCACCACATAGCAACTTCTAAAGAGTTAAGAGGGTTACGGCAAAAACTGGATGCACTTCGTGTACAAATTGGACAATCTCTTTCGAAGTATGAGGGTTTCGGACAAAAACTCATCTATTACAAAGGGATGTCATTTTAATAACTTATTTTAACTCCATACTTTTTGTGTGTTCAATATGCATCATTCAAAGGCACATCATCAATTTTTAACCCTTTCTAACTTCACTTGATATTTTTCATGCATTTAATGATTTATTTGAGCTAAATGACCCTGAATTTGAAAAGCAGTACAAATGAACTCTGAAAAGGTTGTAACTTGGCATGACATCATAATTTCACCCACATAGCAACTTCTAAAGAGTTGAGAGGGTTACGACATAAACTAGATGCACTTCGTGTACAAATTGGACAATCTCTTTCGAAGTATTAGAGTTACGCACGAAAACTCGTTTATTAAAAGCGGATTTCATTTTTAATAACTTATTTTAACTCAATACTTTTTGTGTCTTCAATATGCACCATTCAAAGGAAGATCATCAATTTTCAACCCTTTCTGACTTCATTTGATATTTTTCGTGCATTTAATGATTTATTTTGAGCTAAATGAGCTTAATTTGAAAAGCAGTACAAATGAAATCTGAAAAGGTTTAACTATGAATGACATCATAATTTCACCCACATAGCAACTTCTAAAGAGTTGAGAGGGTTACGACAAAAATTGGATGCACTTCGTGTACAAATTGGACAATCTCTTTCGAAGTATGAGCGTTTCGGACAAAAACTTATCTATTGCAAAGGGATTTCGATTTTAATAAATTATTTTAACTCCACACTTTTTTTGTGTTCAATATGCATCATTCAAAGGCACATCATCAATTTTTAACCCTTTCTGACTTCACTTGATATTTTTCATGCATTTAATGATTCATTTGAGCTAAATGACCCTTAATTTGAAAACCGGTACAATTGAACTCTGAAAAGGTTGTAACTTGGCATGACATCATAATTTCATCCACATAGAAACTTCTAAAGAGTTGAGAGGGTTACGACAAAAATTGGATGCACTTCGTGTACAAATTGGACAATCTCTTTCAAAGTATGATGGTTTCGGACGAAAACTCATCTATTACAAAGGGATTTCATTTGTAATAACTGATTATAACTCCATACTTTTTTTGTGTTGAATATGCACCATTCAAAGGCACATCATAAATTTTCAAGCCTTTCTGACTTCATTTGATATTTTCATGCATTTAATGATTTACTTTGAGCTAAATGACCCTGAATTTGAAAAGGAGTACAAATGAACTCTGAAAAGGTTGTAGCTTGGCATGACATCATAATTTCATCCACATAGAAACTTATAAAGAGTTGAGAGGGTTACGTCAAAAACTGGATGCACTTCCTGTACAAGTTGGACCATCTCTTTCGAAGTACGAGGGTTTCGAACGAAAGCTCATCTCTTACAAAGGGATTTAATTTTTAATTAGTTATTTTAACTCCATACTTTTTGTGTCTTCAATATGCACCATTTAAAGGCATATCATCAATTTTCAACCCTTTCTGACTTCATTTGATATTTTTCATGCATTTAATGATTTATTTTGAGCTAAATGACCCTTAATTTGAAAATCAGTACAAATGAACTCTGAAAATGTTGTAACTTTGCATGACATCATAATTCCACCCACATAGAAACTTCTAAAGAGTTGAGAGGGTTACGACAAAAATTGGATGCACTTCGTGTACAAATTGGACAATCTCTTTCGAAGTATGAGGGTTCCGGACGAAAACTCATCTATTACAAAGGGATTTCATTTTCAATAACTTATTTAACTCCATAATTTTTGTGTGTTCAATATTCACCATTCAAAGTAACATCATCAACTTTCAACCCTTTGTGACTTCATTTGATATTTTTCATGCATTTAATGATTTATTTTGAGCTAAATGACCCTGAATATGAAAAGCAGTACAAATAAACTCTGAAAATGTTGTAAGTTGGCATGCCATCATAATTTCACCCACATAGAAACTTCTAAGTAGTAGAGAGGGTTACGGCAAAAACTGGATGCACTTCGTGTACAAATTGGACAATCTCTTTCGAACTACGAGGGTTTGGGACGAAAACTCATCTATTACAAAGGGATTTCATTTTTAATAACTTATTGTAACTCCATACTTTTTGTGTGTTAAATATGCACCATTAAAAGGCACATCATCAGTTTTCAACCCTTTTTGACTTCATTTGATATTTTGCATGCATTTAATGACTTATTTTGAGCTAAATGACCCTGAATTCGAAAAGTATTACAAATGAATTCTGAAAAGGTTGTAACTTGGCATGACATCATAATTTCACGCACATAGCAATTTCTAAAGAGTTGAGAGGGTTACGAGAAAAACTAGATGCACTTCGTGTATAAATTGGACAATCTTTTTCGAAGTATGAGGGTTTCGGACGAAAACTCATCTATTACAAATAGATTTCATTTTTAATAACTTATTTTAACTCCATACTTTTTGTGTGTTAAATATGCACCGTTCAAAGGCACATCATCAATTTTCATCCCTTTCTGACTTCATTTGATATTTTCCATGCATTTAATGATTTATTTTGAGCTAAATGACCCTGAATTTGGAAAGTAGTACAAATGAACTCTGAAAAAGTTGTAACTTGGCATGACATCATAATTTCACCACATAGCAACTTCTAAAGAGTTGAGAGGGTTACGGCAAAAACTGGATGCACTTCGTGTACAAATTGGACAATCTTTTTCGAAGTATTAGAGTTACGAACGAAAACTCGTCTATTAAAAGCGGATTTCAGTTTTAATAACTTATTTTAACTCAATACTTTTTGTGTCTTCAATAGGCACCATTCAAAGGAACATCATCAATTTTCAACCCTTTCTGAGTTCATTTGATATTTTTCATGCATTTAATGATTTATTTTGAGCTAAATGAGCCTGAATTTGAAAAGCAGTACAAATGAACTCTGAAAATGTTGTAACTTCGCATGACATCCTAATTTCAGCCACATAGAAACTTCTGAATAGTTGAGAGGTTACGGAAAAAACTGGATGCACTTCGTGTACAAATTGGACAATCTCTTTCGAAGTATGAGGGTTTCGGACGAAAACTCATCTATTACAAAGGGATTTCATTTTTAATAACTTATTCTAACTCCGTATTTTGTGTGTGTTAAAAATGCACCATTCAAAGGCACATCATCAATTTTCAACCCTTTCTGACTTCTTCTGATATTTGTCATGCATTTAATGACTTATTTTGAGCTAAATGACCCTGAATTTGAAAAGTAGTACAAATGAAATCTGAAAAGGTTGTAACTTGGAATGACATCATAATTTCACCCACATAGCAAATTCTAAAGAGTTGAGAGGGTTACGATAAAAATTGGATGCACTTCGTGTACAAATTGGACAATCTCTTTCGAAGTATGAGCGTTTCGGACAAAAACTTATCTATTGCAAAGGGATTTCGATTTTAATAACTTATTTTAACTCCATACTTTTTTTGTGTTCAATATGCATCATTCAAAGGCACATCATCAATTTTTAACCCTTTCTGACTTCACTTGATATTTTTCATGCATTTAATGATTTATTTGAGCTAAATGACCCTGAATTTTAAAACCGGTACAATTGAACTCTGAAAAGGTTGGAACTTGGCATGACATCATAATTTCACCCACATAGCAACTTCTAAAGAGTTGAGAGGGTTATGGCAAAAACTAGATGCACTTCGTGTACAAATTGGACAATCTCTTTCAAAGTATGATGGTTTCGGACGAAAACTCATCTATTACAAAGGGATTTCATTTGTAATAACTTATTATAACTCCAAACTTTTTGTGTGTTCAATATGCACCATTCAAAGGCACATCATAAATTTTCAAGCCTTTCTGACTTCATTTGATATTTTCATGCATTTAATGATTTATTTTGAGCTAAATGACCCTGAAAGTAGTACAAATGAACTCTGAAAAGGTTGGAACTTGGCATGACATCATAATTTCACCACATAGCAACTTCTAAAGAGTTGAGAGGGTTACGGCAAAAACTGGATGCACTTCGTGTACAAATTGAACAATCTCTTTCGTAGTATGAGGGTTTTGGACGAAAACTCATCTATTACAAAGGGATTTCATTTTTAATAACTTATTTTAACTCCATACTTTTTGTGTCTTCAATATGCACCATTTGAAGGCACATCTTCAATTTTCAACCCTTTCTAACTTCATTTGATATTTTTCATGCATTTAATGATTTACTTTGAGCTAAATGACCCTTAATTTGAAAATCAGTACAAATGAACTCTGAAAATGTTGTAACTTGGCATGACATCATAATTCCACCCACATAGAAGCTTCTAAAGAGTTGAGAGGGTTACGACAAAAATTGGATGCACTTCGTGTACAAATTGGACAATCTCTTTCGAAGTATGAGGGTTCCGGACGAAAACTCATCTATTACAAAGGGATTTCATTTTCAATAACTTATTTAACTCCGTAATTTTTGTGTGTTCAATATTCACCATTCAAAGTAACATCATCAACTTTCAACCCTTTCTAACTTCATTTGATATTTTTCATGCATTTAATGATTTATTTTGAGCTAAATGACCCTGAATTTGAAAAGTAGTACAAATGAACTCTGAAAATGTTGTAAGTTGGCATGACATCATAATTTCACCCACATAGAAACTTCTAAATAGTTGAGAGGGTTACGGCAAAAACTGGATGCACTTCGTGTACAAATTGGACAATCTCTTTCGAACTACGAGGGTTTGGGAGGAAAACTCATCTATT
Organism: Hordeum marinum; assembly: GCA_022496015.1. NCBI lineage: Eukaryota > Viridiplantae > Streptophyta > Magnoliopsida > Poales > Poaceae > Hordeum > Hordeum marinum. The sequence goes on from CM039675.1 coordinate 65,756,117, forward strand.
ACAAAGGGATTTCATTTTTAATAACTTATTGTAACTCCATACTTTTTGTGTGTTAAATATGCACCATTAAAAGGCACATCATCAATTTTCAACCCTTTCTGACTTCATTTGATATTTTTCATCCAGTTAATGACTTATTTTGAGCTAAATGACCCTGAATTCGAAAAGTAGTACAAATGAACTCTGAAAAGGTTGTACTTGGCATGACACCATAATTTCACGCACATAGCAATTTCTAAAGAGTTGAGAGGGTTACGAGAAAAACTGGACGCACTTCATGTACAAATTGGACAATCTCTTTCGAAGTATGAGGGTTTCGGACGAAAACTCATATATTACAAAGAGATTTCATTTTTAATAACTTATTTTAACTCCATACTTTTTGTGTGTTAAATATGCACCATTCAAAGGCACATCATCAATTTTCAACCCTTTCTCACTTCATTTGATATTTTTCATGCATTTAATGATTTAGTTTGAGCTAAATGACACAGAATTTGAAAAGCAGTACAAATGAACTCTGAAAAGGTTGTAACTTGGCATGACATCATAATTTCGCCCACATAGCAACTTCTAAAGATTTGAGAGAGTTACGGCAAAAACGGGCTGCAATTTGTGTTCAAATTAGACATTCTCTTTTGAAGTATGAGGGTTTCGGACGAAAACTCATCTATTACAAAGGGATTTCATTTTTAATAACTTATTTTAACTCCATACTTTTTGTGTGTTCAATATGCACCATTCAAAGGAACATCAGCAATTTTCGACCCTTTCTGACTTCATTTGATAGTTTTCATGCATTTAATGATTTATTTTGAGCTAAATGACCCTGAATTTGAAAAGCAGTAGAAATGAACTTTGAAAAGGATGTAACTTGGCATGACATCATAATTTCACCCACATAGAAACTTCTAAAGAGTTGAGAGGGTTACGACATAAACTGGATGCACTTCGTGTACAAATTGGACAATCTCTTTCGAAGTATGAGGGTTTCGGACGAAAACTCATCTATTACAAAGAGATTTCATTTTTAATAACTTATTTTAACTCGATACTTTTTGTGTGTTAAATATGCACCATTCAAAGGCACATCATAAATTTTCAAGCCTTTCTGACTTCATTTGATATTTTCATGCATTTAATGATTTATTTTGAGCTAAATGACCCTGAATTTGAAAAGTAGTACAAATGAACTCTGAAAAGGTTGGAACTTGGCATGACATCATAATTTCACCACATAGCAACTTCTAAAGAGTTGAGAGGGTTACGGCAAAAACTGGATGCACTTCGTGTACAAATTGAACAATCTCTTTCGTAGTATGAGGGTTTTGGACGAAAACTCATCTATTATAAAGGGATTTCATTTTTAATAACTTATTATAACTCCATACTCTGTGTGTGTTAAATATGCACCATTCAAAGGCAAATCATCAATTTTCAAACCTTTCTGACTTCGTTTGATATTTTTCATGCATTTAATGATTTATTTTGAGCTAAATGACCCTGAATTTGAAAAGCAGTACAAATGAACTCTGAAAAGGTTGTAACTTGGCATGACATCATAATTTCATCCACATAGAAACTTATATCGAGTTGAGAGGGTTACGTCAAAAACTGGATGCACTTCCCGTACAAGTTGGACAATCTCTTTCGAAGTATGAGTGTTTCGAACGAAAACTCATCTCTTACAAAGGGATTTAATTTTTAATAACTTATTTTAACTCCATACTTTTTGTGTCTTCAATATGCACCATTTGAAGGCACATCATCAATTTTCAACCCTTTCTAACTTCATTTGATATTTTTCATGCATTTAATGATTTACTTTGAGCTAAATGACCCTTAATTTGAAAATCAGTACAAATGAACTCTGAAAATGTTGTAACTTGGCATGACATCATAATTCCACCCACATAGAAGCTTCTAAAGAGTTGAGAGGGTTACGACAAAAATTGGATGCACTTCATGTACAAATTGGACAATCTCTTTCGAAGTATGAGGGTTCCGGACGAAAACTCATCTATTACAAAGAGATTTCATTTTCAATAACTTATTTAACTCCGTAATTTTTGTGTGTTCAATATTCACCATTCAAAGTAACATCATCAACTTTCAACCCTTTCTAACTTCATTTGATATTTTTCATGCATTTAATGATTTATTTTGAGCTAAATGACCCTGAATTTGAAAAGCAATACAAATGAACTCTGAAAATGTTGTAAGTTGGCATGACATCATAATTTCACCCACATAGAAACTTCTAAATAGTTGAGAGGGTTCCGGCAAAAACTGGATGCACTTCGTGTACAAATTGGACAATCTCTTTCGAACTACGAGGGTTTGGGAGGAAAACTCATCGATTACAAAGGGATTTCATTTTTAATAACTTATTGTAACTCCATAGTTTTTGTGTGTTAAATATGCACCATTAAAAGGCACATCATCCATTTTCAACCCTTTCTGACTTCATTTGATATTTTTCATCCATTTAATGACTTATTTTGAGCTAAATGACCCTGAATTCGAAAAGTAGTACAAATGAACTCTGAAAAGGTTGTACTTGGCATGACATCATAATTTCACGCACATAGCAATTTATAAAGAGTTGAGAGGGTTACGAGAAAAACTGGATGCACTTCATGTACAAATTGGACAATCTCTTTCGAAGTATGAGGATTTCGGACGAAAACTCATATATTACAAAGAGATTTCATTTTTAATAACTTATTTTAACTCCATACTTTTTGTGTGTTAAATATGCACCATTTAAAGGCACATCATCAATTTTCAACCCTTTCTCACTTCATTTGATATTTTACATGCATTTAATGATTTAGTTTGAGCTAAATGACCCTGAATTTGAAAAGCAGTACAAATGAACTCTGAAAAGGTTGTAACTTGGCATGTCATCATAATTTCGCCCACATAGCAACTTCGAAAGATTTTCGAGAGTTACGGCAAAAACTGGATGCAATTTGTGTTCAAATTGGACATTCTCTTTTGAAGTATGAGGGTTTCGGACGAAAACTCATCTATTACAAAGGGATTTCATTTTTAATAACTTATTTTAACTCCATACTTTTTGTGTGTTAAATATGCACCATTCAAAGGCAAATCATCAATTTTCAACCCTTTCTGACTTCGTTTGATATTTTTCATGCATTTAATGATTTATTTTGAGCTAAATGACCCTGAATTTGAAAAGCAGTAGAAATGAACTCTGAAAAGGCTGTAACTTGGCATGACATCATAATTTCATCCACATAGAAACTTATAAAGAGTTGAGAGGGTTACGTCAAAAACTGGATGCACTTCCTGTACAAGTTGGACAATCTCTTTCGAAGTATGAGGGTTCCGAACGAAAACTCATCTCTTACAAAGGGATTTAATTTTTAATAACTTATTTTAACTCCATACTTTTTGTGTCTTCAATATGCACCATTTGAAGGCACATCATCAATTTTCAACCCTTTCTAACTTCATTTGATATTTTTCATGCATTTAATGATTTACTTTGAGCTAAATGACCCTTAATTTGAAAATCAGTACAAATGAACTCTGAAAATGTTGTAACTTGGCATGACATCATAATTCCACCCACATAGAAGCTTCTAAAGAGTTGAGAGGGTTACGACAAAAATTGGATGCACTTCGTGTACAAATTGGACAATCTCTTTCAAACTACGAGGGTTTGGGAGGAAAACTCATCGATTACAAAGGGTGAATAACTTATTTAACTCCGTAGTTTTTGTGTGTTAAATATGCACCATTAAAAGGCACATCATCAATTTTCAACCCTTTCTGACTTCATTTGATATTTTTCATCCATTTAATGACTTATTTTGAGCTAAATGACCCTGAATTCGAAAAGTAGTACAAATGAACTCTGAAAAGGTTGTACTTGGCATGACATCATAATTTCACGCACATAGCAATTTCTAAAGAGTTGAGAGGGTTACGAGAAAAACTGGATGCACTTCATGTACAAATTGGACAATCTCTTTCGAAGTATGAGGATTTCGGACGAAAACTCATATATTACAAAGAGATTTCATTTTTAATAACTTATTTTAACTCCATACTTTTTGTGTGTTAAATATGCACCATTTAAAGGCACATCATCAATTTTCAACCCTTTCTCACTTCATTTGATATTTTACATGCATTTAATGAATTAGTTTGAGCTAAATGACCCTGAATTTGAAAAGCAGTACAAATGAACTCTGAAAAGGTTGTAACTTGGCATGTCATCATAATTTCACCCACATAGCAACTTCGAAAGATTTTCGAGAGTTACGGCAAAAACTGGATGCAATTTGTGTTCAAATTGGACATTCTCTTTTGAAGTATGAGGGTTTCGGACGAAAACTCATCTATTACAAAGGGATTTCATTTTTAATAACTTATTTTAAGTCCATACTTTTTGTGTGTTAAATATGCACCATTCAAAGGCAAATCATCAATTTTCAACCCTTTCTGACTTCGTTTGATATTTTTCATGCATTTAATGATTTATTTTGAGCTAAATGACCCTGAATTTGAAAAGCAGTACAAATGAACTCTGAAAAGGTTGTAACTTGGCATGACATCATAATTTCATCCACATAGAAACTTATAAAGAGTTGAGAGGGTTACGTCAAAAACTGGATGCACTTCCTGTACAAGTTGGACAATCTCTTTCGAAGTATGAGGGTGTCGATCGAAAACTCATCTCTTACAAAGGGATTTAATTTTTAATAACTTATTTTAACTCCATACTTTTTGTGTCTTCAATATGCACCATTTGAAGGCACATCATCAATTTTCAACCCTTTCTAACTTCATTTGATATTTTTCATGCATTTAATGATTTACTTTGAGCTAAATGACCCTTAATTTGAAAATCAGTACAAATGAACTCTGAAAATGTTGTAACTTGGCATGACATCATAATTCCACCCACATAGAAGCTTCTAAAGAGTTGAGAGGGTTACGACAAAAATTGGATGCACTTCGTGTACAAATTGGACAATCTCTTTCGAAGTATGAGGGTTCCGGACGAAAACTCATCTATTACAAAGGGATTTCATTTTCAATAACTTATTTAACTCCGTAATTTTTGTGTGTTCAATATTCACCATTCAAAGTAACATCATCAACTTTCAACCCTTTCTAACTTCATTTGATATTTTTCATGCATTTAATGATTTATTTTGAGCTAAATGACCCTGAATTTGAAAAGCAGTACAAATGAACTCTGAAAATGTTGTAACTTGGCATGACATCATAATTTCGCCCACATAGCAACTTCTAAAGATTTGAGAGAGTTACGGCAAAAACGGGCTGCAATTTGTGTTCAAATTAGACATTCTCTTTTGAAGTATGATGGTTTCGGACGAAAACTCATCTATTACAAAGGGATTTCATTTTTAATAACTTATTTTAACTCCATACTTTTTGTGTGTTCAATATGCACCATTCAAAGGAACATCAGCAATTTTCGACCCATTCTGACTTCATTTGATAGTTTTCATGCATTTAATGATTTATTTTGAGCTAAATGACCCTGAATTTGAAAAGCAGTAGAAATGAACTTTGAAAAGGATGTAACTTGGCATGACATCATAATTTCACCCACATAGAAACTTCTAAAGAGTTGAGAGGGTTACGACATAAACTGGATGCACTTCGTGTACAAATTGGACAATCTCTTTCGAAGTATGAGGGTTTCGGACGAAAACTCATCTATTACAAAGAGATTTCATTTTTAATAACTTATTTTAACTCGATACTTTTTGTGTGTTAAATATGCACCATTCAAAGGCACATCATGAATTTTCAAGCCTTTCTGACTTCATTTGATATTTTCATGCATTTAATGATTTATTTTGAGCTAAATGACCCTGAATTTGAAAAGTAGTACAAATGAACTCTGAAAAGGTTGGAACTTGGCATGACATCATAATTTCACCACATAGCAACTTCTAAAGAGTTGAGAGGGTTACGGCAAAAACTGGATGCACTTCGTGTACAAATTGAACAATCTCTTTCGTAGTATGAGGGTTTTGGACGAAAACTCATCTATTACAAAGGGATTTCATTTTTAATAACTTATTATAACTCCATACTTTGTGTGTGTTAAATATGCACCATTCAAAGGCAAATCATCAATTTTCAACCCTTTCTGACTTCGTTTGATATTTTTCATGCATTTAATGATTTATTTTGAGCTAAATGACCCTGAATTTGAAAAGCAGTACAAATGAACTCTGAAAAGGTTGTAACTTGGCATGACATCATAATTTCATCCACATAGAAACTTATAAAGAGTTGAGAGGGTTACGTCAAAAACTGGATGCACTTCCTGTACAAGTTGGACAATCTCTTTCGAAGTATGAGGGTTTCGAACGAAAACTCATCTCTTACAAAGGGATTTAATTTTTAATAACTTATTTTAACTCCATAATTTTTGTGTCTTCAATATGCACCATTTGAAGGCACATCATCAATTTTCAACCCTTTCTAACTTCATTTGATATTTTTCATGCATTTAATGATTTACTTTGAGCTAAATGACCCTTAATTTGAAAATCAGTACAAATGAACTCTGAAAATGTTGTAACTTGGCATGACATCATAATTCCACCCACATAAAAGCTTCTAAAGAGTTGAGAGGGTTACGACAAAAATTGGATGCACTTCATGTACAAATTGGACAATCTCTTTCGAAGTATGAGGGTTTCGGACGAAAACTCATATATTACAAAGAGATTTCATTTTTAATAACTTATTTTAACTCCATACTTTTTGTGTGTTAAATATGCACCATTCAAAGGCACATCATCAATTTTCAACCCTTTCTCACTTCATTTGATATTTTTCATGCATTTAATGATTTAGTTTGAGCTAAATGTACCTGAATTTGTACTACAGTACAAATGAACTCTGAAAAGGTTGTAACTTGGCATGACATCATAATTTCGCCCACATAGCAACTTCTAAAGATTTGAGAGAGTTACGGCAAAAACTGGATGCAATTTGTGTTCAAATTGGACATTCTCTTTTGAAGTATGAGGGTTTCGGACGAAAACTCATCTATTACAAAGGGATTTCATTTTTAATAACTTATTTTAACTCCATACTTTTTGTGTGTTCAATATGCACCATTCAAAGGAACATCAGCAATTTTCAACCCTTTCTGACTTCATTTGATAGTTTTCATGCATTTAATGATTTATTTTGAGCTAAATGACCCTGAATTTGAAAAGCAGTAGAAATGAACTGTGAAAAGGATGTAACTTGGCATGACATCATAATTTCACCCACATAGAAACTTCTAAAGAGTTGAGAGGGTTACGACATAAACTGGATGAACTTCGTGTACAAATTGGACAATCTCTTTCGAAGTATGAGGGTTTCGGACGAAAACTCATCTATTACAAAGAGATTTCATTTTTAATAACTTATTTTAACTCGATACTTTTTGTGTGTTAAATATGCACCATTCAAAGGCACATCATGAATTTTCAAGCCTTTCTGACTTCATTTGATATTTTCATGCATTTAATGATTTATTTTGAGCTAAATGACCCTGAATTTGAAAAGTAGTACAAATGAACTCTGAAAAGGTTGGAACTTGGCATGACATCATAATTTCACCACATAGCAACTTCTAAAGAGTTGAGAGGGTTACGGCAAAAACTGGATGCACTTCGTGTACAAATTGAACAATCTCTTTCGTAGTATGAGGGTTTTGGACGAAAACTCATCTATTACAAAGGGATTTCATTTTTAATAACTTATTATAACTCCATACTTTGTGTGTGTTAAATATGCACCATTCAAAGGCAAATCATCAATTTTCAACCCTTTCTGACTTCGTTTGATATTTTTCATGCATTTAATGATTTATTTTGAGCTAAATGACCCTGAATTTGAAAAGCAGTACAAATGAACTCTGAAAAGGTTGTAACTTGGCATGACATCATAATTTCATCCACATAGAAACTTATAAAGAGTTGAGAGGGTTACGTCAAAAACTGGATGCACTTCCTGTACAAGTTGGACAATCTCTTTCGAAGTATGAGGGTTTCGAACGAAAACTCATCTCTTACAAAGGGATTTAATTTTTAATAACTTATTTTAACTCCATAATTTTTGTGTCTTCAATATGCACCATTTGAAGGCACATCATCAATTTTCAACCCTTTCTAACTTCATTTGATATTTTTCATGCATTTAATGATTTACTTTGAGCTAAATGACCCTTAATTTGAAAATCAGTACAAATGAACTCTGAAAATGTTGTAACTTGGCATGACATCATAATTCCACCCACATAAAAGCTTCTAAAGAGTTGAGAGGGTTACGACAAAAATTGGATGCACTTCATGTACAAATTGGACAATCTCTTTCGAAGTATGAGGGTTTCGGACGAAAACTCATATATTACAAAGAGATTTCATTTTTAATAACTTATTTTAACTCCATACTTTTTGTGTGTTAAATATGCACCATTCAAAGGCACATCATCAATTTTCAACCCTTTCTCACTTCATTTGATATTTTTCATGCATTTAATGATTTAGTTTGAGCTAAATGTACCTGAATTTGTACTACAGTACAAATGAACTCTGAAAAGGTTGTAACTTGGCATGACATCATAATTTCGCCCACATAGCAACTTCTAAAGATTTGAGAGAGTTACAGCAAAAACTGGATGCAATTTGTGTTCAAATTGGACATTCTCTTTTGAAGTATGAGGGTTTCGGACGAAAACTCATCTATTACAAAGGGATTTCATTTTTAATAACTTATTTTAACTCCATACTTTTTGTGTGTTCAATATGCACCATTCAAAGGAACATCAGCAATTTTCAACCCTTTCTGACTTCATTTGATAGTTTTCATGCATTTAATGATTTATTTTGAGCTAAATGACCCTGAATTTGAAAAGCAGTAGAAATGAACTGTGAAAAGGATGTAACTTGGCATGACATCATAATTTCACCCACATAGAAACTTCTAAAGAGTTGAGAGGGTTACGACATAAACTGGATGAACTTCGTGTACAAATTGGACAATCTCTTTCGAAGTATGAGGGTTTCGGACGAAAACTCATCTATTACAAAGAGATTTCATTTTTAATAACTTATTTTAACTCGATACTTTTTGTGTGTTAAATATGCACCATTCAAAGGCACATCATAAATTTTCAAGCCTTTCTAACTTCATTTGATATTTTCATGCATTTAATGATTTATTTTGAGCATAATGACCCTGAATTTGAAAAGTAGTACAAATGAACTCTGAAAAGGTTGGAACTTGGCATGACATCATAATTTCACCACATAGCAACTTCTAAAGAGTTGAGAGGGTTACGGCAAAAACTGGATGCACTTCGTGTACAAATTGAACAATCTCTTTCGTAGTATGAGGGTTTTGCACGAAAACTCATCTATTACAAAGGGATTTCATTTTTGATAACTTATTATAACTCCATACTTTGTGTGTGTTAAATATGCACCATTCAAAGGCAAATCATCAATTTTCAACCCTTTCTGACTTCGTTTGATATTTTTCATGCATTTAATGATTTATTTTGAGCTAAATGACCCTGAATTTGAAAAGCAGTACAAATGAACTCTGAAAATGTTGTAAGTTGGCATGACATCATAATTTCACCCATATAGAAACTTGTAAAGAGTTGAGAGGGTTCCAGCAAAAACTGGATGCACTTCGTTTACAAATTGGACAATCTCTTTCGAACTACGAGGGTTTGGGAGGAAAACTCATCTATTACAAAGGGATTTCATTTTTAATAACTTATTGTAACTCCATAGTTTTTGTGTGTTAAATATGCACCATTAAAAGGCACATCATCAATTTTCAACCCTTTCTGACTTCATTTCATATTTTTCATCCATTTAATGACTTATTTTGAGCTAAATGACCCTGAATTCGAAAAGTAGTACAAATGAACTCTGAAAAGGTTGTACTTGGCATGACATCATAATTTCACGCACATAGCAATTTCTAAAGAGTTGAGAGGGTTACGAGAAAAACTGGATGCACGTCATGTACAAATTGGACAATCTCTTTCGAAGTATGAGGGTTTCGGACGAAAACTCATATATTACAAAGAGATTTCATTTTTAATAACTTATTTTAACTCCATACTTTTTGTGTGTTAAATATGCACCATTTAAAGGCACATCATCAATTTTCAAACCTTTCTCACTTCATTTGATATTTTACATGCATTTAATGATTTAGTTTGAGCTAAATGACCCTGAATTTGAAAAGCAGTACAAATGAACTCTGAAAAGGTTGTAACTTGGCATGACATCATAATTTCATCCACATAGAAACTTATAAAGAGTTGAGAGGGTTACGTCAAAAACTGGATGCACTTCCTGTACAAGTTGGACAATCTCTTTCGAAGTATGAGGGTTTCGAACGAAAACTCATCTCTTACAAAGGGATTTAATTTTTAATAACTTATTTTAACTCCATAATTTTTGTGTCTTCAATATGCACCATTTGAAGGCACATCATCAATTTTCAACCCTTTCTAACTTCATTTGATATTTTTCATGCATTTAATGATTTACTTTGAGCTAAATGACCCTTAATTTGAAAATCAGTACAAATGAACTCTGAAAATGTTGTAACTTGGCATGACATCATAATTCCACCCACATAAAAGCTTCTAAAGAGTTGAGAGGGTTACGACAAAAATTGGATGCACTTCATGTACAAATTGGACAATCTCTTTCGAAGTATGAGGGTTTCGGACGAAAACTCATATATTACAAAGAGATTTCATTTTTAATAACTTATTTTAACTCCATACTTTTTGTGTGTTAAATATGCACCATTCAAAGGCACATCATCAATTTTCAACCCTTTCTCACTTCATTTGATATTTTTCATGCATTTAATGATTTAGTTTGAGCTAAATGTACCTGAATTTGTACTACAGTACAAATGAACTCTGAAAAGGTTGTAACTTGGCATGACATCATAATTTCGCCCACATAGCAACTTCTAAAGATTTGAGAGAGTTACGGCAAAAACTGGATGCAATTTGTGTTCAAATTGGACATTCTCTTTTGAAGTATGAGGGTTTCGGACGAAAACTCATCTATTACAAAGGGATTTCATTTTTAATAACTTATTTTAACTCCATACTTTTTGTGTGTTCAATATGCACCATTCAAAGGAACATCAGCAATTTTCAACCCTTTCTGACTTCATTTGATAGTTTTCATGCATTTAATGATTTATTTTGAGCTAAATGACCCTGAATTTGAAAAGCAGTAGAAATGAACTGTGAAAAGGATGTAACTTGGCATGACATCATAATTTCACCCACATAGAAACTTCTAAAGAGTTGAGAGGGTTACGACATAAACTGGATGAACTTCGTGTACAAATTGGACAATCTCTTTCGAAGTATGAGGGTTTCGGACGAAAACTCATCTATTACAAAGAGATTTCATTTTTAATAACTTATTTTAACTCGATACTTTTTGTGTGTTAAATATGCACCATTCAAAGGCACATCATAAATTTTCAAGCCTTTCTAACTTCATTTGATATTTTCATGCATTTAATGATTTATTTTGAGCATAATGACCCTGAATTTGAAAAGTAGTACAAATGAACTCTGAAAAGGTTGGAACTTGGCATGACATCATAATTTCACCACATAGCAACTTCTAAAGAGTTGAGAGGGTTACGGCAAAAACTGGATGCACTTCGTGTACAAATTGAACAATCTCTTTCGTAGTATGAGGGTTTTGCACGAAAACTCATCTATTACAAAGGGATTTCATTTTTGATAACTTATTATAACTCCATACTTTGTGTGTGTTAAATATGCACCATTCAAAGGCAAATCATCAATTTTCAACCCTTTCTGACTTCGTTTGATATTTTTCATGCATTTAATGATTTATTTTGAGCTAAATGACCCTGAATTTGAAAAGCAGTACAAATGAACTCTGAAAATGTTGTAAGTTGGCATGACATCATAATTTCACCCATATAGAAACTTGTAAAGAGTTGAGAGGGTTCCAGCAAAAACTGGATGCACTTCGTTTACAAATTGGACAATCTCTTTCGAACTACGAGGGTTTGGGAGGAAAACTCATCTATTACAAAGGGATTTCATTTTTAATAACTTATTGTAACTCCATAGTTTTTGTGTGTTAAATATGCACCATTAAAAGGCACATCATCAATTTTCAACCCTTTCTGACTTCATTTCATATTTTTCATCCATTTAATGACTTATTTTGAGCTAAATGACCCTGAATTCGAAAAGTAGTACAAATGAACTCTGAAAAGGTTGTACTTGGCATGACATCATAATTTCACGCACATAGCAATTTCTAAAGAGTTGAGAGGGTTACGAGAAAAACTGGATGCACGTCATGTACAAATTGGACAATCTCTTTCGAAGTATGAGGGTTTCGGACGAAAACTCATATATTACAAAGAGATTTCATTTTTAATAACTTATTTTAACTCCATACTTTTTGTGTGTTAAATATGCACCATTTAAAGGCACATCATCAATTTTCAAACCTTTCTCACTTCATTTGATATTTTACATGCATTTAATGATTTAGTTTGAGCTAAATGACCCTGAATTTGAAAAGCAGTACAAATGAACTCTGAAAAGGTTGTAACTTGGCATGTCATCATAATTTCGCCCACATAGCAACTTCGAAAGATTTTCGAGAGTTACGGCAAAAACTGGATGCAATTTGTGTTCAAATTGGACATTCTCTTTTGAAGTATGAGGGTTTCGGACGAAAACTCATCTATTACAAAGGGATTTCATTTTTAATAACTTATTTTAACTCCATACTTTTTGTGTGTTAAATATGCACCATTCAAAGGCAAATCATCAATTTTCAACCCTTTCTGACTTCGTTTGATATTTTTCATGCATTTAATGATTTATTTTGAGCTAAATGACCCTGAATTTGAAAAGCAGTACAAATGAACTCTGAAAAGGTTGTAACCTGGCATGACATCATAATTTCATCCACATAGAAACTTATAAAGAGTTGAGAGGGTTACGTCAAAAACTGGATGCACTTCCTGTACAAGTTGGACAATCTCTTTCGAAGTATGAGGGTTTCGAACGAAAACTCATCTCTTACAAAGGGATTTAATTTTTAATAACTTATTTTAACTCCATACTTTTTGTGTCTTCAATATGCACCATTTGAAGGCACATCATCAATTTTCAACCCTTTATAACTTCATTTGATATTTTTCATGCATTTAATGATTTACTTTGAGCTAAATGACCCTTAATTTGAAAATCAGTACAAATGAACTCTGAAAATGTTGTAACTTGGCATGACATCATAATTCCACCCACATAGAAGCTTCTAAAGAGTTGAGAGGGTTACGACAAAAATTGGATGCACTTCGTGTACAAATTGGACAGTCTCTTTCGAAGTATGAGGGTTCCGGACGAAAACTCATCTATTACAAAGGGATTTCATTTTCAATAACTTATTTAACTCCGTAATTTTTGTGTGTTCAATATTCACCATTCAAAGTAAAATCATCAACTTTCAACCCTTTCTAACTTCATTTGATATTTTTCATGCATTTAATGATTTATTTTGAGCTAAATGACCCTGAATTTGAAAAGCAGTACAAATGAACTCTGAAAATGTTGTAAGTTGGCATGACATCATAATTTCACCCACATAGAAACTTCTAAATAGTTGAGAGGGTTACGGCAAAAACTGGATGCACTTCGTGTACAAATTGGACAATCTCTTTCGAACTACGAGGGTTTGGGAGGAAAACTCATCTATTACAAAGGGATTTCATTTTTAATAACTTATTGTAACTCCGTACTTTTTGTGTGTTAAATATGCACCATTAAAAGGCACATCATCAATTTTCAACCCTTTCTGACTTCGTTTGATATTTTTCATCCATTTAATGACTTATTTTGAGCTAAATGACCCTGAATTCGAAAAGTAGTACAAATGAACTCTGAAAAGGTTGTACTTGGCATGACACCATAATTTCACGCACATAGCAATTTCTAAAGAGTTGAGAGGGTTACAAGAAAAACTGGACGCACTTCATGTACAAATTGGACAATCTCTTTCGAAGTATGAGGGTTTCGGACGAAAACTCATATATTACAAAGAGATTTCATTTTTAATAACTTATTTTAACTCCATACTTTTTGTGTGTTAAATATGCACCATTCAAAGGCACATCATCAATTTTCAACCCTTTCTCACTTCATTTGATATTTTTCATGCATTTAATGATTTAGTTTGAGCTAAATGACCCTGAATTTGAAAAGCAGTACAAATGAACTCTGAAAAGGTTGTAACTTGGCATGACATCATAATTTCGCCCACATAGCAACTTCTAAAGATTTGAGAGAGTTACGGCAAAAACTGGATGCAATTTGTGTTCAAATTGGACATTCTCTTTTGAAGTATGAGGGTTTCGGACGAAAACTCATCTATTACAAAGGGATTTCATTTTTAATAAGTTATTTTAACTCCATACTTTTTGTGTGTTAAATATGCACCATTCAAAGGCAAATCATCAATTTTCAACCCTTTCTGACTTCGTTTGATATTTTTCATGCATTTAATGATTTATTTTGAGCTAAATGACCCTAAATTTGAAAAGCAGTACAAATGAACTCTGAAAAGGTTGTAACTTGGCATGACATCATAATTTCATCCACATAGAAACTTATAAAGAGTTGAGAGGGTTACGTCAAAAACTGGATGCACTTCCTGTACAAGTTGGACAATCTCTTTCGAAGTATGAGGGTTTCGAACGAAAACTCATCTCTTACAAAGGGATTTAATTTTTAATAACTTATATTAACTCCATACTTTTTGTGTCTTCAATATGCACCATTTGAAGGCACATCATCAATTTTCAACCATTTCTAACTTCATTTGATATTTTTCATGCATTTAATGATTTACTTTGAGCTAAATGACCCTTAATTTGAAAATCAGTACAAATGAACTCTGAAAATGTTGTAACTTGGCATGACATCATAATTCCACCCACATAGAAGCTTCTAAAGAGTTGAGAGGGTTACGACAAAAATTGGATGCACTTCGTG
The DNA here is from genome assembly GCA_022496015.1 of Hordeum marinum. NCBI lineage: Eukaryota > Viridiplantae > Streptophyta > Magnoliopsida > Poales > Poaceae > Hordeum > Hordeum marinum. Next base: position 65,771,241 of record CM039675.1, read on the forward strand.
TACAAATTGGACAATCTCTTTCGAAGTATGAGGGTTCCGGACGAAAACTCATCTATTACAAGGGGATTTCATTTTCAATAACTTATTTAACTCCGTCATTTTTGTGTGTTCAATATTCACCATTCAAAGTAACATCATCAACTTTCAACCCTTTCTAACTTCATTTGATATTTTTCATGCATTTAATGATTTATTTTGAGCTAAATGACCCTGAATTTGAAAAGCAGTACAAATGAACTCTGAAAATGTTGTAAGTTGGCATGACATCATAATTTCACCCACATAGAAACTTCTAAATAGTTGAGAGGGTTACGGCAAAAACTGGATGCACTTCGTGTACAAATTGGACAATCTCTTTCGAACTACGAGGGTTTGGGAGGAAAACTCATCTATTACAAAGGGATTTCATTTTTAATAACTTATTCTAACTCCATACTTTTTGTGTGTTAAATATGCACCATTAAAAGGCACATCATCAATTTTCAACCCTTTCTGACTTCATTTGATATTTTTCATCCATTTAATGACTTATTTTGAGCTAAATGACCCTGAATTCGAAAAGTAGTACAAATGAACTCTGAAAAGGTTGTACTTGGCATGACACCATAATTTCACGCACATAGCAATTCTAAAGAGTTGAGAGGGTTACAAGAAAAACTGGACGCACTTCATGTACAAATTGGACAATCTCTTTCGAAGTATGAGGGTTTCGGACGAAAACTCATATATTACAAAGAGATTTCATTTTTAATAACTTATTTTAACTCCATACTTTTTGTGTGTTAAATATGCACCATTCAAAGGCACATCATCAATTTTCAACCCTTTCTCACTTCATTTGATATTTTTCATGCATTTAATGATTTAGTTTGAGCTAAATGACCCTGAATTTGAAAAGAAGTACAAATGAACTCTGAAAAGGTTGTAACTTGGCATGACATCATAATTTCGCCCACATAGCAACTTCTAAAGATTTGAGAGAGTTACGGCAAAAACTGGATGCAATTTGTGTTCAAATTGGACATTCTCTTTTGAAGTACGAGGGTTTCGGACGAAAACTCATCTATTACAAAGGGATTTCATTTTTAATAACTTATTTTAACTCCATACTTTTTGTGTGTTCAATATGCACCATTCAAAGGAACATCAGCAATTTTCAACCCTTTCTGACTTCATTTGATAGTTTTCATGCATTTAATGTTTTATTTTGAGCTAAATGACCCTGAATTTGAAAAGCAGTAGAAATGAACTGTGAAAAGGATGTAACTTGGCATGACATCATAATTTCACCCATATAGAAACTTCTAAAGAGTTGAGAGGGTTACGACATAAACTGGATGCACTTCGTGTACAAATTGGACAATCTCTTTCGAAGTATTAGGGTTTCGGACGAAAACTCATCTATTACAAAGAGATTTCATTTTTAATAACTTATTTTAACTCGATACTTTTTGTGTGTTAAATATGCACCATTCAAAGGCACATCATAAATTTTCAAGCCTTTCTGACTTCATTTGATATTTTCATGCATTTAATGATTTATTTTGAGCTAAATGACCCTGAATTTGAAAAGTAGTACAAATGAACTCTGAAAAGGTTCGAACTTGGCATGACATCATAATTTCACCACATAGCAACTTCTAAAGAGTTGAGAGGGTTACTGCAAAAACTGGATGCACTTCGTGTACAAATTGAACAATCTCTTTCGTAGTATGAGGGTTTTGGACGAAAACTCATCTATTACAAAGGAATTTCATTTTTAATAACTTATTATAACTCCATACTTTGTGTGTGTTAAATATGCACCATTCAAAGGGAAATCATCAATTTTCAACCCTTTCTGACTTCGTTTGATATTTTTCATGCATTTAATGATTTATTTTGAGCTAAATGACCCTGAATTTGAAAAGCAGTACAAATGAACTCTGAAAATGTTGTAAGTTGGCATGACATCATAATTTCACCCACATAGAAACTTCTAAATAGTTGAGAGGGTTACGGCAAAAAATGGATGCACTTCGTGTACAAATTGGACAATCTCTTTCGAACTACGAGGGTTTGGGAGGAAAACTCATCTATTACAAAGGGATTTCATTTTTAATAACTTATTGTAACTCCATAGTTTTTGTGTGTTAAATATGCACCATTAAAAGGCACATCATCAATTTTCAACCCTTTCTGACTTCATTTGATATTTTTCATCCATTTAATGACTTATTTTGTGCTAAATGACCCTGAATTCGAAAAGTAGTACAAATGAACTCTGAAAAGGTTGTACTTGGCATGACATCATAATTTCACGCACATAGCAATTTCTAAAGAGTTGAGAGGGTTACGAGAAAAACTGGATGCACTTGATGTACAAATTGGACAATCTGTTTCGAAGTATGAGGGTTTCGGACGAAAACTCATCTATTACAAAGAGATTTCATTTTTAATAACTTATTTTAACTCGATACTTTTTGTGTGTTAAATATGCACCATTCAAAGGCACATCATAAATTTTCAAGCCTTTCTAACTTCATTTGATATTTTCATGCATTTAATGATTTATTTTGAGCTAAATGACCCTGAATTTGAAAAGTAGTACAAATGAACTCTGAAAAGGTTGGAACTTGGCATGACATCATAATTTCACCACATAGCAACTTCTAGAGAGTTGAGAGGGTTACGGCAAAAACTGGATGCACTTCGTGTACAAATTGAACAATCTCTTTCGTAGTATGAGGGTTTTGGACGAAAACTCATCTATTACAAAGGGATTTCATTTTTAATAACTTATTATAACTCCATACTTTGTGTGTGTTAAATATGCACCATTCAAAGGAAAATCATCAATTTTCAACCCTTTCTGACTTCGTTTGATATTTTTCATGTATTTAATTATTTATTTTGAGCTAAATGACCCTGAATTTGAAAGGCAGTACAAATGAACTCTGAAAATGTTGTAAGTTGGCATGACATCATAATTTCACCCACATAGAAACTTCTAAATAGTTGAGAGGGTTACGGCAAAAACTGGATGCACTTCGTGTACAAATTGGACAATCTCTTTCGAACTACGAGGGTTTGGGAGGAAAACTCATCTATTACAAAGGGATTTCATTTTTAATAACTTATTGTAACTCCATAGTTTTTGTGTGTTAAATATGCACCATTAAAAGGCACATCATCAATTTTCAACCCTTTCTGACTTCATTTGATATTTTTCATCCATTTAATGACTTATTTTGAGCTAAATGACCCTGAATTCGAAAAGTAGTACAAATGAACTCTGAAAAGGTTGTACTTGGCATGACATCATAATTTCACGCACATAGCAATTTCTAAAGAGTTGAGAGGGTTACGAGAAAAACTGGATGCACTTCATGTACAAATTGGACAATCTGTTTCGAAGTATGAGGGTTTCGGACGAAAACTCATATATTACAAAGAGATTTCATTTTTAATAACTTATTTTAACTCCATACTTTTTGTGTGTTAAATATGCACCATTCAAAGGCACATCATCAATTTTCAACCCTTTCTCACTTCATTTGATATTTTACATGCATTTAATGATTTAGTTTGAGCTAAATGACCCTGAATTTGAAAAGCAGTACAAATGAACTCTGAAAAGGTTGTAACTTGGCATGACATCATAATTTCGCCCACATAGCAACTTCTAAAGATTTGAGAGAGTTACGGCAAAAACTGGATGCAATTTGTGTTCAAATTGGACATTCTCTTTTGAAGTATGAGGGTTCCGGACGAAAACTCATCTATTACAAAGGGATTTCATTTATAATAACTTATTTTAACTCCATACTTTTTGTGTGTTAAATATGCACCATTCAAAGGCAAATCATCAATTTTCAACCCTTTCTGACTTCGTTTGATATTTTTCATGCATTTAATGATTTATTTTGAGCTAAATGACCCTGAATTTGAAAAGCAGTACAAATGAACTCTGAAAAGGTTGTAACTTGGCATGACATCATAATTTCATCCACATAGAAACTTATAAAGAGTTGAGAGGGTTACGTCAAAAACTGGATGCACTTCCTGTACAAGTTGGACAATCTCTTTCGAAGTATGAGGGTTTCGAACGAAAACTCATCTCTTACAAAGGGATTTAATTTTTAATAACTTATATTAACTCCATACTTTTTGTGTCTTCAATATGCACCATTTGAAGGCACATCATCAATTTTCAACCATTTCTAACTTCATTTGATATTTTTCATGCATTTAATGATTTACTTTGAGCTAAATGACCCTTAATTTGAAAATCAGTACAAATGAACTCTGAAAATGTTGTAACTTGGCATGACATCATAATTCCACCCACATAGAAGCTTCTAAAGAGTTGAGAGGGTTACGACAAAAATTGGATGCACTTCGTGTACAAATTGGACAATCTCTTTCGAAGTATGAGGGTTCCGGACGAAAACTCATCTATTACAAGGGGATTTCATTTTCAATAACTTATTTAACTCCGTAATTTTTGTGTGTTCAATATTCACCATTCAAAGTAACATCATCAACTTTCAACCCTTTCTAACTTCATTTGATATTTTTCATGCATTTAATGATTTATTTTGAGCTAAATGACCCTGAATTTGAAAAGCAGTACAAATGAACTCTGAAAATGTTGTAAGTTGGCATGACATCATAATTTCACCCACATAGAAACTTCTAAATAGTTGAGAGGGTTAAGGCAAAAACTGGATGCACTTCGTGTACAAATTGGACAATCTCTTTCGAACTACGAGGGTTTGGGAGGAAAACTCATCTATTACAAAGGGATTTCATTTTTAATAACTTATTGTAACTCCATACTTTTTGTGTGTTAAATATGCACCATTAAAAGGCACATCATCAATTTTCAACCCTTTCTGACTTCATTTGATATTTTTCATCCATTTAATGACTTATTTTGAGCTAAATGACCCTGAATTCGAAAAGTAGTACAAATGAACTCTGAAAAGGTTGTACTTGGCATGACACCATAATTTCACGCACATAGCAATTTCTAAAGAGTTGAGAGGGTTACAAGAAAAACTGGACGCACTTCATGTACAAATTGGACAATCTCTTTCGAAGTATGAGGGTTTCGGACGAAAACTCATATATTACAAAGAGATTTCATTTTTAATAACTTATTTTAACTCCATACTTTTTGTGTGTTAAATATGCACCATTCAAAGGCACATCATCAATTTTCAACCCTTTCTCACTTCATTTGATATTTTTCATGCATTTAATGATTTAGTTTGAGCTAAATGACCCTGAATTTGAAAAGAAGTACAAATGAACTCTGAAAAGGTTGTAACTTGGCATGACATCATAATTTCGCCCACATAGCAACTTCTAAAATTTGAGAGAGTTACGGCAAAAACTGGATGCAATTTGTGTTCAAATTGGACATTCTCTTTTGAAGTATGAGGGTTTCGGACGAAAACTCATCTATTACAAAGGGATTTCATTTTTAATAACTTATTTTAACTCCATACTTTTTGTGTGTTCAATATGCACCATTCAAAGGAACATCAGCAATTTTCAACCCTTTCTGACTTCATTTGATAGTTTTCATGCATTTAATGATTTATTTTGAGCTAAATGACCCTGAATTTGAAAAGCAGTAGAAATGAACTGTGAAAAGGATGTAACTTGGCATGACATCATAATTTCACCCACATAGAAACTTCTAAAGAGTTGAGAGGGTTACGACATAAACTGGATGCACTTCGTGTACAAATTGGACAATCTCTTTCGAAGTATGAGGGTTTCGGACGAAAACTCATCTATTACAAATAGATTTCATTTTTAATAACTTATTTTAACTCGATACTTTTTGTGTGTTAAATATGCACCATTCAAAGGCACATCATAAATTTTCAAGCCTTTCTGACTTCATTTGATATTTTCATGCATTTAATGATTTATTTTGAGCTAAATGACCCTGAATTTGAAAAGTAGTACAAATGAACTCTGAAAAGGTTAGAACTTGGCATGACATCATAATTTCACCACATAGCAACTTCTAAAGAGTTGAGAGGGTTACTGCAAAAACTGGATGCACTTCGTGTACAAATTGAACAATCTCTTTCGTAGTATGAGGGTTTTGGACGAAAACTCATCTATTACAAAGGGATTTCATTTTTAATAACTTATTATAACTCCATACTTTGTGTGTGTTAAATATGCACCATTCAAAGGCAAATCATCAATTTTCAACCCTTTCTGACTTCGTTTGATATTTTTCATGCATTTAATGATTTATTTTGAGCTAAATGACCCTGAATTTGAAAAGAAGTACAAATGAACTCTGAAAATGTTGTAAGTTGGCATGACATCATAATTTCACCCACATAGAAACTTCTAAATAGTTGAGAGGGTTACGGCAAAAAATGGATGCACTTCGTGTACAAATTGGACAATCTCTTTCGAACTACGAGGGTTTGGGAGGAAAACTCATCTATTACAAAGGGATTTCATTTTTAATAACTTATTGTAACTCCATAGTTTTTGTGTGTTAAATATGCACCATTAAAAGGCACATCATCAATTTTCAACCCTTTCTGACTTCATTTGATATTTTTCATCCATTTAATGACTTATTTTGTGCTAAATGACCCTGAATTCGAAAAGTAGTACAAATGAACTCTGAAAAGGTTGTACTTGGCATGACATCATAATTTCACGCACATAGCAATTTCTAAAGAGTTGAGAGGGTTACGAGAAAAACTGGATGCACTTCATGTACAAATTGGACAATCTGTTTCGAAGTATGAGGGTTTCGGACGAAAACTCATCTATTACAAAGAGATTTCATTTTTAGTAACTTATTTTAACTCGATACTTTTTGTGTGTTAAATATGCACCATTCAAAGGCACATCATAAATTTTCAAGCCTTTCTGACTTCATTTGATATTTTCATGCATTTAATGATTTATTTTGAGCTAAATGACCCTGAATTTGAAAAGTAGTACAAATGAACTCTGAAAAGGTTCGAACTTGGCATGACATCATAATTTCACCACATAGCAACTTCTAAAGAGTTGAGAGGGTTACTGCAAAAACTGGATGCACTTCGTGTACAAATTGAACAATCTCTTTCGTAGTATGAGGGTTTTGGACGAAAACTCATCTATTACTAAGGGATTTCATTTTTAATAACTTATTATAACTCCATACTTTGTGTGTGTTAAATATGCACCATTCAAAGGCAAATCATCAATTTTCAACCCTTTCTGACTTCGTTTGATATTTTTCATGCATTTAATGATTTATTTTGAGCTAAATGACCCTGAATTTGAAAAGCAGTACAAATGAACTCTGAAAATGTTGTAAGTTGGCATGACATCATAATTTCACCCACATAGAAACTTCTAAATAGTTGAGAGGGTTACGGCAAAAAATGGATGCACTTCGTGTACAAATTGGACAATCTCTTTCGAACTACGAGGGTTTGGGAGGAAAACTCATCTATTACAAAGGGATTTCATTTTTAATAACTTATTGTAACTCCATAGTTTTTGTGTGTTAAATATGCACCATTAAAAGGCACATCATCAATTTTCAACCCTTTCTGACTTCATTTGATATTTTTCATCCATTTAATGACTTATTTTGTGCTAAATGACCCTGAATTCGAAAAGTAGTACAAATGAACTCTGAAAAGGTTGTACTTGGCATGACATCATAATTTCACGCACATAGCAATTTCTAAAGAGTTGAGAGGGTTACGAGAAAAACTGGATGCACTTCATGTACAAATTGGACAATCTGTTTCGAAGTATGAGGGTTTCGGACGAAAACTCATCTATTACAAAGAGATTTCATTTTTAATAACTTATTTTAACTCGATACTTTTTGTGTGTTAAATATGCACCATTCAAAGGCACATCATCAATTTTCAACCCTTTCTCACTTCATTTGATATTTTACATGCATTTAATGATTTAGTTTGAGCTAAATGACCCTGAATTTGAAAAGCAGTACAAATGAACTCTGAAAAGGTTGTAACTTGGCATGACATCACAATTTCGCCCACATAGCAACTTCTAAAGATTTGAGAGAGTTACGGCAAAAACTGGATGCAATTTGTGTTCAAATTGGACATTCTCTTTTGAAGTATGAGGGTTTCGGATGAAAACTCATCTATTACAAAGGGATTTCATTTTTAATAACTTATTATAACTCAATACTTTGTGTGTGTTAAATATGCACCATTCAAAGGCAAATCATCAATTTTCAACCCTTTCTGACTTCGTTTGATATTTTTCATGCATTTAATGATTTATTTTGAGCTAAATGACCCTGAATTTGAAAAGCAGTACAAATGAACTCTGAAAATGTTGTAAGTTGGCATGACATCATAATTTCACCCACATAGAAACTTCTAAATAGTTGAGAGGGTGACGGCAAAAAATGGATGCACTTCGTGTACAAATTGGACAATCTCTTTCGAACTACGAGGGTTTGGGAGGAAAACTCATCTATTACAAAGGGATTTCATTTTTAATAACTTATTGTAACTCCATAGTTTTTGTGTGTTAAATATGCACCATTAAAAGGCACATCATCAATTTTCAACCCTTTCTGACTTCATTTGATATTTTTCATCCATTTAATGACTTATTTTGTGCTAAATGACCCTGAATTCGAAAAGTAGTACAAATGAACTCTGAAAAGGTTGTACTTGGCATGACATCATAATTTCACGCACATAGCAATTTCTAAAGAGTTGAGAGGGTTACGAGAAAAACTGGATGCACTTCATGTACAAATTGGACAATCTGTTTCGAAGTATGAGGGTTTCGGACGAAAACTCATCTATTACAAAGAGATTTCATTTTTAATAACTTATTTTAACTCGATACTTTTTGTGTGTTAAATATGCACCATTCAAAGGCACATCATAAATTTTCAAGCCTTTCTGACTTCATTTGATATTTTCATGCATTTAATGATTTATTTTGAGCTAAATGACCCTGAATTTGAAAAGTAGTACAAATGAACTCTGAAAAGGTTGGAACTTGGCATGACATCATAATTTCACCACATAGCAACTTCTAAAGAGTTGAGAGGGTTACGGCAAAAACTGGATGCACTTCGTGTACAAATTGAACAATCTCTTTCGTAGTATAAGGGTTTTGGACGAAAACTCATCTATTACAAAGGGATTTCATTTTTAATAACTTATTATAACTCCATACATTGTGTGTGTTAAATATGCACCATTCAAAGGAAAATCATCAATTTTCAACCCTTTCTGACTTCGTTTGATATTTTTCATGCATTTAATGATTTATTTTGAGCTAAATGACCCTGAATTTGAAAAGCAGTACAAATGAACTCTGAAAATGTTGTAAGTTGGCATGACATCATAATTTCACCCACATAGAAACTTCTAAATAGTTGAGAGGGTTACGGCAAAAACTGGATGCACTTCGTGTACAAATTGGACAATCTCTTTCGAACTACGAGGGTTTGGGAGGAAAACTCATCTATTACAAAGGGATTTCATTTTTAATAACTTATTGTAACTCCATAGTTTTTGTGTGTTAAATATGCACCATTAAAAGGCACATCATCAATTTTCAACCCTTTCTGACTTCATTTGATATTTTTCATCCATTTAATGACTTATTTTGAGCTAAATGACCCTGAATTCGAAAAGTAGTACAAATGAACTCTGAAAAGGTTGTACTTGGCATGACATCATAATTTCACGCACATAGCAATTTCTAAAGAGTTGAGATGGTTACGAGAAAAACTGGATGCACTTCATGTACAAATTGGACAATCTGTTTCGAAGTATGAGGGTTTCGGACGAAAACTCATATATTACAAAGAGATTTCATTTTTAATAACTTATTTTAACTCCATACTTTTTGTGTGTTAAATATGCACCATTCAAAGGCACATCATCAATTTTCAACCCTTTCTCACTTCATTTGATATTTTACATGCATTTAATGATTTAGTTTGAGCTAAATGACCCTGAATTTGAAAAGCAGTACAAATGAACTCTGAAAAGGTTGTAACTTGGCATGACATCATAATTTCGCCCACATAGCAACTTCTAAAGATTTGAGAGAGTTACGGCAAAAACTGGATGCAATTTGTGTTCAAATTGGACATTCTCTTTTGAAGTATGAGGGTTTCGGATGAAAACTCATCTATTACAAAGGGATTTCATTTTTAATAACTTATTTTAACTCCATACTTTTTGTGTGTTAAATATGCACCATTCAAAGGCAAATCATCAATTTTCAACCCTTACTGACTTCGCTTGATATTTTTCATGCATTTAATGATTTATTTTGAGCTAAATGACCCTGTATTTGAAAAGCAGTACAAATGAACTCTGAAAAGGTTGTAACTTGGCATGAAATCATAATTTCATCCACATAGAAACTTATAAAGAGTTGAGAGGGTTACGTCAAAAACTGGATGCACTTCCTGTACAAGTTGGACAATCTCTTTCGAAGTATGAGGGTTTCGAACGAAAACTCATCTCTTACAAAGGGATTTAATTTTTAATAACTTATTTTAACTCCATACTTTTTGTGTCTTCAATATGCACCATTTGAAGGCACATCATCAATTTTCAACCCTTTCTAACTTCATTTGATATTTTTCATGCATTTAATGATTTACTTTGAGCTAAATGACCCTTAATTTGAAAATCAGTACAAATGAACTCTGAAAATGTTGTAACTTGGCATGACATCATAATTCCACCCACATAGAAGCTTCTAAAGAGTTGAGAGGGTTACGACAAAAATTGGATGCACTTCGTGTACAAATTGGACAATCTCTTTCGAAGTATGAGGGTTCCGGACGAAAACTCATCTATTACAAGGGGATTTCATTTTCAATAACTTATTTAACTCCGTAATTTTTGTGTGTTCAATATTCACCATTCAAAGTAACATCATCAACTTTCAACCTTTTCTAACTTCATTTGATATTTTTCATGCATTTAATGATTTATTTTGAGCTAAATGACCCTGAATTTGAAAACCAGTACAAATGAACTCTGAAAATGTTGTAAGTTGGCATGACATCATAATTTCACCCACATAGAAACTTCTAAATAGTTGAGAGGGTTACGGGAAAAACTGGATGCACTTCGTGTACAAATTGGACAATCTCTTTCGAACTACGAGAGTTTGGGAGGAAAACTCATCTATTACAAAGGGATTTCATTTTTAATAACTTATTGTAACTCCATACTTTTTGTGTGTTAAATATGCACCATTAAAAGGCACATCATCAATTTTCAACCCTTTCTGACTTCATTTGATATTTTTCATCCATTTAATGACTTATTTTGAGCTAAATGACCCTGAATTCGAAAAGTAGTACAAATGAACTCTGAAAAGGTTGTACTTGGCATGACATCATAATTTCACGCACATAGCAATTTCTAAAGAGTTGAGAGGGTTACGAGAAAAACTGGATGCACTTCATGTACAAATTGGACAATCTCTTTCGAAGTATGAGGGTTTCGGACGAAAACTCATATATTACAAAGAGATTTCATTTTTAATAACTTATTTTAACTCCATATTTTGTGTGTGTTAAATATGCACCATTCAAAGGCACATCATCAATTTTCAACCCTTTCTCACTTCATTTGATATTTTACATGCATTTAATGATTTAGTTTGAGCTAAATGACCCTGAATTTGAAAAGCAGTACAAATGAACTCTGAAAAGGTTGTAACTTGGCATGACATCATAATTTCGCCCACATAGCAACTTCTAAAGATTTGAGAGAGTTACGGCAAAAACTGGATGCAATTTGTGTTCAAATTGGACATTCTCTTTTGAAGTATGAGGGTTTCGGACGAAAACTCATCTATTACAAAGGGATTTCATTTTTAATAACTTATTTTAACTCCATACTTTTTGTGTGTTAAATATGCACCATTCAAAGGCAAATCATCAATTTTCAACCCTTTCTGACTTCGTTTGATATTTTTCATGCATTTAATGATTTATTTTGACCTAAATGACCCTGAATTTGAAAAGCAGTACAAATGAACTCTGAAAAGGTAGTAACTTGGCATGACATCATAATTTCATCCACATAGAAACTTATAAAGAGTTGAGAGGGTTACATCAAAAACTGGATGCACTTCCTGTACAAGTTGGACAATCTCTTTCGAAGTATGAGGGTTTCGAACGAAAACTCATCTCTTACAAAGGGATTTAATTTTTAATAACTTATTTTAACTCCATACTTTTTCTGTCTTCAATATGCACCATTTGAAGGCACATCATCAATTTTCAACCCTTTCTAACTTTATTTGATATTTTTCATGCATTTAATGATTTACTTTGAGCTAAATGACCCTTAATTTGAAAATCAGTACAAATGAACTCTGAAAATGTTGTAACTTGGCATGACATCATAATTCCACCCACATAGAAGCTTCTAAAGAGTTGAGAGGGTTACGACAAAAATTGGATGCACTTCGTGTACAAATTGGACAATCTCTTTCGAAGTATGAGGGTTCCGGACGAAAACTCATCTATTACAAGGGGATTTCATTTTCAATAACTTATTTAACTCCGGAATTTTTGTGTGTTCAATATTCACCATTCAAAGTAACATCATCAACTTTCAACCCTTTCTAACTTCATTTGATATTTTTCATGCATTTAATGATTTCTTTTGAGCTAAATGACCCTGAATTTGAAAAGCAGTACAAATGAACTCTGAAAATGTTGTAAGTTGGCATGACATCATAATTTCACCCACATAGAAACTTCTAAATAGTTGAGAGGGTTACGGCAAAAACTGGATGCACTTCGTGTACAAATTGGACAATCTCTTTCGAACTACGAGGGTTTGGGAGGAAAACTCATCTATTACAAAGGGATTTCATTTTTAATAACTTATTCTAACTCCATACTTTTTGTGTGTTAAATATGCACCATTAAAAGGCACATCATCAAGTTTCAACCCTTTCTGACTTCATTTGATATTTTTCATCCATTTAATGACTTATTTTGAGCTAAATGACCCTGAATTCGAAAAGTAGTACAAATGAACTCTGAAAAGGTTGTACTTGGCATGACACCATAATTTCACGCACATAGCAATTTGTAAAGAGTTGAGAGGGTTACAAGAAAAACTGGACGCACTTCATGTACAAATTGGACAATCTCTTTCGAAGTATGAGGGTTTCGGACGAAAACTCATATATTACAAAGAGTTTTCATTTTTAATAACTTATTTTAACTCCATACTTTTTGTGTGTTAAATATGCACCATTCAAAGGCACATCATCAATTTTCAACCCTTTCTCACTTCATTTGATATTTTTCATGCATTTAATGATTTAGTTTGAGCTAAATGACCCTGAATTTGAAAAGCAGTACAAATGAACTCTGAAAAGGTTGTAACTTGGCATGACATCATAATTTCGCCCACATAGCAACTTCTAAAGATTTGAGAGAGTTACGGCAAAAACTGGATGCAATTTGTGTTCAAATTGGACATTCTCTTTTGAAGTATGAGGGTTTCGGATGAAAACTCATCTATTACAAAGGGATTTCATTTTTAATAACTTATTTTAACTCCATACGTTTTGTGTGTTCAATATGCACCATTCAAAGGAACATCACCAATTTTCAACCCTTTCTGACTTCATTTGATAGTTTTCATGCATTTAATGATTTATTTTGAGCTAAATGACCCTGAATTTGAAAATCAGTAGAAATGAACTGTGAAAAGGATGTAACTTGGCATGACATCATAATTTCACCCACATAGAAACTTCTAAAGAGTTGAGAGGGTTACGACATAAACTGGATGCACTTCGTGTACAAATTGGACAATCTCTTTCGAAGTATGAGGGTTTCGGACGAAAACTCATCTATTACAAAGAGATTTCATTTTTAATAACTTATTTTAACTCGATACTTTTTGTGTGTGAAATATGCACCATTCAAAGGCACATCATAAATTTTCAAGCCTTTCTGACTTCATTTGATATTTTCATGCATTTAATGATTTATTTTGAGCATAATGACCCTCAATTTGAAAAGTAGTACAAATGAACTCTGAAAAGGTTGGAAGTTGGCATGACATCATAATTTCACCACATAGCAACTTCTAAAGAGTTGAGAGGGTTACGGCAAAAACTGGATGCACTTCGTGTACAAATTGAACAATCTCTTTCGTAGTATGAGGGTTTTGGACGAAAACTCATCTATTACAAAGGGATTTCATTTTTAATAACTTATTATAACTCCATACTTTGTGTGTGTTAAATATGCACCATTCAAAGGCAAATCATCAATTTTCAACCCTTTCTGACTTTGTTTGATATTTTTCATGCATTTAATGATTTATTTTGAGCTAAATGACCCTGAATTTGAAAAGCAGTACAAATGAACTCTGAAAAGGTTGTAAGTTGGCATGACATCATAATTTCATCCACATAGAAACTTATAAAGAGTTGAGAGGGTTACGTCAAAAACTGGATGCACTTCCTGTACAAGTTGGACAATCTCTTTCGAAGTATGAGGGTTTCGAACGAAAACTCATCTCTTACAAAGGGATTTAATTTTTAATAACTTATTTTAACTCCATACTTTTTGTGTCTTCAATATGCACCATTTGAAGGCACATCATCAATTTTCAACCCTTTCTAACTTCATTTGATATTTTTCATGCATTTAATGATTTACTTTGAGCTAAATGACCCTTAATTTGTAAATCAGTACAAATGAACTCTGAAAATGTTGTAACTTGGCATGACATCATAATTCCACCCACATAGAAGCTTCTAAAGTGTTGAGAGGGTTACGACAAAAATTGGATGCACTTCGTGTACAAATTGGACAATCTCTTTCGAAGTATGAGGGTTCCGGACGAAAACTCATCTATTACAAAGGGATTTCATTTTCAATAACTTATTTAACTCCGTAATTTTTGTGTGTTCAATATTCACCATTCAAAGTAACATCATCAACTTTCAACCCTTTCTAACTTCATTTGATATTTTTCATGCATTTAATGATTTATTTTGAGCTAAATGACCCTGAATTTGAAAAGCAGTACAAATGAACTCTGAAAATGTTGTAAGTTGGCATGACATCATAATTTCACCCACATAGAAACTTCTAAATAGTTGAGAGGGTTCCGGCAAAAACTGGATCCACTTCGTGTACAAATTGGACAATCTCTTTCGAACTACGAGGGTTTGGGAGGAAAACTCATCTATTACAAAGGGATTTCATTTTTAATAACTTATTGTAACTCCATAGTTTTTGTGTGTTAAATATGCACCATTAAAAGGCACATCATCAATTTTCAACCCTTTCTGACTTCATTTGATACTTTTCATCCATTTAATGACTTATTTAGAGCTAAATGACCCTGAATTCGAAAAGTAGTACAAATGAACTCTGAAAAGGTTGTACTTGGCATGACATCATAATTTCACGCACATAGCAATTTCTAAAGAGTTGAGAGGGTTACGAGAAAAACTGGATGCACTTCATGTACAAATTGGACAATCTCTTTCGAAGTATGAGGGTTTCGGACGAAAACTCATATATTAAAAAGAGATTTCATTTTTAATAACTTATTTTAATTCCATACTTTTTGTGTGTTAAATATGCACCATTCAAAGGCACATCATCAATTTTCAACCCTTTCTCACTTCATTTGATATTTTACATGCATTTAATGATTTAGTTTGAGCTAAATGACCCTGAATTTGAAAAGCAGTACAAATGAACTCTGAAAAGGTTGTAACTTGGCATGACATCATAATTCCACCCACATAGCAACTTCTAAAGAGTTGAGAGGGTTACGAGAAAAACTGGATGCACTTCATGTACAAATTGGACAATCTCTTTCGAAGTATGAGGGTTTCGGACGAAAACTCATATATTACAAAGAGATTTCATTTTTAATAACTTATTTTAACTCCATACTTTTTGTGTGTTCAATATGCACCATTCAAAGGAACATCAGCAATTTTCAACCCTTTCTGACTTCATTTGATAGTTTTCATGCATTTAATGATTTATTTTGAGCTAAATGACCCTGAATTTGAAAAGCAGTAGAAATGAACTGTGGAAAGGATGTAACTTGGCATGACATCATAATTTCACCCACATTGCAACTTCTTAAGAGTTGAGAGGGTTACGGCAAAAACTGGATGCACTTCGTGTACAAATTGCACAATCTCTTTCGAAGTATGAGGGTTTCGAACGAAAACTCATCTATTACAAAGGGATTTCATTTTTAATTACTTATTTTGACACAATACTTTTTGTGTGTTCAATATGCACCATTCAACCGCACATAATCAATTTTCAACCCTTTCTGACTTCATTTGATATTTTTCATGCATTTAATGATTTATTTTGAGCTAAATGACCCTGAATTTGAAAAGTAGTACAAATGAACTCTGAAAAGGTTCTAACCTGGCATGACATCATAATTTCACACACATAGAAATTTCTAAAGATTTCAGAGGGTCACGAGAAAAACTGGATGCACTTCGTGTATAAATTGGACAATCTCTTTCGAAGTATGAGGGTTTCGGACGAAAACTCATCTATTACAAAGAGATTTCATTTTTAATAACTTATTTTAACTCGATACTTTTTGTGTGTTAAATATGCACCATTCAAAGGCACATCATCAATTTTCAACCCTTTCTCACTTCATTTCATATTTTTCATGCATTTAATGATTTATTTTGAGCTAAATGACCCTGAATTTGAAAAGCAGTACAAATAAACTTTGAAAATGTTGTAACTTGGCATGACATCATAATTTCACCCACATAGAAACTTCTAAAGAGTTGAGAGGGTTACAACATAAACTGGATGCACTTCGTGTACAAATTGGACAATCTCCTTCGAAGTATTAGGGTTCCGAACGAAAACTCGTCTATTACACACGAATTTCATTTTTAATAACTTATTTTAACTCAATACTTTTTGTGTGTTAAATATGCACCATTGAAAGGAACATCATCAATTTTCAACCCTTTCTGACTTCATTTGATATTTTTCATGCATTCAATGATTTATTTTGAGCTAAATGACCCTGAATTTGAAATATAGTCCAAATGAACTCTGAAAATGTTGTAACTTCGCATGACATCATAATTTCACCCACATAGAAACTTGTGAATAGTTTAGAGGGTTAGGGCAAAAACTGGGTGCACTTCGTGTAGAAATTGGACAATCTCTTTCAAAGTATGAGAGTTTCGGAAGAAAACTCATCTATTACAAAGGGATTTTATTTTTACTAACTTATTTTAACTCTATATTTTTTGTGTGTTAAATATCCACCATTCAAAGGCACATCATCAATTTTCAACCCTTTCTGACATCGTCTGATATTTTTCATGCATTTAATGACTTATTTTGACCTAAATGACCCTGAATTTGAAAAGCAGTACAAATGAAATCTGAAAAGGTTTTAACTCAAAATGACATCATAATTTCACCCACATGGCAACTTCTATAAGAGTTCAGAGGGTTACGACAAAAATTGGATGCACTTCGTGTACAAATTGGACAATCTCTTTCGAAGTATGAGGGTTTCGGACAAAAACTCATCTATTACAAAGGGATTTCATTATTAATAACTTATTTTAACTCCATACTGTTTGTGTGTTAAATATGCACCATTCAAAGGCACATCATCAATTTTCAACCCTTTCTCACTTCATTTGATATTTTTCATGCATTTAATGATTTAGTTTGAGCTAAATGACCCTGAATTTGAAAAGCAGTACAAATGAACTCTGAAAAGGTTGTAACTTGGCATGACATCATAATTTCGCCCACATAGCAACTTCTAAAGATTTGAGAGAGTTACGGCAAAAACTGGATGCAATTTGTGTTCAAATTGGACATTCTCTTTTGAAGTATGAGGGTTTCGGACGAAAACTCATCTATTACAAAGGGATTTCATTTTTAATAACTTATTTTAACTCCATACTTTTTGTGTGTTCAATATGCACCATTCAAAGGAACATCAGCAATTTTCAACCCTTTCTGACTTCATTTGATAGTTTTCATGCATTTAATGATTTATTTTGAGCTAAATGACCCTGAATTTGAAAAGCAGTACAAATGAACTGTGAAAAGGATGTAACTTGGCATGACATCATAATTTCACCCACATAGAAACTTCTAAAGAGTTGAGAGGGTTACGACATAAACTGGATGCACTTCGTGTACAAATTGGACAATCTCTTTCGAGGTATGAGGGTTTCGGACGAAAACTCATCTATTACAAAGAGATTTCATTTTTAATAACTTATTTTAACTCGGTACTTTTTGTGTGTTAAATATGCACCATTCAAAGGCACATCATAAATTTTCGAGCCTTTCTGACTTCATTTGATAGTTTTCATGCATTTAATGATTTATTTTGAACTAAATGACCCTGAATTTGAAAAGTAGTACAAATGAACTCTGAAAAGGTTGGAACTTGGCATGACATCATAATTTCACCACATAGCAACTTCTAAAGACTTGAGAGGGTTACTGCAAAAACTGGATGCACTTCGTGTACAAATTGAACAATCTCTTTCGTAGTATGAGGGTTTGGACGAAAACTCATCTATTACAAAGGGATTTCATTTTTAATAACTTTTTATAACTCCATACTTTGTGTGTGTTAAATATGCACCATTCAAAGGCAAATCATCAATTTTCAACCCTTTCTGACTTCGTTTGATATTTTTCATGCATTTAATGATTTATTTTGAGCTAAATGACCCTAAATTTGAAAAGCAGTACAAATGAACTCTGAAAAGGTTGTATCTTGGCATGACATCATAATTTCATCCACACAGCAACTTCTAATGATTTGAGAGAGTTACGGCAAAAACTGGATGCACTTCCTGTTCAAATTGGACATTCTCTTTTGAAGTATGAGGGTTTCGGACGAAAACTCATCTATTACAAAGGGATTTCATTTTTAATAACTTATTTTAACTCCATAACTTATTACAAAGGAACATCAGCAATTTTCAACCCTTTCTGACTTCATTTGATAGTTTTCATGCATTTAATGATTTATTTTGAGCTAAATGACCCTGAATTTGAAAAGTAGTACAAATGAACTCTGAAAATGTTGTAACTTGGCATGACATCATAATTTCACGCACATAGAAATTTCTAAAGAGTTCAGAGGGTCACGAGAAAAACTGGATGCACTTCGTGGACAAATTGGACAATCTCTTTCGAAGTATGAGGGTTTCGGACGAAAACTCATCTATTACAAAGAGATTTCATTTTTAATAACTTATTTTAACTCGATACTTTTTGTGTGTTAAATATGCACCATTCAAAGGCACATCATCAATTTTCAACGCTTTCTGACTTCATTTCATATTTTTCATGCATTTAATGATTTATTTTGAGCTAAATGACCCTGAATTTGAAAAGCAGTACAAATGAACTCTGAAAATGTTGTAAGTTGGCATGACATCATAATTTCACCCACATAGAAACTTCTAAATAGTTGAGAGGGTTCCGGCAAAAACTGGATGCACTTCGTGTACAAATTGGACAATCTCTTTCGAACTACGAGGGTTTGGGAGGAAAACTCATCTATTACAAAGGGATTTCATTTTTAATAACTTATTGTAACTCCATAGTTTTTGTGTGTTAAATATGCACCATTAAAAGGCACATCATCAATTTTCAACCCTTTCTGACTTCAGTTGATATTTTTCATCCATTTAATGACTTATTTTGAGCTAAATGACCCTGAATTCGAAAAGTAGTACAAATGAACTCTGAAAAGGTTGTACTTGGCATGACATCATAATTTCACGCACATAGCAATTTCTAAAGAGTTGACAGGGTTACGAGAAAAACTGGATGCACTTCATGTACAAATTGGACAATCTCTTTCGAAGTATGAGGGTTTCGGACGAAAACTCATATATTACAAAGAGATTTCATTTTTAATAACTTATTTTAACTCCATACTTTTTGTGTGTTAAATATGCACCATTCAAAGGCACATCATCAATTTTCAACCCTTTCTCACTTCATTTGATATTTTACATGCATTTAATGATTTAGTTTGAGCTAAATGACCCTGAATTTGAAAAGCAGTACAAATGAACTCTGAAAAGGTTGTAACTTGGCATGACATCATAATTTCGCCCACATAGCAACTTCTAATGATTTGAGAGAGTTACGGCAAAAACTGGATGCAATTTGTGTTCAAATTGGACATTCTCTTTTGAAGTATGAGGGTTTCGGACGAAAACTCATCTATTACAAAGGGATTTCATTTTTAATAACTTATTTTAACTCCATACTTTTTGTGTGTTCAATATGCACCATTCAAAGGAACATCAGCAATTTTCAACCCTTTCTGACTTCATTTGATAGTTTTCATGCATTTAATGATTTAATTTGAGCTAAATGACCCTGAATTTGAAAAGTAGTACAAATGAACTCTGAAAATGTTGTAACTTGGCATGACATCATAATTTCACGCACATAGAAATTTCTAAAGAGTTCAGAGGGTCACGAGAAAAACTGGATGCACTTCGTGGACAAATTGGACAATCTCTTTCGAAGTATGAGGCTTTCGGACGAAAACTCATCTATTACAAAGAGATTTCATTTTTAATAACTTATTTTAACTCGATACTTTTTGTGTGTTAAATATGCACCATTCAAAGGCACATCATCAATTTTCAACGCTTTCTGACTTCATTTCATATTTTTCATGCATTTAATGATTTATTTTGAGCTAAATGACCCTGAATTTGAAATGCAGTACAAATGAACTTTGAAAATGTTGTAACATGGCATGACATCATAATTTCACCCACATAGAAACTTCTAAAGAGTTGAGAGGGTTACGACATAAACTGGATGCACTTCGTGTACAAATTGGACAATCTCCTTCGAAGTATTAGGGTTCCGAACGAAAACTCGTCTATTACAAACGGATTTCATTTTTAATAACTTAGTTTAACTCAATAATTTTTGTGTGTTAAATATGCACCATTCAAAGGAAAATCATCAATTTTCAACCCTTTCTGACTTCACTTGATATTTTTCATGCATTTAATGATTTATTTTGAGCTAAATGACCCTGAATTTGAAAAGTAGTCCAAATGAACTCTGAAAATGTTGTAACTTCGCATGACATCATAATTTCACCCACATAGAAACTTGTGAATAGTTGAGAGGGTTAGGGCAAAAACTGGATAAACTTGGTGTAGAAATTTGACAATCTCTTTCAAAGTATGATGGTTTCGGACGAAAACTCATCTATTACAAAGGGATTTCCTTTGTAATAACTTACTATAACTCCAAACTTTTTGTGTGTTCAATATGCACCATTCAAAGGCACATCATAAATTTTCAAGCCTTTCTGACTTCATTTGATATTTTCATGCATTTAATGATTTAATTTGAGCTAAATGACCCTGAATTTGAAAAGTAGTACAAATGAACTCTGAAAAGGTTGGAACTTGGCATGACATCATAATGTCACCACATAGCAAGTTCGAAAGAGTTGAGAGGGTTACGGCAAAAACTGGATGCACTTCGTGTACAAATTGAACAATCTCTTTCGTAGTATGAGGGTTTTGGACGAAAACTCATCTATTACAAAGGGATTTCATTTTTAATAACTTATTATAACTCCATAATTTTTGTGTGTTAAATATGCACCATTCAAAGGCAAATCATCAATTTTCAACCCTTTCTGACTTCGTTTGATATTTTTCATGCATTTAATGATTTATTTTGAGCTGAATGACCCTGAATTTGAAAAGCAGTAAAAATGAACTCTGAAAAGGTTGTAACTTGGCATGACATCATAATTTCATCCACATAGAAACTTATAAAGAGTTGAGAGGGTTACGTCAAAAACTGGATGCACTTCCTGTACAAGTTGGACAATCTCTTTCGAAGTATGAGGGTTTCGAACGAAAACTCATCTATTACAAAGGGATTTCATTTTTAATAACTTATTTTAACTCCATATTTTTTGTGTGTCAAATATCCACCATTCAAAGGCACATCATCAATTTTCAACCCTTTCTGACATCTTCTGATATTTTTCATGCATTTAATGACTTATTTTGAGCTAAACGACCCTGAATTTGAAAAGCAGTACAAATGAACTCTGAAAAGGTTGTAACTTGGCATGACATCATAATTTCGCCCACATAGCAACTTCTAATGATTTGAGAGAGTTACGGCAAAAACTGGATGCAATTTGTGTTCAAATTGGACATTCTCTTTTGAAGTATGAGGGTTTCGGACGAAAACTCATCTATTACAAAGGGATTTCATTTTTAATAACTTATTTTAACTCCATACTTTTTGTGTGTTCAATATGCACCATTCAAAGGAACATCAGCAATTTTCAACCCTTTCTGACTTCATTTGATAGTTTTCATGCATTTAATGATTTATTTTGAGCTAAATGACCCTGAATTTGAAAAGTAGTACAAATGAACTCTGAAAATGTTGTAACTTGGCATGACATCATAATTTCACGCACATAGAAATTTCTAAAGAGTTCAGAGGGTCACGAGAAAAACTGGATGCACTTCGTGGACAAATTGGACAATCTCTTTCGAAGTATGAGGGTTTCGGACGAAAACTCATCTATTACAAAGAGATTTCATTTTTAATAACTTATTTTAACTCGATACTTTTTGTGTGTTAAATATGCACCATTCAAAGGCACATCATCAATTTTCAACGCTTTCTGACTTCATTTCATATTTTTCATGCATTTAATGATTTATTTTGAGCTAAATGACCCTGAATTTGAAAAGCAGTACAAATGAACTTTGAAAATGTTGTAACTTGGCATGACATCATAATTTCACCCACATAGAAACTTCTAAAGAGTTGAGAGGGTTACGACATAAACTGGATGCACTTCGTGTACAAATTGGACAATCTCCTTCGAAGTATTAGGGTTCCGAACGAAAACTCGTCTATTACAAACGGATTTCATTTTTAATAACTTAGTTTAACTCAATAATTTTTGTGTGTTAAATATGCACCATTCAAAGGAAAATCATCAATTTTCAACCCTTTCTGACTTCACTTGATATTTTTCATGCATTTAATGATTTATTTTGAGCTAAATGACCCTGAATTTGAAAAGTAGTCCAAATGAACTCTGAAAATGTTGTAACTTCGCATGACATCATAATTTCACCCACATAGAAACTTGTGAATAGTTGAGAGGGTTAGGGCAAAAACTGGATAAACTTGGTGTAGAAATTTGACAATCTCTTTCAAAGTATGATGGTTTCGGACGAAAACTCATCTATTACAAAGGGATTTCCTTTGTAATAACTTACTATAACTCCAAACTTTTTGTGTGTTCAATATGCACCATTCAAAGGCACATCATAAATTTTCAAGCCTTTCTGACTTCATTTGATATTTTCATGCATTTAATGATTTATTTTGAGCTAAATGACCCTGAATTTGAAAAGTAGTACAAATGAACTCTGAAAAGGTTGGAACTTGGCATGACATCATAATGTCACCACATAGCAAGTTCGAAAGAGTTGAGAGGGTTACGGCAAAAACTGGATGCACTTCGTGTACAAATTGAACAATCTCTTTCGTAGTATGAGGGTTTTGGACGAAAACTCATCTATTACAAAGGGATTTCATTTTTAATAACTTATTATAACTCCATAATTTTTGTGTGTTAAATATGCATCACTAAAAGGCAAATCATCAATTTTCAACCCTTTCTGACTTCGTTTGATATTTTTCATGCATTTAATGATTTATTTTGAGCTGAATGACCCTGAATTTGAAAAGCAGTAAAAATGAACTCTGAAAAGGTTGTAACTTGGCATGACATCATAATTTCATCCACATAGAAACTTATAAAGAGTTGAGAGGGTTACGTCAAAAACTGGATGCACTTCCTGTACAAGTTGGACAATCTCTTTCGAAGTATGAGGGTTTCGAACGAAAACTCATCTATTACAAAGGGATTTCATTTTTAATAACTTATTTTAACTCCATATTTTTTGTGTGTCAAATATCCACCATTCAAAGGCACATCTTCAATTTTCAACCCTTTCTGACATCTTCTGATATTTTTCATGCATTTAATGACTTATTTTGACCTAAATGACCCTGAATTTGGAAAGCAGTACAAATGAAATCTGAAAAGGTTTTAACTTAAAATGACATCATAATTTCACCCACATAGCAACTTCTATAAGAGTTGAGAGGGTTACGACAAAAATTGGATGCACTTCGTGTACAAATTGGACAATCTCTTTCGAAGTATGAGGGTTTCGGACAAAAACTCATCTATTACAAAGGGATTTCATTATTAAGAACTTATTTTAACTCCATACTTTTTGTGTGTTCAATATGCATCACTAAAAGGCACATCATCAATTTTCAAACCTTTTTGACTTCATTTGATATTTTTCATGCATTTAATGATTTATTTGGGCTAAATGACCCTTTATTTGAAAAGCAGTCCAAATGAACTCTCAAAAGGTTGTAACTTGGCATGACATCATAACTTCACCCACATAGCAACTTCTAAAGAGTTGAGAGGGTTACGGCAAAAACTAGATGCACATCGTGTACAAATTGGACAATCACTTTCGAAGTATGAGGGTTTAGGACGAAAACTCATCTATTACAATGGGATTGCATTTGTAATAACTTATTTTAACTCCATAATTTTTGCGTGCTCAATATGCACCATTCAAAGGCACATCATCAATTTTCAACCCTTTCTGACTTCATTTGATATTTTTCATGCATTTAATGATTTATTTGGGCTAAATGACCCTTTATTTGAAAAGCAGTCCAAATGAACTCTCAAAAGGTTGTAACTTGGCATGACATCATAACTTCACCCACATAGCAACTTCTAAAGAGTTGAGAGGGTTACGGCAAAAACTAGATGCACATCGTGTACAAATTGGACAATCACTTTCGAAGTATGAGGGTTTAGGACGAAAACTCATCTATTACAATGGGATTGCATTTGTAATAACTTATTTTAACTCCATAATTTTTGCGTGCTCAATATGCACCATTCAAAGGCACATCATTAATTTTCAACCCTTTCTGACTTCATTTGATATTTTTCATGCATTTAATGATTTATTTTGAGCCAAATGACCCTGAATTTGAAAAGAAGTACAAATGAACTCTGAAAAGGTTGTAACTTGGCATGCCATCATAATTTCGCCCACATAGCAACTTCTAAAGAGTTGAGAGGGTTACGGCAAGAACTGGATGCACTTCGTGTACAAATTGGACAATCTCCTTCGAACTATGAGGGTTTCGCACGAAAACTCATCTATTACAAAGGGATTTCATTTTTAATAACTTATTTTAACTCTATTCTTTTTGTTTGTTAAATATGCACCATTCAAAGGCACATCATCAATTTTCAACCCTTTCTGACTTAATTTGATATTTTTCATGCATTTAATGATTTATATTGAGCTAAATGACCCTGAATTTGAAAAGCAGGAGAAATGAACTCTGAAAAGCATGTAACTTGGCATGACATCATAATTTCACCCACATTGCAACTTCTTAAGAGTTGAGAGGGTTACGGCAAAAACTGGATGCACTTCGTGTACAAATTGCACAATCTCTTTCGAAGTATGAGGGTTTCGAATGAAAACTCATCTATTACAAAGGGATTTCATTTTTAATTACTTATTTTAACTCAATACTTTTTGTGTGTTCAATATGCACCATTCAACGGCACATAATCAATTTTCAACCCTTTCTGACTTCATTTGATATTTTTCATGCATTTAATGATTTATTTCGAGCTAAATGACCCTGAATTTGAAAAGCAGTACAAATGAACTTTGAAAATGTTGTAACTTGGCATGACATCATAATTTCACCCACATAGAAACTTCTAAAGAGTTGAGAGGGTTACGACATAAACTGGATGCATTTCGTGTACAAATTGGGCAATCTTCTTCGAAGTATTAGGGTTCCGAACGAAAACTCGTCTATTACAAACGGATTTCATTTTTAATAACTTATTTAACTCAATACTTTTTTAGTGTTCAATATGCACCATCCAAAGGAACATCATCAATTTTCAAACCTTTCTGACTTGATTTGATATTTTTCATGCATTTAATTATTTATTTTGAGCTAAATGACCCTGAATTTGAAAAGTAGTACAAATGAACTCTGAAAAGGTTGTAACCTGGCATGACATCATAATTTCACGCACATAGAAATTTCTAAAGAGTTCAGAGGGTCACGAGAAAAACTGGATGCACTTCGTGTACAAATTGGACAATCTCTGTCGAAGTATGAGGGTTTCGGACGAAAACTCATCTATTACAAAGAGATTTCATTTTAATAACTTATTTTAACTCGATACTTTTTGTCTGTTAAATATGCACCATTCAAAGGCACATCATCAATTTTCAACCCTTTCTGACTTCATTTCATATTTTTCATGCATTTAATGATTTATTTTGAGCTAAATGACCCTGAATTTGAAAAGCAGTACAAATAAACTTTGAAAATGTTGTCACTTGGCATGACATCATAATTTCACCCACATAGAAACTTCTAAAGAGTTGAGAGGGTTACAACATAAACTGGATGCACTTCGTGTACAAATTGGACAATCTCCTGCGAAGTATTAGGGTTCCGAACGAAAACTCGTCTATTACAAACGGATTTGATTTTTAATAACTTATTTTAACTCAATACTTTTTGTGTGTTAAATATGCACCATTCAAAGGAACATCATCAATTTTCAACCCTTTCTGACTTCATTTGATATTTTTCATGCATTTAATGATTTATTTTGAGCTAAATGACCCTGAATTTGAAAAGTAGTCCAAATGAACTCTGAAAATGTTGTAACTTCGCATGACATCATAACTTCACCCACATAGAAACTTGTGAATAGTTGAGAGGGTTAGGGCAAAAACTGGATGCACTTCGTGTACAAATTGGACAATCTCTTTCGAAGTATGAGAGTTTCGGAAGAAAACTCATCTATTACAAAGGGATTTCATTTTTAATAACTTATTTTAACTCCATATTTCTTCTGAGTTAAATATCCACCATTCAAAGGCACATCATCAATTTTCAACCCTTTCTGACATCTTCTGATATTTCTCATGCATTTAATGACTTATTTTGACCTAAATGACCCTGAATTTGAAAAGCAGTACAAATGAAATCTGAAAAGGTTTTAACTTAAAATGACATCACAATTTCACCCACATAGCAACTTCTATAAGAGTTGAGAGGGTTACGACAAAAATTGGATGCACTTCGTGTACAAATTGGACAATCTCTGTCGAAGTATGAGGGTTTCGGACAAAAACTCATCTATTACAAAGGGATTTCATTATTAAGAACTTATTTTAACTCCATACTTTTTGTGTGTTCAATACGCATCACTAAAAGGCACATCATCATGTTTTAACCCTTTCTGACTTCACTTGATATTTTTCATGCATTTAATGATTTATTTGAGCTAAATGACCCTTTATTTGAAAAGCAGTACAAATGAACTCTCAAAAGGTTGTAACTTGGCATGACATCATAACTTCACCCACATAGCAACTTCTAAAGAGTTGAGAGGGTTACGGCAAAAACTAGATGCACTTCGTGTACAAATTGGACAATCACTTTCGAAGTATGAGGGTTTAGGACGAAAACTCATCTATTACAATGGGATTGCATTTGTAATAACTTATTTTAACTCCATAATTTTTGTGTGCTCAATATGCACCATTCAAAGTCACATCATTAATTTTCAACCCTTTCTGACTTCATTTGATATTTTTCATGCATTTAATGATTTATTTTGAGCCAAATGACCCTGAATTTGAAAAGCAGTACAAATGAACTCTGAAAAGGTTGTAACTTGGCATGCCATCATAATTTCGCCCACATAGCAACTTCTAAAGAGTTGAGAGGGTTACGGCAAGAACTGGATGCACTTCGTGTACAAATTGGACAATCTCCTTCGAACTATGAGGGTTTCGCACGAAAACTCATCTATTACAAAGGGATTTCATTTTTAATAACTTATTTTAACTCTATTCTTTTTGTTTCTTAAATATGCACCATTCAAAGGCACATCATCAATTTTCAACCCTTTCTGACTTAATTTGATATTTTTCATCAGCTAAATGACCCTGAATTTGAAAAGCAATACAAATGAACTCTGAAAAGGTTGTAACTTGGCATGACATCATAATTTCGCACACATAGCAACTTCTAAAGAGTTGAGAGGGTTACGGCAAAAACTGGATGCACTTTGTGTTCAAATTGGACATTCTCTTTTGAAGTATGAGGCTTTGGGACGAAAACTCATCTATTACAAAGGGATTTCGTTTTTAATAACTTATTTTAACTCCATAATTTTTGTGTGTTCAATATGCACCATTCAAAGGCTCATCATAAATTTTCTACCCTTTCGGACTTCATTTGATATATTTCATGAATTTAATGATTTATTTTCAGCTAAATGACCCCAAATTTGAAAAGCAGTACAAATGAACTCTTAAAATGTTGTAACTTGGCATGACATCATAATTTCACCCACATAGAAACTTCTAAAGAGTTGAGAGGGTTACGCCAAAAATTGGATGCACTTCATGTACAAATTGGACAATCTCTTTCGAGGTATGAGGGTTTCGAACGAAAACTCATCTATTACAAAGGGATTTCATTTTTAATTACTTATTTTAACTCAATACTTTTTGTGTGTTCAATATGCACCATTCAAAGGAACATCATCAATTTTCAACCCTTTCTGACTTCATTTGATATTTTTCATGCATTTAATGATTTATTTTGAGCTAAATGACCCTGAATTAGAAAAGTAGTACAAATGAACTCTGAAAAGGTTGTAACTTGGCATGACATCATAATTTCACGCACATAGAAATTTCTAAAGAGTTCAGAGGGTCACGAGAAAAACTGGATGCATTTCGTGTACAAATTGGACAATCTCTTTCGAAGTATGAGGGTTTCGGACGAAAACTCATCTATTACAAAGAGATTTCATTTTTAATAACTTATTTTAACTCGATACTTTTTGTGTGTTAAATATGCACCATTCAAAGGCACATCATCAATTTTCAACGCTTTCTGACTTCATTTCATATTTTTCATGCATTTAATGATTTATTTTGAGCTAAATGACCCTGAATTTGAAAAGCAGTACAAATGAACTTTGAAAATGTTGTAACTTGGCATGACATCATAATTTCACCCACATAGAAACTTCTAAAGAATTGAGAGGGTTACGACATAAACTGGATGCACTTCGTGTACAAATTGGACATTCTCCTTCGAAGCATTAGGGTTCCGAACGAAAACTCGTCTATTACAAACGGATTTCATTTTTAATAACTTAGTTTAACTCAATACTTTTTGTGTGTTAAATAGGCACCATTCAAAGGAACATCATCAATTTTCAACCCTTTCTGACTTCATTTGATATTTTTCATGCATTTAATGATTTATTTTGAGCTAAATGACCCTGAATTTGAAAAGTAGTACAAATGAACTCTGAAAAGGTTGTAACTTGGCATGACATCATAATTTCACGCACATAGAAATTTCTAAAGAGTTCAGAGGGTCACGAGAAAAACTGGATGCACTTCGTGTACAAATTGGACAATCTCTTTCGAAGTATGAGGGTTTCGGACGAAAACTCATCTATTACAAAGAGATTTCATTTTTAATAACTTATTTTAACTCGATACTTTTTGTGTGTTAAATATGCACCATTCAAAGGCACATCATCAATTTTCAACGCTTTCTGACTTCATTTCATATTTTTCATGCATTTAATAATTTATTTTGAGCTAAATGACCCTGAATTTGAAAAGCAGTACAAATGAACTTTGAAAATGTTGTAACTTGGCATGACATCATAATTTAACCCACATAGAAACTTCTAAAGAGTTGAGAGGGTTACGACATAAACTGGATGCACTTCGTGTACAAATTGGACAATCTCCTTTGAAGTATTAGGGTTCCGAACGAAAACTCGTCTATTACAAACGGATTTCATTTTTAATAACTTAGTTTACCTCAATACTTTTTGTGTGTTAAATATGCACCATTCAAAGGAACATCATCAATTTTCAACCCTTTCTGACTTCATTTGATATTTTTCATGCATTTAATGATTTATTTTGAGCTAAATGACCCTGAATTTGAAAAGTAGTCCAAATGAACTCTGAAAATTTTGTAACTTCGCATGACATCATAATTTCACCCACATAGAAACTTGTGAATAGTTGAGAGGGTTAGGGCAAAAACTGGATGTACTTGGTGGAGAAATTGGACAATCTTTTTCAAAGTATGATGGTTTCGGACGAAAACTCATCTATTACAAAGGGATTTCATTTGTAATAACTTATTATAACTCCAAACTTTTTGTGTGTTCAATATGCACCATTCAAAGGCACATCATAAATTTTCAAGCCTTTCTGACTTCATTTGATATTTTCATGCATTTAATGATTTATTTTGAGCTAAATGACCCTGAATTTGAAAAGTAGTACAAATGAACTCTGAAAAGGTTGTAACTTGGCATGACATCATAATTTCACGCACATAGAAATTTCTAAAGAGTTCAGAGGGTCACGAGAAAAACTGGATGCACTTCGTGTACAAATTGGACAATCTGTTTCGAAGTATGAGGGTTTCGGACGAAAACTCATCTATTACAAAGGGATTTCATTTTTAATAACTTATTTTAACTCCATATTTTGGGTGTGTTAAATATGCACCATTCAAAGGCACATCATCAATTTTCAACCCTTTCTGACTTAATTTGATATTTTTCATGCATTTAATGATTTATTTGTAGCTAAATGACCCTGAATTTGAAAAGCAGTACAAATGAACTCTGAAAAGGTTGTAACTTGGCATGACATCATAATTTCGCACACATAGCAACTTCTAAAGAGTTGAGAGGGTTACGGCAAAAATTGGATGCACTTCGTGTACAAATTGGACAATCTCTTTCGAAGTATGAGGGTTTCGGACAAAAACTCATCTATTACAAAGGGATTTCATTATTAAGAACTTATTTTAACTCCATACTTTTTGTGTGTTCAATATGCACCATTAAAAGGCACATCATCAATTTTCAAACCTTTCTGACTTCATTTGATATTTTTCATGCATTTAATGACTTATTTTGAGCTAAATGACCCTGAATTCGAAAAGTAGTACAAATGAACTCTGAAAAGGTTGTAACTTGGCATGACATCATAATTTCACTCACATAGAAACTTCTAAAGAGTTGAGAGGGTTACGAGAAAAACTGGATGCACTTCGTGTACAAATTGGACAATCTCTTTCGAAGTATGAGGGTTTCGAACGAAAACTCATCTATTACAAACAGATTTCATTTTTAATTACTTATTTTAACTCAATAATTTATTTGTGTTCAGTATGCACCATTCAAAGGCACATAATCAATTTTCAACCCTTTCTGACTTCATGTGATATTTTTGATGCATTTAATGATTTATTCTGAGCTTAAGGACCCTGAATTTGAAAAGCAATACACATGAACTCTAAAAAGGTTGTAACTTGCCATGATTTAATAATTTCTTCCACATAGCAACTTATAAAGAGTTGAGAAGGTGACGACAAAATCTGGATGCACTTCATGTACAAATTGGACAATCTCTTTCGATGTATGAGGGTTCCGGACGAAAACTCATTTATTACAAAGGAATTTCAATTTCAATAACTTATTTTAACTTGATACTTTTAGTTTGTTAAATATGCACCATTCAAAGGCACATCATCAATTTTCAACCCTTTCTGACTTCGTTTGATATTTTTCATGCATTTAATGATTTATTTGGAGCTCAATGACCCTGAATTTGAAGAGCAGTACAAATGAACTCTAAAAATGTTGTAACTTGGCATGACATCATAATTTCACCCACATAGAAACTACTAAATAGTTGAGAGGGTCATGACATAAACTGGATGCACTTCATGTACAAATTGGACAATCTCTTTCGAAGTATTAGGGTTCCGGACGAAAACTCGTCTATTACAAACGGATTTCATTTTTAATAACTTATTTTAACTCAATACTTTTTGTGTGTTCAGTATGCACCATTCAAAGGAACATCATCAATTTTCAACCCTTTCTGACTTCATTTGATATTTTTCATCCATTTAATGATTTATTTTGAGCTAAATGACCCTGATTTGAAATGTAGTACAAATGAACTATGAAAATGTTGTAACTTCGCATGACATCATAATTTCACCCACATAGAAACTTCTGAATAGTTGAGAGGATTACGACAAAAATTGGATGCACTTCGTGTACAAATTGGACAATCTCTTTCGAAGTATGAGGGTTCCGGACGAAAACTCATCTATTACAAAGGGATTTCATTTTCAATAACTTATTTAACTCCATACTTTTTGTGTGTTCAATATTCACGATTCTAAGGAACATCATCAATTTTCAACCCTTTCTGACTTCATTTGATATTTTTCATGTATTTAATGATTAATTTTGAGCTAAATGACCCTGAATTTGAAAAGCAGTACAAATGAACTCTGAAAATGTTGTAACTTGGCATGACATCATAATTTCACCCACATAGAAACTTCTAAATAGTTGAGAGGGTTACAGCAAAAACTGGATGCACTTCGCGTACAAATTGGACAATCTCTTTCGAAATACGAGGGTTTCGGACGAAAACTCATCTATTACAAAGGGATTTCATTTTAAATAACTTATTGTGACTCCATACTTTTTGTGTGTTAAATATGCACCATTCAAAGGCACATCATCAATTTTCAACCCTTTCTGACTTCATTTGATATTTTTCATGCATTTAATGACTTATTTTGAGCTAAATGACCCTGAATTCGAAAAGTAGTACAAATGAACTCTGGAAAGGTTGTAACTTGGCATGACATCATAATTTCATGCACATAGCAATTTCTAAAGATTTGAGAGGGTTACGAGAAAAACTGGACGCACTTCGTGTACAAACTGGACAATCTCTTTCGAAGTATGAGGGCTTCGGACGAAAACACATCTATTACAACGAGATTTCATTTTTAATAAGTTATTTTAACTCGATACTTTTTGTGTCTTAAATATGCACCATTCAAAGGCACGTCATCAATTTTCATCCCTTTCTGACTTCATTTGATATTTTTCATGCATTTAATGATTTAATTTGAGCTAAATGACCCTGAATTTGAAAAGCAAGACAAATGAACTCTGAAAATGTGGAAACTTGGCATGACATCATAATTTCACCCACATAGAAACTTCTAAAGAGTTGAGAGGCTTACGACATAAACTGGATGCACTTCGTGTACAAATTGGACAATCTATTTCGAAGTATTATGGTTCCGGACGAAAACTCGTCTATTACAAATGGATTTCATTTTTAATAACTTATTTTAACTCAATACTTTTTGTGTGTTCAATATGCACCATTCAAAGGAACATCATCAATTTTCAACCCTTTCTGACTTCATTCGATATGTTTCATGCATATAATGATTTATTTTGAGCTAAATGACTCTGAATTTGAAAAGCAGTACAAATGAAGTCTGAAAATGTTGTAACTTGGCATGACATCATAATTTCACCCACATAGAAACTTCTAAAGAGTTGAGAGGGTTACGACATAAACTGGATGCACTTTGTGTACAAATTGGACAATCTCTTTCGAAGTATTAGGTTCCGGACGAAAACTCGTCTATTACAAACGGATTTCATTTTTAATAACTTATTTTAACTCAATACTTTTTGTGTGCTCAATATGCACCATTCAAAGGAACATCATCAATTTTCAACCCTTTCTGACTTCATCTGATATTTTTCATGCATTTAATGACTTATTTTGAGCTAAATGTCCCTCAATTTGAGAAGTAGTACAAATAAACTCTAAAAATGTTGTAACTTGGCATGACATCATAATTTCACCCACATAGAAACTTCTTAATAGTTGAGAGGGTTACGGCAAAAACTAGATGCACTTCGTGTACAAATTGGACAATCTGTTTCGAAGTATGAGGGTTTCGGACGAAAACTCATCTATTACAAAGGGATTTCATTTTTAATAACTTATTTTAACTCCATATTTTGTGTGTGTTAAATATGCACCATTCAAAGGCACATCATCAATTTTCAACCCTTTCTGACTTCATCTGATATTTTTCATGCATTTAATGACTTATTTTGTGCTAAATGACCCTCAATTTGAAAAGCAGTACAAATGAAATCTGAAAAGGTTGTAACATGGAATGACATCATAATTTCACCCACGGTGCAACTTTGAAAGAGTTGAGAGGGTTACGACAAAAATTGGATGCACTTCGTGTACAAATTGGACAATCTCATTCGAAGTATGAGGGTTTCGGACAAAAACTCATCTATTACAAAGGGATTTCATTTTTCATAACTTATTTTAACTCCATACTTTTTGTGTGTTCAACATGCATCATCCAAAGGCACATCATCAATTTTTAACCCTTTCTGACTTCACTTGATATTTTTCATGCATTTAATGATTTATTTGAGCTAAAGGACCCTGAATTTGAAAAGCAGTACAAATGAACTCTCAAAAGGTTGTAACTTGGCATGACATCATAATTTCACCCACATAGCAACTTCTAAAGAGTTGAGAGGGTTACGGCAAAAACTGGATGCACTTCGTGTACAAATTGGACAATCTCTTTCGAAGTATGAGGGTTTCGGACGAAAACTCATCTATTACAAAGGGATTTCATTTGTAATAACTTATTATAACTCCATACTTTTTGTGTGTTCAGTATGCACCATTCAAAGGAACATCATCAATTTTCAACCCTTTCTGACTTCATTTGATATTTTTCATCCATTTAATGATTTATTTTGAGCTAAATGACCCTGATTTGAAATGTAGTACAAATGAACTCTGAAAATGTTGTAACTTCGCATGACATCATAATTTCACCCACATAGAAACTTCTGAATAGTTGACAGGGTTACGGCAAAAATTGGATGCACTTCGTCTACAAATTGGACATCTCTTTCGAAGTATGAGGGTTCCGGACGAAAACTCATCTATTACAAAGGGATTTCATTTTCAATAACTTATTTAACTCCATACTTTTTGTGTGTTCAATATTCACCATTCTAAGGCAGATCATCAATTTTCAACCCTTTCTGACTTCATTTGATATTTTTCATGTATTTAATGACTTATTTTGAGCTAAATGACCCTGAATTTGAAAAGCAGTACAAATGAACTCTGAAAATGTTGTAACTTGGCATGACATCATAATTTCACCCACATAGAAACTTCTAAATAGTTGAGAGGGTTACGGCAAAAACTGGATGCACTTCGCGTACAAATTGGACAATCTCTTTCGAAATACGAGGGTTTGGGACGAAAACTCATCTATTACAAAGGGATTTCATTTTAAATAACTTATTGTAACTCCATACTTTTTGTGTGTTAAATATGCACCATTCAAAGGCACATCATAAATTTTCAACCCTTTCTGACTTCATTTGATATTTTTCATGCATTTAATGACTAATTTTGAGCTAAATGACCCTGAATTCGAAAAGTAGTACTAATGAACTCTAAAAAGGTTGTAACTTGGCATGACATCATAATTTCATGCACATAGCAATTTCTAAAGATTTGAGAGGGTTACGAGAAAAACTGGACGCACTTCGTGTACAAACTGGACAATCTCTTTCGAAGTATGAGGGTTTCGGACGAAAACTCATCTATTACAAAGGGATTTCATTTTTAATAACTTATTTTAACTCCATACTTTTTTTGTGGTCAATATGCACCATTCAAAGGCACATCATAAATTTTCAACCCTTTCTGACTTCATTTGATATTTTTCATGCATTTAATGATTTATTTTTAGCTAAATGACCCTGAATTTGAAAAGCAGTACAAATGAACTGTGAAAAGGTTGTAACTTGGCATGACATTATAATTTCACCCACATAGAAACTTCTAAAAGTTTAGAGGGTGACGACAAAAGTTGGATGCACTTCGTGTACAAATTGGACAATCTCCTTCGAAGTATGAGGGTTACGGACGAAAACTCATGTATTACAAAGGGATTTCATTTTTAATAGTTTATTTTAACTCCATACTTTTTGTGTCTTCAATATGCACCATTCAAAGGAACATCATAAATTTTCAACCCTTTGTGACTTCATTTGATATTTTTCATGCATTTAATGATTTATTTTGAGCTAAATGACCCTGAATTTGAAAAAGCAGTACAAATGAGCTCTGAAAAGGTTGTAACTTGGCATGACATCATAATTTCATACACATAGAAACTTATAAAGAGATGATAGGGTTACGGCAAAAATTGGATGCACTTCGTTTGCAAATTGGACAATCTCTTTCGAAGTATGAGGGTTCCGGACGAAAACTCATCTATTACAAAGGGATTTCATTTTCAATAACTTATTTAACTCCATACTTTTTGTGTGTTCAATATTCACCATTCTAAGGAACACCATCAATTTTCAACCCTTTCTGATTTCATTTGATATTTTTCATGCATTTAATGATTTATTTTGAGCTAAATGACCCTGAATTTGAAAAGCAGTACAAATGAACTCTGAAAAGGTTGTAAGTTGGCATGACATCATAATTTCGCCCACATAGCAACTTCTAAAGAGTTGAGAGAGTTACGGCAAAAACTGGATGCAATTTGTGTTCAAATTGGACATTCTCTTTTGAAGTATGAGGGTTCCGGACGAAAACTCATCTATTACAAAGGGATTTCATTTTTAATAACTTATTTTAACTCAATACTTTTTGTGTGTTGAGTATGTACCATTCAAAGGAACATCATCAATTTTCAACCCTTCCTGACTTCATTTGATATTTTTCATCCATTTAATGATTTATTTTGAGCTAAATGACCCTGATTTGAAATGTAGTACAAATGAACTCTGAAAATGTTGTAACTTCGCATGACATCATAATTTCACCCACATAGAAACTTCTGAATAGTTGACAGGGTTACGGCAAAAATTGGATGCACTTCGTGTACAAATTGGACAATCTCTTTCGAAGTATGAGGGTTTCGGACGAAAACTCATCTATTACAATGGGATTTCATTTTTAATAACTTATTTTAATTCCATATTTTTTGTGTGTTAAATATGCACCATTCAAAGGCACATCATCAATTTTACACCCTTTCTGACTTCTTCTGATATTTTTCATGCATTTAATGACTTATTTTGAGCTAAATGACCCTGAATTTGAAAAGCAGTACAAATGAAATCTGAAAAGGTTGTAACTTGGAATGACATCATAATTTCACCCACATAGCAACTTCTAAAGATTTGAGAGGGTTACGACAAAAATTGGATGCACTTCGTGTACAAATTGGACAATCTCTTTCGAAGTATGAGGGTTCCGGACGAAAACTCATCTATTACAAAGGGATTTCATTTTCAATAACTTATTTAACTCCATACTTTTTGTGTGTTCAATATTCACCATTCTAAGGAACATCATCAATTTTCAACCCTTTCTGACTTCATTTGATATTTTTCATGCATTTAATGATTTATTTTGAGCTAAATGACCCTGAATTTGAAAAGCAGTACAAATGAACTCTGAAAATGTTGTAACTTGGCATGACATCATAATTTCATGCACATAGCAATTTCTAAAGATTTGAGAGGGTTACGAGAAAAATTGGACGCACTTCATGTACAAATTGGACAATCTCTTTCGAAGTATGAGGGTTTCGGACGAAAACTCATCTATTACAAAGAGATTTCATTTTTCATAAGTTATTTTAACTCGATACTTTTTGTGTGTTAAATATGCACCATTCAAAGGCACATCATCAATTTTCATCCCTTTCTGACTTCATTTGATATTTTTCATGCATTTAATGATTTATTTTGAGCTAAATGGCCCTGAAATTGAAAACCAGTACAAATGAACTCTGAAAAGGTTGTAACCTGGCATGACAGCATAATTTCACCCACATAGAAACTTCTTAATAGTTGAGAGGGTTACGGCAAAAACTGGATGCACTTCGTGTACAAATTGGACAATCTGTTTCGAAGTATGAGGGTTTCGGACGAAAACTCATCTATTACAAAGGGATTTCATTTTTAATAACTTATTTTAACTCCATATTTTGTGTGTGTTAAATATGCACCATTCAAAGGCACATCATCAATTTTTAACCCTTTCTGACTTCACTTGATATTTTTCATGCATTTAATGATTTATTTGAGCTAAAGGACCCTGAATTTGAAAAGCAGTACAAATGAACTCTCAAAAGGTTGTAACTTGGCATGACATAATAATTTCACCCACATAGCAACTTCTAAAGAGTTGAGAGGGTTACGGCAAAAACTGGATGCACTTCGTGTACAAATTGGACAGTCTCTTTCGAAGTATGAGGGTTTCGGACGAAAACTCATCTATTACAAAGGGATTTCATTTTTAATAACTTATTTTAACTCCATAATTTTTGTGTGTTCAATATGCACCATTCAAAGGCACTTCATAAATTTTCAACCCTTTCTGACTTCATTTGATATTTTTCATGCATTTAATGATTTATTTTGAGCTAAATGACCCTGAATTTGAAAAGCAGTACAAATGAACTGTGAAAAGGTTGTAACTTGGCATGACATCATAATTTCACCCACATAGAAACTTCTAAAAGTTTACAGGGTTACGACAAAAATTGGATGCACTTCGTGTACAAATTGGACAATCTCTTTCGAAGTATGAGGGTTACGGACGAAAGCTCATGTATTACAAAGGGATTTCATTTTTAATAGTTTATTTTAACTCCATACTTTTTGTGTATTCAATATGCACCATTCAAAGGAACATCATCAATTTTCAACCCTTTGTGACTTCATTTGATATTTTTCATGCATTTAATGGTTTATTTTGAGCTAAATGACCCTGAATTTGAAAAAGCAGTACAAATGAGCTCTGAAAAGGTTGTAACTTGGCATGACATCATAATTTCATCCACATAGAAACTTATAAAGAGATGATAGGGTTACGGCAAAAATTGGATGCACTTCGTTTACAAATTGGACAATCTCTTTCGAAGTATGAGGGTTTCGGACCAAAACTCATCTATTACAAAGGGATTTCATTTTTAATAACTTATTTTACCTCCATATTTTTTGTGTATTAAATATGCACCATTCAAAGGCAATCATGAATTTTACATCCTTTCTGACTTCTTCAGATATTTTTCATGCATTTAATGACTTATTCTGAGCTAAATGACCCTGAATTTGAAAAGCAGTACAAATGAAATCTGAAAAGGTTGTAACTTGGAATGACATCATAATTTCACCCACATAGCAACTTCTAAAGAGTTGAGAGGGTTACGACAAAAATTGGATGCACTTCGTGTACAAATTGGACAATCTCTTTCAAAGTATGAGGGTTCCGGACGAAAACTCATCTATTACAAAGGGATTTCATTTTCAATAACTTATTTAACTCCATACTTTTTGTGTGTTCAATATTCACCATTCTAAGGAACATCATCAATTTTCAACCCTTTCTCACTTCATTTGATATTTTTTATGCATTTAATGATTTATTTTGAGCTAAATGACCCTGAATTTGAAAAGCAGTACAAATGAACTCTGAAAAGGTTGTAACTTGGCATGACATCATAATTTCGCCCACATAGCAACTTCTAAAGAGTTGAGAGAGTTACGGCAAAAACTGGATGCAATTTGTGTTCAAATTGGACATTCTCTTTTGAAATATGAGGGTTTCGGACGAAAACTCATCTATTACAAAGGGATTTCATTTTTAATAACTTATTTTAACTCAATACTTTTTGTGTGTTCAGTATGCACCATTCAAAGGAACATCATCAATTTTCAACCCTTTCTGACTTCATTTGATATTTTTCATCCATTTAATGATTTATTTTGAGCTAAATAACCCTGATTTGAAATGTAGTACAAATGAACTCTGAAAATGTTGTAACTTCGCATGACATCATAATTTCACCCACATAGAAACTTCTGAATAGTTGACAGGGTTACGGCAAAAATTGGATGCACTTCGTGTACAAATTGGACAATCTCTTTCGAAGTATGAGGATTTCGGACGAAAACTCATCTATTACAAAGGGATTTCATTTTTAATAACTTATTTTAATTCCATATTTTTTGTGTGTTAAACATGCACCATTCAAAGGCACATCATCAATTTTACACCCTTTCTGACTTCTTCTGATATTTTTCATGCATTTAATGACATATTTTGAGCTAAATGACCCTGAATTCGAAAAGTAGTACAAATGAAATCTGAAAAGGTTGTAACTTGGAATGACATCATAATTTCACCCACATAGCAACTTCTAAAGAGTTGAGAGGGTTACGACAAAAATTGGATGCACTTCGTGTACAAATTGGACAATCTCTTTCGAAGTATGAGGGTTACGGACGAAAACTCATCTATTACAAAGGGATTTCATTTTCAATAACTTATTTAACTCCATACTTTTTGTGTGTTCAATATTCACCATTCTAAGGAACATCATCAATTTTCAACACTTTCTGACTTCATTTGATATTTTTCATGCATTTAATGATTTATTTTGAGCTAAATGACCCTGAATTTGAAAAGCAGTACAAATGAACTCTGAAAATGTTGTAACTTGGCATGACATCATAATTTCATGCACATAGCAATTTCTAAAGATTTGAGAGGGTTACGAGAAAAATTGGACGCACTTCATGTACAAATTGGACAATCTCTTTCGAAGTATGAGGGTTTCGGACGAAAACTCATCTATTACAAAGAGATTTCATTTTTCATAAGTTATTTTAACTCGATACTTTTTGTGTGTTAAATATGCACCATTCAAAGGCACATCATCAATTTTCATCCCTTTCTGACTTCATTTGATATTTTTCATGCATTTAATGATTTATTTTGAGCTAAATGGCCCTGAAATTGAAAACCAGTACAAATGAACTCTGAAAAGGTTGTAACCTGGCATGACAGCATAATTTCACCCACATAGAAACTTCTTAATAGTTGAGAGGGTTACGGCAAAAACTGGATGCACTTCGTGTACAAATTGGACAATCTGTTTCGAAGTATGAGGGTTTCGGACGAAAACTCATCTATTACAAAGGGATTTCATTTTTAATAACTTATTTTAACTCCATATTTTGTGTGTGTTAAATATGCACCATTCAAAGGCACATCATCAATTTTTAACCCTTTCTGACTTCACTTGATATTTTTCATGCATTTAATGATTTATTTGAGCTAAAGGACCCTGAATTTGAAAAGCAGTACAAATGAACTCTCAAAAGGTTGTAACTTGGCATGACATCATAATTTCACCCACATAGCAACTTCTAAAGAGTTGAGAGGGTTACGGCAAAAACTGGATGCACTTCGTGTACAAATTGGACAATCTCTTTCGAAGTATGAGGGTTTCGGACGAAAACTCATCTATTACAAAGGGATTTCATTTTTAATAACTTATTTTAACTCCATAATTTTTGTGTGTTCAATATGCACCATTCAAAGGCACATCATAAATTTTCAACCCTTTCTGACTTCATTTGATATTTTTCATGCATTTAATGATTTATTTTGAGCTAAATGACCCTGAATTTGAAAAGCAGTACAAATGAACTGTGAAAAGGTTGTAACTTGGCATGACATCATAATTTCACCCACATAGAAACTTCTAAAAGTTAACAGGGTTACGACAAAAATTGGATGCACTTCGTGTACAAATTGGACAATCTCTTTCGAAGTATGAGGGTTACGGACGAAAGCTCATGTATTACAAAGGGATTTCATTTTTAATAGTTTATTTTAACTCCATACTTTTTGTGTATTAAATATGCACCATTCAAAGGAACATCATCAATTTTCAACCCTTTGTGACTTCATTTGATATTTTTCATGCATTTAATGGTTTATTTTGAGCTAAATGACCCTGAATTTGAAAAAGCAGTACAAATGAGCTCTGAAAAGGTTGTAACTTGGCATGACATCATAATTTCATCCACATAGAAACTTATAAAGAGATGATAGGGTTACGGCAAAAATTGGATGCACTTCGTTTACAAATTGGACAATCTCTTTCGAAGTATGAGGGTTTCGGACGAAAACTCATCTATTACAAAGGGATTTCATTTTTAATAACTTATTTTACCTCCATATTTTTTGTGTGTTAAATAGGCACCATTCAAAGGCACATCATGAATTTTACATCCTTTCTGACTTCTTCAGATATTTTTCATGCATTTAATGACTTATTCTGAGCTAAATGACCCTGAATTTGAAAAGCAGTACAAATGAAATCTGAAAAGGTTGTAACTTGGAATGACATCATAATTTCACCCACATAGCAACTTCTAAAGAGTTGAGAGGGTTACGACAAAAATTGGATGCACTTCGTGTACAAATTGGACAATCTCTTTCAAAGTATGAGGGTTCCGGACGAAAACTCATCTATTACAAAGGGATTTCATTTTCAATAACTTATTTAACTCCATACTTTTTGTGTGTTCAATATTCACCATTCTAAGGAACATCATCAATTTTCAACCCTTTCTCACTTCATTTGATATTTTTTATGCATTTAATGATTTATTTTGAGCTAAATGACCCTGAATTTGAAAAGCAGTACAAATGAACTCTGAAAAGGTTGTAACATGGCATGACATCATAATTTCGCCCACATAGCAACTTCTAAAGAGTTGAGAGAGTTACGGCAAAAACTGGATGCAATTTGTGTTCAAATTGGACATTCTCTTTTGAAATATGAGGGTTTCGGACGAAAACTCATCTATTACAAAGGGATTTCATTTTTAATAACTTATTTTAACTCAATACTTTTTGGGTGTTTAGTATGCACCATTCAAACGAACATCATCAATTTTCAACCCTTTCTGACTTCATTTGATATTTTTCATCCATTTAATGATTTATTTTGAGCTAAATGACCCTGATTTGAAATGTAGTACAAATGAACTCTGAAAATGTTGTAACTTCGCATGACATCATAATTTCACCCACATAGAAACTTCTGAATAGTTGACAGGGTTACGGCAAAAATTGGATGCACTTCGTGTACAAATTGGACAATCTCTTTCGAAGTATGAGGGTTTCGGACGAAAACTCATCTATTACAAAGGGATTTCATTTTTAATAACTTATTTTAATTCCACATTTTTTGTGTGTTAAATATGCACCATTCAAAGGCACATCATCAATTTTACACCCTTTCTGACTTCTTCTGATATTTTTCATGCATTTAATGACATATTTTGAGCTAAATGACCCTGAATTCGAAAAGTAGTACAAATGAAATCTGAAAAGGTTGTAACTTGGAATGACATCATAATTTCACCCACATAGCAACTTCTAAAGAGTTGAGAGGGTTACGACAAAAATTGGATGCACTTCGTGTACAAATTGGACAATCTCTTTCGAAGTATGAGGGTTACGGACGAAAACTCATCTATTACAAAGGGATTTCATTTTCAATAACTTATTTAACTCCATACTTTTTGTGTGTTCAATATTCACCATTCTAAGGAACATCATCAATTTTCAACCCTTTCTGACTTCATTTGATATTTTTCATGCATTTAATGATTTATTTTGAGCTAAATGACCCTGAATTCGAAAAGTAGTACAAATGAACTCTGAAAACGTTGTAACTTGGCATGACATCATAATTTCATGCACATAGCAATTTCTAAATATTTGAGAGGGTTACGAGAAAAACTGGACGCACTTTGTGTACAAATTGGACAATCTCTTTCGAAGTATGAGGGTTTCGGACGAAAACTCATCTATTACAAAGAGATTTTATTTTTCATAAGTTATTTTAACTCGATACTTTTTGTGTGTTAAATATGCACCATTCAAAGGCACATCATCAATTTTCATCCCTTTCTGACTTCATTTGATATTTTTCATGCATTTAATGATTTAATTTGAGCTAAATGACCCTGAATTTGAAAAGCAAGACAAATGAACTCTGAAAATGTTGTAACTTGGCATGACATCATAATTTCACCCACATAGAAACTTCTAAAGAGTTGAGAGGCTTACGACATAAACTGGATGCACTTCATGTACAAATTGGACAATCTCTTTCGAAGTATTAGGGTTCCGGACGAAAACTCGTCTATTACAAATGGATTTCATTTTTAATAACTTATTTTAACTCAATACTTTTTGTGTGTTCAATATGCACGATTCAAAGGAACATCATCAATTTTCAACCCTTTCTGACTTCATTCGATATTTT
The DNA here is from genome assembly GCA_022496015.1 of Hordeum marinum. Classification (NCBI taxonomy): domain Eukaryota; kingdom Viridiplantae; phylum Streptophyta; class Magnoliopsida; order Poales; family Poaceae; genus Hordeum; species Hordeum marinum. Next base: position 65,815,597 of record CM039675.1, read on the forward strand.
TCATGCATTTAATGATTTATTTTGAGCTAAATGACTCTGAATTTGAAAAGCAGTACAAATGAACTCTGAAAATGTTGTAACTTGGCATGACATCATAATTTCACCCACTTAGAAACTTCTAAAGAGTTGAGAGGGTTACGACATAAACTGGATGCACTTCGTGTACAAGTTGGACAATCTCTTTCGAAGTATTAGGGTTCCGGACAAAAACTCGTCTATTACAAACGGATTTCATTTTTAATAACTTACTTTAACTCAATACTTTTTGTGTGTTCAATATGCACCATTCAAAGGCACATCATCAATTTTCATCCCTTTCTGACTTCATTTGATATTTTTCATGCATTTAATGATTTATTTTGAGCTAAATGACCCTGAAATTGAAAACCAGTACAAATGAACTCTGAAAAGGTTGTAACCTGGCATGACAGCATAATTTCACCCACATAGAAACTTCTTAATAGTTGAGAGGGTTACGGCAAAAACTGGATGCACTTCGTGTACAAATTGGACAATCTGTTTGGAAGTATGAGGGTTTTGGACGAAAACTCATCTATTACAAAGGGATTTCATTTTTAATAACTTATTTTAACTCCATATTTTGTGTGTGTTAAATATGCACCATTCAAAGTCACATCGTCAATTTTCAACCCTTTCTGACTTCATCTGATATTTTTCATGCATTTAATGACTTATTTTGAGCTAAATGACCTTGAATTTGAAAAGCAGTACAAATGAAAATCTGAAAAGGTTGTAACATGGAATGATATCATAATTTCACCCACGTAGCAACTTTGAAAGAGTTGAGAGGGTTACGACAAAAATTGGATGCACTTCGTGTACAAATTGGACAATCTCATTCGAAGTATGAGGGTTTCGGACAAAAACTCATCTATTACAAAGGGATTTCATTTTTCATAACTTATTTTAACTCCATACTTTTTGTGTGTTCAACATGCATCATTCAAAGGCACATCATCAATTTTTAACCCTTTCTGACTTCACTTGATATGTTTCATGCATTTAATGATTTATTTGAGCTAAAGGACCCTGAATTTGAAAAGCAGTACAAATAAACTCTCAAAATGTTGTAACTTGGCATGACATCATAATTTCACCCACATAGCAACTTCTAAAGAGTCGAGAGGGTTACGGCAAAAACTAGATGCACTTCGTGTACACATTGGACAATCTCTTTCGAAGTATGAGGGTTTCGGACGAAAACTCATCTATTACAAAGGGATTTCATTTGTAATAACTTATAATAACTCCATAATTTTTGTGTGTTCAATATGCACCATTCAAAGGCACATCATCAATTTGCAACCCTTTCTAACTTCATTTGATATTTTTCATGTATTTAATGATTTATTTTGAGCTAAATGACCCTGAATTTGAAAAGCAGTACAAATGAACTCTGAAAAGGTTGTAACTCTGCATGACATCATAATTTCATCACATAGCAACTTATAAAGAGTTGAGAGGGTTACGGCAAAAACTGGATGCACTTCGTGTACAAATTGGACAATCTCTTTCGAACTATGAGGGTTTTGGACGAAAACTCATCTATTACAAAAAGATTTCATTTTTAATAACTTATTATAACTCCATACTTTTTGTGTGTTCAATATGCACCATTCAAAGGTAAATCATCAACTTTCAACCCTTTCTGACTTCATTTCATATTTTTCATGCATCTAATGATTTATTTTGAGCTAAATGACCCTGAATTTGAAAAAGTAGTACAAATGAACTCTGAAAAGGTTGTAACTTGGCATGACATCATAATTTCACCCACATAGAAATTTCTAAATAGTTGAGAGGGTTACAGCAAAAACTGGATGCACTTCGTGTACAAATTGGACAATCTCTTTCGAAGTACGAGGGTTTGGGACGAAAACTAATCTATTACAAAGGGATTTCATTTTAAATAAATTATTGTAACTCCATTCTTTTTGTGTGTTAAATATGCACCATTCAAAGGCACATCATCAATTTTCAACCCTTTCTCACTTCATTTGATATTTTTCATGCATTTAATGACTTATTTTGAGCTAAATAACCCTGAATTCGAAAAGTAGTACAAATGAACTCTGAAAACGTTGTAACTTGGCATGACATCATAATTTCATGCACATAGCAATTTCTAAATATTTGAGAGGGTTACGAGAAAAACTGGACGCACTTTGTGTACAAATTGGACAATCTCTTTCGAAGTATGAGGGTTTCGGACGAAAACTCATCTATTACAAAGAGATTTTATTTTTCATAAGTTATTTTAACTCGATACTTTTTGTGTGTTAAATATGCACCATTCAAAGGCACATCATCAATTTTCATCCCTTTCTGACTTAATTTGATATTTTTCATGCATTTAATGATTTAATTTGAGCTAAATGACCCTGAATTTGAAAAGCAAGACAAATGAACTCTGAAAATGTTGTAACTTGGCATGACATCATAATTTCACCCACATAGAAACTTCTAAAGAGTTGAGAGGCTTACGACATAAACTGGATGCACTTCGTGTACAAATTGGACAATCTCTTTCGAAGTATTAGGGTTCCGGACGAAAACTCGTCTATTACAAATGGATTTCATTTTTAATAACTTATTTTAACTCAATACTTTTTGTGTGTTCAATATGCACGATTCAAAGGAACATCATCAATTTTCAACCCTTTCTGACTTCATTCGATATTTTTCATGCATTTAATGATTTATTTTGAGCTAAATGACTCTGAATTTGAAAAGCAGTACAAATGAACTCTGAAAATGTTGTAACTTGGCATGACATCATAATTTCACCCACTTAGAAACTTCTAAAGAGTTGAGAGGGTTACGACATAAACTGGATGCACTTCGTGTACAAGTTGGACAATCTCTTTCGAAGTATTAGGGTTCCGGACAAAAACTCGTCTATTACAAACGGATTTCATTTTTAATAACTTACTTCAACTCAATACTTTTTGTGTGTTCAATATGCACCATTCAAAGGCACATCATCAATTTTCATCCCTTTCTGACTTCATTTGATATTTTTCATGCATTTAATGATTTATTTTGAGCTAAATGACCCTGAAATTGAAAACCAGTACAAATGAACTCTGAAAAGGTTGTAACCTGGCATGACAGCATAATTTCACCCACATAGAAACTTCTTAATAGTTGAGAGGGTTACGGCAAAAACTGGATGCACTTCGTGTACAAATTGGACAATCTGTTTCGAAGTATGAGGGTTTCGGACGAAAACTCATCTATTACAAAGGGATTTCATTTTTAATAACTTATTTTAACTCCATATTTTGTGTGTGTTAAATATGCACCATTCAAAGTCACATCGTCAATTTTCAACCCTTTCTGACTTCATCTGATATTTTTCATGCATTTAATGACTTATTTTGAGCTAAATGACCTTGAATTTGAAAAGCAGTACAAATGAAAATCTGAAAAGGTTGTAACATGGAATGATATCATAATTTCACCCACGTAGCAACTTTGAAAGAGTTGAGAGGGTTACGACAAAAATTGGATGCACTTCGTGTACAAATTGGACAATCTCATTCGAAGTATGAGGGTTTCGGACAAAAACTCATCTATTACAAAGGGATTTCATTTTTCATAACTTATTTTAACTCCATACTTTTTGTGTGTTCAACATGCATCATTCAAAGGCACATCATCAATTTTTAACCCTTTCTGACTTCACTTGATATGTTTCATGCATTTAATGATTTATTTGAGCTAAAGGACCCTGAATTTGAAAAGCAGTACAAATGAACTCTCAAAACGTTGTAACTTGGCATGACATCATAATTTCACCCACATAGCAACTTCTAAAGAGTCGAGAGGGTTACGGCAAAAACTAGATGCACTTCGTGTACACATTGGACAATCTCTTTCGAAGTATGAGGGTTTCGGACGAAAACTCATCTATTACAAAGGGATTTCATTTGTAATAACTTATTATAACTCCATAATTTTTGTGTGTTCAATATGCACCATTCAAAGGCACATCATCAATTTTCAACCCTTTCTAACTTCATTTGATATTTTTCATGTATTTAATGATTTATTTTGAGCTAAATGACCCTGAATTTGAAAAGCAGTACGAATGAACTCTGAAAAGGTTGTAACTCTGCATGACATCATAATTTCATCACATAGCAACTTATAAAGAGTTGAGAGGGTTACGGCAAAAACTGGATGCACTTCGTGTACAAATTGGACAATCTCTTTCGAACTATGAGGGTTTTGGACGAAAACTCATCTATTACAAAAAGATTTCATTTTTAATAACTTATTATAACTCCATACTTTTTGTGTGTTCAATATGCACCATTCAAAGGTAAATCATCAACTTTCAACCCTTTCTGACTTCATTTGATATTTTTCATGCATCTAATGATTTATTTTGAGCTAAATGACCCTGAATTTGAAAAAGTAGTACAAATGAACTCTGAAAAGGTTGTAACTTGGCATGACATCATAATTTCATCCACATAGAAACTTATAAAGAGATGAGAGGGTTACGACAAAAACTGGATGCACTTCGTGTACAAATTGGACAATCTCTTTCGAAGTATGAGGGTTTCGAACGAAAACTCATCTATTACAAAGGGATTTCATTTTTAATAACTTATTTTAACTCCAAACTTTTTGTGTGTTCAACATGCACCATTCAAAGGCACATCATCAATTTTCAGCCCTTTCTGACTTCATTTGATATTTTTCATGCATTTAATGATTTATTTTGAGCTAAATGACCTTGAATTTGAAAAGCAGTACAAATGAACTGTGAAAAGGTTGTAACTTGGCATGACATCATAATTTCACCCACATAGAAACTTCTAAAAGTTTAGAGGGTTACGAAAAAAATTGGATGCACTTCGTGTACAAATTGGACAATCTCTTTCGAAGTATGAGAGTTACGGACGAAACCTCATGTATTACAAAGGGATTTCATTTTTAATAGTTTATTTTAACTCCATACTTTTTGTGTCTTCAATATGCACCATTCAAAGGAACATCATCAATTTTCAATCCTTTGTGACTTCATTTGATATTTTTCATGCATTTAATGATTTTTTTTGAGCTAAATGACCCTGAATTTGAAAAAGCAGTACAAATGTGCTCTGAAAAGGTTGTAACTTGGCATGACATCATAATTTCATCCACATAGAAACTTATAAAGAGATGATAAGGTTACGGAAAAAATTGGATGCACTACGTTTACAAATTGGACAATCTCTTTCGAAGTATGAGGGTTTCGGACGAAAACTCATCTATTACAAAGGGATTTCATTTTTAATAACTTATTTTAACTCCATATTTTTTGTTTGGTAAATATGCACCATTCAAAGGCACATCATGAATTTTACACCCTTTCTGACTTCTTCTGATATTTTTCATGCATTTAATGACTTATTCTGAGCTAAATGACCCTGAATTTGAAAAGCAGTACAAATGAAATCTGAAAAGGTTGTAACTTGGAATGACATAATAATTTCACCCACATAGAAACTTCTAAAGAGTTGAGAGGGTTACGACAAAAATTGGATGCACTTCGTGTACAAATTGGACAATCTCTTTCGAAGTATGAGGGTTCCGGGCGAAAACTCATCTATTACAAAGGGATTTCATTTTCAATAACTTATTTAACTCCATACTTTTTGTGTGTTCAATATTCACCATTCTAAGGAACATCATCAATTTTCAACCCTTTCTAACTTCATTTGATATTTTTCATGCATTTAATGATTTATTTTGAGCTAAATGACCCTAAATTTGAAAAGCAGTACAAATGAACTCTGAAAATGTTGTAACTTGGCATGACATCATAATTCCACCCACATAAAACTTCTAAATAGTTGAGAGGGTTACGGCAAAAACTGGATGCACTTCGTGTACAAATTGGACAATCTCTTTCAAAATACGAGGGTTTGCGACGAAAACTCATCTATTACAAAGGGATTTCATTTTTAATAACTTATTGTAACTCCATACTTTTTTTGTGTTAACTTTGCACCATTCAAAGGCACATCATCAATTTTCAACCCTTTCTGACTTCATTTGATATTTTTCATGCATTTAATGACTTATTTTGAGCAAAATGACCCTGAATTCAAAAAGTATTACAAATGAACTCTGGAAAGGTTGTAACTTGGCATGACATCATAATTTCATGCACATAGCAATTTCTAAAGATTTGAGAGGGTTACGAGAAAAACTGGACGCACTTCGTGTACAAATTGGACAATCTCTTTCGAACTATGAGGGTTTCGGACGAAAACTCATCTATTCCAAAGAGATTTCATTTTTAATAAGTTATTTTAACTCGATACTTTTTGTGTGTCAAATATGCACCATTCAAAGGCACATCATCATTTTTCAACCCTTTCTGACTTCATTTCATATTTTTCATGCATTTAATGATTTATTTTGAGCTAAATGACCCTGAATTTGAAAAGCAGTACAAATGAACTCTGAAAATGTTGTAACTTGGCATGACATCATAATTCCACCCACATAGAAACTTCTAAAGAGTTGAGAGGCTTACGACATAAACTGGATGCACTTCATGTACAAATTGGACAATCTCTTTCGAAGTATTAGGGTTCCAAACGAAAACTCGTCTATTAGAAACGGATTTCATTTTTAATAACTTATTTTAACTCAATACTTTTTGTGTGTTCAATATGCACCACTCAAAGGAACATCATCAATTTTCAACCCTTTCTGACTTCAGTCGATATTTTTCATGCATTTAATGATTTATTTTGAGCTAAATGACTCTGAATATGAAAAGCAGTACAAATGAACTCTGAAAATGTTGTAACTTGGCATCACATCATAATTTCACCCACGTAGAAACTTCTAAAGAGTTGAGAGGGTTACGACATAAACTGGATGCACTTCGTGTACAAATTGGACAACCTGTTTCGAAGTATTAGGGTTCCGGACGAAAACTCGTCTATTACAAACGGATTTCATTTTTAATAACTTATTTTAACTCAATACTTTTTGTGTGCTCAATATGCACCATTCAAAGGAACATCATCAATTTTCAACCCTTTCTGACTTCATCTGATATTTTTCATGCATTTAATGACTTATTTTGAGCTAAATGTCCCTGAATTTGAAAAGTAGTACAAATAAACTCTAAAAATGTTGTAACTTTGCATGACATCATAATTTCACCCATGTAGAAACTTCTTAATAGTTGAGAGGGTTACGGCAAAAACTGCATGCACTTCGTGTACAAATTGGACAATCTGTTTCGAAGTATGAGGGTTTCGGACGAAAACTCATCTATTACAAAGGGATTTCATTTTTAATAACTTATAATAACTCCATACTTTTTGTGTGTTCAATATGCACCATTCAAAGGCACATCATCAATTTTCAACCCTTTCTGACTTCATCTGATATTTTTCATGCATTTAATGACTTATTTTGAGCTAAATGTCCCTGAATTTGAAAAGCAGTACAAATGAACTCTCAAAAGGTTGTAACTTGGCATGACATCATAATTTCACCCACATAGAAACTTCTAAAGAGTTGAGAGGGTTACGGCAAAAACTGGATTCACTTCGTGTACAAATTGGACAATCTCTTTCGAAGTATGAGGGTTTCGGACGAAAACTCATCTATTACAAATAGATTTCACTTGTAATAACTTATAATAACTCCATACTTTTTGTGTGTTCAATATGCACCATTCAAAGGCACATCATCAATTTTCAACCCTTTCTGACTTCATTTGATATTTTTCATGTATTTAATGATTTATTTTGAGCTAAATGACCCTGAATTTGAAAAGCAGTACAAATGAACTCTGAAAAGGTTTTAACTTGGCATGACATCATAATTTCACCACATAGCAACTTCTAAAGAGTTGAGAGGGTTACGGCAAAAACTGGATGCACTTCGTGTACAAATTGGAGAATCTCTTTCGAACTATGAGGGTTTTGGACGAAAACTCATCTATTACAAAGGGAATTCATTTTTAATAACTTATTATAACTCCATACTTTTTGTGTGTTCAATATGCACCATTCAAAGGTAAATCATCAATTTTCAACCCATTCTCACTTCATTTGATAGTTTTCATGCATTTAATGATTTATTTTGAGCTAAATGACCCTGAATTTGAAAAAGCAGTACAAATGAACTTTGAAAAGGTTGTAACTTGGCATGACATCATAATTTCATCCACATAGAAACTTATAAAGAGATGAGAGGGTTACGGCAAAAACTGGATGCACTTCGTGTACAAATTGGACAATCTCTTTCGAAGTATGAGGGTTTCGGACGAAAGCTCATGTATTACAAAGGGATTTCATTTTTAATAGTGTATTTTAACTCCATACTTTTTGTGTCTTCAATATGCACCATTCAAAGGCACATCATCAATTTTCAACCCTTTGTGACTTCATTTGATATTTTTCATGCATTTAATGATTTATTTTGAGCTAAATCAACCTGAATTTGAAAAGCAGTACAAATGAACTCTGAAAATATTGTAACTTGGTATGACATCATAATTTCACCCACATAGAAACTTCTAAATAGTTTAGAGGGGTACGACAAAAATTGGATGCACTTCGTGTACAAATTGGACAAACTCTTTCGAAGTAGGAGGGTTCCGGACGAAAACTCATCTATTACAAAGGGATTTCATTTTCAATAACTTATTTAACTCCATACTTTTTGTGTATTAAATATTCATAATTCAAAGGAACATCATCAATTTTCAACCCTTTCTGACTTCATTTGATATTTTTCATGCATTTAATGATTTATTTTGAGCTAAATGACCCTGAATTTGAAAAGTAGTACAAATGAACTCTGAAAATGTTGTAACTTGGCATGACTTCATAATTTCTCCCACATAGAAACTTTTAAATAGTTGAGAAGGTTACGGCAAAAACTGGATGCAATTCGTGTACAAATTGGACAATCTCTTTCGAACTACGAGGGTTTGGGACGAAAACTCATCTATTACAAAGGGATTTCATTTTTAATAACTTATTTTAACTCCATACTTTTTGTGTGTTAAATATGCACCATTCAAAGGCACATCATCAATTTTCAAACCTTTCTAACTTCATTAGATATTTTTCATGCATTTAATGACTTATTTTGAGCTAAATGACCCTGAATTCGAAAAGTAGTACAAATGAACTCTAAAAAGGTTGTAACTTGGCATTACATCATAATTTCACCCACGTAGCAATTTCTAAAGAGTGGAGAGGGTTACGAGAAAATCTGGATGCACTTCGTGCACAAATTGGACAATCTCTTTCGAAGTATGAGGGTTTCGGACGAAAACTCCTCGATTATAAAGAGATTTCATTTTAATAACTTATTTTAACTCCATACTTTTTGTGTGTTCAATATGAACCATTCAAAGGCACATCATCAATTTTCAAACCTTTCTGACTTCATTTGATATTTTTCATGCATTTAGTGACTTATTTTGAGCTAAATGACCCTGAATTCGAAAAGGAGTACAAATGAACTCTGAAAAGGTTGTAACTTGGCATGACATCATAATTTCACTCACATAGAAACTTCTAAAGAGTTGAGAGGGTTACGAGAAAAACTGGATGCACTTCGTGTACAAATTGGACAATCTCTTTCGAAGTATGAGGGTTTCGGACGAAAACTCATCTATTACAAAGGGATTTCATTTTTAATAACTTATTTTTACTCTATACTTTGTGTGTGTTAAATATGCACCATTTAAAGGCACATCATCAATTTTCAAGCCTTTCTGACTTCATTTGATTTTTTTCATGCATTTAATGATTTATTTTGAGCTAAATGACCCTGAATTTGAAAAGCAGTACAAATGAACTCTGAAAAGGTTTTAACTTGGCATGACATCATAATTTCGCCCACATAGAAACTTCTAAAGAGTTGAGAGGGTTACGGCAAAAACTGCATGCACTTCGTGTACAAATTGGACATTCTCTTTTGAAGTATTAGGGGATCCGGACGAAAACCCATCTATTACAAACGGATTTCATTTTTAATAACTTATTTTAACTCAATAATTTTTGTGTGTTCAATATGAACCATTCAAAGGAACATCATCAATTTTCAACCCTTTCTGACTTCATTCGATATTTTCATGCATTTAATGATTTATTTTGAGCTAAATGACTCTGAATTTGAAAAGTAGTACAAATGAACTCTGAAAATGTTGTAACTTCGCATGACATCATAATTTGACCCACATAGCAACTTCTAAAGGGTTGAGAGGGTTACGGCAAAAACTGGATGCACTTCGTGTACAAGTTGGACAATCTCTTTCGAAGTATGAGGGTTTGGAACGAAAACTCATCTATTACAAAGGGATTTCATTTTTAATAACTTATTTTAACTCCATATTTTGTGTGTGTTAAATATGCACCATTCGAAGGCACATCATCAATTTTCAACCCTTTTTGACTTCATCTGATATTTTTCATGCATTTAATGACTTATTTTGAGCTAAATGACCCTGAATTTGAAAAGCAGTACAAATGAAATCTAAGAAGGTTGAAACATGGAATGACATAATAATTTCACCCACGTAGCAACTTTGAAAGAGTTGAGAGGGTTACGAAAAAAATTGGATGCACTTCGTGTATAAATTGGACAATCTCTTTCGAAGTATGAGGGTTTCGGACAAAAACTCATCATTTACAAAGGGATTTCATTTTTCATAAGTTATTTTAACTCCATACTTTTTGTGTGTTCAATATGCATCATTCAAAGGCACATCATCAATTTTTAACCCTTTCTCACTTCACTTGATATTTTTCATGTAGTTAATGATTTATTGTAGCTAAATGACCCTGAATTTGAAAAGCAGTACAAATGAACTCTCAAAAGGTTGTAACTTTGCATGACATCATAATTTCGCCCAAATAGCAACTTCTAAAGAGTTGAGAGGGTTACGGCAAGAACTGGATGCACTTCGTGTACAAATTAGACAATCTCTTTCGAAGTATGAGGGTTTCGCACGGAAACTCATCTATTACAAAGGGATTTCATTTTTAATAACTTATTTTAACTCTATACTTTTTTTTGGTTCAATATGCACCATTCAAAGGCACGTCATCAATTTTCAACCCTTTGTGACTTCATTTGATATTTTTCATGCATTTAATGATTTATTTTGAGCTAAATGAACCTGAATTTGAAAAGCAGTACAGATGAACTCTGAAAATGTTGTAACTTGGTAGGACATCATAATTTCACCCACATAGAAACTTCTAAAGAGTTGAGAGGGTTACGACAAAAATTGGATGCACTTCGTGTACAAATTGGACAATCTCTTTTGAAGTATGAGGGTTCCGGACGAAAACTCATCTACTACAAAGGGATTTCTATTTCAATAACTTATTTAACTCCATAATTTTTGTTTATTAAATATTCACCATTCAAAGGAACATCATCAATTTTCAACCCTTTCTGACTTCAGCTGATATTTTTCATGAATTTACTGATTTATTTTGAGCTAAATGACCCTGAATTTGAAAAGCAGTACAAATGAACTCTGAAAATGTTGTAACTTGGCATGACTTCATAATTTCTCGCACATAGAAACATCTAAATAGTTGAGAGGGTTACGGCAAAAACTGGATTCACTTCGTGTACAAATTGGACAATGTCTTTCGAACTACGAGGGTTTGGGACGAAAACTCATCTATCACAAAGGGATTTCATTTTTAATAACTTATTTTAACTGCATACTTTTTGTGTGTTAAATATGCACCATTCAAAGGCACATCATCAATTTTCAACCCTTTCTGACTTCATTTGATATTTTTCATGCATTTAATGACTTAATTTAAGCTAAATGACCCTGAATTCGAAAGGTGTACAAATGAACTCTGAAAAGGTTGTAACTTGGCATGACATCATAATTTCACTCACATAGCAATTTCTAAAGAGTTGAGAGGGTTACGAGAAAAACTGGATGCACTTCGTGTACAAATTGGACAATCTCTTTCGAAGTATGAGGGTTTCGGACGAAAACTCATCTATTACACAGAGATTTCATTTTTAATAACTTATTTTAACTCCATACTTTTTGTGTGTTCAATATGCACCATTCAAAGGCACATCATCAATTTTCAACCCTTTCTGACTTCATTTGATATTTTTCATGCATTTAATGATTTATTTTGAGCTAAATGACCCTGAATTTGAAAAGCAGTACAAATGAACTCTGAAAAGGTTGTAACTTGGCATGACATCATAATTTCACCCACATAGAAACTTCTAAAGAGTTGAGAGGTTACGGCAAGAACTGGATGCACTTCGTGTACAAATTAGACAATCTCTTTCGAACTATGAGGGTTTCGGACGAAACCTCATCTATTACAAAGGGATTTCATTTTTAATAACTTATTTTAACTCTATACTTTTTGTGTGTTAAATATGCACCATTTAATGGCACATCATAAATTTTCAACCCTTTCTGAGTTCATTTGATTTTTTTCATGCATTTAATGATTTATTCTGAGCTAAATGACCCTGAATTTGAAAAGCCGTACAAATGAACTCTGAAAAGGTTTTAACTTGGCATGACATCATAATTTCGCCCACATAGCAACTTCTGAAGAGTTGAGAGGGTTACAGCAAAAATTGCATGCACTTCGTGTACAAATTGGACATTCTCTTTTGAAGTATGAGGGTTTCAGACGAAAACTCATCTATTACAAAGGGATTTCATTTTTAATAACTTATTATAACTCAATACTTTTTGTGTGTTCAATATGCACCATTCAAAGGCACATGATCAATGTTCAACCCTTTCTGACTTCATTTGATATTTTTCATGCATTTAATGATTTATTTTGAGCTTAAGGACCCTTAATTTGAAAAGCAGTACAAATGAACTTTAAAAAGGTTGTAACTTGGCATGACATCATAATTTCGCTCACATAGCAACTTGTAAAGAGTTGAGAAGGTTACGCAAAATCTGGATGCACTTCGTGTACAAATTGGACAATCTCTTTCGAAGTATGAGGGTTCCGGACGAAAACTCATCTATTACAAAGGGATTTCAATTTTAATAACTTATTTTAACTCGATACTTTTTGTACATTAAATATCCACCATTCAAAGGCACATCATAAATTTTCAACCCTTTCTGACTTCATTTGATATTTTTCATGCATTTAATGATTTATTTTGAGCTAAATGACCCTGAATTTAAAAAGCAGTACAAATGAACTCTGAAAAGGTTGTAACTTGGCATGACATCATAATTTCACCCACATAGCAACTTCTAAAGAGTTGAGAGGGTTACGGCAAAAACTGGATGCACTTCGTGTACAAATTCGACAATCTCTTTGGAAGTATGAGGGTTTCAGACGAAAACTCATCTATTACAAAGGGATTTCATTTTTAATAACTTATTTTAACTCTATACTTTTTGTGTGTTAAATATGCACCATTTAATGGCACATCATAAATTTTCAACCCTTTCTGAGTTCATTTGATTTTTTTTCATGCATTTAATGATTTATTTTGAGCTAAATGACCCTGAATTTGAAAAGCAGTACAAATGAACTCTGAAAAGGTTTTAACTTGGCATGACATCATAATTTCGCCCACATAGCAACTTCTGAAGAGTTGAGAGGGTTACGGCAAAAACTGCATGCACTTCGTGTACAAATTGGACATTCTCTTTTGAAGTATGAGGGTTTCGGACGAAAACTCATCTATTACAAAGGGATTTCATTTTCAATAACTTATTATAACTCAATACTTTTTGTGTGTTCAATATGCACCATTCAAAGGCACATAATCAATTTTCAACCCTTTCTGACTTCATTTTATATTTTTCATGCATTTAATGATTTATTTTGAGCTTCAGGACCCTTAATTTGAAAAGCAGTAGAAATGAACTTTAAAAAGGTTGTAACTTGGCATGACATCATAATTTCGCTCACATAGCAACTTCTAAAGAGTTGAGAAGGTTACGCAAAATCTGGAAGCACTTCATGTACAAATTGGACAATCTCTTTCGAAGTATGAGGGTTCCGGACGAAAAGTCATCTATTACAAAGGGATTTCAATTTTAATAACTTATTTTAACTCGATAGTTTTTGTGTGTTAAATAGCCACCATTCAAAGGCACATCATAAATTTTCAACCCTTTCTGACTTCATTTGATATTTTTCATGCATTTAATGATTTTTTTTGAGCTAAATGACCCTGAATTTGAAAAGCAGTACAAATGAACTCTGAAAGGTTGTAACTTGGCATGACATCATAATTTCACCCACATAGAAACTTCTAAAGAGTTGAGAGGTTACGGCAAGAACTGGATGCACTTCGTGTACAAATTAGACAATCTCTTTCGAACTATGAGGGTTTCGGACGAAACCTCATCTATTACAAAGGCATTTCATTTTTAATAACTTATTTTAACTCTATACTTTTTGTGTGTTAAATATGCACCATTTAATGGCACATCATAAATTTTCAACCCTTTCTGAGTTCATTTGATTTTTTTTCATGCATTTAATGATTTGTTTTGAGCTAAATGACCCTGAATTTGAAAAGCAGTACAAATGAACTCTGAAAAGGTTTTAACTTGGCATGACATCATAATTTCGCGCACATAGCAACTTCTGAAGAGTTGAGAGGGTTACGGCAAAAACTGCATGCACTTCGTGTACAAATTGGACATTCTCTTTTGAAGTATGAGGGTTTCGGACGAAAACTCATCTATTACAAAGGGATTTCATTTTCAATAACTTATTATAACTCAATACTTTTTGTGTGTTCAATATGCACCATTCAAAGGCACATAATCAATTTTCAACCCTTTCTGACTTCATTTGATATTTTTCATGCATTTAATGATTTATTTTGAGCTTAAGGACCCTTAATTTGAAAAGCAGTACAAATGAACTTTAAAAAGGTTGTAACTTGGCATGACATCATAATTTCGCTCACATAGCAACTTCTAAAGAGTTGAGAAGGTTACGCAAAATCTGGATGCACTTCGTGTACAAATTGGACAATCTCTTTCGAAGTATGAGGGTTCCGGACGAAAAGTCATCTATTACAAAGGGATTTCAATTTTAATAACTTATTTTAACTCGATACTTTTTGTGTGTTAAATATCCACCATTCAAAGGCACATCATAAATTTTCAACCCTTTCTGACTTCATTTGATATTTTTCATGCATTTAATGATTTATTTTGACCTAAATGACCCTGAATTTGAAAAGCAGTACAAATGAACTCTGAAAAGGTTGTAACTTGGCATGACATCATAATTTCGCCCACATAGCAACTTATAAAGAGTTGAGAGGGTTACGGCAAAAACTGGATGCACTTCGTGTACAAATTCGACAATCTCTTTGGAAGTATGAGGGTTTCAGACGAAAACTCATCTATTACAAAGGGATTTCATTTTTAATAACTTAGTTTAACTGCATATACTTTTTGTGTGTTAAATATGCATCATTGAAAGGCACATCATCAATTTTCAACCCTTTCTGACTTCATTTGATATTTTTCATGCATTTAATGACTTATTTTGAGCTAAATGACCCTGAATTCGAAAAGTAGTACAAATGAACTCTGAAAAGGTTGTAACTTGGCATGACATCATAATTTCACTCACATAACAATTTCTAAAGAGTTGAGAGGGTTACGAGAAAAACTGGATGCACTTCGTGTACAAATTGGACAATCTCTTTCGAAGTATGAGGGTTTCGGACGAAAACTCATCTATTACAAAGAGATTTCATTTTTAATAACTTATTTTAACTCCATACCTTTTGTGTGTTCAATATGCACCATTCAAAGGCACATCATCAATTTTCAACCCTTTCTGACTTCATTTGATATTTTTCATGCATTTAATGATTTATTTTGAGCTAAATGACCCTGAATTTGAAAAGCAGTACAAATGAACTCTGAAAAGGTTGTAACTTGGCATGACATCATAATTTCGGCCACATAGCAACTTCTAAAGAGTTGAGAGGGTTACGGCAAGAACTGGATGCACTTCGCATACAAATTGGAAAATCTCTTTCGAAGTATGACGGTTTCGGACGAAACCTCATCTATTACAAAGAGATTTCATTTTTAATAACTTATTTTAACTCCATACTTTTTGTGTGTTCAATATACACCATTCAAAGGCACATCGTCAATTTTCAAACTTTTTTGACTTCATTTAATATTTTTCGTGCATTTAATGATTTATTTTGAGCTAAATGACCCTGAATTTGAATAGCGGTACGAATGAACTCTGAAAAGGATGTCACTTGGCATGACATCATAATTTCACCCACATAGCAACTTTCTAAACTATTGAGAGTGTTATGGCAAAATCTGGATGCACTTCGTGTACAAATTGGACAATCTCTTTCGAAGTATGAGGGTTTCGCACGAAAACTCATCTATTACAAAGGGATTGCATTTGCAATAACTTATTTTAACTCCATACTTTTTTTGTGTTCAATATGAACCAATCAAAGGCACATCATCAATTTTCAACCCTTTTTGACTTCATTTGATATTTTTCATGCATTTAATGATTTATTTTCAGCTAAATGACCCCGAATTTGAAAAGCAGTACAAATGAACTCTGAAAAGGTTGTAACTTGGCATGACATCATAATTTCACACACATAGCAACTTGTAAAGAGTTGAGAGGGTTACGGCAAAAACTCGATGCACTTCGTGTACAAATTGGACAATCTCTTTCGAA
This sequence comes from Hordeum marinum, assembly GCA_022496015.1. NCBI lineage: Eukaryota > Viridiplantae > Streptophyta > Magnoliopsida > Poales > Poaceae > Hordeum > Hordeum marinum. The sequence continues at coordinate 65,832,339 of CM039675.1, forward strand.
GTATGAGGGTTTCGGACAAAAACTCATCTATTACAAAGGGATTTCATTTTTAATAACTTATTTAACTCCATACTTTTTGTATGTTCAATATGCACCATTCAAAGGCACATCATCAATTTTCAACGCTTTTTGACTTCATTTGATATTTTGCATGCATTTAATGATTTATTTTGAGCTAAATGACCCTGAATTTCAAAGCAGTACAAATGAACTCTGAAAAGGTTGTAACTTGGCATGACATCATAATTTCGCTCACATAGAAACTTCTAAAGAGGTGAGTGGGTTACGGCAAAAATTGGATGCACATCGTGTACAAATTCGACAATCTCTTTCGAAGTATGAGGGTTTCGGACGAAAACTCATCTATTACAAAGGGATTTCATTTTTAATAATTTATTTTAACTCCATACTTTTTGTGTGTTCAATATGTACAATTCAAAGGCTCATCATCAATTTTCAACCCTTTCTGACTTCATTTGATATTTTTCTTGCATTTAATGATTTATTTTGAGCTAAATGACCCTGAATTTGAAAAGTGGTACAAATGAAATCTGGAAAGGTTGTAACTTGGCATGACATCATAATTTCACCCACATAGCAACTTCTAAAGAGTTGAGAGGGTTACGACAAAAACTGGATGCACTTCGTGTACAAATTTGATAATCTCTTTCGAAGTATGAGGGTTTCAGACGAAAACTCATCTATTACAAAGGGAGTTCATTTTTAATAACTTATTTTAACTCCATACTTTTTGTGTGTTCAATATGCACCATTTAAAGGCACATCATCAATTTCCAACCCTTTCTGACTTCATTTGACATTTTTCATGAATTAAATGATTTATTTTGAGCTAAATGACCCTGAATTTGAAAGCAGTAGAAATGAACTCTGAAAGATTGTAACTTGGCATGACATCATAATTTCACCCACATAGCAAGTTCTAAAGAGTTGAGAGGGTTACGGGAAAAACTGGATGCACATCGTGTACAAATTGGACAATCTCTTTCGAAGTATGAGGGTTTCAGACGAAACCTCATCTATTACAAAGGGATTTCATTTTTAATAACTTATTTTAACTCCATACTTTTTGTGTGTTCAATATGCACCATTCAAAGGCAAATAATCAATTTTTAACCCTTTCTGACTTCATTTGATATTTTTCATGCATTTAATGATTTATGTTGAGCGAAGTGACCCTGAATTTGAAAAGCAGTACCAATGAACTCGAAAAAGGTTGTAACTTGCCATGGCATTATAATTTCGCCCACATAGCAACTTCTAGAGAGTTGAGAGGGTTACGGCAAAAACAGGATGCACTTCGTTTACAAATTGGACAATCTTTTTCGAAGTATAAGGGTTTCGGACGAAAACTCATCTATTACAAATGGATTTCAATTTTAATAACTTATTTTAAGTCCATACTTATTTTGTGTTCAATATGCACCATTCAAAGGCACAACATCAATTTTCAACCATTTCTCACTTCATTTCATATTTTTCATGCATTTAATGATTTATTTTGAGCAAAATGACCCTGAATTTGAAAAGTAGTACCAATGAACTCGAAAAAGGTTGTTACTTGCCATGGCATTATTATTTCGCCCACATAGCAACTTCTAGAGAGTTGAGAGGGTTACGGCAAAAACAGGATGCACTTCGTGTACAAATTGGCCAATCTCTTTCGATGTATGAGGGTTTCGGACGAAAACTCATCTATTACAAAGGGATTTCATTTTTAATACCTTATTTTAACTCCATACTTTTTTTGTGTTCAATATGGACCATTCAAAGGCACATCGTCAATTGTCAACCCTTTCTGACTTCATTTTATATTTTTGATGCATTTAATGATTTTTTTGACCTAAATCACCCTGAATTTCAAAAGCGGTACAAATGAACTCTAGAAAGGTTGTAACTTGGAATGACATCATAATTGCACCCACATAGCAACTTCTAAAGAGTTGACAGGGTCACGATAAAAACTAGATGCAGTTGATGTACAAATTTGACAATCTCTTTCGAAGTATGGGTATTTTAGACGAAAACTCATCTATTACAAAGGGATTTCATTCTTAATAACTTATTTTAATTCCATACTTTTTATGTGTTCAATATGCACCATTCAAAGGCACATCGTCAATTTTCAACCCTTTCTGACTTCATTTGATATTTTTCATGAATTTAATGATTTATTTGGATCTAAATGACCCTGAATTTGAAAGCAGTACAAATAAACTCTGAAAGGTTGTAACTTGGCATGACATCATAATTTCACCCACATAATAAGTTCTAAAGACTTGTGAGGGTTATGGCAAAAATTGGATGCATTTCGTGTACAAATTGAACAGTCTCTTTCGAAGTATGAGGGTTTCGCACGAAAACTCATCTATTACAAAGGGATTTCATTTTTAACAACTTATATTAACTCCGTACTTTCTGTGTGTTCAATATGCACCATTCAAAGGCACTCATCAATTTTCAACCCTTTCTATCTTCATTTGATATTTTGCATCCATTTCATGATTTATTTTGCGCTAAATGACCCTGAATTTGAAAAGCAGTACAAATGAACTCTGAAAAGGTTGTCACTTGGCACGACATCATAATTTCCCCGACATAGCAACTTCTAAAGAGTTGAGAGAGTTACGGGAAAATTGGATGCACTTCGCGTACAAATTGGAAAATCTCTTTCGAAGTATGAGGGTTTCGGACGAAACCTCATCTATTACAAAGGGATTTCATTTTTAATAACTTATTTTAACTCCATAATTTTTGTGTGTTCAATATACACGATTCAAAGGCACATCATCAAATTTCAACCCTTTTTGACTTCATTTGATATTTTTCATGCATTTAATGATTTATTTTGAGGTAAATGAACCCGAATTTGAAAGTAGTACAAATGAACTCTGAAAGGTTGTAACCTGGCATGACATCATCATTTCACCCGCATAGCAACTTCTAAAGAGTTCAGAGGGTTACGACAAAAACTGGATGCACTTCGTGTACAAATTGGACAATCTCTTTCGAAGTATGAGGGTCTCGGACGAAAACTCATCTATTACAAAGGGATTTCATTTTTAATAACTTATTTAACTCCATAATTTTTGTGTGTTCAATATGCACCATTCAAAGGCACATCATCAATTTTCAACCCTTTTTGACTTCATTTGATATTTTGCATGCATTTAATGATTTATTTTGAGCTAAATGACCCTGAATTTGAAAGCAGTACAAATGAACTCCGAAAGGTTGTAACTTGGTATGACATCATAATTTCACCGACATAGCAAGTTGTAAAGAGTTGAGAGGGTTACGACAAAAATTGGATGCACTTCGTGTACAAATTAAACAATCTCTTTCGAAGTATGAGGGTTTCGGATGAAAACACATCTATTACAAAGGGATTTCATTTTGAATAACTTATTTTAACTCCATGGTTTTTGTGTGTTCAATATGCACCATTCAAAGGCAGATGATCAATTTTCAACCCTTTTTGACTTCATTTGATATTTTTCATGCATTTAATGATTTATTTTGAGCTAAATGACCCCGAATTTGAAAAGCAGTACAAATGAACTCTGAAAAGGTTGTAACTTGGCATGACATCATAATTTCAAACACATAGCAACTTGTAAAGAGTTAAGAGGGTGACGGGAAAAACTAGATGCACTTCGTGTACAAATTAAACAATCTCTTTCGATGTATGAGGGTTTCGGACGAAAACTCATCTATTACAAAGGGATTGCATTTGCAATACCTTATTTTAACTCCATACTTTTTGTGTTTTCAATATGCACGATTCAAAGGCACATCATCAATTTTCAACCCTTTCTGACTTAATTTTATATTTTTCATGCATTTAATGATTTTTTTGAGCTAAATGACCTTGAATTTGAAAAGCGGTACAAATGAACTCTGGAAAAGGTTGTCATTTGCCATGACATCATAATTTCACCCACATAGCAACTTCTAAAGAGTTGATAGGGTTACGGCAAAAATTGGATGCACTTCGTGTACACATTGGACAATCTCTTTCGAAGTATGAGGGTTTCGGACGAAAACTCATCTATTACAACGGGATTTCATTTTTAATAACTTATTATAACTCCATACTTTTTGTGTGTTCAATATGCACCATTCAAAGGCATATAATAAATTTTCAACCCTTTTTAACTTCGTTTGATATTTTTCATTCATTTAATGATTTATTTTGAGCTAAATGACCCTGAATTTGAAAAGCGCTACAAATGAACTCTGAAAAGGTTGTAACTTGGCATTACATCTTAATTTCTCCCACATAGCAACTTCCAAAGAGTTGAGAGGGTTACGGCAAAAACTGGATGCACTTCGTGTAAAAATTGGACAATCTCTTTCGAAGTGTGAGGGTTTTGGACGAAAACTCATCTATTACAATGGGATTTCATTTTTAATAACTTATTTTAACTCCATACTTTTTGTGTGTTAAATATGCACCATTCAAAGGCACATCATCAATTTTCAACCCTTTTTGACTTCGTTTGATATTTTTCTTGCATTTAATTATTTATTTTGAGCAAAATGACCCTGAATTTGAAAAGTGGTACAAATGAAATCTGGAAAGGTTGTAACTTGGCATGAGATCATAATTTCACCCACATAGCAAGTTCTAAAGAGTTGAGAGGGTTACGACAAAAACTGGATGCACTTCGTGTACAAATTGAACAATCTCTTTCGAAGTATGAGGGTTTCGGACGAAAACACATCTATTACAAAGGGATTTCATTTTTAATAACTTATTTTAACTCCATAGTTTTTGTGTGTTCAATATGCACCATTCAAAGGCAGATCATCAATTTTCAACCCTTTGTGACTTCATTTGATATTTTGCATGCATTTAATGATTTATTTTGAGCTAAATGACCCTGAATTTGAAAAGCAGTACAAATGAACTCTGAAAAGGTTGCACCTTGGCATGACATCATAATTTCACCCACATAGCAACTTCTAAACAGTTGAGAGGGTTACGGCAAAAACTCAATGCACTTCGTGTACAAATTGGACAACCTCTTTCGAAGTTTGAGGGTTTGGGAAGAAAACTCATCTATTACAAAGGGATTTCATTTTTAATAACTCATTTTACCTCCATACTTTTTGTGTGTTCAATATGCACCATTCAAAGGCACATCATCAATTTTCAACCCTTTCTGACTTCATTTGATATTTTTCATGCATTAGTGATTTATTTTGAGCTAAATGACACTGAATTTCAAAAGTAGTACCAATGAACTCTGAATAGGTTGTAACTTGCCATGACATCATAATTTCGCCCACATAGCAACTTCTAAAGAGTTGACAGGGTTACGGCAAAAACTGGATGCACTTCGTGTACAAGTTGGACAATCTCTTTCGATGTATGAGGTCTTTAGACGAAAAGTCATCTATTACAAAGGGATTTCAATTTTAATACCTTATTTTCACTCCATACTTTTTGTGTGTTCAATATGCACCATCCAAAGGCACGTCATCAATTTTCAACCCTTTCTGACTTCATTATATATTTTTCATGCATTTACTGATTTTTTGAGCTAAATGACCCTGAATTTGAAAAGCGGTACAAATGAACTCTGGAAATGTTGTAACTTGGCATGACATCATAATTTCACCCACATAGAAACTTCTAAAGAGTTGACAGGGTTACGGCAAAAACTGGATGCACTTCGTGTACGAATTTGACAATCTCTTTCGAAGTATGGGGGTTTCACACGAAAACTCATCTATTACAAAGGGATTTCATTTTTAATAACTTATTTGAACTGCATACTTTTGATGTGTTCAATATGCACCATTCACAGCCACATCATTAATTTTCAACCCTTTCTGACTTCATTTGATATTTTTCATGAATTTAATGATTTATTTTGATCTAAATGACCCTGAATTTGAAAGTAGTACAAATGAACTCTGAAAGGGTGTAACTTGGCATGACATCATAATTTCACCCACATAGCAAGTTGTAAAGAGTTGAGATGGTTACGGCAAAAAGCTAGATGCACTACGTGTACATATTGAACAGTCTCTTTCGAAGTATGAGGGTTTCGGACGAAAACTCATCTATTACAAAGGGATTTCATTTTTAATAACCTATTTTAACTCCATACTTTTTGTGTGTTCAATATGCACCATTCAAAGGCACATCGTCAATTTTCAACCCTTTTTGACTTCATTTGATATTTTTCATGCATTTAATGATTTATTCATAGCAAAATGACCCCGAATTTGAAAAGCGGTACAAATGAACTCTGAAAAGCTTGTCAGTTGGCATGACATCATAATTTCACCCACATAGCAACTTCTAAAGAGTTGAGAGGCTTATGGCAAAAACTTGATGCACTTCGTGTACACATTGGACAATCTCTGTCGAAGTATTAGGGTTTCGGACGAAAACTCATCTATTACAAAGGGATTTCATTTTTAATAACTTATTTTAACTCCATACTTTTTGTGTGTTCACTATGCATCATTCAAAGGTACATCATCAAATTTTCAACCCTTTCTGACTTCATTTCATATTTTTCATGCATTTAATGATTTATTTTGAGCTAAATGACCCTGAATTTGACAAGAAGTACAAATGAACTCTTAAAAGGCTGTAACATGGCATGACATCCTAATTTCACCCACATAGCAACTTCTAAAGAGTTGAGAGGGTTACGGCAAAAACTGGATACACTTCGTGTTCAAATTGGATAATCTCTTTCGAAGTATGAGGGTTTCGGACAAAAATTCATCTATTACAAAGGGATTTCATTTTTCATAAGTTATTTTAACTCCATACTTTTTGTGTGTTCAATATGCACCATTCAAAGACACATCATCAATTTTCAACCCTATTTGACTTCATTTGATATTTTGCAGGCATTTAATGATTTATTTTGAGCTAAATGACCCCGAATTTGAAAAGCAGTACAAATGAACTCCGAAAAGGTTGTAACTTGGCATGACATCATAATTTCGCCCACATAGCAACTTCTCAAGAGTTGAGAGGGTTACGGCAAAAACCGGATGCACTTCATGTACAAATTGGACAATCTCTGTCGATGTTTGAGGGTTTCGGACGAAAACTCAGCTATTACAAAGGGATTTCATTTTTAATAACTTATTTTAACTCCATACTTTTTGTGTGTTCAATATGAACCATTGAAAGGCACATCGTCAATTTACAACCCTTTCTGACTTCATTTGATATTTTTTCTTGCATTTAATGATTTATTTTGAGCTAAATGACCCTGAATTTGAAAAGCGGTACAAATGAACTCTGAAAGGTTGTAACTTGGCATGACAACATAATTTCAACCACATAGCAACTTTTAAATAGTTGAGAGGGTTACGACAAAAACTAGATGCACTTCGTGTACAAATTTGACAATCTCTTTCGAAGTATGTGGGTTGCAGACGAAAACTCATCTATTACAAAGGGATGTCATTTTTAATAACTTATTTTAACTCCGTACTTTTTGTGTGTTCGATATGCACCATTCACAGGCGCATCATCAATTTTAAACCCTTTTTGACTTCATTTTATATTTTTCATGAATTTAATGATTTATTTTGAGCTAAATGACCCTGAATTTGAAAGCAGTACAAATGAACTCTGAAAGGTTGTAACTTGGCATGACATCATAATTTCACCCACATAGCAAGTTCTAAAGAGTTTAGAGGGTTACGGCAAAAACTGGATGCACTTCGTGTACAAATTGAACAATGTCATTCGATGTATGAGGGTTTCGGATGAAAAATCATCTATTACAAAGGGATTTCATTTTTAGGAACTTATTTTAACTCCATACTTTTTGTATGTTTAATATGCCCCATTCAAAGGCACATCATCAATTTTCAACCCTTTGTGACTTCATTTGATATTTTGCATGCATTTAATGATTTATTTTGAGCTAAATGACCATGAATTTGAAAAGTAGTACAAATGAACTCTGAAAAGGTTCTAGCTCGGCATGACATCGTAATTTCACCCACATAGCAACTTCTAAAGAGTTGAGATGGTTACGGCCAAAACTGGATGCACTTGGTGTACAAATTCAACAATCTCTTTCGAAGTATGAGGGTTTCGGACGAAAACTCATCTATTACAAAGGGATTTCATTTTCAACAACTTATTTGAACTCTATACTTTTTGTGAGTTCAATACCCACCATTCAAAGGCACATCATCAATTTACAACCCTTTCTGACTTCATTTGATATTTTTTTCTTGCATTTAATGATTTATTTTGAGCTAAATGACCCTGAATTTGTAAAGCGGTACAAATGAACTCTGAAAGGTTGTAACTTGGCATGACATCATAATTTCACCAACATAGCAACTTTTAAATAGTTGAGAGCGTTACGACAAAAACTGGATGCACTTCGTGTACAAATTTGACAATCTCTTTCGAAGTTTGAGGGTTTCAGACGAAAACTCATCTATTACAAAGGGATGTCATTTTTAATAACTTATTTTAACTCCATACTTTTTGTGTGTTCAATATGCACCATTCAAAGGCGCATCATCAATTTTAAACCCTTTTTGACTTCATTTTATATTTTTCATGAATTTAATGATTAATTTTGAGCTAAATGACCCTCAATTTGAAAGCAGTACAAATGAACTCGGAAAGGTTGTAACTTGGCATGACATCATAATTTCACCCACATAGCAAGTTCTGAAGAGTTTAGAGGGTTACGACAAAAACTGGATGCACTTCGTGTACAAATTGAACAATCTCTTTCGAAGTATGAGGGTCTCGGGCGAAAACTCATCTATTACAAAGGGATTTCATTTTCGGTAACTTATTTTAACTCCGTACTTTTTGTGTGTTCAATATGCACCATTTAAAGGCACGTCATCAATTTTCAACCCTTTGTGACTTCATTTGATATTTTGCATCCATTTAATGATTTATTTTGAGCTAAATGACCATGAATTTGAAAAGCAGTACAAATGAACTCTAAAAAGGTTGTAGCTTGGCATGACATCGTAATTTCACCCACATAGCAACTTCTAAAGAGTTGAGAGGGTTACGACAAAACCTGGATGCACTTGGTGTACAAATTCAACAATCTCTTTCGAAGTATGAGGGTTTCGGACGAAAACTCATCCATTACAAAGGGATTTCATTTTTAATAACTTATTTGAACTCCATACTTTTTGTGAGTTCAATACGCACCATTCAAAGGCAATTCATCAATTTTCAACCCTTTTTGACTTAATTTGATATTTTTCATGCATTTAATGATTTATTTTGAGCTAAATGACCCTGAATTTGAAAAGCAGCACAAATGAACTCTGAAAAGGTTGTAACTTGGCATGACATCATAATTTCGCCCACATAGCATCTTCTAAAGATATGAGAGGGCTAAGACAAAAACTGGATGCACTTCGTGTACAAATTGGACAATCTCTTTCGATGTATGAGGGTTTCGGACGAAAACTCATCTATTACAAAGGGATTTCATTTCTAATAACTTATTTTAACTCCATACTTTTTGTGTGTTCAATGTGCACCATTCAACGGCACATCATCAATTTTCAACCCTTTCTGACTTCATTTGACATTTTTCATGCATTTAATGATTTATTTTGAGCTAAATGACCCTGAATTTGAAAAGCGATACAAATGAACTCTGAAAGGTTGTAACTTGGCATGACATCATAATTTCACCCACATAGAAAGTTCTAAAGAGTTGAGAGGGTTGCGACAAAACTGGATGCACTTCGTGTACAAATTCAACAATCTCTTTCGAAGTATGAGGGTTTCAAACGAAAACTCATCTATTACAAAGGGATTTCATTTTTAATAACTTATTTTAACTCCATACTTTTTGTGTGTTCAATATGCACCATTCAAAGGCACATCATCAATTTTCAACCCTTTCTGACTTCACTGGATATTTTGCATGCATTTGATGATTTATTTTGGGGTAAATGACCCTGAATTTGAAAAGCATTACAAATGAACTCTGAAAAGGTTGTCACTTGGCATGACATCATAATTTCACCCACATAGCAACTTATAAAGAGTTGAGAGCGTTACGGCAAAAGCTGGATGCACTGCATGTACAAATTGGGAAATCTCTTTCGAAGTATGAGGGTTTCGGACGAAAACTCATCTATTACAAAGGGATTTCATTTTTAATAACTTATTTTAACTCCATACCTTTTGTGTGTTCAATATGCACATTTCTAAGGCACATCATCAATTTTCAACCATTTCTGAATTCATTTGATATTTTTCATGAATTTGATGATTTATTTGGAGCTAAATGACCCTGTATTTGAAAAGCAGTACAAATGAACTCTGAAACGGTTGTCACTTGGCATGACATCATAATTTCACCCACATAGCAACTTCTAAAGAGTTGAGAGGGTTACAAAAAAACCTGGATGTACTTCATGTACAAATTGGACAATCTCTTTCGAAGTATGAGGGTTTCGGACGAAAACTCATCTCTTACAAAGCGATTTCATTTTTAATAACTTATTTCAACTCCATACATTTTGTGTGTTCAATATGCCCCATTCAAAGGCACATCATCAATTTTCAACCCTTTCTGACTTCATTTGATATTTTTCATGCATTTAATGATTTATTTTGAGCTAAATGACCCTGAATTTGAAAAGCAGTACAAATGAACTCTGAAAAGGTTGTAACTTGGCATTACATCATAATTTCTCCCACATAGCAACTTCTAAAGAGTTGAGAGGGTTACGGCAAAAACTGGATACACTTCGTGTACAAATTGGACAATCTCTTTCGAAGTGTGAGGGTTTCGGACGAAAACTCATCTATTACAATGGGATTTCATTTTTAATAACTTATTTTAACTCCATACTTTTTGTGTGTTCAATATGCACCATTCAAAGGCACATCATGAATTTTCAACCCTTTCTGACTTCATATGATATTTTTCATGCATTAATTGATTTATTTTGAGCTAAATGACCCTAAATTTGAAAAGCAGTACAACTAAACTCTGAAAAGTTTGTAACTTGGCATGACAACATAATTTCATAAAATAGCAAGTTCTAAAAGTTTAGAGGGTGACGACAAAAACTAGATGCACTTCGTGTGCAAATTGGACAATCTCTTTCGAAGTATGAGGGTTTCGGATGAAAAGTCATCTATTACAAAGGGATTTCATTTTTACCAGCTTATTTTAACTCCATACTTTTTGTGTGTTCAATATGCACCATTCAAAGGCACATTATCAATTTTCAACCCTTTCTGACTTCATATGATATTTTTCATGCATTTAATGATTTATTTTGAGCTAAATGACCCTGAATTTGAAAAGCGGAACAAATGTACTTTGAAAAGGTGGTAACTTGGCATGACATCATAATTTCATCAACATAGAAACTTCTAAAGAGTTGAGAGGGTTACGGCAAAAACTGGATGCACTTCGTGTTCAAATTGGACAATCTCTTTCGAAGTATGAGGGTTTCGGACAAAAACTAATCTATTACAAAGGGATTTCATTTTTCATAACTTATTTTAACTCCATACTTTTTGTGTGTTCAATATGCACCATTCAAAGGCACATCATCAATTTTCAACCCTATTTGACTTCATTTGATATTTTGCATGCATTTAAGGATTTATTTTGAGCTAAATAACCCTAAATTTGAAAAGCAGTACAAATGAACTCCGAAAAGGTTGTAACTTGGCATGACATCATAATTTCGCCCACATAGCAATTTCTCAAGAGTTGAGAGGGTTACGGCAAAAACTGGATGCACTTCATGTACAAATTGGACAATCTTTGTCGATGTATGAGGGTTTCAGACGAAAACTCATCTATTACAAAGGGATTTCGTTTTTAATAACTTATTTTAACTCCATACTTTTTGTGTGTTCAATATGAACCATTGAAAGGCACATCATAAATTTACAACCCTTTCTGACTTCAGTTGATATTTTTTCTTGCATTTAATGATTTATTTTGAGCTAAATGACCCTGAATTTGAAAAGCAGTAAAAATGGACTCTGAAAGGTTGTAACTTGGCATGACATCATAATTTCACCCACATAGCAACTTTTAAATAGTTGAGAGGGTTACGACAAAAACTGGATGCACTTCGTGTACAAATTTGACAATCTCTTTCGAAGTATGAGGGTTTCAGACGAAAACTCATCTATTACAAAGGGATGTCATTTTTAATAACTTATTTTAACTCCATACTTTTTGTGTGTTCAATATGCACCATTCAAAGGCGCATCATCAATTTTAAACCCTTTTTGACTTCATTTTATATTTTTCATGAATTTAATGATTTATTTTGAGCTAAATGACCCTGAATTTGAAAGCAGTACAAATGAACTCTGAAAAGGTTGTAACTTGGCATGACATCATAATTTCACCCACATAGCAAGTTCTAAAGAGTTGAGAGGGTTACAAAAAAACCTATATGTACTTCGTGTACAAATTGGACAATCTCTTTCGAAGTATGAGGGTTTCGGACGAAAAATCATCTATTACAAAGCGATTTCATTTTTAATAACTTATTTCAACTCCATACATTTTGTTTTTAATCATCTATGAAAGGTTGTAACTTGGCATGACATCATAATTTCACCCACATAGCAAGTTCTAAAGAGTTTAGAGGGTTACGGCAAAACTGGATGCACTTCGTGTACAAATTGAACAATCTCTTTCGAAGTATTAGGGTTTCGGACGAAAACTCATCTATTACAAATGGATTTCATTTTTAGTAACTTATTTTAACTCCAAACTTTTTGTGTGTTCGATATGCACCATTTAAAGGCACATCACCAATTTTCAACCCTTTTTGACTTCATTTGATATTTTTCATGAATTTAATGATTTATTCGGAGCTAAATGACCCTGTATTTGAAAAGCAGTACAAATGAACTCTGAAAAGATTGTCACTTGGCATGACATCATAATTTCACCCACATAGCAACTTCTAAAGAGTTGAGAGGGTTACAAAAAACCTATATGTACTTCGTGTACAAATTGGACAATCTCTTTCGAGGTATGAGGGTTTCGGACGAAAAATCATCTATTACAAAGCGATTTCATTTTTAATAACTTATTTCAACTCCATACATTTTGTGTGTTCAATATGCCCCATTCAAAGGCACATCATCAAATTTCAACCCTTTCTGACTTCATTTGATATTTTTCATGCATTTAATGATTTATTTTGAGCTAAATGACCCTGAATTTGAAAAGCAGTACAAATGAACTCTGAAAAGGTTGTCACTTGGCATGACATCATAATTTCACCCACATAGCAACTTATAAAGAGTTGAGAGCATTACGGCAAAAACTGGATGCACTGCATGTACAAATTGGGAAAATCTCTTTCGAAGTATGAGGGTTTCGGACGAAAACTCATCTATTACAAAGGGATTTCATTTTTAATAACTTATTTTAAATCCATACATTTTGTGTGCTCAATATGCACATTTCTAAGGCACGTCATCAATTTTCAACCCTTTCTGACTTCATTTGATATTTTTCATGAATTTAATGATTTATTTGGAGCTAAATGACCCTGTATTTGAAAAGCAGTACAAATGAACTCTGAAAAGATTGTCACTTGGCATGACATCATAATTTCACCCACATAGCAACTTCTAAAGAGTTGAGAGGGTTACAAAAAAACCTATATGTACTTCGTGTACAAATTGGACAATCTCTTTCGAAGTATGAGGGTTTTGGACGAAAAATCATCTATTACAAAGCGATTTCATTTTTAATAACTTATTTCAACTCCATACATTTTGTGTGTTCAATATGCCCCATTCAAAGGCACATCATCAAATTTCAACCCTTTGTGACTTCATTTGATATTTTGCATGCATTTGATGATTTATTTTGAGGTAAATGACCCTGAATTTGAAAAGCATTACAAATGAACTCTGAAAAGGTTGTCACTTGGCATGACATCATAATTTCACCCACATAGAAACTTATAAAGAGTTGAGAACGTTACGGCAAAAACTGGATGCACTGCATGTACAAATTGGGAAAATCTCTTTCGAAGTATGACGGTTTCGGACGAAAACTCATCTATTACAAAGGGATTTCATTTTTAATAACTTATTTTCCCTCCATACTTTTTGTGTGTTCAATACGCACCATTCAAACGCACATCATCAATTTTCAACCCTTTCTAACTTCATTTGAAAAGCAGTACAAATGAACTCTGAAAAGATTGTCACTTGGCATGAAATCATAATTTCACCCACATAGCAACTTCTAAAGAGTTGAGAGGGTTACAAAAAAACCTATATGTACTTCGTGTACAAATTGGACAATCTCTTTCGAAGTATGAGGGTTTCGGACGAAAAATCATCTATTACAAAGCGATTTCATTTTTAATAACTTATTTCAACTCCATCCATTTTGTGTGTTCAATATGCCCCATTCAAAGGCACATCATCAAATTTCAACCCTTTCTGACTTCATTTGATATTTTTCATGCATTTAATGATTTATTTTGAGCTAAAGGACCCTGAATTTGAAAAGCAGTACAAATGAACTCTGAAAAGGTTGTCACTTGGCATGACATCATAATTTCACCCACATAGCAACTTATAAAGAGTTGAGAGCGTTACGGCAAAAACTGGATGCACTGCATGTACAAATTGGGAAAATCTCTTTCGAAGTATGAGGGTTTCGGACGAAAACTCATCTATTACAAAGCGATTTCATTTTTAATAACTTATTTTAAATCCATACATTTTGTGTGTTCAATATGCACATTTCTAAGGCACGTCATCAATTTTCAACCCTTTCTGACTTCATTTGATATTTTTCATGAATTTAATGATTTATTTTGAGCTAAATGACCCTGTATTTGAAAAGCAGTACAAATGAACTCTGAAAAGATTGTCACTTGGCATGACATCATAATTTCACCCACATAGCAACTTCTAAAGAGTTGAGAGGGTTACAAAAAACCTATATGTACTTCGTGTACAAATTGGACAATCTCTTTCGAAGTATGAGGGTTTCGGACGAAAAATCATCTATTACAAAGCGATTTCATTTTTAATAACTTATTTCAACTCCATACATTTTGTGTGTTCAATATGCCCCATTCAAAGGCACATCATCAAATTTCAACCCTTTCTGACTTCATTTGATATTTTTCATTCATTTAATGATTTATTTTGAGCTAAATGACCCTGAATTTGAAAAGCAGTACAAATGAACTCTGAAAAGGTTGTCACTTGGCATGACATCATAATTTCACCCACATAGCAACTTATAAAGAGTTGAGAGCATTATGGCAAAAACTGGATGCACTGCATGTACAAATTGGGAAAATCTCTTTCGAAGTATGAGGGTTTCGGACGAAAACTCATCTATTACAAAGGGATTTCATTTTTAATAACTTATTTTAAATCCATACATTTTGTGTGTTCAATATGCACATTTCTAAGGCACGTCATCAATTTTCAACCCTTTCTGACTTCATTTGATATTTTTCATGAATTTAATGATTTATTTGGAGCTAAATGACCCTGTATTTGAAAAGCAGTACAAATGAACTCTGAAAAGATTGTCACTTGGCATGACATCATAATTTCACCCACATAGCAACTTCTAAAAAGTTTAGAGGGTTACAAAAAACCTATATGTACTTCGTGTACAAATTGGACAATCTCTTTCGAAGTATGAGGGTTTCGGACGAAAAATCATCTATTACAAAGCGATTTCATTTTTAATAACTTATTTCAACTCCATACATTTTGTGTGTTCAATATGCCCCATTCAAAGGCACATCATCAAATTTCAACCTTTTCTAACTTCATTTGATATTTTTCATGCATTTAATGATTTATTTTGAGCTAAATGACCCTGAATTTGAAAAGCAGTACAAATGAACTCTGAAAAGGTTGTCACTTGGCATGACATCATAATTTCACCCACATAGCAACTTATAAAGAGTTGAGAGCATTACGGCAAAAACTGGATGCACTGCATGTACAAATTGGGAAAATCTCTTTCGAAGTATGAGGGTTTCGAACGAAAACTCATCTATTACAAAGGGATTTCATTTTTAATAACTTATTTTAAATCCATACATTTTGTGTGTTCAATATGCACATTTCTAAGGCACGTCATCAATTTTCAACCCTTTCTGACTTCATTTGATATTTTTCATGAATTTAATGATTTATTTGGAGCTAAATGACCCTGTATTTGAAAAGCAGTACAAATGAACTCTGAAAAGATTGTCACTTGGCATGACATCATAATTTCACCCACATAGCAACTTCTAAAGAGTTGAGAGGGTTACAAAAAAACCTATATGTACTTCGTGTACAAATTGGATAATCTCTTTCGAAGTATGAGGGTTTTGGACGAAAAATCATCTATTACAAAGCGATTTCATTTTTAATAACTTATTTCAACTCCATACATTTTGTGTGTTCAAGATGCCCCATTCAAAGGCACATCATCAAATTTCAACCCTTTGTGACTTCATTTGATATTTTGCATGCATTTGATGATTTATTTTGAGGTAAATGACCCTGAATTTGAAAAGCAGTACAAATGAACTCTGAAAAGATTGTCACTTGGCATGAAATCATAATTTCACCCACATAGCAACTTCTAAAGAGTTGAGAGGGTTACAAAAAAACCTATATGTACTTCGTGTACAAATTGGACAATCTCTTTCGAAGTATGAGGGTTTCGGACGAAAAATCATCTATTACAAAGCAATTTCATTTTTAATAACTTATTTCAACTCCATACATTTTGTGTGTTCAATATGCCCCATTCAAAGGCACATCATCAAATTTCAACCCTTTCTGACTTCATTTGATATTTTTCATGCATTTAATGATTTATTTTGAGCTAAATGACCCTGAATTTGAAAAGCAGTACAAATGAACTCTGAAGAGGTTGTAACTTGGCATGACATCATAATTTCTCCCACATAGCAACTTCTAAAGAGTTGAGAGGGTTACGGCAAAAACTGGATGCACTTCGTGTACAAATTGGACAATCTCTTTCGAAGTGTGAGGGTTTCGGACGAAAACTCATCTATTACGAAGGGATTTCATTTTTAATAACTTATTTGAACTCCATACTTTTTGTGAGTTCAATATGCACATTTCTAAGGCACGTCATCAATTTTCAACCCTTTCTGACTTCATTTGATATTTTTCATGAATTTATTGATTTATTTGCAGCTAAATGACCCTGTATTTGAAAAGCAGTACAAATGAACTCTGAAAAGATTGTCACTTGGCATGACATCATAATTTCACCCACATAGCAACTTCTAAAGAGTTGAGAGCATTACGGCAAAAACTGGATGCACTGCATGTACAAATTGGACAATCTCTTTCGAAGTGTGAGGGTTTCGGACGAAAAATCATCTATTACAGAGGGATTTCATTTTTAATAACTTATTTGAACTCCATACTTTTTGTGAGTTCAATATGCACCATTCAAAGGCACGTCATCAAGTTTCAACCCTTTCTGACTTCATTTGATATTTTGCATGCATTTGATGATTTATTTTGAGGTAAATGACCCTGAATTTGAAAAGCATTACAAATGAACTCTGAAAAGGTTGTCACTCGGCATGACATCATAATTTCACCCACATAGCAACTTATAAAGAGTTCAGAGCGTTACGGCAAAAACTGGATGCACTGCATGTACAAATTGGGAAAATCTCTTTCGAAGTATGACGGTTTCGGACGAAAACTCATCTATTACAAAGGGATTTCATTTTTAATAACTTATTTTAAATCCATACATTTTGTGTGTTCAATATGCACATTTCTAAGGCACGTCATCAATTTTCAACCCTTTCTGACTTCATTTGATATTTTTCATGAATTTAATGATTTATTTGGAGCTAAATGACCCTGTATTTGAAAAGCAGTACAAATGAACTCTGAAAAGATTGTCACTTGGCATGACATCATAATTTCACCCACATAGCAACTTCTAAAGAGTTGAGAGGGTTAAAAAAAACCTAGATGTACTTCGTGTACAAATTGGACAATCTCTTTCGAAGTATGAGGGTTTCGGACGAAAAATCATCTATTACAAAGCGATTTCATTTTTAATAACTTATTTCAACTCCATACATTTTGTGTGTTCAATATGCCCCATTCAAAGGCACATCATCAAATTTCAACCCTTTCTGACTTCATTTGATATTTTTCATGCATTTAATGATTTATTTTGAGCTAAATGACCCTGAATTTGAAAAGCATTACAAATGAACTCTGAAAAGGTTGTCACTTGGCATGACATCATAATTTCACCCACATAGCAACTTCTAAAGAGTTGAGAGGGTTACGGCAAAAACTGGATGCACTTCGTGTACAAATTGGACAATCTCTTTCGAAGTGTGAGGGTTTCGGACGAAAACTCATCTATTACAAAGGGATTTCATTTTTAATAACTTATTTTAACTCCATACTTTTTGTGAGTTCAATACCCACCATTCAAAGGCACATCATCAATTTACAACCTTTTCTGACTTCATTTGATATTTTTTCTTGCATTTAATGATTTATTTTGATCTAAATGACCCTGAATTTGTAAAGCGGTACAAATGAACTCTGAAAGGTTGTAACTTGGCATGACATCATAATTTCACCCACATAGCAACTTTTAAAGAGTGGACAGGGTTACGACAAAAACTGGATGCACTTCGTGTACAAATTTGACAATCTCTTTCGAAGTATGAGGGTTTCAAACGAAAACTCATCTATTACAAAGGGAGGTCATTTTTAATAACTTATTTTAACTCCATACTTTTTGTGTGTTCAATATGCACCATTCAAAGGCGCATCATCAATTTTCAACCCTTTTTGATTTCATTTTATATTTTTCATGAATTTAATGATTTATTTTGAGCTAAATGACCCTCAATTTGAAAGCAGTACAAATGAACTCTGAAAGGTTGTAACTTGGCATGACATCATAATTTCACCCACATAGCAAGTTCTAAAGAGTTTAGAGGGTTACGGCAAAACTGGATGCACTTCGTGTACAAATTGAACAATCTCTTTCGAAGTATTAGGGTTTCGGACGAAAACTCATCTATTACAAATGGATTTCATTTTTAGTAACTTATTTTAACTCCATACTTTTTGTGTGTTCAATATGCACCATTTAAAGGCACATCATCAATTTTCAACCCTTTCTGACTTCATTTGATATTTTGCATGCATTTAATGATTTATTTTGAGCTAATTGACCATGAATTTGAAAAGCAGTACAAATGAACTCTGAAAAGATTGTAGCTTGGCATGACATCGTAATTTCATCCACATAGCAACTTCTAAAGAGTTGAGAGGGTTACGGCAAAAACTGGATGCACTTGGTGTACAAATTCAACAATCTCTTTCGAACTATGAGGGTTTCGGACGAAAACTTATCTATTACAAAGGGATTTCATTTTTAATAACATGTTTGAACTCCATACTTTTTGTGAGTTCAATACGCACCATTCAAAGGCAATTCATCAATTTTCAACCCTTTTTGACTTCATTTGATATTTTTCATGCATTTAATGATTTATTTTGAGCTAAATGACTCTGAATTTGAAAAGCAGTACAAATGAACCTTGAAAAGGTTGTAACTTGGCATGACATCATAATTTCGCCAACATAGCATCTTCTAAAGATATGAGAGGGCTACGACAAAAACTGGATGCACTTCGTGTACAAATTGGACAATCTCTTTCGATGTATGAGGGTTACGGACGAAAACTCATCTATTACAAAGGGATTTCATTTCTAATAACTTAGTTTAACTCCATACTTTTTGTGTGTTCAATATGCACCATTCAAAGGCACATCATCAATTTTCAACCCTTTCTGACTTCATTTGACATTTGTCATGCATTTAATGATTTATTTTGAGCTAAATGACCCTGAATTTGAAAAGCGGTACAAATGAACTCTGAAAGGTTGTAACTTGGCATCACATCATAATTTCACCCAAATAGAAAGTTCTAAATTGTTGAGAGGGTTGCGACAAAAACTGGATGCACTTCGTGTACAAATTCAACAATCTCTTTCGAAGTATGAGGGTTTCAAACGAAAACTCGTCTAGTACCAAGGGATTTCATTTTTAATAACTTATTTTAACTCCATACTTTTTGTGTGTTCAATATGCACCATTCAAAGGCACGTCATCAAGTTTCAACCCTTTCTGACTTCATTTGATATTTTGCATGCATTTGATGATTTATTTTGAGGTAAATGACCCTGAATTTGAAAAGCATTACAAATGAACTCTGAAAAGGTTGTCACTTGGCATGACATCATAATTTCACCCACATAGCAACTTATAAAGAGTTGAGAGCGTTACGGCAAAAACTGGATGCACTTCATGTACAAATTGGGAAAATCTCTTTCGAAGTATGACGGTTTCGGACGAAAACTCATCTATTACAAAGGGATTTCATTTTTAATAACTTACTTTAAATCCATATATTTTGTGTGTTCAATATGCACATTTCTAAGGCACGTCATCAATTTTCAACCCTTTCTGACTTCATTTGATATTTTTCATGAATTTAATGATTTATTTGGAGCTAAATGACCCTGTATTTGAAAAGCAGTACAAATGAACTCTGAAAAGATTGTCACTTGGCAGGACATCATAATTTCACCCACATAGCAACTTCTAAAGAGTTGAGAGGGTTACAAAAAAACCTAGATGTACTTCGTGTACAAATTGGACAATCTCTTTCGAAGTATCAGGGTTTCGGACGAAAAATCATCTATTACAAAGCGATTTCATTTTTAATAACTTATTTCAACTCCATACATTTTCTGTGTTCAATATGCCCCATTCAAAGGCACATCATCAAATTTCAACCCTTTCTGACTTCATTTGATATTTTTCATGCATTTAATGATTTATTTTGATCTAAATGACCCTGAATTTGAAAAGCAGTACAAATGAACTCTGAAAAGGTTGTAACTTGGCATGACATCATAATTTCTCCCACATAGCAACTTCTAAATAGTTGAGAGGGTTACGGCAAAAACTGGATGCACTTCGTGTACAAATTGGACAATCTCTTTCGAAGGGTGAGGGTTTCGGACGGAAACTCATCTATTACAAAGGGATTTCATTTTTAATAACTTATTTTAACTCCATACTTTTTGTGTGTTCAATATGCACCATTCAAAGGCACATCATGAATTTTCAACCCTTTGTAACTTCATTTCATATTTTTCATGCATTTAATGATTTATTTTGAACTAAATGACCCTGAATTTGAAAAGCAAAACAAATGAACTCTGAAAAGGTTGTAACTTGGCATGACATCATAATTTCATCCACATACCAACTTCTAAAGAGTTGAGAGGGTTACGACGAAAAGTGGATGCACTTCGTGTACAAATTGGACAATCTCTTTCGAAGTATGAGGTTTCAAACAAAAACTCATCTATTACAAAAGGATTTCATTTTGAATTAACTCGATACTTTTTGTGTGTTCAATATGCATTATTAAAAGGCACATCATCAATTTTCAACCCTTTCTGACTTCATTTGATATTTTGCATGCATTTGATGATTTATTTTTAGCTAAATGACCCTGAATTTGAAAGTAGTAGAAAAGAACTCTGAAAAGGTTTTTACTTGGCATGACATCATAATTTCACTCACATAGCAACTCTAAAGAGTTGAGACGGTTATGGCAAAAACTGGATGCACTTCGTGTACAAATTGGAAAATCTCTTTAGAAGTATGAGGGTTTCGGACGAAAACTCATCTATTACAAAGGGATTTCATTTTTAATAACTTATTTTAAGTCCATACTTTCTGTGTGTTCAATATGCACCTTTCACTGGCACATCATCAATTTTCAACCCTTCCTGACTTCATTTGATATTTTTCATGTATTTAATGATTTATTTTGAGCTAAATGACCCTGAATTTGAAAAGCAGTACAAATGATCTCTGAAAAGGTTGTCACTTGGCATGACATCATAATTTCACCCACATAGCAACTTCTAAAGAGTTCAGAGGGGTACGACAAAAACTGGATGCACTTCGTGTACAAATTGGACAATCTCTTTCGAAGTATGAGAGTTTCAGACGAAAACTCATCTATTAAAAAGCGATTTCATTTTTAACAACTTATTTTAACTCCATACTTTTTGTGGGTTCAATATGCCCTATTCAAGCGCACATCATCAATTTTCAACCCTTTCTGACTTCATTTGATATTTTTCATGCATTTAATGATTTATTTTTAGCTAAATGACCCTGAATTTGAAAAGAAGTACAAATGAACTCTGAAAAGCTTGTAACTTGGCATGACATCATAATTTCACCCACATAGCAACTTCTAAAGAGTTGAGAGGGTTACGGCAAAAACTTGATGCACTTCGTGTACAAATTGGACAATCTCTTTCGAAGTATGAGGGTTTTGGACGAAAACTCATCTATTACAAAGGGATTTCATTTTTAATAACTTATTTTCCCTCCATACTTTTTGTGTGTTCAATATGCACCATTCAAACGCACATCATGAAATTTCAACCCTTTCTGACTTCATTTGATATTTTTCATGCATTTAATGATTTATTTTGAGCTAAATGACCCTGAATTTGAAAAGCAGTAAAAATGAACTCTGAAAAGGTTGTAACTTGGCATGACATCATAATTTCACCACATATCAACTTCTAAAGAGTTGAGAGGGTGATGGCAAAAACTGGATGCACTTCGTGTAGAAATTGGACAATCTCTTTCGAGCTCTGAGGGTTTCGGACGAAAACTCATCTGTTACAAAGGGATTTCATTTTTAATAACTTATTTTAACTCCATAATTTTTGTGTGTTCAATATGCACCATTCAAAGGCACATCATAAATTTTCAACCCTTCCTTACTTCATTTGGTATTTTTCATGCATTTAATGACTTATTTTGAGCTAAATAACCCTGAATTTGAAAAGTAGTACAATGAACTCTCAAAAGGTTGTAACTTGGCATGACATCATAATTTCACCCACATAGCAAGTTCTGAAGCGTTGAGAGGGTTACGACAATAAGTGGATGCACTTCGTGTAGAAATTTGACAATTTCTTTCGAAGTATGAGGGTTCCGGACGAAAACTCATCTATTACAAAGGGATTTCATTTTTAATAGCTTATTTTAACTCCATACTTTTTTGTGTTGAATATGCACCATTCAAAGGCACATCATGAAATTTCAACCCTTTCTGACTTCATTTGATATTTTTCATGCATTTAATGATTTATTTTGAGCTAAATGACCCTGATTTTGAAAACCAGTAAAAACGAACTCTGAAAAGGTCGTAACTTGGCATGACATCATAATTTCATCCACATAGCAACTTCTAAAGACTTGAGAGGGTTAAGGCAAAACTGGATGCAATTCGTGCACAAATTGGACAATCTCATTCGAAGTATGAGGGTTTCCGACGAAAACTCATCTATTACAAATGGATTTCATTTTAAATAACTTATTTCAACTCCATACTTTTTCTGTGTTCAATATGCACCATTCAAAGGCACATCATCAATTTTTAACCCTTTCTTACTTCATTTGGTATTTTGGATGCATTTAATGATTTATTTTGTGCTAAATGACCCTGAATTTGAAAAGCAATAAAAATGAACTCTGAAAAGGTTGTAACTTGGCATGACATCATAATTTCACCCACATAGCAACTTCTAAAGAGTTGAGAGTGTTAAGGCAAAAACTCGATGCACTTCGTGTACAAATTGGAAAATCTATTTTGAAGTATGAGGGTTTCGGACGAAAACTCATCTATTACAAAGGGAATTCATTTTTAATAACTTATTTTAACTCCATACTTTTTGTGTTTTCAATATGCATCATTCAAAGGCACATCATCAATTTTTCAACCCTTTCTGACATCGTTTGATATTTTTCATGCATTTGATGATTTATTTCGAGCTAAATGACCCTGAATTTGAAAAGCAGTACAAATGAACTCTAAAACGGCTATAACTTGGCATGACATCATAAAGAGTTGAGAGGGTTAACGCAAAAACTGGATGCACTTCGTGTACAAATTGGACAATTTCTTTCGAAGTATGAGGGTTCCGAACGAAAACTCATCTATTATAAAGGGATTTCATTTTCAATAACTTATTTTCAATCCTTATTTTTGTGTGTTCAGTATGCACCATTCAAAGGCACATCATCAATTTTCAACCCTTTCTGACTTAATTTGATATTTTTCATGAATTTAATGATTTATTTTGATCTAAATGACCCTGAATTTGAAAGCTGTACAAATGAACTCTGAAAGGTTGTAACTTGGCATGACATCATAATTTAACCCACATAGAAACTTCTAAAGAGTTGAGAGGGTTACGGCAAAAACTGTATGCACTTCATGTACAAATTGGACAATCTCTTTTGAAGTATGAAGCTTATGAACGAAAACTCATCTATTGCACACGGATTTTATTTTGAATAACTTATTTTACATCCATACTTTTTGCTTGTTCAATATGCACCATTCAAAGGCACATAATCAATTTTCAACCCTTTTTGACTTCATTTGATATTTTTCATGCATTTAATGATTTATATTTAGCTAAATGACCCTGAATTTGAAAAGCAGTAAAAATCAACTCTCAAAAGGTTGTAACTTGGCATCACGTCATAATTTCACCCACATAGCAACTTATAAAGAGTTGAGAGGGTTACGGCAAAAACTGGATGCACTTCGTGTACAAATTGGACAATCTCTTTCGAAGTATGAGGGTTTCGGACGAAAACTCATCTATTACAAAGGGATTTCATTTTTAATAACTTATTTTAACTCCATAATTTTTGTGTGTTAAATATGCATCATTCAAAGGTACATCATCAAATTTTCAACCCTTTCTTACTTCATGTCATATTTTTCATGCATTTAATGATTTATTTTGAGCAAAATGGCCCTGAATTTGACAAGCAGTACAAATGAACTCTTAAAAGGCTGTAACTTGGCATGACATCATAAAGAGTTGAGAGGGTTACTGCAAAAACTGGATGCACTTCGTGTACAAATTGGACAATCTCTTTCGAAGTATGAGGGTTTCGAACGAAAACTCATCTATTATAAAGGGATTTCATTTTTAATAACTTATTTTCACTCCATAATTTTTGTGTGTTCAATATGCACCATTGAAAGGCACATCATCAATTTTTAACCCTTTCTGACTTCATTCGATATTTTTCATGCATTTAATGATTTATTTTGAGCTAAATGACCCTGAATTTGAAAAGCAGTACAAATGAACTCTGGAAAGGTTGTAACTTGGCATGACATCATAATTTCACCCACATAGCAATTTCTAAAGAGTTGAGAGGGTTACGGCAAAAACTGGATGCACTTTGTGTTCAAATTGGACAATCTCTTTCGAAGTATGAGGGTTTCGGACGAAAACTCATCTATTACAAAGGGATTTCATTTTTAATAACTTATTTTCCCTCCATACTTTTTGTGTGTTCAATACGCACCATTCAAACGCACATCATCAATTTTCAACCCTTTCTAACTTCATTTGATATTGTTCATGAATTTAATGACCCCGAATTTGAAAAAGCAGTACAAATGAACTCCGAAAGGTTGTAACTTGTTATGACATCATAATTTCACCCACATTGAGACTTCTAAAGAGTTTAGAGGGTTAATGCAAAAACTGGATGCACTTCGTGTACAAATTGGACAATTTCTTTCGAAGTATGAGGGTTTCGAACAAAAACTCATCTATTATAAAGGGATTTCATTTTCAGTAACTTATTTTCAATCCATATTTGTGTGCGTTCAATATGCACCATTCAAAGGCACATCATCAATTTTTAACCCTTTCTGACTTCATTTGATATTTTTCATGCATTTAATGATTTATTTTGAGCTAAGTGACCCTGAATTTGAAAAGCAGTACAAATGAAATCTGGAAAGGTTGTAACTTGGCATGACATCATAATTTCACCCACATAGCAACTTCTAAAGAGTTGAGAGGGTTACTGCAAAAACTGGATGCACTTCGTGTACAAATTGGACAATCTCTTTTGAACTATGAGGGTTTCGAACGAAAACTCATCTATTATAAAGGGATTTCATTTTTAATAACTTATTTTCAGTCCATACTTTTTGTGTGTTCAATATGCACCATTCAAAGGCAGATCATCAATTTTTAACCCTTTCTGACTTCATTCAATATTTTTCATGCATTTAATGATTTATTTTCAGCTAAATGATCCTGAATTTGAAAAGCAGTCCAACTGAACTCTGAAAAGGTTGTAACTTGGCATGACATCATAATTTCACCACATAGCAACTTCTAAAGAGTTGAGAGGGTTACGACAAAACTGGATGCACTTCGTGTACAAATTGGACAATCTCTTTCGAACTCTGAGGGTTTCGGACGAAAACTCATCTATTACAAAGGGATTTCATTTTTAATAACTTATTTTAACTCCATACTTTTTGTGTGTTAAATATGAACCATTCAGAGGCACATCACCAATTTTCAACCCCTTCTGACTTCGTTTGATATTTTTCATGCATTTAATGACTAATTTTGAGCTAAATGACCCTGAATTTGAAAAGCAGTACAATGAACTCTGAAAAGGTTGTAACTTGGCATAACATCATAATTTCACCCACATAGCAAGTTCTAAAGAGTTGAGAGGGTTACAACAAAAACTGGATGCACTTCGTGTACAAATTGAACAATTTCTTTCGAAGTATGAGGGTTTCGGACGAAAACTCATCTATTACAAAGGGATTTCATTTTTAATAACTTATTTCAACTCCATAATTTTTTGTGTTCAATATGCACCATTCAAAGGCACATCATGAAATTTCAACCCTTTGTGACTTCATTTGATATTTTTCATGCATTTAATGATTTATTTTGAGCTATATGACCCTGAATTTGAAAAGCAGTAAAAATGAACTCTGAAAAGGTTGTAACTTGGCATGACATCATAATTTAATCCACATAGCAACTTCTAAAGACTTGAGAGGGTTAAGGCAAAAACTAGATGCAATTCGTGCACAAATTGGACAATCTCATTCGAAGTATGAGGGTTTCGGACGAAAACTCATCTATTACAAAGGGATTTCATTTTTTATAACTTCTTTTACATCGATACTTTTTGTGTGTTCAATATGCACCGCTCAAAGGCACATAATCAATGTTCAACCCTTTTTGACTTCATTTGATATTTTTCATGCATTTAATGACTTATATTTAGCTAAATGACCTAGCATTTGAAAAGCAGTACAAATCAACTCTGAAAAGGTTGTAACTTGGCATGACATCATAATTTCACCCACATAGCAACTAATAAAGAGTTGAGAGGGTTACGGCAAAAACTAGATTCACTTCGTGTACAAATTGGACAATCTCTTTCGAAGTATGAGGGTTTGGGATGAAAACTCATCTATTACAAAGGGATTTCATTTTTAATAACTTATTTTAACTCCATACTATTTGTGTGTTCCATATGCATCATTCAAAGGCACATCATCAATTTTTTTAACACTTTCTGACTTTATTTGGTATTTTTCATGCATTTAATGATTTATTTTGAGCTAAATGACCCTGAATTTGAAAAGCAGTACAAATGAACTCTGAAAAGGCTGTAACTTGGCATGACTTCATAATTTCACCCACATAGCAACTTCGAAAGAGTTGAGAGGGTTACTGCAAAAACTGGATGCACTTCGTGTACAAATTGGACAATCTCTTTTGAACTATGAGGGTTTCGAACGAAAACTCATATATTATAAAGGGATTTCATTTTTAATAACTTATATTCAGTCCATACTTTTTGTGTGTTCAATATGCACCATTCAAAGGCAGATCATCAATTTTTAACCCTTTCTGACTTCATTCAATATTTTTCATGCATTTAATGATTTATTTTCAGCTAAATGATCCTGAATTTGAAAAGCAGTACAACTGAACTCTGAAAAGGTTGTAACTTGGCATGACATCATAATTTCACCACATAGCAACTTCTAAAGAGTTGAGAGGGTTACGACAAAAACTGGATGCACTTCGTGTACAAATTGGACAATCTCTTTCGAACTCTGAGGGTTTCGGACGAAAACTCATCTATTACAAAGGGATTTCATTTTTAATAACTTATTTTAACTCCATACTTTTTGTGTGTTAAATATGAACCATTCAGAGGCACATCACCAATTTTCAACCCCTTCTGACTTCGTTTGATATTTTCATGCATTTAATGACTAATTTTGAGCTAAATGACCCTGAATTTGAAAAGCAGTACAATGAACTCTGAAAAGGTTGTAACTTGGCATGACATCATAATTTCACCCACATAGCAAGTTCTAAAGAGTTGAGAGGGTTATGACAAAAACTGGATGCACTTCGTGTACAAATTGGACAATTTCTTTCGAAGTATGAGGGTTTCGGACGAAAACTCATCTATTACAAAGGGATTTCATTTTAAATAACTTATTTTAACTCCATACTTTTTGTGTGTTCAATATGCACCATTCAAAGGCACATCATAAATTTTCAACCCTTCCTTACTTCATTTGGTATTTTTCGTGCATTTAATGATTTATTTTGAGCTAAATGACCCTGAATTTGAAAAGCAGTAAAAATGAACTCTGAAAAGGTTGTAACTTGGCATGACATCATAATTTCACCCACATAGCAACTTCTAAAGAGTTGAGAGGGTTAAGGCAAAAACTGGATGCAATTCGTGTACAAATTGGACAATCTCATTCGAAGTATGAGCGTTTCGGACGAAAACTCATCTATTACACAGGGATTTCATTTTTAATAACTTTTTAACTCCATACTTTTTGTGTGTTCAATATGCACCATTGAAAGGCACATCATCAATTGTCAACCCTTACTGACTTCATTTGATATTTTGCATGCATTTAATGATTTAGTTTGAGCTAAATGACCCTGAATTTGAAAAAGCAGTACAAATGAACTCTGAAAAGGTTGTCACGTGTCATGACATCATAATTTCACCCACATAGCAACTTCTAAAGAGTTGAGAGGGTTACGGCAAAAACTGGATGTACTTCGTGTACAAATTGGACAATCTCTTTCGAAGTATAAGGGTTTCGGACGAAAACTCATCTATTACAAAGGGATTTGATTTTTAATAACTTATTTTAACTCCATACGTTTTGAGTGTTCAATATGCACCATTCAAAGGCACATCATCAATTTTCGACCCTTTCTGACTTCATTTGATATTTTGCATGCATTTAATTATTTATTTTGAGCTAAATGACCCTGAATTTGAAAAGCTGTACAAATGAACTCCGAAAAGGTTGCCACTTGGCATGACATCATAATTTCGCCCGCATAGCAACTTCTAAAGAGTTGAGAGGGTTACGGCAAAAACTGGATGCTCTTCGTGTACAAATTGGACAATCTCTTTCGAAGTATGAGGGTTTCGGACGAAAACTCCTATATTACAAAGGGATTTCATTTTTAATAACTTATTTTGACTCCATACTTTTTGTGTGTTAAATATGCACCATTCAAAGGCACATCATCAATTTTCGACCCTTTCTGACTTCATTTGATATTTTTCATGCATTTAATGATTTATTTTGAGCTAAATGACCCTGAATTTGACAAGCAGTACAAATGAACTCTTAAAAGGCTGTAACTTGGCATGACATCATAATTTCACCCACATAGCAACTTCGAAAGAGTTGAGAGGGTTACTTCAAAAACTGGATGCACTTCGTGTACAAATTGGACAATCTCTTTCGAAGTATGAGGGTTTCGGACGAAAACTCATCTATTACAAAGGGATTTGATTTTTAATAACTTATTTTAACTCCATACTTTTTGATTGTTCAATAGGCACCATTCAAAGGCACATCATCAATTTTTGACCCTTTCTGACTTCATTTGATATTTTGCGTGCATTTAATGATTTATTTTGAGCTAAATGACCCTGAATTTGAAAAGCAGTACAAATGAACTCTGAAAAGGTTGCCACTTGGCATGACATCATAATTTCGCCCGCATAGCAACTTCTAAAGAGTTGAGAGGGTTACGGCAAAAACTGGATGCACTTCATGTACAAAGTGGACAATCTATTTCGAAGTATGAGGGTTCCGGACGAAAACTCCTATATAACAAAGGGATTTCATTTTTAATAATTTATTTTGACTACATACTTTTTGTGTGTTAAATATGCACCATTCAAAGGCACATCATCAATTTTCGACCCTTTCTGACTTCATTTGATATTTTGCATGCATTTAATGATTTATTTTGAGCTAAATGACCCTGAATTTGAAAAGCAGTACAAACGAACTCTGAAAAGGTTGTAACTTGGCATGACATCATAATTTCACCCACATAGCAACTTCTAAAGAGTTGAGAGGGTAACGACAAAAACTGGATGCACTTTGTGTACAAATTGGACAATCTCTATCGAAGTTTGAGGGTTTCGGACGAAAACTCATCTATTACAAAGGGATTTCATTTTTAATAACTTATTTTAACTCCATACTTTTTGTGTGTTCAATATGCATCATTTAAAGGTACATCATCAAATTTTCAACCCTTTGTGACTTCATTTCATATTTTTCATGCATTTAACGATTTATTTTGAGCTAAATGACCCTGAATTTGACAAGCAGTACAAAGGAACGCTTAAAAGGCTCTAACTTGGCATGACATCATAATTTCACCCACATAGCAACTTCGAAAGAGTTGAGAGGGTTACTACAAAAACTGGATGCACTTCATATACAAATTGGACAATCTCTTTCGAAGTATGAGGGTTTCGAACGAAAACTCATCTATTATATAGGGATTTCATTTTTAATAACTTATTTTCACTCCATAATTTTTGTGTGTTCAATATGCACCATTCAAAGGCACATCATTTTTTAACCCTTTCTCACTTCATTTGATATTTTTCATGCATTTAATGATTTATTTTGAGCTAAATTACCCTGAATTTGAAAAGCAGTACAAATGAACTCTGGAAAGGTTGTAACTTGGCATGACATCATAATTTCACCCACATAGCAATTTCTAAAGAGTTGAGAGGGTTACGGCAAAAACTGGATGCACTTTGTGTACAAATTGGACAATCTCTCTCGAGGTATGAGGGTTTCGGACGAAAACTCATCTATTACAAAGGGATTTCATTTTTAATAACTTATTTTATCTCCATATTTTTTGTGTTCAATATGCACCATTCAAAGGCACATCATGAAATTTCAACCCTTTGTGACTTCATTTGATATTTTTCATGGATTTGATGATTTATTTTGAGCTAAATGACCCTGAATTTGAAAAGCAAAACAAATGAACTCTGAAAAGGTTGTAACTTGGCATGACATCATAATTTCATCCACATACCAACTTCTAAAGAGTTGAGAGGGTTACGGCAAAAACTAGATGCACTTCGTGTACAAATTGGACAATCTCTTTCGAAGTATGAGGGTTTGGGATGAAAACTCATCTATTACAAAGGGATTTCATTTTTAATAACTTATTTTAACTCCATACTATTTGTGTGTTCCATATGCATCATTCAAAGGCACATCATCAATTTTTTTAACACTTTCTGACTTTATTTGGTATTTTTCATGCATTTAATGATTTATTTTGAGCTAAATGACCCTGAATTTGAAAAGCAGTACAAATGAACTCTGAAAAGGCTGTAACTTGGCATGACTTCATAATTTCACCCACATAGCAACTTCGAAAGAGTTGAGAGGGTTACTGCAAAAACTGGATGCACTTCGTGTACAAATTGGACAATCTCTTTTGAACTATGAGGGTTTCGAACGAAAACTCATCTATTATAAAGGGATTTCATTTTTAATAACTTATATTCAGTCCATACTTTTTGTGTGTTCAATATGCACCATTCAAAGGCAGATCATCAATTTTTAACCCTTTCTGACTTCATTCAATATTTTTCATGCATTTAATGATTTATTTTCAGCTAAATGATCCTGAATTTGAAAAGCAGTACAACTGAACTCTGAAAAGGTTGTAACTTGGCATGACATCATAATTTCACCACATAGCAACTTCTAAAGAGTTGAGAGGGTTACGACAAAAACTGGATGCACTTCGTGTACAAATTGGACAATCTCTTTCGAACTCTGAGGGTTTCGGACGAAAACTCATCTATTACAAAGGGATTTCATTTTTTATAACTTATTTTAACTCCATACTTTTTGTGTGTTAAATATGAACCATTCAGAGGCACATCACCAATTTTCAACCCCTTCTGACTTCGTTTGATATTTTCATGCATTTAATGACTAATTTTGAGCTAAATGACCCTGAATTTGAAAAGCAGTACAATGAACTCTGAAAAGGTTGTAACTTGGCATGACATCATAATTTCACCCACATAGCAACTTCTAAAGAGTTGAGAGGGTTAAGGCAAAAACTGGATGCAATTCGTGTACAAATTGGACAATCTCATTCGAAGTATGAGCGTTTCGGACGAAAACTCATCTATTACAAAGGGATTTCATTTTTAATAACATTTTAACTCCATACTTTTTGTGTGTTCAATATGCACCATTAAAAGGCACATCATCAATTGTCAACCCTTACTGACTTCATTTGATATTTTGCATGCATTTAATGATTTAGTTTGAGCTAAATGACCCTGAATTTGAAAAAGCAGTACAAATGAACTCTGAAAAGGTTGTCACGTGTCATGACATCATAATTTCACCCACATAGCAACTTCTAAAGAGTTGAGAGGGTTACGGCAAAAACTGGTGTACTTCGTGTACAAATTGGACAATCTCTTTCAAAGTATAAGGGTTTCGGACGAAAACTCATCTATTACAAAGGGATTTGATTTTTAATAACTTATTTTAACTCCATACTTTTTGAGAGTTCAATATGCACCATTCAAAGGCACATCATCAATTTTCGACCCTTTCTGACTTCATTTGATATTTTGCATGCATTTAATTATTTATTTTGAGCTAAATGACCCTGAATTTGAAAAGCTGTACAAATGAACTCCGAAAAGGTTGCCACTTGGCATGACATCATAATTTCGCCCGCATAGCAACTTCTAAAGAGTTGAGAGGGTTACGGCAAAAACTGGATGCTCTTCGTGTACAAATTGGACAATCTCTTTCGAAGTATGAGGGTTTCGGACGAAAACTCCTATATTACAAAGGGATTTCATTTTTAATAACTTATTTTGACTCCATACTTTTTGTGTGTTAAATATGCACCATTCAAAGGCACATCATCAATTTTCGACCCTTTCTGACTTCATTTGATATTTTTCATGCATTTAATGATTTATTTTGAGCTAAATGACCCTGAATTTGACAAGCAGTACAAATGAACTCTTAAAAGGCTGTAACTTGGCATGACATCATAATTTCACCCACATAGCAACTTCGAAAGAGTTGAGAGGGTTACTTCAAAAACTGGATGCACTTCGTGTACAAACTGGACAATCTCTTTCGAAGTATGAGGGTTTCGGACGAAAACTCATCTATTACAAAGGGATTTGATTTTTAATAACTTATTTTAACTCCATACTTTTTGATTGTTCAATAGGCACCATTCAAAGGCACATCATCAATTTTTGACCCTTTCTGACTTCATTTGATATTTTGCGTGCATTTAATGATTTATTTTGAGCTAAATGACCCTGAATTTGAAAAGCAGTACAAATGAACTCTGAAAAGGTTGCCACTTGGCATGACATCATAATTTCGCCCGCATAGCAACTTCTAAAGAGTTGAGAGGGTTACGGCAAAAACTGGATGCACTTCATGTACAAAGTGGACAATCTATTTCGAAGTATGAGGGTTCCGGACGAAAACTCCTATATTACAAAGGGATTTCATTTTTAATAATTTATTTTGACTCCATACTTTTTGTGTGTTAAATATGCACCATTCAAAGGCACATCATCAATTTTCGACCCTTTCTGACTTCATTTGATATTTTGCATGCATTTAATGATTTATTTTGAGCTAAATGACCCTGAATTTGAAAAGCAGTACAAACGAACTCTGAAAAGGTTGTAACTTGGCATGACATCATAATTTCACCCACATAGCAACTTCTAAAGAGTTGAGAGGGTAACGACAAAAACTGGATGCACTTCGTGTACAAATTGGACAATCTCTTTCGAAGTTTGAGGGCTTCGGACGAAAACTCATCTATTACAAAGGCATTTCATTTTTAATAACTTATTTTAACTCCATACTTTTTGTGTGTTCAATATGCATCATTTAAAGGTACATCATCAAATTTTCAACCCTTTGTGACTTCATTTCATATTTTTCATGCATTTAACGATTTATTTTGAGCTAAATGACCCTGAATTTGACAAGCAGTACAAAGGAACGCTTAAAAGGCTGTAACTTGGCATGACATCATAATTTCACCCACATAGCAACTTCGAAAGAGTTGAGAGGGTTACTACAAAAACTGGATGCACTTCATATACAAATTGGACAATCTCTTTCGAAGTATGAGGGTTTCGAACGAAAACTCATCTATTATATAGGGATTTCATTTTTAATAACTTATTTTCACTCCATAATTTTTGTGTGTTCAATATGCACCATTCAAAGGCACATCATTTTTTAACCCTTTCTCACTTCATTTGATATTTTTCATGCATTTAATGATTTATTTTGAGCTAGATGACCCTGAATTTGAAAAGCAGTACAAATGAACTCTGGAAAGGTTGTAACTTGGCATGACATCATAATTTCACCCACATAGCAATTTCTAAAGAGTTGAGAGGGTTACGGCAAAAACTGGATGCACTTTGTGTACAAATTGGACAATCTCTCTCGAGGTATGAGGGTTTCGGACGAAAACTCATCTATTACAAAGGGATTTCATTTTTAATAACTTATTTTATCTCCATATTTTTTGTGTTCAATATGCACCATTCAAAGGCACATCATGAAATTTCAACCCTTTGTGACTTCATTTGATATTTTTCATGGATTTGATGATTTATTTTGAGCTAAATGACCCTGAATTTGAAAAGCAAAACAAATGAACTCTGAAAAGGTTGTAACTTGGCATGACATCATAATTTCATCCACATACCAACTTCTAAAGAGTTGAGAGGGTTACGACGAAAAGTGGATGCACTGCGTGTACAAATTGGACAATCTCTTTCGAAGTATGAGGTTTCAAACAAAAACTCATCTATTACAAAAGGATTTCATTTTGAATTACCTCGATACTTTTTGTGTGTTCAATATGCATTATTAAAAGGCACATCATCAATTTTCAACCCTTTCTGACTTCATTTGATATTTTGCATGCATTTGATGATTTATTTTTAGCTAAATGACCCTGAATTTGAAAGTAGTACAAAAGAACTCTGAAAAGGTTTTTACTTGGCATGACATCATAATTTCACTCACATAGCAACTCTAAAGAGTTGAGACGGTTATGGCAAAAACTGGATGCACTTCGTGTACAAATTGGAAAATCTCTTTAGAAGTATGAGGGTTTCGGACGAAAACTCATCTATTACAAAGGGATTTCATTTTTAATAACTTATTTTAAGTCCATACTTTCTGTGTGTTCAATATGCACCTTTCAATGGCACATCATCAATTTTCAACCCTTCCTGACTTCATTTGATATTTTTCATGAATTTAATGATTTATTTTGAGCTAAATGACACTGAATTTGAAAAGCAGTACAAATGATCTCTGAAAAGGTTGTCACTTGGCATGACATCATAATTTCACCCACATAGCAACTTCTAAAGAGTTCAGAGGGGTACGACAAAAACTGGATGCACTTCGTGTACAAATTGGACAATCTCTTTCGAAGTATGAGAGTTTCAGACGAAAACTCATCTATTAAAAAGCGATTTCATTTTTAACAACTTATTTTAACTCCATACTTTTTGTGGGTTCAATATGCCCTATTCAAGCGCACATCATCAATTTTCAACTCTTTCTGACTTCATTTGATATTTTTCATGCATTTAATGATTTATTTTTAGCTAAATGACCCTGAATTTGAAAAGAAGTACAAATGAACTCTGAAAAGCTTGTAACTTGGCATGACATCATAATTTCACCCACATAGCAACTTCTAAAGAGTTGAGAGGGTTACGGCAAAAACTTGATGCACTTCGTGTACAAATTGGACAATCTCTTTCGAAGTATGAGGTTTTGGACGAAAACTCATCTATTACAAAGGGATTTCATTTTTAATAACTTATTTTCCCTCCATACTTTTTGTGTGTTCAATATGCACCATTCAAACGCACATCATGAAATTTCAACCCTTTCTGACTTCATTTGATATTTTTCATGCATTTAATGATTTATTTTGAGCTAAATGACCCTGAATTTGAAAAGCAGTAAAAATGAACTCTGAAAAGGTTGTAACTTGGCATGACATCATAATTTCACCACATAGCAACTTCTAAAGAGTTGAGAGGGTGACGGCAAAAACTGGATGCACTTCGTGTAGAAATTGGACAATCTCTTTCGAGCTCTGAGGGTTTCGGACGAAAACTCATCTATTACAAAGGGATTTCATTTTTAATAACTTATTTTAACTCCATAATTTTTGTGTGTTCAATATGCACCATTCAAAGGCACATCATAAATTTTCAACCCTTCCTTACTTCATTTGGTATTTTTCATTCATTTAATGACTTATTTTGAGCTAAATAACCCTGAATTTGAAAAGTAGTACAATGAACTCTCAAAAGGTTGTAACTTGGCATGACATCATAATTTCACCCACATAGCAAGTTCTGAAGCGTTGAGAGGGTTACGACAAAAAGTGGATGCACTTCGTGTACAAATTTGACAATTTCTTTCGAAGTATGAGGGTTTCGGACGAAAACTCATCTATTACAAAGGGATTTCATTTTTAATAGCTTATTTTAACTCCATACTTTTTTGTGTTGAATATGCACCATTCAAAGGCACATCATGAAATTTCAACCCTTTCTGACTTCATTTGATATTTTTCATGCATTTAATGATTTATTTTGAGCTAAATGACCCTGAATTTGAAAACCAGTAAAAACGAACTCTGAAAAGGTCGTAACTTGGCATGACATCATAATTTCATCCACATAGCAACTTCTAAAGACTTGAGAGGGTTAAGGCAAAACTGGATGCAATTCGTGCACAAATTGGACAATCTCATTCGAAGTATGAGGGTTTCCGACGAAAACTCATCTATTACAAATGGATTTCATTTTAAATAACTTATTTCAACTCCATACTTTTTCTGTGTTCAATATGCACCATTCAAAGGCACATCATCAATTTTTAACCCTTTCTTACTTCATTTGGTATTTTGCATGCATTTAATGATTTATTTTGTGCTAAATGACCCTGAATTTGAAAAGCAATAAAAATGAACTCTGAAAAGGTTGTAACTTGGCATGACATCATAATTTCACCCACATAGCAACTTCTAAAGAGTTGAGAGTGTTAAGGCAAAAACTCGATGCACTTCGTGTACAAATTGGAAAATCTATTTTGAAGTATGAGGGTTTCGGACGAAAACTCATCTATTACAAAGGGAATTCATTTTTAATAACTTATTTTAACTCCATACTTTTTGTGTTTTCAATATGCATCATTCAAAGGCACATCATCAATTTTTCAACCCTTTCTGACATCGTTTGATATTTTTCATGCATTTGATGATTTATTTCGAGCTAAATGACCCTGAATTTGAAAAGCAGTACAAATGAACTCTAAAACGGCTGTAACTTGGCATGACATCATAAAGAGTTGAGAGGGTTAATGCAAAAACTGGATGCACTTCGTGTACAAATTGGACAATTTCTTTCGAAGTATGAGGGTTTCGAACGAAAACTCATCTATTATAAAGGGATTTCATTTTCAATAACTTATTTTCAATCCTTATTTTTGTGTGTTCAGTATGCACCATTCAAAGGCACATCATCAATTTTCAACCCTTTCTGACTTAATTTGATATTTTTCATGAATTTAATGATTTATTTTGATCTAAATGACCCTGAATTTGAAAGCTGTACAAATGAACTCTGAAAGGTTGTAACTTGGCATGACATCATAATTTAACCCACATAGAAACTTCTAAAGAGTTGAGAGGGTTACGGCAAAAACTGTATGCACTTCATGTACAAATTGGACAATCTCTTTTGAAGTATGAAGCTTATGAACGAAAACTCATCTATTGCACACGGATTTTATTTTGAATAACTTATTTTACATCCATACTTTTTGCTTGTTCAATATGCACCATTCAAAGGCACATAATCAATTTTCAACCCTTTTTGAGTTCATTTGATATTTTTCATGCATTTAATGATTTATATTTAGCTAAATAACCCTGAATTTGAAAAGCAGTAAAAATCAACTCTCAAAAGGTTGTAACTTGGCATCACGTCATAATTTCAAACACATAGCAACTTATAAAGAGTTGAGAGGGTTACGGCAAAAACTGGATGCACTTCGTGTACAAATTGGACAATCTCTTTCGAAGTATGAGGGTTTCGGACGAAAACTCATCTATTACAGAGGGATTTCATTTTTAATAACTTATTTTAACTCCATAATTTTTGTGTGTTAAATATGCATCATTCAAAGGTACATCATCAAATTTTCAACCCTTTCTTACTTCATTTCATATTTTTCATGCATTTAATGATTTATTTTGAGCTAAATGGCCCTGAATTTGACAAGCAGTACAAATGAACTCTTAAAAGGCTGTAACTTGGCATGACATCATAATTTCACCCACATAGCAGCTTCGAAAGAGTTCAGAGGGTTACTGCAAAAACTGGATGCACTTCGTGTACAAATTGGACAATCTCTTTCGAAGTATGAGGGTTTCGAACGAAAACTCATCTATTATAAAGGGATTTCATTTTTAATAACTTATTTTCACTCCATAATTTTTGTGTGTTCAATATGCACCATTGAAAGGCACATCATCAATTTTTAACCCTTTCTGACTTCATTCGATATTTTTCATGCATTTAATGATTTATTTTGAGCTAAATGACCCTGAATTTGAAAAGCAGTACAAATGAACTCTGGAAAGGTTGTAACTTGGCATGACATCATAATTTCACCCACATAGCAATTTCTAAAGAGTTGAGAGGGTTACGGCAAAAACTGGATGCACTTTGTGTTCAAATTGGACAATCTCTTTCGAGGTATGAGGGTTTCGGACGAAAACTCATCTATTACAAAGGGATTTCATTTTTAATAACTTATTTTCCCTCCATACTTTTTGTGTGTTCAATACGCACCATTCAAACGCACATCATCAATTTTCAACCCTTTCTAACTTCATTTGATATTATTCATGAATTTAATGACCCCGAATTTGAAAAAGCAGTACAAATGAACTCCGAAAGGTTGGAGCTTGTTATGACATCATAATTTCACCCACATTGAGACTTCGAAAGAGTTTAGAGGGTTAATGCAAAAACTGGATGCACTTCGTGTACAAATTGGACAATTTCTTTCGAAGTATGAGGGTTTCGAACAAAAACTCATCTATTATAAAGGGATTTCATTTTCAGTAACTTATTTTCAATCCATATTTGTGTGTGTTCAATATGCACCATTCAAAGGCACATCATCAATTTTTAACCCTTTCTGACTTCATTTGATATTTTTCATGCATTTAATGATTTATTTTGAGCTAAGTGACCCTGAATTTGAAAAGCAGTACAAATGAAATCTGGAAAGGTTGTAACTTGGCATGACATCATAATTTCACCCACATAGAAACTTCTAAAGAGTTGAGAGGGTTACGGCAAAAACTGGATGCACTTCGTGTACAAATTGGACAATCTCTTTCGAGGTATGACGGTTTCGGAAGAAAACTCATCTATTACAAAGCGATTTCATTTTTAATAACTTATTTCAACTCCATACATTTTGTGAGTTCAATATGCACCATTCGAAGGCACATCATCAATTTTCAACCCTTTCTGACTTAATTTGATATTTTTCATGAATTTAATGATTTATTTTTATCTAAATGACCCTGAATTTGAAAGCTGTACAAATGAACTCTGAAAGGTTGTAACTTGGCATGACATCACAATTTAACCCACATAGAAACTTCTAAAGAGTTGAGAGGGTTACGGCAAAAACTGGATGCACTTCATGTACAAATTGGACAATCTCCTTCGAAGTGTGAGGGTTTGGGATGAAAACTCATCTATTACAATGGGATTTCATGTTTAATAACTTATTTTAACTCCATACTTTTTGTGTGTTCCATATGCATCATTCAAAGGCACATCATCAATTTTTTAACACTTTCTGACTTTATTTGGTATTTTTCATGCATTTAATGATTTATTTTGAGCTAAATGACCCTGAATTTGAAAAGCAGTACAAATGAACTCTGAAAAGGCTGTAACTTGGCATGACTTCATAATTTCACCCACATAGCAACTTCGAAAGAGTTGAGAGGGTTACTGCAAAAACTGGATGCACTTCGTGTACAAATTGGACAATCTCTTTTGAACTATGAGGGTTTCGAACGAAAACTCATCTATTATAAAGGGATTTCATTTTTAATAACTTATTTTCAGTCCATACTTTTTGTGTGTTCAATATGCACCATTCAAAGGCAGATCATCAATTTTTAACCCTTTCTGACTTCATTCAATATTTTTCATGCATTTAATGATTTATTTTCAGCTAAATGATCCGGAATTTGAAAAGCAGTACAACTGAACTCTCAAAAGGTTGTAACTTGGCATGACATCATAATTTCACCACATAGCAACTTCTAAAGAGTTGAGAGGGTTACGACAAAAACTGGATGCACTTCGTGTACAAATTGGACAATCTCTTTCGAACTCTAAGGGTTTCGGACGAAAACTCATCTATTACAAAGGGATTTCATTTTTAATAACTTATTTTAACTCCATACTTTTTGTGTGTTAAATATGAACCATTCAGAGGCACATCACCAATTTTCAACCCCTTCTGAGTTCGTTTGATATTTTTCATGCATTTAATGACTAATTTTGAGCTAAATGACCCTGAATTTGAAAAGCAGTACAATGAACTCTGAAAAGGTTGTAACTTGGCATGACATCATAATTTCACCCACATAGCAAGTTCTAAAGAGTTGAGAGGGTTACAACAAAAACTGGATGCACTTCGTGTACAAATTGGACAATTTCTTTCGAAGTATGAGGGTTTCGGACGAAAACTCATCTATTACAAAGGGATTTCATTTTTAATAACTTATTTCAACTCCATACTTTTTTGTGTTCAATATGCACCATTCAAAGGCACATCATGAAATTTCAACCCTTTGTGACTTCATTTGATATTTTTCATGCATTTAATGATTTATTTTGAGCTAAATGACCCTGAATTTGAAAAGCAGTAAAAATGAACTCTGAAAAGGTTGTAACTTGGCATGACATCATAATTTAATCCACATAGCAACTTCTAAAGACTTGAGAGGGTTAAGGCAAAAACTGGATGCAATTCGTGCACAAATTGGACAATCTCATTCGAAGTATGAGGGTTTCGGACGAAAACTCATCTATTACAAAGGGATTTCATTTTTTATAACTTCTTTTACATCCATACTTTTTGTGTGTTCAATATGCACCGCTCAAAGGCACATAATCAATGTTCAACCCTTTTTGACTTCATTTGATATTTTTCATGCATTTAATGATTTATATTTAGCTAAATGACCTAGCATTTGAAAAGCAGTACAAATCAACTCTGAAAAGGTTGTAACTTGGCATGACATCATAATTTCACCCACATAGCAACTAATAAAGAGTTGAGAGGGTTACGGCAAAAACTAGATTCACTTCGTGTACAAATTGGACAATCTCTTTCGAAGTATGAGGGTTTGGGATGAAAACTCATCTATTACAAAGGGATTTCATTTTTAATAACTTATTTTAACTCCATACTTTTTGTGTGTTCCATATGCATCATTCAAAGGCACATCATCAATTTTTTTAACACTTTCTGACTTTATTTGGTATTTTTCATGCATTTAATGATTTATTTTGAGCTAAATGACCCTGAATTTGAAAAGCAGTACAAATGAACTCTGAAAAGGCTGTAACTTGGCATGACTTCATAATTTCACCCACATAGCAACTTCGAAAGAGTTGAGAGGGTTACTGCAAAAACTGGATGCACTTCGTGTACAAATTGGACAATCTCTTTTGAACTATGAGGGTTTCGAACGAAAACTCATATATTATAAAGGGATTTCATTTTTAATAACTTATATTCAGTCCATACTTTTTGTGTGTTCAATATGCACCATTCAAAGGCAGATCATCAATTTTTAACCCTTTCTGACTTCATTCAATATTTTTCATGCATTTAATGATTTATTTTCAGCTAAATGATCCTGAATTTGAAAAGCAATACAACTGAACTCTGAAAAGGTTGTAACTTGGCATGACATCATAATTTCACCACATAGCAACTTCTAAAGAGTTGAGAGGGTTACGACAAAAACTGGATGCACTTCGTGTACAAATTGGACAATCTCTTTCGAACTCTGAGGGTTTCGGACG
This sequence comes from Hordeum marinum, assembly GCA_022496015.1. Classification (NCBI taxonomy): domain Eukaryota; kingdom Viridiplantae; phylum Streptophyta; class Magnoliopsida; order Poales; family Poaceae; genus Hordeum; species Hordeum marinum. Next base: position 65,874,914 of record CM039675.1, read on the forward strand.
AAAACTCATCTATTACAAAGGGATTTCATTTTTAATAACTTATTTTAAATCCATACTTTTTGTGTGTTAAATATGAACCATTCAGAGGCACATCACCAATTTTCAACCCCTTCTGACTTCGTTTGATATTTTTCATGCATTTAATGACTAATTTTGAGCTAAATGACCCTGAATTTGAAAAGCAGTACAATGAACTCTGAAAAGGTTGTAACTTGGCATGACTTCATAATTTCACCCACATAGCAAGTTCTAAAGAGTTGAGAGGGTTACAACAAAAACTGGATGCACTTCGTGTACAAATTGGACAATTTCTTTCGAAGTATGAGGGTTTCGGACGAAAACTCATCTATTACAAAGGGATTTCATTTTTAATAACTTATTTCAACTCCATACTTTTTTGTGTTCAATATGCACTATTCAAAGGCACATCATGAAATTTCAACCCTTTGTGACTTCATTTGATGTTTTTCATGCATTTAATGATTTATTTTGAGCTAAATGACCCTGAATTTGAAAAGCAGTAAAAATGAACTCTGAAAAGGTTGTAACTTGGCATGACATCATAATTTAATCCACATAGCAACTTCTAAAGACTTGAGAGGGTTAAGGCAAAAACTGGATGCAATTCGTGCACAAATTGGACAATCTCATTCGAAGTATGAGGGTTTCGGACGAAAACTCATCTATTACAAAGGGATTTCATTTTTTATAACTTATTTTATCTCCATACTTTTTGTGTGTTAAATATGAACCATTTAGAGGCACATCACCAATTTTCAACCCTTTCTGACTTCGTTCGATATTTTCATGCATTTAATGACTAATTTTGAGCTAAATGACCCTGAATTTGAAAAGCAGTACAATGAACTCTGAAAAGGTTGTAACTTGGCATGACATCATAATTTCACCCACATAGCAAGTTCTAAAGAGTTGAGAGGGTTATGACAAAAACTGGATGCACTTCGTGTACAAATTGGACAATTTCTTTCGAAGTATGAGGGTTTCGGACGAAAACTCATCTATTACAAAGGGATTTCATTTTAAATAACTTATTTTAACTCCATACTTTTTGTGTGTTCAATATGCACCATTCAAAGGCACATCATAAATTTTCAACCCTTCCTTACTTCATTTGGAATTTTTCGTGCATTTAATGATTTATTTTGAGCTAAATGACCCTGAATTTGAAAAGCAGTAAAAATGAACTCTGAAAAGGTTGTAACTTGGCATGACATCATAATTTCACCCACATAGCAACTTCTAAAGAGTTGAGAGGGTTAAGGCAAAAACTGGATGCAATTCGTGTACAAATTGGACAATCTCATTCGAAGTAGGAGCATTTCGGACGAAAACTCATCTATTACAAAGGGATTTCATTTTTAATAACTTTTTAACTCCATACTTTTTGTGTGTTCAATATGCACCATTAAAAGGCACATCATCAATTGTCAACCCTTACTGACTTCATTTGATATTTTGCATGCATTTAATGATTTAGTTTGAGCTAAATGACCCTGAATTTGAAAAAGCAGTACAAATGAACTCTGAAAAGGTTGTCACGTGTCATGACATCATAATTTCACCCACATAGCAACTTCTAAAGAGTTGAGAGGGTTACGGCAAAAACTGGATGTACTTCGTGTACAAATTGGACAATCTCTTTCGAAGTATAAGGGTTTCGGACGAAAACTCATCTATTACAAAGGGATTTGATTTTTAATAACTTATTTTAACTCCATACTTTTTGAGTGTTCAATATGCACCATTCAAAGGCACATCATCAATTTTCGACCCTTTCTGACTTCATTTGATATTTTGCATGCATTTAATTATTTATTTTGAGCTAAATGACCCTGAATTTGAAAAGCTGTACAAATGAACTCCGAAAAGGTTGCCACTTGGCATGACATCATAATTTCGCCCGCATAGCAACTTCTAAAGAGTTGAGAGGGTTACGGCAAAAACTGGATGCTCTTCGTGTACAAATTGGACAATCTCTATCGAAGTTTGAGGGTTTCGGACGAAAACTCATCTATTACAAAGGGATTTCATTTTTAATAACTTATTTTAACTCCATACCTTTTGTGTGTTCAATATGCATCATTTAAAGGTACATCATCAAATTTTCAACCCTTTGTGACTTCATTTCATATTTTTCATGCATTTAACGATTTATTTTGAGCTAAATGACCCTGAATTTGACAAGCAGTACAAAGGCACGCTTAAAAGGCTGTAACTTGGCATGACATCATAATTTCACCCACATAGCAACTTCGAAAGAGTTGAGAGGGTTACTACAAAAACTGGATGCACTTCATATACAAATTGGACAATCTCTTTCGAAGTATGAGGGTTTCGAACGAAAACTCATCTATTATATAGGGATTTCATTTTTAATAACTTATTTTCACTCCATAATTTTTGTGTGTTCAATATGCACCATTCAAAGGCACATCATTTTTTAACCCTTTCTCACTTCATTTGATATTTTTCATGCATTTAATGATTTATTTTGAGCTAAATGACCCTGAATTTGAAAAGCAGTACAAATGAACTCTGGAAAGGTTGTAACTTGGCATGACATCATAATTTCACCCACATAGCAATTTCTAAAGAGTTGAGAGGGTTACGGCAAAAACTGGATGCACTTTGTGTACAAATTGGACAATCTCTCTCGAGGTATGAGGGTTTCGGACGAAAACTCATCTATTACAAAGGGATTTCATTTTTAATAACTTATTTTATCTCCATATTTTTTGTGTTCAATATGCACCATTCAAAGGCACATCATGAAATTTCAACCCTTTGTGACTTCATTTGATATTTTTCATGGATTTAATGATTTATTTTGAGCTAAATGACCCTGAATTTGAAAAGCAGTAAAATGAACTCTGAAAAGGTTGTAACTTGGCATGACATCATAATTTCATCCACATAGCAACTTCTAAAGACTTGAGAGGGTTAAGGCAAAAACTGGATGCAATTCGTGCACAAATTGGACAATCTCATTCGAAGTATGAGGGTTTCGGACGAAAACTCATCTATTACAAAGGGATTTCATTTTAAATAACTTATTTTAACTCCATACGTTTTGTGTGTTCAATATGCACCATTCAAAGGCACATCATCAATTTCCAACCCTTCCTTACTTCATTTGGTATTTTTCATGCATTTAATGATTTATTTTGAGCTAAATGACCCTGAATTTGAAAAGCAGTAAAAATGAACTCTGAAAAGGTTGTAACTTGCCATGACATCATAATTTCACCCACATAGCAACTTCTAAAGAGTTGAGAGGGTTAAGGCAAAAACTGGATGCAATTCGTGTACAAATTGGACAATCTCATTCGAAGTATGACCGTTATGGACGAAAACTCATCTATTACAAAGGGATTTCATTTTTAATAACTTTTTAACTCCATACCTTTTGTGTGTTCAATATGCACCATTAAAAGGCACATCATCAATTTTCAACCCTTTCTGACTTCATTTGATATTTTGCATTCATTTAATGATTTATTTTGAGCAAAATGACCCTGAATTTGAAAAAGAAGTACAAATGAACTCTGAAAAGGTTGTCACGTGTCATGACATCATAATTTCACCCACATAGCAACTTCTAAAGAGTTGAGAGGGTTACGACAAAAACTGGATGCACTTCGTGTACAAATTGGACAATCTCTTTCGAAGTATGAGGGTTTCGGACGAAAAGTCATCCATTACAAAGGGATTTGATTTTTAATAACTTATTTTAACTCCATACTTTTTGAGTGTTCAATATTCACCATTCAAAGGCACATCATCAATTTTCGACCCTTTCTGACTTCATTTGATATTTTGCGTGCATTTAATGATTTATTTTGAGCTAAATGACCCTGAATTTGAAAAGCAGTACAAATGAACTCTGAAAAGGTTGCCACTTGGCATGACATCATAATTTCGCCCGCATAGAAACTTCAAAAGAGTTGAGAGGGTTACGGCAAAAACTGGATGCACTTCGTGTACACATTGGACAATCTCTTTCGAAGTATGAGGGTTTCGGACGAAAACTCATATATTACAAAGGGATTTCATTTTTAATAACTTATTTTAACTCCATACTTTTTGTGTTTTCAATATGCATCATTCAAAGGCACATCATCAATTTTTCAACCCTTTCTCACATCATTTTATATTTTTCATGCATTTGATGATTTATTTTGAGATAAATGACCCTGAATTTGAAAAGCAGTACAAATGAACTCTAAAAAGGCTGTAACTTGGCATGACATCATAATTTCACCCACATAGCAACTTCAAAAGAGTTGAGAGGGTGAATGCAAAAACTGGATGCACTTCGTGTACAAATTGGACAATCTCTTTCGATGTATGAGGGTTTCGAACGAAAACTCATCTATTATAAAGGGATTTCATTTTCAATAACTTCTTTTCAATCCATACTTTTTGTTTGTTCAATATGCACCATTCAAAGGCACATCATCATTTCTTAACCCTTTCTGACTTCATTTGATATTTTTCATGCATTTAATGATTTATTTTGAGCTAACTGACCCTGAATTTGAAAAGCAGTACAAATGAACTCTGGAAAGGTTGTAACTTGGCATGAGATCACAATTTCACCCACATAGCAACTTCTAAAGAGTTCAGAGGGTTACGGCAAAAACTGGATGCACTTCGTGTACAAATTGGACAATCTCTTTCGAGGTATGAGGGTTTCGGACGAAAACTCATCTATTACAAAGGGATTTCATTTTTAATAACTTATTTTCACTCCATACTTTTTTTTGTTCAGTATGCACCATTCAAAGGCACATCATCAATTTTCAACCCTTTCTGACTTAATTTGATATTATTCATGAATTTAATGATTTATTTTGAACTAAATGACCCTGAATTTGAAAGCAGTACAAATGAACTCTGAAAGGTTGGAACTTGGCATGACATCATAATTTCACCCACATAGAAACTTCTAAAGAGTTGAGAGGGTTACGGCAAAAACTGGATGCACTTCATGTACAAATTGGACAATCTCTTTCGAAGTATGAAGCTTTCGGACGAAAACTCATCTATTGCAAAGGGATTTTATTTTGAATAACTTATTTTACATCCATACTTTTTTCGTGTTCAATATGCACCATTCAAAGGCACATAATCAATTTTCAACCCTTTTTGACTTCATTTGATTTTTTCATGCATTTAATGATTTATATTTAGCTAAATGACCCCGAATTTGAAAAGCAGTAAAAATCAACTCTGAAAAGGTTGTAACTTGGCATGACATCATAATTTCACCCACATGGCAACTTATAAAGAGTTGAGAGGGTTACGGCAAAAACTGGATGCACTTCGTGTACAAATTGGACAATCTCTTTCGAAGTATGAGGGTTTCGAACGAAAACTCATCTATTACAAAGGGATTTCATTTTTAATAACTTATTTTAACTCCATACTTTTTGTGTGTTCAATATGCATCATTCAAAGGTACATCATCAAATTTTCAACTCTTTCTGACTTCATTTCATATTTTTCATGCATTTAATGATTTATTTTGAGCTAAATGACCCTGAATTTGACAAGCAGTACAAATGAACTCTTAAAAGGCTGTAACTTGGCATGACATCATAATTTCACCCACATAGCAACTTCGAAAGAGTTGAGAGGGTTACTGCAAAAACTGGATGCACTTCGTGTACAAATTGGACAATCTCTTTCGAAGTATGAGGGTTTCGAACAAAAACTCATCTATTATAAAGGGATTTCATTTTTAATACTTATTTTCACTCCATAATTTTTGTGTGTTCAATACGCACCATTCAAAGGCACATCAGTTTTTAACCCTTTCTGACTTCATTTGATATTTTTCATGCATTTAATGATTTATTTTGAGCTAAATGACCCTGAATTTGAAAAGCAGTACAAATGAACTCTGGAAAGGTTGTAACTTGGCATGACATCATAATTTCACCCACATAGCAATTTCTAAAGAGTTGAGAGGGTTACGGCAAAAACTGGATGCACTTTGTGTACAAATTGGACAATCTCTTTCGAGGTATGAGGGTTTCGGACGAAAACTCATCTATTACAAAGGGATTTCATTTTTAATAACTAATTTTCCCTCCATACTTTTTTTAGTTCAATATGCATCATTCATAGGCACATCATCAATTTTCAACCCTTTCTAACTTCATTTGATATTTTTCATGAATTTAATGATTTATTTTGAGCTAAATGACCGAGAATTTGAAAACGCAGTACAAATGAACTCTGAAAGGTTGTAACTTGGCATGAAATCATAATTTCACCCACATAGAAACTTCTAAAGAGTTGAGAGGGTTATGGCAAAAACTAGATGCACGTCATGTACAAATTGGACAATCTCTTTCGAAGTATGAGGGTTTCGGATGAAAACTCATCTATTGCAAAGGGATTTTATTTTTAATAACTTATTTTACATCCATACTTTTTGTGTGTTCAATATGCACCACTCAAAGGCACATAATCAATTTTCAACCCTTTTTGACTTCATTTCATATTTTTCATGTATTTGATGATTTACATTTAGATAAATGACCCCGAATATGAAAAGCAGTACAAATCAACTCTGAAAAGGTTGTAACTTGGCATGACATCATAATTTCACCCACATAGCAACTTATAAAGAGTTCAGAGGGTTACGTCAAAAAATGGATTCACTTCGTGTACAAATTGGACTATCTCTTTCGAAGTATGAGGGTTTCAAATGAAAACTCATCTATTACAAAGGGATTTCATGTTTAATAACTTATTTTAACTCCATACTTTTTGTGTGTTCAATATGCATCATTCAAAGGCACATCATCAATTTTTTAACCCTTTCTGACTTTATTTGGTATTTTTCATGCATTTAATGATTTATTTTGAGCTAAATGACCCTGAATTTGTAAAGTAGTACAAATGAACTCTGAAAAGGCTATAACTTGGAATGACTTCATAATTTCACCCACATAGCAACTTCCAAAGAGTTGAGAGGGTTACTACAAAAACTGGATGCACTTCGTGTACAAATTGGACAATCTCTTTCGAACTATGAGGGTTTCGAACGAAAACTCATCTATTATAAAGCGATTTCATTTTCAATAACTTATTTTCAATACATACTTTTTGTGTGTTCAATATGCACCATTCAAAGGCACATCATCAATTTTTAACCCTTTCTGACTTCATTTGATATTTTTCATGCATTTAATGATTTATTTTGAGCTAACTAACCCTGAATTTGAAAAGCAGTACAAATGAACTCTGGAAAGGTTGTAACTTGGCATGACATCATAATTTCACCCACATAGCAACTTCTAAAGAGATGAGAGGGTTATGGCAAAAACTGGATGCACTTCGTGTACAAATTGGACAATCTCTTTCGAGGTATGATGGTTTCGGACGAAAACTCATCTATTACAAAGGGATTTCATTTTTAATAACTTATTTTCACTCCATACTTTTTGTGTGTTCAATATGCACCATTCAAAGGCACATCATCAATTTTCAACCCTTTCTGATATATTTCATGAATTTAATAATTTATTTTGATCTAAATGACCCTGAATTTGAAAGCAGTACAAATGAACTCTGAAAGGTTGTAACTTGGCATGACATCATAATTTCACCCACATAGAAACTTCTAAAGAGTTGAGAGGGTTACGACAAAAACTGGATGCACTTCATGTACAAATTGGACAATCTCTTTCGAAGTATGAAGCTTTCGGACGAAAACTCATCTATTGCAAAGGGATTCTATTTTGAATAACTTATTTTACATCCATACTTTTTCCGTGTTCAATATGCACCATTCAAAGGCACATAATCAATTTTCAACCCTTTTTGACTTCATTTGATATTTTTCATGCATTTAATGATTTATATTTAGCTAAATGACCCCGAATTTGAAAAACAGTAAAAATCAACTCTGAAAAGGTTGTAACTTGGCATGACATCATAATTTCACCCACATAGCAACTTATAAAGAGTTGAGAGGGTTACGGCAAAAACTGGATGCACTTCGTGTACGAATTGGACAATCTCTTTCGAAGTATGAGGGTTTCGGACGAAAACTCATCTATTACAAAGGGATTTCATTTTTAATAACTTATTTTAACTCCATAATTTTTGTGTGGTCAATATGCATCATTCAAAGGTACATCATCAAATTTTCAACCCTTTCTGACTTCATTTCATATTTTTCATGCATTTAATGATTTATTTTGAGCTAAATGACCCTGAATTTGACAAGCAGTACAAATGAACTCTTAAAAGGCTGTAACTTGGCATGACATCATAATTTCACCCACATAGCAACTTCGAAAGAGTTGAGAGGGTTACTGCAAAAACTGGATGCACTTCGTGTACAAATTGGACAATCTCTTTCGAAGTATGAGGGTTTCGAACAAAAACTCATCTATTATAAAGGGATTTATTTTTTAAGAACTTATTTTCACTCCATAATTTTTGTGTGTTCAATACGCACCATTCAAAGGCACATCAGTTTTTAACCCTTTCTGACTTCATTTGATATTTTTCATGCATTTAATGATTTATTTTGAGCTAAATGACCCTGAATTTGAAAAGCAGTACAAATGAACTCTGGAAGGTTGTAACTTGGCATGAAATCATAATTTCACCCACATAGCAATTTCTAAAGAGTTGAGAGGGTTACGGCAAAAACTGGATGCACTTTGTGTACAAATTGGACAATCTCTTTCGAGGTATGAGGGTTTCGGACGAAAACTCATCTATTACAAAGGGATTTCATTTTTAATAACTAATTTCCCCACCATACTTTTTTGTGTTCAATATGTATCATTCAAAGGCACATCATCAATTTTCAACCCTTTCTAACTTCATTTGATATTTTTCATGAATTTAATGATTTATTTTGAGCTAAATGACCCAGAATTTGAAAACGCAGTACAAATGAACTCTGAAAGGTTGTAACTTGGCATGAAATCATAATTTCACCCACATAGAAACTTCTAAAGAGTTGAGAGGGTTAGGGCAAAAACTAGATGCACGTCATGTACAAATTGGACATTCTCTTTCGAAGTATGAGGGTTTCGGATGAAAACTCATCTATTGGAAAGGGATTTTATTTTTAATAACTTATTTTACATCCATACTTTTTGTGTGTTCAATATGCACCACTCAAAGGCACATAATCAATTTTCATCCCTTTTTGACTTCATTTGATATTTTTCATGCATTTAATGATTTACATTTAGATAAATGACCCCGAATTTGAAAAGCAGTACAAATCAACTGTGAAAAGGTTGTAACTTGGCATGACATCATAATTTCACCCACATGGCAACTTATAAAGAGTTGAGAGGGTTACGGCAAAAACTGGATGCACTTCGTGTACAAATTGGACAATCTCTTTCGAAGTATGAGGGTTTCGAACGAAAACTCATCTATTACAAAGGGATTTCATTTTTAATAACTTATTTTAACTCCATACTTTTTGTGTGTTCAATATGCATCATTCAAAGGTACATCATCAAATTTTCAACCCTTCCTGACTTCATTTCATATTTTTCATGCATTTAATGATTTATTTTGAGCTAAATGACCCTGAATTTGACAAGCAGTACAAATGAACTCTTAAAAGGCTGTAACTTGGCATGACATCATAATTTCACCCACATAGCAACTTCGAAAGAGTTGAGTGGGTTACTGCAAAAACTGGATGCACTTCGTGTACAAATTGGACAATCTCTTTCGAAGTATGAGGGTTTCGAACAAAAACTCATCTATTATAAAGGGATTTCATTTTTAATAACTTATTTTCACTCCATAATTTTTGTGTGTTCAATACGCACCATTCAAAGGCACATTAGTTTTTAACCCTTTCTGACTTCATTTGATATTTTTCATGCATTTAATGATTTATTTTGAGCTAAATGACCCTGAATTTGAAAAGCAGTACAAATGAACTCTGGAAAGGTTGTAACTTGGCATGACATCATAATTTCACCCACATAGCAATTTCTAAAGAGTTGAGAGGGTTACGGCAAAAACTGGATGCACTTTGTGTACAAATTGGACAATCTCTTTCGAGGTATGAGGGTTTCGGACGAAAACTCATCTATTACAAAGGGATTTCATTTTTAATAACTAATTTTCCCTCCATACTTTTTTTAGTTCAATATGCATCATTCATAGGCACATCATCAATTTTCAACCCTTTCTAACTTCATTTGATATTTTTCATGAATTTAATGATTTATTTTGAGCTAAATGACCGAGAATTTGAAAACGCAGTACAAATGAACTCTGAAAGGTTGTAACTTGGCATGAAATCATAATTTCACCCACATAGAAACTTCTAAAGAGTTGAGAGGGTTACGGCAAAAACTAGATGCACGTCATGTACAAATTGGACAATCTCTTTCGAAGTATGAGGGTTTCGGATGAAAACTCATCTATTGCAAAGGGATTTTATTTTTAATAACTTATTTTACATCCATACTTTTTGTGTGTTCAATATGCACCACTCAAAGGCACATAATCAATTTTCAACCCTTTTTGACTTCATTTGATATTTTTCATGTATTTAATGATTTACATTTAGATAAATGACCCCGAATATGAAAAGCAGTACAAATCAACTCTGAAAAGGTTGTAACTTGGCATGACATCATAATTTCACCCACATAGCAACTTATAAAGAGTTCAGAGGGTTACGTCAAAAAATGGATTCACTTCGTGTACAAATTGGACTATCTCTTTCGAAGTATGAGGGTTTCAAATGAAAACTCATCTATTACAAAGGGATTTCATGTTTAATAACTTATTTTAACTCCATACTTTTTGTGTGTTCAATATGCATCATTCAAAGGCACATCATCAATTTTTTAACCCTTTCTGACTTTATTTGGTACTTTTCATGCATTTAATGATTTATTTTGAGCTAAATGACCCTGAATTTGTAAAGTAGTACAAATGAACTCTGAAAAGGCTATAACTTGGAATGACTTCATAATTTCACCCACATAGCAACTTCGAAAGAGTTGAGAGGGTTACTACAAAAACTGGATGCACTTCGTGTACAAATTGGACAATCTCTTTCGAACTATGAGGGTTTCGAACGAAAACTCATCTATTATAAAGCGATTTCATTTTCAATAACTTATTTTCAATACATACTTTTTGTGTGTTCAATATGCACCATTCAAAGGCACATCATCAATTTTTAACCCTTTCTGACTTCATTTGATATTTTTCATGCATTTAATGATTTATTTTGAGCTAACTAACCCTGAATTTGAAAAGCAGTACAAATGAACTCTGGAAAGGATGTAACTTGGCATGACATCATAATTTCACCCACATAGCAACTTCTAAAGAGATGAGAGGGTTATGGCAAAAACTGGATGCACTTCGTGTACAAATTGGACAATCTCTTTCGAGGTATGATGGTTTCGGACGAAAACTCATCTATTACAAAGGGATTTCATTTTTAATAACTTATTTTCACTCCATACTTTTTGTGTGTTCAATATGCACCATTCAAAGGCTCATCATCAATTTTCAACCCTTTCTGATATTTTTCATGAATTTAATAATTTATTTTGATCTAAATGACCCTGAATTTGAAAGCAGTACAAATGAACTCTGAAAGGTTGTAACTTGGCATGACATCATAATTTCACCCACATAGAAACTTCTAAAGAGTTGAGAGGGTTACGGCAAAAACTGGATGCACTTCATGTACAAATTGGACAATCTCTTTCGAAGTATGAAGCTTTCGGACGAAAACTCATCTATTGCAAAGGGATTCTATTTTGAATAACTTATTTTACATCCATACTTTTTCCGTGTTCAATATGCACCATTCAAAGGCACATAATCAATTTTCAACCCTTTTTGACTTCATTTGATATTTTTCATGCATTTAATGATTTATATTTAGCTAAATGACCCCGAATTTGAAAAGCAGTAAAAATCAACTCTGAAAAGGTTGTAACTTGGCATGACATCATAATTTCACCCACATAGCAACTTATAAAGAGTTGAGAGGGTTACGGCAAAAACTGGATGCACTTCGTGTACAAATTGGACAATCTCTTTCGAAGTATGAGGGTTTCGGACGAAAACTCATCTATTACAAAGGGATTTCATTTTTAATAACTTATTTTAACTCCATACTTTTTGTGTGGTCAATATGCATCATTCAAAGGTACATCATCAAATTTTCAACCCTTTCTGACTTCATTTCATATTTTTCATGCATTTAATGATTTATTTTGAGCTAAATGACCCTGAATTTGACAAGCAGTACAAATGAACTCTTAAAAGGCTGTAACTTGGCATGACATCATAATTTCACCCACATAGCCACTTCGAAAGAGTTGAGAGGGTTACTGCAAAAACTGGATGCACTTCGTGTACAAATTGGACAATCTCTTTCGAAGTATGAGGGTTTCGAACAAAAACTCATCTATTATAAAGGGATTTATTTTTTAATAACTTATTTTCACTCCATAATTTTTGTGTGTTCAATACGCACCATTCAAAGGCACATCAGTTTTTAACCCTTTCTGACTTCATTTGATATTTTTCATGCATTTAATGATTTATTTTGAGCTAAATGACCCTGAATTTGAAAAGCAGTACAAATGAACTCTGGAAGGTTGTAACTTGGCATGAAATCATAATTTCACCCACATAGCAATTTCTAAAGAGTTGAGAGGGTTACGGCAAAAACTGGATGCACTTTGTGTACAAATTGGACAATCTCTTTCGAGGTATGAGGGTTTCGGACGAAAACTCATCTAGTACAAAGGGATTTCATTTTTAATAACTAATTTCCCCACCATACTTTTTTGTGTTCAATATGTATCATTCAAAGGCACATCATCAATTTTCAACCCTTTCTAACTTCATTTGATATTTTTCATGAATTTAATGATTTATTTTGAGCTAAATGACCCAGAATTTGAAAACGCAGTACAAATGAACTCTGAAAGGTTGTAACTTGGCATGAAATCATAATTTCACCCACATAGAAACTTCTAAAGAGTTGAGAGGGTTACGGCAAAAACTAGATGCACGTCATGTACAAATTGGACAATCTCTTTCGAAGTATGAGGGTTTCGGATGAAAACTCATCGATTGGAAAGGGATTTTATTTTTAATAACTTATTTTACATCCATACTTTTTGTGTGTTCAATATGCACCACTCAAAGGCACATAATCAGTTTTCATCCCTTTTTGACTTCATTTGATATTTTTCATGCATTTAATGATTTACATTTAGATAAATGACCCCGAATTTGAAAAGCAGTACAAATCAACTCTGAAAAGGTTGTAACTTGGCATGACATCATTATTTCACCCACATAGCAACTTATTAAGAGTTCAGAGGGTTACGGCAAAAACTGGATTCACTTCGTGTACAAATTGGACTATCTCTTTCGAAGTATGAGGGTTTCGGATGAAAACTCATCTATTACAAAGGGATTTCATGTTTAATAACTTATTTTAACTCCATACTTTTTGTGTGTTCAATATGCATCATTCAAAGGCACATCATCAATTTTTTAACCCTTTCTGACTTTATTTGGTATTTTTCATGCATTTAATGATTTATTTTGAGCTAAATGACCCTGAATTTGAAAAGTAGTACAAATGAACTCTGAAAAGGCTATAACTTGGAATGACTTCATAATTTCACCCACATAGCAACTTCGAAAGAGCTGAGAGGGTTACTACAAAAACTGGATGCACTACGTGTACAAATTGGACAATCTCTTTCGAACTATGAGGGTTTCGAACGAAAACTCATCTATTATAAAGCGATTTCATTTTCAATAACTTATTTTCAATACATACTTTTTGTGTGTTCAATATGCACCATTCAAAGGCACATCATCAATTTTTAACCCTTTCTGACTTCATTTGATATTTTTCATGCATTTAATGATTTATTTTGAGCTAACTAACCCTGAATTTGAAAAGCAGTACAAATGAACTCTGGAAAGGTTGTAACTTGGCATGACATCATAATTTCACCCACATAGCAACTTCTAAAGAGATGAGAGGGTTATGGCAAAAACTGGATGCACTTCGTGTACAAATTGGACAATCTCTTTCGAGGTATGATGGTTTCGACGAAAACTCATCTATTACAAAGGGATTTCATTTTTAATAACTTATTTTCACTCCATACTTTTTGTGTGTTCAATATGCACCATTCAAAGGCACATCATCAATTTTCAACCCTTTCTGATATTTTTCATGAATTTAATAATTTATTTTGATCTAAATGACCCTGAATTTGAAAGCAGTACAAATGAACTCTGAAAGGTTGTAACTTGGCATGACATCATAATTTCACCCACATAGAAACTTCTAAAGAGTTGAGAGGGTTACGGCAAAAACTGGATGCACTTCATGTACAAATTGGACAATCTCTTTCGAAGTATGAAGCTTTCGGACGAAAACTCATCTATTGCAAAGGGATTTTATTTTGAATAACTTATTTTACATCCATAATTTTTGCGTGTTCAATATGCACCATTCAATGGCACATAATGAATTTTCAACCCTTTTTGACTTCATTTGATATTTTTCATGCATTTAATGATTTATATTTAGCTAAATGACCCCGAATTTGAAAAGCAGTAAAAATCAACTCTGAAAAGGTTGTAACTTGGCATGACATCATAATTCCACCCACATAGCAACTTAAAAAGAGTTGAGAGGGTTACGGCAAAAACTGGATGCACTTCGTGTACAAATTGGACAATCTCTTTCGAGGTATGAGGGTTTCGGACGAAAACTCATCTATTACAAAGGGATTTCATTTTAATAACTTATTTTCCCTCCATACTTTTTGTGTGTTCAATATGCACCATTCAAAGACACATCATCAATTTTCAACCCTTTCTAACTTCATTTGATATTTTCATGAATTTAATGATTTATTTTGAGCTAAATGACCCTGAATTTGAAAAAGTAGTACAAATGAACTCTGAAAGGTTGTAACTTGGCATGAAATCATAATTTCACCCACATAGAAACTTCTAAAGAGTTGAGAGGGTTACGGCAAAAACTAGATGCACTTCATGTACAAATTGGACAATCTCTTTCGAAGTATGAGGGTTTCGGATGAAAACTCATCTATTGCAAAGGGATTTTATTTTTAATAACTTATGTTACATCCATACTTTTTGTGTGTTCAATATGAACCACTCAAAGGCACATAATCAATTTTCAACCCTTTTTGACTTCATTTGATATTTTTCATGCATTTAATGATTTACATTTAGCTGAATGACCCCGAATTTGAAAAGCAGTACAAATCAACTCTGAAAAGGTTGTAACTTGGCATTACATCATAATTTCACCCACATAGCAACTTATAAAGAGTTGAGAGGGTTACGGCAAAAACTGGATTCACTTCGTGTACAAATTGGACAATCTCTTTCGAGGTATGAGGGTTTCGGACGAAAACTCATCTATTACAAAGGGATTTCGTTTTTAATAACTTATTTTAACTCCATTCTTTTTGTGTGTTCAATATGCATCATTCAAAGGCACATCATCAATTTTTTAACCCTTTCTGACTTTATTTGGTATTTTTCATGCATTTAATGATTTAGTTTCAGCTAAATGACCCTGAATTTGAAAAGCAGTACAAATGAAATCTGAAAGGTTGTAACTTGGCATGACTTCATAATTTCACCCACATAGCAACTTCGAAAGAGTTGAGAGGGTTACTGCAAAAATTGGATGCACTTCATGTACAAATTGGACAATCTCTTTCGAACTACGAGGGTTTCGAACGAAAACTCATCTATTATAAAGGGACTTCATTTTTAATAACTTATTTTCACTCCATACTTTTTGTGTGTTCAATATGCACCATTAAAAGGCGGATCATCAAGTTTTAACCCTTTATAACTTCATTTGATATTTTTCATGCATTTAATGATTTATTTTCAGCTAAATGATCTTGAATTTGAAAAGCAGTACAACTGAACTCTAGAAAGGTTGTAACTTGGCATGACATCATAATTCACCCACATAGCAATTTCTAAAGAGTTGAGAGGGTTACGGCAAAAACTGAATGCACTTCGTACAAATAAACTCTGAAAAGGTTGTAGCTTGGCATCACATCATAATTTCACCCACATAGAAACCTATAAAGAGTTGAGAGGGTTACGGCAAAAACTGGATGCACTTCGTGTACAAATTGGATAATCTCTTTCGAAGAATGAGGGTTTCGGACAAAAACTCATCTATTACAGAGGGATTTCATTTTTAATAACTTATTTTCACTCCATACTTTTTGTGTGTTCAATATGCACCATTCAAAGTCACATCATCAATTTTCAACCCTTTTTGACTTCATTTGGTATTCTTCATGCATTTAATGATTTATTTTGAGCTAAATTACCCTGAATTTGAAAAGCAGTAAAAATCAACTCTGAAAAGGTTGTAACTTGGCATGACATCATAATTCCACCCACATAGCAACTTATAAAGAGTTGAGAGGGTTATGGCAAAAACTGGATGCACTTCGTGTACAAATTGGACAATCTCTTTCGAAGTATGAGGGTTTCGGACGAAAACTCATCTATTACAAAGGGATTTCATTTTTAATAACTTATTTTAACTCCATACTTTTTGTGTGTTCAATATGCATCATTCAAAGGTACATCATCAAATTTTCAACCCTTTCTAACTTCATTTCATATTTTTCATGCGTTTAATGATTTATTTTGAGCTAAATGACCCTGAATTTGACAAGCAGTAAAAGGCTGTAACTTGGCATGACATCATAATTTCACCCACATAGCAACTTCGAAAGAGTTGAGAGGGTTACTGCAAAAACTGGATGCACTTCGTGTACAAATTGGACAATCTCTTTCGAAGTATGAGGGTTTCGAACGAAAACTCATCTATTATAAAGGGATTTCATTTTTAATAACTTATTTTAACTCCATAATTTTTGTGTGTTCAATATGCACCATTCAAAGGCACATCATCAATTTCTAACCCTTTCTGACTTCATTTGATATTTTTCATGCATTTAATGATTTATTTTCAGCTAAATGACCCTTAATTGAAAAGCAGTACAAATGAACTCTAGAAAGGTTGTAACTTGGCATGACATCATTATTTCACCCACATAGCAATTTCTAAAGAGTTGAGAGGGTTACGGCAAAAACTGGATGCACTTTGTTTACAAATTGGACAATCTCTTTCGAGGTATGAGGGTTTCGGACGAAAACTCATCTATTACAAAGGGATTTCATTTTAATAACTTATTTTCCCTCCATACTTTTTGTGTGTTCAATATGCACCATTCAAAGACACATCATCAATTTTCAACCCTTTCTAACTTCATTTGATATTTTCATGAATTTAATGATTTATTTTGAGCTAAATGACCCAGAATTTGAAAAAGTAGTACAAATGAACTCTGAAAGGTTGTAACTTGGCATGAAATCATAATTTCACCCACATAGAAACTTGTAAAGAGTTGAGAGGGTTACGGCAAAAACTAGATGCACTTCATGTACAAATTGGACAATCTCTTTCGAAGTATGAGGGTTTCGGATGAAAACTCATCTATTGCAAAGGGATTTTATTTTTAATAACTTATGTTACATCCATACTTTTTGCGTGTTCAATATGCACCACTCAAAGGCACATAATCAATTTTCAACCCTTTTTGACTTCATTTGATATTTTTCATGCATTTAATGATTTACTATTAGCTGAATGACCCCGATTTGAAAAGCAGTACAAATCAACTCTGAAAAGGTTGTAACTTGGCATGACATCATAATTTCACCCACATAGCAACTTATAAAGAGTTGAGAGGGTTACGGGAAAAACTGGATTCACTTCGTGTACAAATTGGACAATCTCTTTCGAGGTATGAGGGTTTCGGACGAAAACTCATCTATTACAAAGGGATTTCATTTTTAATAACTTATTTTAACTCCGTTCTTTTTGTGTGTTCAATATATACCATTCAAAGGCACATCATCAATTTTTTAACCCTTTCTGACTTTATTTGGTATTTTTCATGCATTAATGATTTATTTTCAGCTAAATGACCCTGAATTTGAAAAGCAGTACAAATGAAATATGAAAGGTTGTAACTTGGCATGACTTCATAATTTCACCCACATAGCAACTTCGAAAGAGTTGAGAGGGTTACTGCAAAAATTGGATGCACTTCATGTACAAATTGGACAATCTCTTTCGAACTATGAGGGTTTCGAACGAAAACTCATCTATTATAAAGGGACTTCATTTTTAATAACTAATTTTCACTCCATACTTTTTGTGTGTTCAATATGCACCATTCAAAGGCAGATCATCAAGTTTTAACCCTTTATAACTTCATTTGATATTTTTCATGCATTTAATGATTTATTTTCAGCTAAATGATCTTGAATTTGAAAAGTAGTACAACTGAACTCTAGAAAGGTTGTAACTTGGCATGACATCATAATTCACCCACATAGCAACTTCTAAAGAGTTGAGAGGGTTACGGCAAAAACTGGATGCACTTCGTACAAATAAACTCTGAAAAGGTTGTAACTTGGCATCACATCATAATTTCACCCACATAGAAACCTATAAAGAGTTGAGAGGGTTACGGCAAAATCTGGATGTACTTCGTGTACAAATTGTATAATCTCTTTCGAAGAATGAGGGTTTCAGACAAAAACTCATCTATTAAAGAGGGATTTCATTTTTAATAACTTATTTTCACTCCATACTTTTTGTGTGTTCAATATGCACCATTCAAAGGCACATCATCAATTTTCAACCCTTTTTGACTTCATTTGGTATTTTTCATGCATTTAATGATTTATTTTGAGCTAAATTACCCTGAATTTGAAAAGCAGTACAAATGAACTCTGAAAAGGTTGTAAATTGGCATGACATCATAATTTCACCCACATGGCAACTTCTAAAGAGTTGAGAGGGTTACGGCAAAAACTGGATGCACTTCGGGTACAAATTGGACAATCTCTTTCGAAGTATGAGGGTTTCGAACGAAAACTCATCAATTATAAAGGGATTTCATTTTTAATAACTTTTTAACTCCATACTTTTTGTGTGTTCAATATGCACCATTAAAAGGCACATCATCAATTTTCAACCCTTTCTGACTTCATTTGATATTTTTCATGCATTTAATGATTTATTTTGAGCTAAATGACCCTGAATTTGGAAAAGCAGTACAAATGAACTCTGAAAGGTCGTAACTTGGCATTACATCATCATTTCACCCACATAGAAACTTCTAAAGAGTTGAGAGGGTTACGGCAAAAACGGGATGCACTTCATGTACAAATTGGACAATCTCTTTCGAAGTATGAGGGTTTCGGACGAAAACTTATCTATTGAAAAGGGATTTTATTTTTAATAACTTATTTTAACTCCATACTTTTTGAGTGTTCAATAGGCACCATTCAAAGGCACATCATCAATTTTCAACCCTTTCTGACTTCAGTTGATATTTTTCATGCATTTAATGATTTATTTTTAGCTAAATGACCTTGAATTTGAAAAGCAGTACAAATCAACTCTGGAAAGGTTGTAACTTGGCATGACATCGTAATTTCACCCACATAGCAACTTCTAAAGAGTTGAGAGGGTTACGGCAAAAACTGGATGTACTTCATGTACAAATTGGACAATCTCTTTGGAAGTATGAGGGTTTTGGACGAAAACTCATCTATTGCAAAGAGATTTTATTTTTAAGAACTTATTTTACATCCATACTTTATTTGTGTTCAATATGCACCATTCAAAGGCAGACAATCTACTTTCAACCCTTTTTGACTTCATTTGATAGTTTTCATGCATTTAATGATTTATATTTAGCTAAATGGCCCCAAATTTGAAAAGCAGTACAAATCAACTCTGAAAAAGTTGTAACTTGGCATGACATCATAATTTCACCCACATAGAAACCTATAAAGAGTTGAGAGGGTTACGGCAAAAACTGGATGCACTTTGTGTACAAATTGGATAATCTCTTTCGAAGAATGAGGGTTTCGAACAAAAACTCATCTATTACAGAGGGATTTCTTTTTTAATAACTTATTTTAACTCCATACTTTTTGTGTGTTCAATATGTACCATTCAAAGGCACATCATCAATTTTCAACCCTTTTTGACTTCATTTGGTATTTTTCATGCATTTAATGATTTATTTTGAGCTAAATTACCCTGAATTTGAAAAGCAGTACAAATGAACTCTGAAAGGGTTGTAAATTGGCATGACATCATAATTTCACCCACATGGCAACTTCTAAAGAGTTGAGAGGTTTACGGCAAAAACTGGATGCACTTCGTGTACAAATTGGACAATCTCTTTCGAAGTATGAGGGTTTCGAACGAAAATTCATCTATTACAAAGGGATTTAATTTTTAATAACTTTTTAACTCCAAACTTTTTGTGTGTTCGATATGCACCATTAAAAGGCACATCAACAATTTTCAACCCTTTCTGACTTCATTTGATATTTTTCATGCATTTAATGATTTATTTTGAGCTAAATGACCTTGAATTTGAAAAAGCAGTACAAATGAACTCTGAAAGGTTGTAACTTGGCAATACATCATAATTTCACCCACATAGAAACTTCTAAAGAGTTGAGAGGGTTACGGTAAAAACGGGATGCACTTCATGTACAAATTGGACAATCTCTTTCGAAGTATGAGGGTTTCGGACGAAAACTTATCTATTGCAAAGAGATTTTATTTTTAATAACTTATTTTACATCCATACTTTGTGTGTGTTCAATATGCACCATTCAAAGGCACATAATCAATTTTCAGCCCTTTTTTGACTTCATTTGATAGTTTTCATGCATTTAATGATTTATATTTAGCTAAATGACCCCGAATTTGAAAAGCAATAGAAATCAACTCTGAAAAGGTTGTAACTTGGCATGATATCATAATTTCACCCACATAGCAACTTATAAAGAGTTAAGAGGGTTACGGCAAAAACTGGATGCACTTCGTGTACAAATTGGACAATCTCTTTCGAAGTATGAGGGTTTCGGACGAAAACTCATATATTACAAAGGGATTTCATTTTTAATAACTTATTTTAACTCCATTCTTATTGTGTGATCAATATGCACCATTCAAAGGCACATCATCAATTTTCAACACTTTATGACTTCAGTTGATATTTTTCATGCATTTAATGATTTATTTTCAGCTAAATGACCCTGAATTTGAAAAGCAGTACAAATCAACTCTGGAAAGGTTGTAACTTGGCATGACATCGTAATTTCACCCACATAGCAACTTCTAAAGAGTTGAGAGGGTTACGGCAAAAACTGGATGCACTTCGTGTACAAATTGGACAATCTCATTTGAAGTATGAGGGTTTTTGAAGAAAACTCATCTATTACAAAGAGATTTCATTTTAACTAACTTATTTTCACTCCATACTTTTTGTGTGTTCAATATTCACCATTCAAAGGCACATCATCAATTTTCAACCCTTTCTGACTTCATTTGATATTTTTCATGAATTTAATGATTTATTTTGAGCTAAATGACCCTGAATTTGAAAAGCAGTACAAATGAACTCTGAAAAGTTTGTAACTTGGCATGATATCATAATTTCACCCACATAGAAACTTGTAAAGAGTTGATAGGGTTACGGTAAAAACTGGATGCCCTTCGTGTACAAATTGGACAATGTCTTTCGAAGTATGAGGGTTTCGGATGAAAACTCATCTATTACAAAGGGATTTCATTTTTATTAACTTATTTTAACTCCATACTTTTTGTGTGTTCAATATGCACCATTCAAAGGCACAACATTAATTTCCAACCCTTTCTAACAACTGACCCTGAATGACCCTGAATTTGAAGAGCGGTACAAATGAACTCTGAAAAGGTTGTCACTTGCCATGACATCATAATTTCACCCACATACCAACTTCTAAAGATTTGGTGATGGTTACGGCAAAAACTGGATGCACTTCGTGTACAAATTGGACAATCTCTTTCGAAGTATGAGGGTTTCAGACGAAAAGTCATCTATTACATAGGGATTTCATTTTTAATAACTTATTTTAACTGCATACTTTTTGTGTCTTCAATATGCACCATTCAAAGGAACATCAACAATTTTCAACCCTTTCTGACTTCATTTGATAGTTTTCATGGATTTAATGATTTAGTTTGAGCTAAATGACCCTGAATTCGAAAAGCAGTACAAATGAACTCTGAAAGGTTGTAACTTGGCATGACATCATAATTTCAACCACATAGCAACTTCTAAAGAGTTGAGAGGGTTACGGCAAAAAATGGATGCACTTCATGTACAAATTGGACAATCTCTTTCAAAGTATGAGGGTTTCGGACGAAAACTCATCTATTGCATAGGGATATCATTTTTATTAACTTATTTTAACTCCATAATTTTTGTGTGTTCAATATGCACCATTCAAAGGAAAATCATCAATTTTCAACCCTTTCTGACTTCATTTGGTATTTTGCATGCATTTAACGATTTATTTTTGGTTAATGACCCTGAATTTGAAAAGCTATACAAATGAACTCTAAAAAGGTTGTAACTTGGCACGACATCATAATTTCACCCACATAGCAACTTCTAAAGAGTTGAGAGGGTTACAGCAAAAACTGGATGCACTTCGTGTACAAATTGGACAATCTCTTTCGAAGTATGAGGGTTTGAGACGAAAAGTCATCTATTACATAGGGATTTCGTTTTTAATAACTTATTTTAACTCCATACTTTTTGTGTATTCAATATGCACCATTCAAAGGAACATCAGGAATTTTCAACCCTTTCTGCCTTCATTTGATAGTTTTCATGCATTTAATGATTTATTTTGAGCTAAATGACCCTAAGCATGAAAAGAAGTACAAATGTACTCTGAAAATGTTGTAACTTGGCATAACATCATAATTTCACCCACATAGCAACTTCTAAAGATTTGAGAGGGTTACGACAAAAACTGGATGCACTTCGTGTACAAATTGGACAATCTCTTTCGAAGTATGAGGGTTTTGGACGAAAACTCATCTATTACAAAGGGATTTTATTTTTCATATATTATTTTCACTCCATACTTTTTGTGCGTTCATTGTGCACCATTCAAAGGCACATCATCAATTTTCAACCCTTTGTGACTTCATTTGGTATTTTGCATGCATTTAATGATTTATTTTTAGCTAAATGACCCTGAATTTGAAAAGCAGTACAAATGAACTCTGAAAAGGTTGTAACTTGGCATGAAATCATAATTTCACCCACATAACAAATTCTAAAGAGTTGACTGGGTTACAGCAAAAATAGGATGCACTTCGTGTACAAATTTGACAATCTCTTACGAAGTATGAGGGTTTCGACCGAAAACTCGTCTATTACAAATGAATTTCATTTTTAATAACTTATTTTCACTCCACATTTTTTGTGTGTTCAATATGCACCATTCAAAGGCACACCATAAATTTTGAACCCTTTCTGACTTCATTTGATATATTTCATGAATTTAATGATTTATTTTGAGCTAAATGACCCTGAATTTGAAAGCAGTACAAATGAACTCTGAAAGGTTGTAACTTGGCATGACATCATAATTTCACCCACATAGAAACTTCTAAGGAGTTGAGAGGGTTACGGCAAAAATTGGATGCACTTTGGGTACAAATTGGACAATCTCTTTCGAAGTATGAGGGTTTCGGACGAAAATCATCTATTACAAAGGGATTTCATTTTTATTAACTTATTTTAACTCCATACTTTCTGTGTGTTCAATATGCACCATTCAAAGGCACAACATCAATTTTCAACCCTTTCTGACTTCATTTGGTATTTTGCATGCATTTAATGATTTATTTTTAGCTAAATGACCTTGAATTTGAAAAAGCTTTACAAATGAACTCTGAAAATGTTGTAACTTGGCATGACATCATAATTTCGCCCATATAGAAACTTCTAAAGAGTTGAGAGGGTTACGACAAAAACTGGATGCACTTCGTGTACAAATTGGACAATCTCTTTCGAAGTATGAGGGTTTCGGACGAAAACTCATCTATTACATAGGGATTTCATTTTCAATAACTTATTTTAACTCCATACTTTTTGTGTGTTCAATATGCACCATTCAAAGGAACATCAGCAATTTTCAACCCTTTCTGACTTCATTTGATAGTTTTCATGCATTTAATGATTTATTTTGAGCTAAATGACCCTGGATTTGAAAAGTAGTAAAAATGT
Source organism: Hordeum marinum (assembly GCA_022496015.1). NCBI lineage: Eukaryota > Viridiplantae > Streptophyta > Magnoliopsida > Poales > Poaceae > Hordeum > Hordeum marinum. The sequence goes on from CM039675.1 coordinate 65,899,198, forward strand.
ACTCTGAAAATGTTTTAACTTGGCATGACATCAAAATTTCACCCACAAAGCAACTCCTAAAGATTTGAGAGGGTTACGACAAAAACTGGATGCACTTCGTGTACAAATTGGACAATCTCTTTCGAATTATGAGGGTTTCGGACGAAAACTCATCTATTACAAATGGATTTCATTTTTAACATCTTATTATAACTCCATACTTTCTGTGTGTTCAATATGCACCATTCAAAGGCACATCATCAATTTTCAACCCTTTCTCACTTCATTTGATATTTTTCATGCATTTAATGATGTCTTTTGAGCTAAATGACCCTGGATTCGAAAAGCAGTACAAATGTACTCAGAAAATGTTGTAACTTGGCATGAAATCATAATTTCACCCACATAGCAACTTCTAAAGATTTGAGAGGGTTACAACAAAAATTGGATGCACTTCGTGCACAAATTGGACAATCTCTTTCGAAGTATGAGGGTTTCGGACGAAAACTCATCTATTACAAAGGGATTTCGATTTTAATATCTTATTATAACTCCATACTTTTTGTGTGTTCAATATGCACCTTTCAAAGGCACATCGTCAATTTTCAACCCTTTCTGACTTCATTTGATATTTTTCATGCATTTAATTATTTATTTTGAGCTAAATGACCCTGAATTTGAAAAGCAGTACAAATGAACTCTGAAAAGGTTGTAACTTGGTATTACATCATAATTTCACCACATAGAAACTTCTAAAGAGTTGAGAGGGTTATGGCAAAAACTGGATGCACTTCGTGTACAAATTGGACAATCTCTTTCGAAGTATGAGGGTTTCGGACGAAAACTCCTCTATTACAAAGGGATGTCATTTTAATAAATTATGTTAACTCCATACTTTTTGTGTGTTCAATATGCACCATTAAAGGCACATCATTAATTTTCAACCCTTTTTGACTTCATTTGGTATTTTTCTTGCATTTAATGATTTATTTTTAGCTAAATGACCCTGTATTTGAAAGGCTGTACAAATGAACTCTGAAAAGGGTGTAACTTGGCATGACATCATAATTTCACCCACATAACAAATTCTAAAGAGTTAAGAGGGTTACGGCAAAAACTGGATGCACTTCGTGTACAAATTGGACAATCTCTTTCGAAGTATGAGGGTTTAGATGAAAAGTCATCTATTACATAGGGATTTCGTTATTAATAACTTATTTTAACTCCATACTTTTTGTGTGTTCAATATGCACCATTCAAAGGAACATCAACAATTTTCAACCCTTTCGAACTTCATTTGATAGTTTTCATGCATTTAATGATTTATATTTAGCTAAATGACCCTGAATTTGAAAAGCTGTACAAACAAACTCTGAAAAGGTTGTAACTTGGCATGACATCATAATTTCACCCACATAGCAACTTCTAAAGATTTGAGAGGGTTACGACAAAAACTGGATGCACTTCGTGTACAAATTGGACAATCTCTTTCGAAGTATGAGGGTTTTGGACGAAAACTCATCTATTACAAAGAGATTTCATTTTTAATAAATTATTTTCACTCCATAGTTTTTGTGCGTTCAATATGCACCATTCAAAGGCACATCATCAATTTTCAACCCCTTGTGACTTTATTTGGTATTTTGCATGCATTTAATGATTTATTTTGAGCTAAATGACCCTGAATTTGAAAAGCAGTACAAATGAACTCTGAAAGGTTGTAACTTGGCATGACATCATAATTTCACCCACATAGCAACTTGTAAAAAGTTGAGTGGGTTACGGAAAAAACTGGATGCACTTCATGTACAAATTTGACAATCACTTACGAAGTATGAGGGTTTCAAAATAAAACTCATCTATTACAAAGGGATTTCATTTTTCATAACTTATTTTCACTCCATAATTTTTGTGTGTTGAATATGCACCATTCAAAGGCACATCATCAACTTTCAACCCTTTCTGACTTTATTGGATATTTTTCATGAATTTAATGATTTATTTTGAGCTAAATGACCCTGAATTTGAAAGCAGTACAAATGAAGTCTAAAAGGTTGTAACTTGGCATGATATCATAATTTCACCCACATAGAAACTTCTAAAGAGTTGAGAGGGTTACGGCAAAAACTGGATGCACCTTGTGTACAAATTGGACAATCTCTTTCGAAGTATGAGGGTTTCAGACGAAAACTCATTTATTACAAAGGGATTTCATTTTTATTAACTTATTTTAACTCCATACTTTCTGTGTGTTCAATATGCACCATTCAAAGGCACATCATCAATTTTCAACCCTTTCTGACTTCATTTGATATTTTTCATGCATTTAATGATTTATTTTGAGCTAAATGACCCTGAGCATGAAAAGCAGTACAAATGTACTCTGAAAATGTTGTAACTTGGCATGACATCATAATTTTACCCACATAGCAACTTCTAAAGATTTGAGAGGGTTACGACAAGAACTGGATGCACTTCGTGTACAAATTGGACAATCTCTTTCGAAGTATGAGGGTTTTGGATGAAAAGTCATCTATTACAAAGGGATTTCATTTTTAATAAATTATTTTCATTCCATACTTTTTGTGCGTTCAATATGCACCATTCAAAGGCACATCATCAATTTTCAACCCCTTGTGACTTTATTTGGTATTTTGCATGCATTTAATGATTTATTTTGAGCTAAATGACCCTGAATTTGAAAAGCAGTAAAAATGAACTCTGAAAAGGTTGTAACTTGGCATGAAATAATAATTTCACCCACATAGCAACTTCTAAAGAGTTGAGAGGGTTACGGCAAAAATTGGATGCACTTCGTGTACAAAATGGACAATCTCTTTAGAAATATGAGGGTTTCGGACGAAAATCATCTATTACAAAGGGATTTCATTTTTATTAACTTATTTTAACTCCATAATTTTTGTGTGTTCAATATGCACCATTCAAAGGCACATCATCAATTTTCAACCCTTTCTGACTTCATTTGGTATTTTGCATGCATTTAATGATTTATTTTTAGCTAAATGACCTTGAATTTGAAAAGCTGTACAAATGAACTCTGAAAAGGTTGTAACTTGGCATGACATCATAATTTCAGCCATATAGCAACTTCTAAAGAGTTGAGAGGGTTACGACAAAAACTGGATGCACTTCGTGTACAAATTGGACAATCTCTTTCGAAGTATGAGGGTTTCAGACCAAAAGTCATCTATTACATAGGGATTTCATTTTCAATAACTTATTTTAACTCCATACTTTTTGTGTGTTCAATATGCACCATTCAAAGGAACATCAGGAATTTTCAACCCTTGCTGACGTCATTTGATAGTTTTCATGTATTTAATGATTTATTTTGAGCTAAATGACCGTGCATTTGAAAAGCAGTAAAAATGTACTCTGAAAATGTTTTAACTTGGCATGACATCATAATTTCACCCACATAGCAAGTTCTAAAGATTTGAGAGGGTTACGACAAAAACTAGATGCACTTCGTGTACAAATTGGACAATCTCTTTCGAAGTATGAGGGTTTCGGACGAAAACTCATCTATTACAAATGGATTTCATATTTAACATCTTATTATAAATCCATACTTTCTGTGTGTTCAATATGCACCATTCAAAGGCACATCATCAATTTTCAACCCTTTCTCACTTCATTTGATATTTTTCATGCATTTAATGATGTCTTTTGAGCTAAATGACCTTGGATTCGAAAAGCAGTACAAATGTACTCTGAAAATGTTGTAACTTGCCATGAAATCGTAATTTCACCCACATAGCAACTTCTAAAGATTTGAGAGGGTTACAACAAAAACTGGATGCACTTCGTGTACAAATTGGACAATCTCTTTCGAAGTATGAGGGTTTCGGACGAAAACTCATCTATTACGAAGGGATTTCGATTTTAATATCTTATTATAACTCCATACTTTTTGTGTGTTCAATATGGACCTTTCAAAGGCACATCATCAATTTTCAACCCTTTCTGACTTCATTTGATATTTTTCAAGCATTTAATGATTTATTTTGAGCTAAATGACCCTGAATTTGAAAAGCAGTACAAATGAACTCTGAAAAGGTTGTAACTTGGTATTACATCATAATTTCACCACATAGAAACTTCTAAAGAGTTGAGAGGGTTATGGCAAAAACTAGATGCACTTCGTGTACAAATTGGACAATCTCTTTCGAAGTATGAGGGTTTCGGACGATAACTCATCTATTACAAAGGGATGTCATTTTAATAACTTATTTTAACTCCATACTTTTTGTGTGTTCAATATGCACCATTAAAAGGCACATCATCAATTTTCAACCCTTATTGACTTCATTTGATATTTTTCATGCATTTAATGATTTATATTTAGCTAAATGACCCTGAATTCGAAAAGCAGTACAAATCAACTCTGAAAAGGTTGTAACTTGGCATGACATCATAATTTCACCCACATAGCAACTTCTAAAGAGTTGAGAGGTTTACGGCAAAAACTAGACGCACTTCGTGTACAAATTGGACAATTTCTTTCGAAGTATGAGGGTTTCGCACGAAAACTCATCTATTACAAAGGGATTTCATTTTTATTAACTTATTTTAACTCCATACTTTCTGTGTGTTCAATATGCACCATTCAAAGGCACATCATCAATTTTCAACCCTTTCTGACTTTATTTGATATTTTTCATGCATTTAATGATTTATTGTCAGCTAAATGACCCTCAGCATGAAAAGCAGTACAAATGTACTCTGAAAATGTTGTAACTTGGCATGAAATCATAATTTCACCCACATAGCAATTTCTAAAGATTTGAGAGGGTTACGACGAAAACTGGATGCACTTCGTGTACAAATTGGACAATCTCTTTCGAAGTATGAGGGTTTTGGACGAAAACTCATCTATTACAAAGGGATTTCAGTTTTAATAAATTATTTTCACTCCATAATTTTTGTGCGTTCAATATGCACCATTCAAAGGCACATCATCAATTTTCAACCCCTTGTGACTTTATTTCGTATTTTGCATGTATTTAATGATTTATTTTGAGCTAAATGACCCTGAATTTGAAAAGCAGTACAAATGAACTCTGAAAGGTTGTAACTTGGCATGACATCATAATTTCACCCACATAGCAACTTCTAAAGAGTTGAGTGGGTTACGGCAAAAACTAGATGCACTTCGTGTACAAATTTGACAATCTCTTACGAAGTATGAGGGTTTCGAACGAAAACTCATCTATTATAAAGGGATTTCATTTTTCATAACTTATTTTCACTCCATAATTTTTGTGTGTTCAATATGCACCATTCAAAGCCACATCATCAATTTTCAACCCTTTCTGACTTCATTTGATATTTTTCATGAATTTAATGATTTATTTTGAGCTAAATGACCCTGAATTTGAAAGCAGTACAAATGAACTCTGAAAGGTTGTAACTTGGCATGAAATCATAATTTCACCCACATAGAAACTTCTAAAGAGTTGAGAGGGTTACGGAAAAAACTGGATGCACTTCGTTTACAAATTGGACAATCTCTTTCGAAGTATGAGGGTTTCGGACGAAAACTCATTTATTTGAAAGGGATTTCATTTTTATTAACTTATTTTAACTCCATACTTTCTGTGTGTTCAATATGCACCATTCAAAGGCACATGAGCAATTTTCAACCCTTTGTGACTTCATTTGATATTTTTCATGCATTTAATGATTTATTTTTAGCTAAATGACCCTGAATTTGAAAAGCAGTAGAAATGAACTCTGAAAGGTTGTAACTTGGCAAGACATCATAATTTCACCCACATAGAAACTTCTAAAGAGTTGACTGGGTTACGGCAAAAACTGGATGCACTTCATGTACAAATTTGACAATCACTTACGAAGTATGAGGGTTTCTTACGAAAACTCATCTATTACAAAGGGATTTCATTTTTCATAACTTATTTTCACTCCATAATTTTTGTGTGTTCAATATGCACCATTCAAAGGCACATCATCAATTTTCAAATCTTTCTGACTTCATTTGATATTTTTCATGCATTTAATGATTTATTTTGTGCTAAATGACCCTAAGCATGAAAAGTAGTACAAATGTACTCTGAAAATGTTGTAAGTTGGCATGACATCATAATTTCACCCACATAGCAACTTCTAAAGATTTGAGAGGGTTACGACAAAAACTGGATGCACTTCGTGTACAAATTGGACAATCTCTTTCGAAGTATGAGGGTTTTGGACGAAAACTCATCTATTACAAAGAGATTTCATTTTTAATAAATTATTTTCACTCCATACGTTTTGTCCGTTCAATATGCACCATTCAAAGGCACATCATCAATTTTCAACCCCTTGTGACTTTATTTGGTATTTTGCATGCATTTAATGATATATTTTGAGCTAAATGACCCTGAATTTGAAAACCAGTAGAAATGAACTCTGAAAGGTTGTAACTTGGCATGACATCATAATTTCACCCACATAGCAACTTGTAAAGAGTTGAGTGGGTTACGGCTAAAACTGGATGCACTTCATGTACAAATTTGACAATCACTTACGAAGTATGAGGGTTTCGAACGAAAACTCATCTATTACAAAGGGATTTCATTTTTCATAACTTATTTTCACTCCATAATTTTTGTGTGTTCAATATGCACCATTCAAAGCCACATCATCAATTTTCAACCCTTTCTGACTTCATTTGATATTTTTCATGAATTTAATGATTTATTTTGAGCTAAATGACCCTGAATCTGAAAGCAGTACAAATGAACTCTGAAAGGTTGTAACTTGGCATGAAATCGTAATTTCACCCACATAGAAACTTCTAAAGAGTTGAGAGGGTTACGGAAAAAACTGGATGCACTTCGTTTACAAATTGGACAATCTCTTTCGAAGTATGAGGGTTTCGGACGAAAACTCATTTATTTGAAAGGGATTTCATTTTTATTAACTTATTTTAACTCCATACTTTCTGTGTGTTCAATATGCACCATTCAAAGGCACATGAGCAATTTTCAACCCTTTGTGACTTCATTTGATATTTTTCATGCATTTAATGATTTATTTTTAGCTAAATGACCCTGAATTTGAAAAGCAGTAGAAATGAACTCTGAAAGGTTGTAACTTGGCAAGACATCATAATTTCACCCACATAGAAACTTCTAAAGAGTTGACTGGGTTACGGCAAAAACTGGATGCACTTCATGTACAAATTTGACAATCACTTACGAAGTATGAGGGTTTCTTACGAAAACTCATCTATTACAAAGGTATTTCATTTTTCATAACTTATTTTCACTCCATAATTTTTGTGTGTTCAATATGCACCATTCAAAGGCACATCATCAATTTTCAAATCTTTCTGACTTCATTTGATATTTTTCATGCATTTAATGATTTATTTTGTGCTAAATGACCCTAAGCATGAAAAGTAGTACAAATGTACTCTGAAAATGTTGTAACTTGGCATGACATCATAATTTCACCCACATAGCAACTTCTAAAGATTTGAGAGGGTTACGACAAAAACTGGATGCACTTCGTGTACAAATTGGACAATCTCTTTCGAAGTATGAGGGTTTTGGACGAAAACTCATCTATTACAAAGAGATTTCATTTTTAATAAATTATTTTCACTCCATACTTTTTGTCCGTTCAATATGCACCATTCAAAGGCACATCATCAATTTTCAACCCCTTGTGACTTTATTTGGTATTTTGCATGCATTTAATGATATATTTTGAGCTAAATGACCCTGAATTTGAAAACCAGTAGAAATGAACTCTGAAAGGTTGTAACTTGGCATGACATCATAATTTCACCCACATCGCAACTTGTAAAGAGTTGAGTGGGTTACGGCTAAAACTGGATGCACTTCATGTACAAATTTGACAATCACTTACGAAGTATGAGGGTTTCGAACGAAAACTCATCTATTACAAAGGGATTTCATTTTTCATAACTTATTTTCACTCCATAATTTTTGTGTGTTCAATATGCACCATTCAAAGCCACATCATCAATTTTCAACCCTTTCTGACTTCATTTGATATTTTTCATGAATTTAATGATTTATTTTGAGCTAAATGACCCTGAATCTGAAAGCAGTACAAATGAACTCTGAAAGGTTGTAACTTGGCATGAAATCGTAATTTCACCCACATAGAAACTTCTAAAGAGTTGAGAGGGTTACGGAAAAAACTGGATGCACTTCGTTTACAAATTGGACAATCTCTTTCGAAGTATGAGGGTTTCGGACGAAAACTCATTTATTACAAAGGGATTTCATTTTTATTAACTTATTTTAACTCCATGCTTTCTGTGTGTTCAATATGCACCATTCAAAGGCACATCATCAATTTTCAACCCTTTGTGACTTCATTTGATATTTTTCATGCATTTAATGATTTATTTTGAGCTAAATGACCCTGAATTTGAAAAGTAGTACAAATGAACTATGGAAAGGTTGTAACTTGGCATGAAATCATAATTTCACCCACATAGCAACTTCTAAAGTGTTGAGAGGGTTACAGCAAAAATTGGATGCAGTTCGTGTATAAATTGGACAATCTCTTTCGCGGTATGAGGGTTTCAGACGAAAACTCATCTATTGCAAAGGGATTTTATTTTTCATAACTTATTCTACCTCCATACATTTTGTGTCTTCAATATGCACCATTCAGAGGCACATCATCAATTTTCAACCCTTTGTGACTTCATTTGACATTTTTCATGCATTTAATTATTTATTTTGAGCTAAATGACCCTGAGTTTGAAAAGCAATACAAATGAATTCTGAAAAGGTTGTAACTTGGCATGGAATCATAATTTCACCCACATAGCAACTTCTAAAGAGTTGAGAGGGTGACGGCAAAAACTGGATGCACTTTGTGTACAAATTGGACAATCTCTTTCGAAGTATGAGGGTTTCGGACGAAAACTCATCTATTACAAAGCGATTTCATTTTTAATAACTTATTTCAACTCCATACATTTTGTGTGTTCAATATGCACCATTCAAAGGCACATCATCAAATTTCAACCCTTTCTGACTTCATTTGATATTTTTCATGCATTTAATGATTTATTTTGAGCTAAATGACCCTGAATTTGAAAAGCAGTAGAAATGAACTCTGGAAAGGTTGTAACTTGGCATTACATCATCATTTAACCACATAGAAACTTCTAAAGAGTTGAGAGGGTTACGGCAAAAACTGGATGCACTTCGTGTACAAATTGGACAATCTCTTTCGAAGTATGAGGGTTTCAGACGAAAACTCATCTATTACAAAGGGATGTCATTTTAATAACTTATTTTAACTCCATACTTTTTGTGTTTTCAATATGCACCATTCAAAGGCACATCATCAATTTTGAACCCTTTTTGACTTCATTTGATATTTTTCATGCATTTAATGATTTATATTTAGCTAAATGACGCTAAATTTGAAAAGCAGTACAAATCAACTCTGAAAAGGTTGTAACTTGGCATGACATCATAATTTCACCCACATAGAAACTTCTAAAGAGTTGAGAGGGTTACGGCAAAAACTGGACGCATTTCGTGTACAAATTGGAGAATCTCTTTCGAAGTATGAGGGTTTCGGATGAAAACTCATCTATTACAAGGGATTTCATTTTTATTAACTTATTTTAACTCCATACTTTTTGTGTGTTCAATATCCACCATTCAAAGGCACCTCATCAATTTTCAACCCTTTATGACTTCATTTGGTATTTTGCATGCATTTAATGATTTATTTTGAGCTAAATGACCCTGAATTTGAAGAGCGGTATAAATGAACTATGAAAAGGTTGTCACTTGGCTTGACATCATAATTTCGCCCACACAGCAACTTCTAAAGAGTTTAGATGGTTACGGCAAAAACTGGATCCACTTCGTGTACGAATTGGACAATCTGTTTCGAAGTATGAGGGTTTTGGACGAAACTCATCTACTACAAATGGATTTCATTTTTAATAACTTATTTTAACTCCATACTTTTTGTGTGTTCAATATAGACCATTCAAAGGCACATCATCAATTTTCAATCCTTTCTGACTTCATTTGATATTTTTCATGCATTCAATGATTTATTTTCAACTAAATGACCCTGAATTTGAAAAGCAGTACAAATGAACTCTCGAAAGGTTGTAACTTGGCATGACATCATAATTTCACCCACATAGAAACTTCAAAAGAATTGAGAGGGTTACGGCAAAAACTAGATGCACTCCGTGTACAAATTGGACAATCTCTTTCGAAGTATGAGGGTTTCGGATGAAAACTCATCTGTTACAAAGGGATTTCATTTTTAATAACTTATTATAACTCCATACTTTTTGTGTGTTCAATATGACCTTTCAAAGGCACGTCTTCAATTTTCAACCCTTTGTGACTTCATTTGATACTTTTCATGCATTTAATGATTTATTTTGAGCTAAATTACCCTGAATTTGAAAAGCAGTACAAATGAACTCTGAAAAGGTTGTAACTTGGCGTGACATCATCATTTCACCAAATAGAAACTTCTACAGAGTTGAGAGGGTTATGGCAAAAACTAGATGCACTTCGTGTACAAATTGGACAATCTTTTTCGAAGTATGAGGGTATCGGACGAAAACTCATCTATTACAAAGGGATTTCAATTTTAATAAGTTATTTTAACTCGATACTTTTTGTGCTCTCAATATGCACCATTCAAAGGCAAATCATCAATTTTCAACCCTTTCTGACTTCATTTTATACTTTTCATGCATTTAATGATTTATTTTGAGCTAAATGACCCTGAATTTGGAAAGGTTGTAACTTGGCATGACATCATAATTTCATCAACGTAGAAACTTCTAAAGAGTTGAGAGGGTTTCGGCGAAAACTGGATGCACTTCGTCTAGAAATTGGACAATCTCTTTCGATGTATGAGGGTTTAGGACGAAAACTCATCTATTACAAAGGGATTTCATTTTTAATAACTTATTTTAGCTCCATACTTTTTGTGTCTTCAATATGCACCATTCAAAGGAACATCATCAATTTTCAACCCTTTTTGACTTCATTTGATATTTTTCATGCATTTAATGATTTATTTTGAGCTAAATGACCCTGAATTTGAAAAGTAATACAAATGAACTCTAAAAATGTTGTAACTTGGCCTGACATCATAATTTCACCCACATAGAAACTTCTAAATAATTGAGTGGGTTACGGCAAAAACTGGATGCACTTCGTGTACAAATTGGACAATCTCTTTCGAAGTATGAGGGTTTGGCACGAAAACTCATCTATTACAAAGGGATTTCATTTTTAATAACTTATTTTAACACCATACTTTTTGTGTGTTCAATATGCACCATTGAAAGGCACATCATCTATTTTCAACCCTTTCTGACTTCATTTGATATTTTTCATGAATTTAATTATTTATTTTGAGCTAAATGACCCTGAATTTGAAAGAAGTAGAAATGAACTCTGAAAGGTTGTAACTTGGCATGACATCATAATTTCACCCACATAGAAACTTCTAAAGAGTTGAGAGGGTTACGGCAAAAACTGGATGCACTTCGTGTACAAATTGGACAATCTCTTTCGAAGAATGAGGGTTTCGGACGAAAACTCATCTATTGCAAAGGGATTTTATTTTTAATAACTTCTTTTAGCTCCATACTTTTTGTGTGTTCAATATGCATCATTCAAAGCCACATAACCAATTTTCAACCCTTTTTGACCTCATTTGATATTTTTCAGGCATTTAATGATTTATATATAGCTAAATGACCCTGAATTTGAAAAGCAGTACAAATCAACTCTCAAAAGGTTGTAACTTGGCATGACATTGTAATTTCACCCACATAGCAACTTCTAAAGAGTTGAGAGGGTTACGGCAAAACCTGGAAGCACTTCGTGTACAAATTGGACAATCTCTTTCGAAGTATGATGGTTTCGGACGAAAACTCATCTATTACAAAGGGATTTCAGTTTTAATAACTTATTTGAACTCCATACTTTTCGTGTGTTCAATATGCACCACTCAAAGGCACATCATCAATTTTCAAACCTTTGTGACTTTATTTGATATTTTTCATGCATTTAATGATTTATTTTGACCTAAATGACCCTGAATTTGAAAAGCAGTACAAATGAACTCTAAAAAGGTTGTAACTTGGCATAACATCACAATTTCACCACATACGAACTTCTAAAGAGTTGAGAGGGTTACGACAAAAACTAGATGCACTTCGTGTACAAATTAGACAATCTCTTTCGAAGTATGAGGGTTCCGGACGAAAACTCATCTATTACAAAGGGATTTCATTTTTAATAACTTATTTTAACTCCATACTTTTTGTGTGTTCAATACGCACCATTCAAAGGCACATTAACGTTTTTCAACCCTTTCTTACTTCATTTGATATTTTGCATGCATTTAATGATTTATTTTGAGCTAAATGACCCTGAATTTGAAAGCAGTACAAATGAACTCTGAAAGGTTTTCACTTGGCATGACATCATAATTTCACCCACATAGAAACTTCTAAAGAGTTGAGAGGGTTACGGCAAAAATTGGAAGCACTTCGTGTACAAATTGGACAATCTCTTTCGATGGATGAGGGTTTCGGACAAAAACTAATCTATTGCAAAGGGATTTTATTTTTAATAACTTATTTTACCTCCATACTTTTTGTGTGTTCAATATGCACCATTCAAAGGCACATAATCAATTTTCAACCCTTTTTGACTTCATTTGATATTTTTCCTGCATTTAATGATTTATATTTAGCTAAATGACCCTGAATTTGAAAAGCAGTACAAATCAACTCTGAAAAGGTTGTAACCTGGCATGACATCATAATTTCACCCACATAGAAACTTCTAAAGAGTTGAGAGGGTTGCGGCAAAAACGGGATGCACATCGTGTACAAATTGGACAATCTCTTTCGAAGTATGAGGGTTTTAGACGAAAACTCATCTATTACAAAGGGATTTCATTTTTAATAACTTATTTTAACTCCATAATTTTTGTGTGTTCAATATGCACCACTCAAAGGCACATCATCAATTTTCAACCCTTTCTGACTTCATTTGTTATTTTGGATGCATTTAATGATTTATTTTGAGCTCAATGACCCCGAATTTGAAAAGCAGTCCAAATGAACTCTGAAAAGGTTGTAACTTGGCATGACATTATAATTTCACCCACATAGCAACTTCTAAAGAGTTGAGAGGGTTACGACAAAAACCGGATGCACTTCGTGTACAAATTGGACAATCTATTTCGAAGTATGAGGGTTTCGGATGAAAACTCATCTATTACAAAGGGATTTCATTTTTAATAACTTATTTTCACTCCATACTTTTTGTGTGTCAAGTACGCACCATTCAAAGGCACATCATCAATTTTCAACCCTTTCTGACTTCATTTGATATTTTTCATGCATTTAATGATTTATTCTGAGCTAAATGACCCTGAATTTGAAAGCAGTACAAATGAACACTGAAAGGTTGTAACTTGGCATGACATCATAATTTCACCCACATAGAAACTTCTAAAGAGTTGAGAGGGTTACGGAAAAAACTGGATGCACTTCGTGTACAAATTGGACAATCTCTTTCGAAGTATGAGGGTTTCGGACGAAAACTCATCTATTGCAAAGGGACTTTATTTTTAATAACTTATTTTACCTGCATACTTTTTGTGTGTTCAATATGCATCATTCAAAGGGACATAATCAATTTTCAACCCTTTTTGACTTCATTTGATATTTTTCATGCATTTAATGATTTATATTTAGCTAAATGACCCTGAATTTGAAAAGCAGTACAAATCAACTCTGAAAAGGTTGTAACTTGGCGTGACATCATAATTTCAGCCACCTAAAACTTCTAAATAATTGAGTGGGTTACGGCAAAAACTGGATGCACTTCGTGTACAAATTGGACAATCTCTTTCGAAGTATGAGGGTTTCGGACGAAAACTCATCTATTCCAAAGGGATTTTATTTTTAATAACTTATTTTACCTCCATACTTTTTGTGTGTTCAATATGCACCATTCAAAGGCACATAATTAATTTTCAACCCTTTTTGACTTCATTTGATAATTTTCATGCATTTAATGATTTATATTTAGCGAAATGACCCTGAATTTGAAAAGCAGTACAAATCAACTCTGAAAAGGTTGTAACTTGGCATGACATCATAATTTCGCCCACATAGCAACTTCTAAAGAGTTGAGAGGGTTACGACAAAAATTGGATGCACTTCGTGTACAAATTGGACAATCTCTTTTGAAGTATGAGAGTTTCGGACGAAAACTCATCTATTACAAAAGGGATTTCATTTTTAACAACTTATTTTAACTCCATACTTTTTGTGTGTTAAATATGCACCATTCAAAGGCACATCATCAATTTTCAACCCTTTTTGACTTCATTTGATATTTTTCATGCATTTAATGATTTATTTGAGCTAAATGACCCTGAATTTGAAAAGCAGTACAAATGAACTCTGAAAATGTTGTAACTTGGCATGCCATCATAATTTCACCCACATAGCAACTTCTAAAGAGTTGAGAGGGTTACGGCAAAAACTAGATGCACTTCGTGTACAAATTGGACAATCTCTTTCGAAGTATGAGGGTTTAGGACGAAAACTCATCTATTACAAAGAGATTTCATTTTTAATAATTTATTATAACTCCATACTTTTTGTGTGTTCAATATGTATCGTTCAAAGGCACATCATTAATTTTCAACCCTTTCTGACTTCATTTCATATTTTTCATGCATTTAATGATTTATTTTGAGCTAAATGACCCTGAATTTGAAAAGTAGTACAAATGAACTCTCAAAAGGTTGTAACTTGGCGTGACATCATAATTTATCCACATTGAAACTTATAAAGAGTTGAGTGGGTTACGGCAAAAACTAGATGCACTTCGTGTAAAAATTGGACAATCTCTTTCGAAGTATGAGGGTTCCGGACGAAAACTCATCTATTACAAAGGGATTTCATTTTTAATAACTTATTTTAACTCCATACTTTTTGTCTGTTCAATACGCACCATTCAAAGGCACATCAACGTTTTTCAACCCTTTGTGACTTCATTTGATATTTTGCATGCATTTAATGATTTATTTTCAGCTAAATGACCCTGAATTTGGAAGCAGTACAAATGAACTCTGAAAGGTTGTCACTTGGCATGACATCATAATTTCACCCACCTAGAAACTTCTAAATAATTGAGTGGGTTACGGCAAAAACTGGATGCACTTCGTGTACAAATTGGACAATCTCTTTCGAAGTATGAGGGTTTCGGACGAAAACTCATCTATTCCAAAGGGATTTTATTTTTAATAACTTATTTTACCTCCATACTTTTTGTGTGTTCAATATGCACCATTCAAAGGCACATAATAAATTTTCAACCATTTTTGACTTCATTTGACATTTTTCCTGCATTTAATGATTTATATTTAGCTAAATGACCCTGAATTTGAAAAGCAGTACAAATCAACTCTGAAAAGGGTGTAACTTGGCATGACATCATAATTTCGCCCACATAGCAACTTCTAAAGAGTTGAGAGGGTTACGACAAAAATTGGATGCACTTCGTGTACAAATTGGACAATCTCTTTTGAAGTATGAGAGTTTCGGACGAAAACTCATCTATTACAAAAGGGATTTCATTTTTAACAACTTATTTTAACTCCATACTTTTTGTGTGTTAAATATGCACCATTCAAAGGCACATCATCAATTTTCAACCCTTTTTGACTTCATTTGATATTTTTCATGCATTTAATGATTTATTTGAGCTAAATGACCCTGAATTTGAAAAGCAGTACAAATGAACTCTGAAAATGTTGTAACTTGGCATGCCATCATAATTTCACCCACATAGCAACTTCTAAAGAGTTGAGAGGGTTACGGCAAAAACTAGATGCACTTCGTGTACAAATTGGACAATCTCTTTCGAAGTATGAGGGTTTAGGACGGAAACTCATCTATTACAAAGAGATTTCATTTTTAATAATTTATTATAACTCCATACTTTTTGTGTGTTCAATATGTATCGTTCAAAGGCACATCATTAATTTTCAACCCTTTCTGACTTCATTTCATATTTTTCATGCATTTAATGATTTATTTTGAGCTAAATGACCCTGAATTTGAAAAGTAGTACAAATGAACTCTCAAAAGGTTGTAACTTGGCATGACATCATAATTTATCCACATAGAAACTTATAAAGAGTTGAGTGGGTTACGGCAAAAACTAGATGCACTTCGTGTAAAAATTGGACAATCTCTTTCGAAGTATGAGGGTTCCGGACGAAAACTCATCTATTACAAAGGGATTTCATTTTTAATAACTTATCTTAACTCCATACTTTTTGTCTGTTCAATACGCACCATTCAAAGGCACATCAACGTTTTTCAACCCTTTCTGACTTCATTTGATATTTTGCCTGCATTTAATGATTTATTTTTAGCTAAATGACCCTGATTTTGGAAGCAGTACAAATTAACTCTGAAAGGTTGTCACTTGGCATGACATCATAATTTCACCCACATAGAAACTTCTAAAGAGTTGAGAGGGTTACGGCAAAAACTGGATGCACTTTGTGTACAAATTGGACAATCTCTTTCGAAGTATGAGGGTTTCGGACGAAAACTAATCTATTGCAAAGGGATTTTATTTTTAATAACTTATTTTACCTCCATACTTTTTGTGTGTTCAATATGCACCATTCAAAGGCACATAATAAATTTTCAACCATTTTTGACTTCATTTGACATTTTTCCTGCATTTAATGATTTATATTTAGCTAAATGACCCTGAATTTGAAAAGCAGTACAAATCAACTCTGAAAAGGTTGTAACTTGGCATGACATCATAATTTCACCCACATAGCAACTTCTAAAGAGTAGAGACGGTTACGGCAAAAACTGGACGCACTTCGTGGACAAATTGGACAATCTCTTCCGAAGTATGAGGGTTTTAGACGAAAACTCATCTATTACAAAGGGATTTCATTTTTCATAACTTATTTTAACTCCATACTTTTTGTGTGTTCAATATGCACCACTCAAAGGCTCATCATCAATTTTCAACCCTTTCTGACTTCATTTGATATTTTGGATGCATTTAATGATTTATTTTGAGCTAAATGACCCTGAATTTGAAAAGAAGTCCGAATGAACTCTGAAAAGGTTTTAACTTGGCATGACATCATAATTTCACGCACAGAGCAACTTCTTAAGAGTTGAGAGGGTTACGACAAAAATTGGATGCACTTCCTGTACAAATTGGACAATCTCTTTCGAAGTATGAGGGTTTCGGACGAAAACTCATCTATTACAAAGGGATTTCATTTTTAATAACTTATTTTCACTCCATACTTTTTGTGTGTTAAGTACGCACCATTCAAAGGCACATCAGCAATTTTCAACCCTTTCTGACTTCATTTAATATTTTTCATGCATTTAATGATTTATTTTGAGCTAAATGACCCTGAATTTGAAAGCAGTACAAATGAACTTTGAAAGGTTGTAACTTGGCATGACATCATAATTTCACCCACATAGAAACTTCTAAAGAGTTGAGAGGGTTACGGCAAAAACTGGATGCACTTCGTGTACAAATTGGACAATCTCTTTCGAAGTATGAGGGTTTCGGACGAAAACTAATCTATTGCAAAGGGATTTTATTTTTAATAACTTATTTTACCTCCATACTTTTTGTGTGTTCAATATGCATCATTCAAAGGGACATAATCAATTTTAAACCCTTTTTGACTTCATTTGATATTTTTCATGCATTTAATGATTTATATTTAGCTAAATGACCCTAAATTTCAAAAGGAGTACAAATCAACTCTAAAAAGGTTGTAACTTGGCATGACATCATAATTTTACCCATATAGCAACTTGTAAAGAGTTGAGAGGGTTACGACAAAATTTGGACGCACTTCGTGCACAAATTGGACAATCTCTGTCGAAGTATGAGGGTTTCGGACAAAAACTCATCTATTACAAAGGGATTCCATTTGTAATAACTTATTTTAACTCCATACTTTTTGTGTGTTCAATATGCACCACTCAAAGGCACATCATCAATTTTCAACCCTTTGTGACTTCATTTGAAATTTTTCATGCATTTACTGATTTATTTTTAGCTAAATGACCCTGAATTTGAAAAGCAGTACAAATGAACTCTGAAAAGGTTGTAACCTGGCATGACATCATAATTTCACCACATACAAACTTCTAAAGAGTTGAGAGGGTTACGACAAAAACTGGACGCACTTCGTGTACAAATTGGACAATCTCTTTCGAAGTATGAGGGTTCGGGACGAAAACTCATCTATTACAAAGGGATTTCATTTTTAATAACTTATTTTAACTCCATACTTTTTGTGTGTTCAATACGCGCCATTCAAAGGCACATCAACGTTTTTCAACCCTTTCTGACTTCATTTGATATTTTGCACGCATTTAATGATTTATTTTGAGCTAAATGACCCTGAATATGAAAGCAGTACGAATGAACTCTGAAAGGTTGTCACTTGGCATGACATCCTAATTTCACCCACATTCAAACTTCTAAAGAGTTGAGAGGGTTACGGCAAAAACTGGATGCACTTCGTGTAGAAATTGGACAATGTCTTTCGAAGTATGAGGGTTTCGGACGAAATCTAATCTATTGCAAAGGGATTTTATTTTTAATAACTTATTTTACCTCAATACTTTTTGTGTGCCTAATATGCACCATTCAAAGGCACATAATCAATTTTCAACCCTTTTTGACTTCATTTAAAATTTTTCCTGCATTTAATGATTTATATTTAGCTAAATAACCCTGAATTTGAAAAGCAGTACAAATCAACTCTGAAAAGGTTGTAACTTGGCATGACATCATAATTTCACCCACATAGCAACTTATAAAGAGTTGAGAGGGTTACGACAAGAATTGGACGCACTTCGTGTACACATTGGACAATCTCTTTCGAAGTATGAGGGTTTTAGACGAAAACTCATCTATTACAAAGGGATTTCATTTTTAATAACTTATTTTAACTCCATACTTTTTGTGGGTTCAATATGCACCTTTCAAAGGCACATCATCAAATTTCAACCCTTTGTGACTTCATTTCATAGTTTTCATGCATTTAATGATTTATTTTGAGCTAAATAACCCTGAATTTGAAAAGCAGTACAAATGAACTCTGAAAATGTTGTAACTTGGCGTGACATCATAATTTCACCCACCTAGAAACTTCTAAATAATTGAGTGGGTTACGGCAAAAACTGGATGCACTTCGTGTACAAATTGGACAATCTCTTTCGAAGTATGAGGGTTTCGGACGAAAACTCATCTATTCCAAAGGGATTTTATTTTTAATAACTTATTTTACCTCCATACTTTTTGTGTGTTCAATATGCACCATTCAAAGGCACATAATAAATTTTCAACCATTTTTGACTTCATTTGACATTTTTCCTGCATTTAATGATTTATATTTAGCTAAATGACCCTGAATTTGAAAAGCAGTACAAATCAACTCTGAAAAGGTTGTAACCTGGCATGACATCATAATTTCACCCACATAGCAACTTCTAAAGAGTTGAGACGGTTACGGCAAAAACTGGATGCACTTCGTGGACAAATTGGACAATCTCTTCCGAAGTATGAGGGTTTTAAACGAAAACTCATCTATTACAAAGGGATTTCATTTTTCATAACTTATTTTAACTCCATAATTTTTGTGTGTTCAATATGCACCACTCAAAGGCTCATCATCAATTTTCAACCCTTTCTGACTTCATTTGATATTTTGGATGCATTTAATGATTTATTTTGAGCTAAATGACCCTGAATTTGAAAAGAAGTCCGAATGAACTCTGAAAAGGTTTTAACTTGGCATGACATCATAATTTCACGCACAGAGCAACTTCTTAAGAGTTGAGAGGGTTACGACAAAAATTGGATGCACTTCCTGTACAAATTGGACAATCTCTTTCGAAGTATGAGGGTTTCGGACGAAAACTCATCTATTACAAAGGGATTTCATTTTTAATAACTTATTTTCACTCCATACTTTTTGTGTGTTAAGTACGCACCATTCAAAGGCACATCAGCAATTTTCAACCCTTTCTGACTTCATTTAATATTTTTCATGCATTTAATGATTTATTTTGAGCTAAATGACCCTGAATTTGAAAGCAGTACAAATGAACTCTGAAAGGTTGTAACTTGGCATGACATCATAATTTCACCCACATAGAAACTTCTAAAGAGTTGAGAGGGTTACGGCAAAAACTGGATGCACTTCGTGTACAAATTGGACAATCTCTTTCGAAGTATGAGGGTTTCGGACGAAAACTAATCTATTGCAAAGGGATTTTATTTTTAATAACTTATTTTACCTCCATACTTTTTGTGTGTTCAATATGCATCATTCAAAGGGACATAATCAATTTTAAACATTTTTTGACTTCATTTGATATTTTTCATGCATTTAATGATTTATATTTAGCTAAATGACCCTGAATTTCAAAAGCAGTCCAAATCAACTCTAAAAAGGTTGTAACTTGGCATGACATCATAATTTTACCCATATAGCAACTTGTAAAGAGTTGAGAGGGTTACGACAAAATTTGGACGCACTTCGTGCACAAATTGGACAATCTCTTTCGAAGTATGAGGGTTTCGGACAAAAACTCATCTATTACAAAGGGATTTCATTTGTAATAACTTATTTTAACTCCATACTTTTTGTGTGTTCAATATGCACCACTCAAAGGCACATCATCAATTTTCAACCCTTTGTGACTTCATTTGAAATTTTTCATGCATTTACTGATTTATTTTTAGCTAAATGACCCTGAATTTGAAAAGCAGTACAAATGAACTCTGAAAAGGTTGTAACCTGGCATGACATCATAATTTCACCACATACAAACTTCTAAAGAGTTGAGAGGGTTACGACAAAAACTGGACGCACTTCGTGTACAAATTGGACAATCTCTTTCGAAGTATGAGGGTTCGGGACGAAAACTCATCTATTACAAAGGGATTTCATTTTTAATAACTTATTTTAACTCCATACTTTTTGTGTGTTCAATACGCGCCATTCAAAGGCACATCAATGTTTTTCAACCCTTTCTGACTTCATTTGATATTTTGCACGCATTTAATGATTTATTTTGAGCTAAATGACCCTGAATTTGAAAGCAGTACGAATGAACTCTGAAAGGTTGTCACTTGGCATGACATCCTAATTTCACCCACATTCAAACTTCTAAAGAGTTGAGAGGGTTACGGCAAAAACTGGATGCACTTCGTGTAGAAATTGGACAATGTCTTTCGAAGTATGAGGGTTTCGGACGAAATCTAATCTATTGCAAAGGGATTTTATTTTTAATAACTTATTTTACCTCAATACTTTTTGTGTGGTCAATATGCACCATTCAAAGGCACATAATCAATTTTCAACCCTTTTTGACTTCATTTAAAATTTTTCCTGCATTTAATGATTTATATTTAGCTAAATAACCCTGAATTTGAAAAGCAGTACAAATGAACTATGAAAATGTTGTAACTTGGCGTGACATCATAATTTCACCCACCTAGAAACTTCTAAATAATTGAGTGGGTTACGGCAAAAACTGGATGCACTTCGTGTACAAATTGGACAATCTCTTTCGAAGTATGAGGGTTTCGGACGAAAACTCATCTATTCCAAAGGGATTTTATTTTTAATAACTTATTTTACCTCCATACTTTTTGTGTGTTCAATATGCACCATTCAAAGGCACATAATAAATTTTCAACCATTTTTGACTTCATTTGACATTTTTCCTGCATTTAATGATTTATATTTAGCTAAATGACCCTGAATTTGAAAAGCAGTACAAATCAACTCTGAAAAGGTTGTAACTTGGCATGACATCATAATTTCGCCCACATAGCAACTTCTAAAGAGTTGAGAGGGTTACGACAAAAATTGGATGCACTTCGTGTACAAATTGGACAATCTCTTTTGAAGTATGAGAGTTTCGGACGAAAACTCATCTATTACAAAAGGGATTTCATTTTTAACAACTTATTTTAACTCCATACTTTTTGTGTGTTAAATATGCACCATTCAAAGGCACATCATCAATTTTCAACCCTTTTTGACTTCAGTTGATATTTTTCATGCATTTAATGATTTATTTGAGCTAAATGACCCTGAATTTGAAAAGCAGTACAAATGAACTCTGAAAATGTTGTAACTTGGCATGCCATCATAATTTCACCCACATAGCAACTTCTAAAGAGTTGAGAGGGTTACGGCAAAAACTAGATGCACTTCGTGTACAAATTGGACAATCTCTTTCGAAGTATGAGGGTTTAGGACGAAAACTCATCTATTACAAAGAGATTTCATTTTTAATAATTTATTATAACTCCATACTTTATGTGTGTTCAATATGTATCGTTCAAAGGCACATCATTAATTTTCAACCCTTTCTGACTTCATTTCATATTTTTCATGCATTTAATGATTTATTTTGAGCTAAATGACCCTGAATTTGAAAAGTAGTACAAATGAACTCTCAAAAGGTTGTAACTTGGCATGACATCATAATTTATCCACATAGAAACTTATAAAGAGTTGAGTGGGTTACGGCAAAAACTAAATGCACTTCGTGTAAAAATTGGACAATCTCTTTCGAAGTATGAGGGTTTCGTCCGAAAACTCATCTATCAAAGGGATTTCATTTTTAATAAGTTATTTTAACTCTATACTTTTTGTTTGTTCAATATGAACCATTCAAAGGCAAATCATCAATTTTCAACCCTTTCTGACTTCATTTGATACTTTTCATGCATTTCATGATTTATTTTGAGCTAAATGACCCTGAATTTGAAAAGCGGTACAAATGAACTC
Organism: Hordeum marinum; assembly: GCA_022496015.1. Classification (NCBI taxonomy): domain Eukaryota; kingdom Viridiplantae; phylum Streptophyta; class Magnoliopsida; order Poales; family Poaceae; genus Hordeum; species Hordeum marinum. Next base: position 65,922,109 of record CM039675.1, read on the forward strand.
TGAAAAGGTTGTAACTTGGCATGACATCATAATTTCACCCACATCACAACTTCTAAGGTGTTGAGAGGGTTACAGCAAAAACTGGATGCACTACGAGTACAAATTGGATAATCTCTTTCGAGGTATGAGGGTTTGAGACGAAAACTCATCTATTACAAAGGGATTTCATTCTTAATCACTTATTTTAACTCCATACTTTTTGTGTGTTCAATATGCACCATTTAATGGAACATATTCAATTTTCAACCCTTTCTGACTTCATTTGATATTTTTCATGCATTTAATGATTTATTTTTAGCTAAATGACCCTGAATTTGAAAAGCAGTACAAATGAACTCTGAAAATATTGTAACTTGGCATGACATGATAATTTCACCCACATAGAAACTTCTAAATAATTGAGTGGGTTACGGCAAAAACTGGATGCACTTCGTGTATAAATTGGACAATCTCTTTCGAACTATGAGGGTTTCGGACGAAAACTCATCAATTGCAAAGGGATTTTATTTTTAATAGCTTATTTTACCTCCATACTTTTTGTGTGTTCAATATGCACCATTCAAAGGCACATCATCAATTTTCAACCCTTTTTGACTTCATTTGGTATTTTTCATGCATTTAATGATTTATTTTGAGCTAAATGACCCTGAATTTTAAAAGCAGTACAAATGAACTCTGAAAAGGTTGTAACTTCTCATGAAATCATAATTTCACCCACATAGCAACTTCTAAAGACTTGAGAGGGTTACGGAAAAAACAGGATGCACTTCGTGTACAAATTGGACAATCTGTTTCGAAGTATGAGGGTTTCGGACGAAAAATCATCTATTACAAAGGGATTTCATTTTCAATAACTTATTATAACTCCATGCTTTTTGTGTGTTCAATATGCACCTTTCAAAGGCACGTCATCAATTTTCGACCCTTTCTGACGTCATTTGATATTTTTCATGCATTTCATGATTTTTTTCTAGCTAAATGACCCTGAATTTGAAAGCAGTACAAATGAACTCTGAAAGGTTGTCACTTGGCATGACATCATAATTTAACCTCATAGAAACTTATAAAGAGTTGAGAGGGTTACGTCAAAAACTAGATGCACTTCGTGTACAAATTGGACAATCTCTTTTGAAGTATGAGGGTTCCGTACGAAAACTCATCTATTACAAAGGGATTTCATTTTTGATAAGTTATTTTAACTTGATACTTTTTGTTTGTTCAATATGCACCATTCAAAGGCAAATCATCAATTTTCAACCCTTTCTGATTTTATTTGATACTTTTCATGCATTTAATGATTTATTTTGAGCTAAATGACCCTGAATTTCAAAAGCGGTATAAATGAACTCTGAAAAGGTTGTAACTTGGCGTGACATCATAATTTCATCAATATAGAAACTTCTAAAGAGTTGAGAGGGTTACGGCAAAAACTGGATGCACTTCGTGTACAATTTGGACAATCTCTTTCGATATATGAGGGTTTCGGACGAAAACTCATGTATTACAAAGGGAATTCATTTTTAATAACTTATGTTAACTCCATACTTTTTGTGTCTTCAATATGCACCATTGAAAGGAACATCATCAATTTTCAACCCTTTCTCACTTCATTTGATATTTTTCATGCATTTAATGATTTATTTTGAGCTAAATGACGCTGAATTTGAAAAGCAGTACAATTGAACTCTAAAAATGTTGTAACTTGGGATGACATCATAATTTCACCCACATAGAAACTTCTAAATAATTGAGTGGGTTACGGCAAAAACTGGATGCACTTCGTGTACAAATTGGACAATCTCTTTCGAACTATGAGGGTTTCGGACGAAAACTCATCTATTACAATGGGATTTCACTTTAAATAAGTTATTGTAACGCCATACTTTTTGTGTGTTAAATATGCACCGTTCAAAGGCACATCATCAATTTTCAACCCTTTCTGACTCCGTTTGATATTTTTTCATGCATTTAATGACTTATTTTGAGCTAAATGACCCTGAATTTGGAAAGCAGTACAAATGAACTCTGAAAAGGTTGTAACTTGGCATGCCATCTTAATTTCACCCACATAGCAACTTCTAAAGAGTTGAGAGGGTTACGACAAAAACTGGATGCACTTTGTCTACAAATTGGACAATCTCTTTAGAAGTATGAGGGTTTTGGACGAAAACTCATCTATTACAAAGGTAACCTATTTTAACTCCATACTTTTTGTGTGTTCAATATGCACAATTCAAAGGCACATCATCAAATTTCAACCCTTTCTGACTTCATTTGATATTTTTCATGCATTTAATGATTTATTTTGAGCTAAATGACCCTGAATTTGAAAAGCAGTACAAATGAACTCTGAAAAGGTTGTAACTTGGCATGACATCATAATTTCACCCACATAGCAACTTCTAAAGAGTTGAGAGGGTTACGGCAAAAACTGGATGCACTTCGTGTACAAATTGGACAATCTCTTTCGAAGTATGAGGGTTTGATACGAAAACTCATCTATTACTAAGGGATTTCATTTTTAATAACTTATTTTAACTCCATACTTTTTGTGTGTTCAATATGCACCATTCAAAAGCACATCATCAATTAATAACCCTTTGTGACTTCATTTGATATTTTTCATGCATTTAATGATTTATTTTGAGCTAAATGACCCTTAAATTGAAAGGCTGTCCAAATGAACTCTGAAAGGTTGTAACTTGGCATGACATCATAATTTCACCCACATAGCAACTTATAAAGAGTTGATAGGGTTACGGCAAAAATTGGATGCACTTCGTGTACAAATTGGACAATCTCTTTCGAAGTAAGAAGGTTTCGGACGAAAAATCATCTATTGCAAAGGGATTTTATTTTTAATAACTTATTTGAATTCCATTCTTTTTGTGTGTTCAATATGCACCATTCGAAGGCACATAATCAATTTTCAACCCTTTTTGACTTCATTTGATATTTTTCATGCATTTAATGATTTATGTTTTGCTAAATGACCCTAAATTCGAAAAGGAGTACAAATCAACTCGGAAAAGGTTGTAATTTGGCATGACATCATTATTTCACCCACATAGCAACTTCTAAAGAGTTGAGAGGGTTAAGGCAAAAACTGGATGCACTTCGTGTACAAATTGGACAATCTCTTTCGAAGTATGAGGGTTTCGAAGGAAAACTCATCTATTACAACGGGATTTCATTTTTAATAACTTATTTTAACTCCATTCTTTTTGTGTGTTCAATATGCACCATTCAAAGTCACATCAGCAATTTTCAACCCTTTCTGACTTCATTTCATATTTTGCATGCATTCAATGATTTATTTTAAGCTAAATGACCTTGAATTTGAAAAGCGGTACAAATGAACTCTGAAAAGGTTGTAACTTGGCATGACATCATAATTTCACCCACATAGCAACTTCTAAAGAGTAGAGAGGGTTACGGCAAAAACTAGATGCACTTCGTGTACAAATTGGACAATCTCTTTCCAAGTATGAGGGTTTCGGACGAAAACTCATCCATTACAAAGGGATTTCAGTTTTAATAACTTGTTATAACTCCATACTTTTTGTGGGTTCAATAAGCACCTTTCAAAGGCACATCATCAAATTTCAACCCTTTGTGACTTCATTTCATAGTTTTCATGCATTTAATGATTTATTTTGAGCTAAATGACCCTGAATTTGAAAAGCAGTACAAATGAACTCTGAAAATGTTGTAACTTGGCGTGACATCATAATTTCACCCACCTAGAAACTTCTAAATAATTGAGTGGGTTACGGCAAAAACTGGATGCACTTCATGTACAAATTGGACAATCTCTTTCGAAGTAAGAAGGTTTCGGACGAAAACTCATCTATTGCAAAGGGATTTTATTTTTAATAACTTATTTGAATTCCATAGTTTTTGTGTGTTCAATATGCACCATTCGAAGGCACATAATCAATTTTCAACCCTTTTTGACTTCATTTGATATTTTTCATGCATTTAATGATTTATATTTTGCTAAATGACCCTAAATTCGAAAAGCAGTACAAATCAACTCTGAAAAGGTTGTAACTTGGCATGACATCATTATTTCACCCACATAGCAACTTCTAAAGAGTTGAGAGGGTTAAGGCAAAAACTGGATGAACTTCGTGTACAAATTGGACAATCTCTTTCGAAGTATGAGGGTTTCGGACGAAAACTCATCTATTACAACGGGATTTCATTTTTAATAACTTATTTTAACTCGATACTTTTTGTGTGTTCAATATGCACCATTCGAAGGCACATAATCAATTTTCAACCCTTTTTGACTTCATTTGATATTTTTCATGCATTTAATGATTTATATTTTGCTAAATGACCCTAAATTCGAAAAGCAGTACAAATCAACTCTGAAAAGGTTGTAACTTGGCATGACATCATTATTTCACCCACATAGCAACTTCTAAAGAGTTGAGAGGGTTAAGGCAAAAACTGGATGAACTTCGTGTACAAATTGGACAATCTCTTTCGAAGTATGAGGGTTTCGGACGAAAACTCATCTATTACAACGGGATTTCATTTTTAATAACTTATTTTAACTCCATACTTTTTGTGTGTTCAATATGCACCATTCAAAGTCACATCAGCAATTTTCAACCCTTTCTGACTTCATTTCATATTTTGCATGCATTTAATGATTTATTTTTAGCTAAATGACCTTGAATTTGTAAAGCGGTACAAATGAACTCTGAAAAGGTTGTAACTTGGCATGACATCATAATTTCACCCACATAGCAACTTCTAAAGAGTAGAGATGGTTATGGCAAAAACTAGATGCACTTCGTGTACAAATTGGACAATCTCTTTCCAAGTATGAGGGTTTCGGATGAAAACTCATCCTTTACAAAGGGATTTCATTTTTAATAACTTGTTATAACTCCATATTTTTTGTGGGTTCAATATGCACCTTTCAAAGGCACATCATCAAATTTCAACCCTTTGTGACTTCATTTCATAGTTTTCATGCATTTAATGATTTAGTTTGAGCTAAATGACCCTGAATTTGAAAAGCAGTACAAATGAACTCTGAAAATGTTGTAACTTGGCGTGACATCATAATTTCACCCACCTAGAAACTTCTAAATAATTGAGTGGGTTACGGCAAAAATTGGATGCACTTCGTGTACAAATTGGACAATCTCTTTCGAAGTAAGAAGGTTTCGGACGAAAACTCATCTATTGCAAAGGGATTTTAGTTTTAATAACTTATTTGAATTCCATACTTTTTGTGTGTTCAATATGCACCATTCAAAGGCAGATAATAAATTTTCAACCCTTTTTGACTTCATTTGATATTTTTCATGCATTTAATGATTTATATTTTGCTAAATGACCCTAAATTCGAAAAGCAGTACAAATCAACTCTGAAAAGGTTGTAACTTGGCATGACATCATTATTTCACCCACATAGCAACTTCTAAAGAGTTGAGAGGGTTAAGGCAAAAACTGGATGCACTTCGTGTACAAATTGGACAATCTCTTTCGAAGTATGAGGGTTTCGAACGAAAACTCATCTATTACAACGGGATTTCATTTTTAATAACTTATTTTAACTCCATTCTTTTTGTGTGTTCAATATGCACCATTCAAAGTCACATCAGCAATTTTCAACCCTTTCTGACTTCATTTCATATTTTGCATGCATTTAATGATTTATTTTAAGCTAAATGACCTTGAATTTGAAAAGCGGTACAAATGAACTCTGAAAAGGTTGTAACTTGGCATGACATCATAATTTCACCCACATAGCAACTTCTAAAGAGTAGAGAGGGTTACGGCAAAAACTAGATGCACTTCGTGTACAAATTGGACAATCTCTTTCCAAGTATGAGGGTTTCGGACGAAAACTCATCCATTACAAAGGGATTTCAGTTTTAATAACTTGTTATAACTCCATACTTTTTGTGGGTTCAATATGCACCTTTCAAAGGCACATCATCAAATTTCAACCCTTTGTGACTTCATTTCATAGTTTTCATGCATTTAATGATTTATTTTGAGCTAAATGACCCTGAATTTGAAAAGCAGTACAAATGAACTCTGAAAATGTTGTAACTTGGCGTGACATCATAATTTCACCCACCTAGAAACTTCTAAATAATTGAGTGGGTTACGGCAAAAACTGGATGCACTTCATGTACAAATTGGACAATCTCTTTCGAAGTAAGAAGGTTTCGGACGAAAACTCATCTATTGCAAAGGGATTTTATTTTTAATAACTTATTTGAATTCCATAGTTTTTGTGTGTTCAATATGCACCATTCGAAGGCACATAATCAATTTTCAACCCTTTTTGACTTCATTTGATATTTTTCATGCATTTAATGATTTATATTTTGCTAAATGACCCTAAATTCGAAAAGCAGTACAAATCAACTCTGAAAAGGTTGTAACTTGGCATGACATCATTATTTCACCCACATAGCAACTTCTAAAGAGTTGAGAGGGTTAAGGCAAAAACTGGATGAACTTCGTGTACAAATTGGACAATCTCTTTCGAAGTATGAGGGTTTCGGACGAAAACTCATCTATTACAACGGGATTTCATTTTTAATAACTTATTTTAACTCCATACTTTTTGTGTGTTCAATATGCACCATTCAAAGTCACATCAGCAATTTTCAACCCTTTCTGACTTCATTTCATATTTTGCATGCATTTAATGATTTATTTTTAGCTAAATGACCTTGAATTTGTAAAGCGGTACAAATGAACTCTGAAAAGGTTGTAACTTGGCATGACATCATAATTTCACCCACATAGCAACTTCTAAAGAGTAGAGATGGTTATGGCAAAAACTAGATGCACTTCGTGTACAAATTGGACAATCTCTTTCCAAGTATGAGGGTTTCGGATGAAAACTCATCCTTTAAAAAGGGATTTCATTTTTAATAACTTGTTATAACTCCATATTTTTTGTGGGTTCAATATGCACCTTTCAAAGGCACATCATCAAATTTCAACCCTTTGTGACTTCATTTCATAGTTTTCATGCATTTAATGATTTAGTTTGAGCTAAATGACCCTGAATTTGAAAAGCAGTACAAATGAACTCTGAAAATGTTGTAACTTGGCGTGACATCATAATTTCACCCACCTAGAAACTTCTAAATAATTGAGTGGGTTACGGCAAAAACTGGATGCACTTCGTGTACAAATTGGACAATCTCTTTCGAAGTAAGAAGGTTTCGGACGAAAACTCATCTATTGCAAAGGGATTTTAGTTTTAATAACTTATTTGAATTCCATACTTTTTGTGTGTTCAATATGCACCATTCGAAGGCAGATAATCAATTTTCAACCCTTTTTGACTTCATTTGATATTTTTCATGCATTTAATGATTTATATTTTGCTAAATGACCCTAAATTCGAAAAGCAGTACAAATCAACTCTGAAAAGGTTGTAACTTGGCATGACATCATTATTTCACCCACATAGCAACTTCTAAAGAGTTGAGAGGGTTAAGGCAAAAACTGGATGCACTTCGTGTACAAATTGGACAATCTCTTTCGAAGTATGAGGGTTTCGAACGAAAACTCATCTATTACAACGGGATTTCATTTTTAATAACTTATTTTAACTCCATTCTTTTTGTGTGTTCAATATGCACCATTCAAAGTCACATCAGCAATTTTCAACCCTTTCTGACTTCATTTCATATTTTGCATGCATTTAATGATTTATTTTAAGCTAAATGACCTTGAATTTGAAAAGCGGTACAAATGAACTCTGAAAAGGTTGTAACTTGGCATGACATCATAATTTCACCCACATAGCAACTTCTAAAGAGTAGAGAGGGTTACGGCAAAAACTAGATGCACTTCGTGTACAAATTGGACAATCTCTTTCCAAGTATGAGGGTTTCGGACGAAAACTCATCCATTACAAAGGGATTTCAGTTTTAATAACTTGTTATAACTCCATACTTTTTGTGGGTTCAATATGCACCTTTCAAAGGCACATCATCAAATTTCAACCCTTTGTGACTTCATTTCATAGTTTTCATGCATTTAATGATTTATTTTGAGCTAAATGACCCTGAATTTGAAAAGCAGTACAAATGAACTCTGAAAATGTTGTAACTTGGCGTGACATCATAATTTCACCCACCTAGAAACTTCTAAATAATTGAGTGGGTTACGGCAAAAACTGGATGCACTTCATGTACAAATTGGACAATCTCTTTCGAAGTAAGAAGGTTTCGGACGAAAACTCATCTATTGCAAAGGGATTTTATTTTTAATAACTTATTTGAATTCCATAGTTTTTGTGTGTTCAATATGCACCATTCGAAGGCACATAATCAATTTTCAACCCTTTTTGACTTCATTTGATATTTTTCATGCATTTAATGATTTATATTTTGCTAAATGACCCTAAATTCGAAAAGCAGTACAAATCAACTCTGAAAAGGTTGTAACTTGGCATGACATCATTATTTCACCCACATAGCAACTTCTAAAGAGTTGAGAGGGTTAAGGCAAAAACTGGATGAACTTCGTGTACAAATTGGACAATCTCTTTCGAAGTATGAGGGTTTCGGACGAAAACTCATCTATTACAACGGGATTTCATTTTTAATAACTTATTTTAACTCGATACTTTTTGTGTGTTCAATATGCACCATTCAAAGTCACATCAGGAATTTTCAACCCTTCCTGACTTCATTTCATATTTTGCATGCATTTAATGATTTATTTTGAGCTAAATGACCTTGAATTTGAAAAGCGGTACAAATGAACTCTGAAAAGGTTGTAACTTGGCATGACATCATAATTTCACCCACATAGCAACTTCTAAAGAGTAGAGAGGGTTACGGCAAAAACTGGATGCACTTCGTGTACAAATTGGACAAGCTCTTTCCAAGTATGAGGGTTTCGGACGAAAACTCATCCATTACAAAGGGATTTCATTTTTAATAACTTGTTATAACTCCATACTTTTTGTGTGTTCAATATGCACCATTCAAAGTCACATCATCAATTTTCAACCTTTTCTGACTTCATTTGGTATTTTGCATGCATTTAATGATTTATTTTGAGCTAATTGACCCTGAATTTGAATAGCGGTACAAATGAACTCTGAAAAGGTTGTAACTTGGCATGACATCATAATTTCACCCACATAGAAACTTCTAAAGAGTTGAGAGGGTCACGGCAAAAACTGGATGCACTTCGTATACAAATGGGACAATCTCTTTCGAAGAATGAGGGTTTCAAACGAAAACTCATCTATTACAAAGGGATTTCATTTTTAATAACTTATTTTAACGCCACACTTTTTTTTGTGTTCAATATGCACCATTCAAAGGCACATCAGGAATTTTCAACCCTTTCTGACTTCATTTCATATTTTGCATGCATTTAATGATTTATTTTTAGCTAAATGACCTTGAATTTGTAAAGCGGTACAAATGAACTCTGAAAAGGTTGTAACTTGGCATGACATCATAATTTCACCCACATAGCAACTTCTAAAGAGTAGAGATGGTTATGGCAAAAACTAGATGCACTTCGTGTACAAATTGGACAATCTCTTTTCCAAGTATGAGGGTTTCGGATGAAAACTCATCCTTTACAAAGGGATTTCATTTTTAATAACTTGTTATAACTCCATACTTTTTGTGGGTTCAATATGCACCTTTCAAAGGCACATCATCAAATTTCAACCCTTTGTGACTTCATTTCATAGTTTTCATGCATTTAATGATTTAGTTTGAGCTAAATGACCCTGAATTTGAAAAGCAGTACAAATGAACTCTGAAAATGTTGTAACTTGGCGTGACATCATAATTTCACCCACCTAGAAACTTCTAAATAATTGAGTGGGTTACGGCAAAAACTGGATGCACTTCATGTACAAATTGGACAATCTCTTTCGAAGTAAGAAGGTTTCGGACGAAAACTCATCTATTGCAAAGGGATTTTATTTTTAATAACTTATTTGAATTCCATACTTTTTGTGTGTTCAATATGCACCATTCGAAGGCACATAATCAATTTTCAACCCTTTTTGACTTCATTTGATATTTTTCATGCATTTAATGATTTATATTTTGCTAAATGACCCTAAATTCGAAAAGCAGTACAAATCAACTCTGAAAAGGTTGTAACTTGGCATGACATCATTATTTCACCCACATAGCAACTTCTAAAGAGTTGAGAGGGTTAAGGCAAAAACTGGATGAACTTCGTGTACAAATTGGACAATCTCTTTCGAAGTATGAGGGTTTCGGACGAAAACTCATCTATTACAACGGGATTTCATTTTTAATAACTTATTTTAACTCGATACTTTTTGTGTGTTCAATATGCACCATTCAAAGTCACATCAGGAATTTTCAACCCTTTCTGACTTCATTTCATATTTTGCATGCATTTAATGATTTATTTTGAGCTAAATGACCTTGAATTTGAAAAGCGGTACAAATGAACTCTGAAAAGGTTGTAACTTGGCATGACATCATAATTTCACCCACATAGCAACTTCTAAAGAGTAGAGAGGGTTACGGCAAAAACTGGATGCACTTCGTGTACAAATTGGACAAGCTCTTTCCAAGTATGAGGGTTTCGGACGAAAACTCATCCATTACAAAGGGATTTCATTTTAATAACTTGTTATAACTCCATACTTTTTGTGTGTTCAATATGCACCATTCAAAGTCACATCATCAATTTTCAACCTTTTCTGACTTCATTTGGTATTTTGCATGCATTTAATGATTTATTTTGAGCTAATTGACCCTGAATTTGAATAGCGGTACAAATGAACTCTGAAAAGGTTGTAACTTGGCATGACATCATAATTTCACCCACATAGAAACTTCTAAAGAGTTGAGAGGGTCACGGCAAAAACTGGATGCACTTCGTATACAAATGGGACAATCTCTTTCGAAGTATGAGGGTTTCAAACGAAAACTCATCTATTACAAAGGGATTTCATTTTTAATAACTTATTTTAACGCCACACTTTTTTTTGTGTTCAATATGCACCATTCAAAGGCACATCAGGAATTTTCAACCCTTTCTGACTTCATTTCATATTTTGCATGCATTTAATGATTTATTTTGAGCTAAATGACCCTGAATTTGAAGAGCAGTACAAATGAACTCTAAAAAGGTTGTCACTTTGCATGACATCATAATTTCACCCACATAGCAACTTCTAAAGAGTTGAGATGGTGACGGCAAAAACTCGATCCACTTCGTGTACAAATTGGACAATCTCTTTCGAAGTATGAAGGTTTTTGACGAAAACTCATCTATTACAAAGGAATTTCATTTTTAGTAACTTATTTTAACTCCATACTTTTTGTGTGTTCAATATGCACCATTCAAAGGCACATCATCAATTTTCAACCCTTTCTAACTTCACTTGATATTTTTCATGCATTTAATGATTTATTTTGAGCTAAATGACCCTGAATTTGAAAAGCGGTACAAATGAACTCTGGAAAGGTTGTAACTTGGCATGACATCATAATTTCACCCACATAGAAACTTCCAAAGGGTTGAGAGGGTTACGGCAAAAACTGGATGTACTTCGTGTAGAAATTGGACAATCTCTTTCGAAGAATGAGGGTTTAAGACGAAAACTCATCTATTACAAAGGGATTTCATTTTTAATAACTTATTTTAACTCCATACTTTTGTGTGTTCAATATGCACCATTCAAAGGCACATCAGCAATTTTCAACCCTTTCTGACTTCATTTGATATTTTGCATGCATTTAATGATTTATTTTGAGCTAAATGACCCTGAATTTCAAGAGCAGTACAAATGAACTCTGAAAAGGTTGTCACTTTGCATGACATCATAATTTCACCCACATAGCAACTTCTAAAGAGTTGAGATGGTTGCGACAAAAACTGGACCCACTTCATGTACAAATTGGACAATCTCTGTCGAAGTATGAGGGTTTTTGACGAAAACTCATCTATTTCAAAGGGATTTCATTTTTCATAACTTATTTTAACTCCATACTATTTGATGTTCAATATGCACAATTCAAAGGCACATTATCAATTTTCAACCCATTCTAACTTCATTTGATATTTTTCATGCATTTAATGATTTATTTTGAGCTAAATGACCCCGAATTTGAAAAGCAGTCCAAATGAACTGTGGAAAGGTTGTAACTTGGCATGACATCATAATTTCACCCACATAGAAACTTGTAAAGAGTTGAGAGGGTTATGGCAAAAACTGGATGCACTTCGTGTACGAATTGGACAATCTCTTTCGAAGTATGAGGGTTTCAGACGAAAACTCATCTATTACAAAGGGATTTCATTTTTAATAACTTATTTTAACTCCACACTTTTTATTGTGTTCAATATACACCATTCAAAGGCACATCAGCAATTTTCAACCCTTTCTGACTTCATTTCATATTTTGCATGCATTTAATGATTTATTTTGAGCTAAATGACCCTGAATTTGAAGAGCAGTACAAATGAACTCTGAAAAGGTTGTCACTTTGCATGACATCATAATTTCACCCACATAGCAACTTCTAAAGAGTTGAGATGGTGACGGCAAAAACTGGATCCACTTCGTGTACAAATTGGACAATCTCTTTCGAAGTATGAAGGTTTTTGACGAAAACTCATCTATTACAAAGGAATTTCATTTTTAATAACTTATTTTAACTCCATACTTTTTGCGTGTTCAATATGCACCATTCAAAGGCACATCATCAATTTTCAACCCTTTCTAACTTCACTTGATATTTTTCATGCATTTAATGATTTATTTTGAGCTAAATGACCCTGAATTTGAAAAGCGGTACAAATGAACTCTGGAAAGGTTCTACTTCGCATGACATCATAATTTCACCCACATAGAAACTTCTAAAGGGTTGAGAGGGTTACGGCAAAAACTGGATGTACTTCGTGTAGAAATTGGACAATCTCTTTCGAAGAATGAGGGTTTAAGACGAAAACTCATCTATTACAAAGGGATTTCATTTTTAATAACTTATTTTAACTCCATACTTTTGTGTGTTCAATATGCACCATTCAAAGGCACATCAGCAATTTTCAACCCTTTCTGACTTCATTTGATATTTTGCATGCATTTAATGATTTATTTTGAGCTAAATGACCCTGAATTTCAAGAGCAGTACAAATGAACTCTGAAAAGGTTGTCACTTTGCATGACATCATAATTTCACCCACATAGCAACTTCTAAAGAGTTGAGATGGTTGCGACAAAAACTGGATCCACTTCATGTACAAATTGGACAATCTCTGTCGAAGTATGAGGGTTTTTGACGAAAACTCATCTATTTCAAAGGGATTTCATTTTTCATAACTTATTTTAACTCCATACTATTTGATGTTCAATATGCACAATTCAAAGGCACATTATCAATTTTCAACCCATTCTAACTTCATTTGATATTTTTCATGCATTTAATGATTTATTTTTAGCTAAATGACCTTGAATTTGTAAAGCGGTACAAATGAACTCTGAAAAGGTTGTAACTTGGCATGACATCATAATTTCACCCACATAGCAACTTCTAAAGAGTAGAGATGGTTATGGCAAAAACTAGATGCACTTCGTGTACAAATTGGACAATCTCTTTCCAAGTATGAGGGTTTCGGATGAAAACTCATCCTTTACAAAGGGATTTCATTTTTAATATTTTGTTATAACTCCATACTTTTTGTGGGTTCAATATGCACCTTTCAAAGGCACATCATCAAATTTCAACCCTTTGTGACTTCATTTCATAGTTTTCATGCATTTAATGATTTAGTTTGAGCTAAATAACCCTGAATTTGAAAAGCAGTACAAATGAACTATGAAAATGTTGTAACTTGGCGTGACATCATAATTTCACCCACCTAGAAACTTCTAAATAATTGAGTGGGTTACGGCAAAAACTGGATGCACTTCATGTACAAATTGGACAATCTCTTTCGAAGTAAGAAGGTTTCGGACGAAAACTCATCTATTGCAAAGGGATTTTATTTTTAATAACTTATTTGAATTCCATACTTTTTGTGTGTTCAATATGCACCATTCGAAGGCACATAATCAATTTTCAACCCTTTTTGACTTCATTTGATATTTTTCATGCATTTAATGATTTATATTTTGCTAAATGACCCTAAATTCGAAAAGCAGTACAAATCAACTCTGAAAAGGTTGTAACTTGGCATGACATCATTATTTCACCCAGATAGCAACTTCTAAAGAGTTGAGAGGGTTAAGGCAAAAACTGGATGAACTTCGTGTACAAATTGGACAATCTCTTTCGAAGTATGAGGGTTTCGGACGAAAACTCATCTATTACAACGGGATTTCATTTTTAATAACTTATTTTAACTCGATACTTTTTGTGTGTTCAATATGCACCATTCAAAGTCACATCAGGAATTTTCAACCCTTTCTGACTTCATTTCATATTTTGCATGCATTTAATGATTTATTTTGAGCTAAATGACCTTGAATTTGAAAAGCGGTACAAATGAACTCTGAAAAGGTTGTAACTTGGCATGACATCATAATTTCACCCACATAGCAACTTCTAAAGAGTAGAGAGGGTTACGGCAAAAACTGGATGCACTTCGTGTACAAATTGTACAAGCTCTTTCCAAGTATGAGGGTTTCGGACGAAAACTCATCCATTACAAAGTGATTTGATTTTTAATAACTTGTTATAACTCCATACTTTTTGTGTGTTCAATATGCACCATTCAAAGTCACATCATCAATTTTCAACCTTTTCTGACTTCATTTGGTATTTTGCATGCATTTAATGATTTATTTTGAGCTAATTGACCCTGAATTTGAATAGCGGTACAAATGAACTCTGAAAAGGTTGTAACTTGGCATGACATCATAATTTCACCCACATAGAAACTTCTAAAGAGTTGAGAGGGTCACGGCAAAAACTGGATGCACTTCGTATACAAATGGGACAATCTCTTTCGAAGTATGAGGGTTTCAAACGAAAACTCATCTATTACAAAGGGATTTCATTTTTAATAACTTATTTTAACGCCACACTTTTTTTTGTGTTCAATATGCACCATTCAAAGGCACATCAGGAATTTTCAACCCTTTCTGACTTCATTTCATATTTTGCATGCATTTAATGATTTATTTTGAGCTAAATGACCCTGAATTTGAAGAGCAGTACAAATGAACTCTAAAAAGGTTGTCACTTTGCATGACATCATAATTTCACCCACATAGCAACTTCTAAAGAGTTGAGATGGTGACGGCAAAAACTGGATCCACTTCGTGTACAAATTGGACAATCTCTTTCGAAGTATGAAGGTTTTTGACGAAAACTCATCTATTACAAAGGAATTTCATTTTTAATAACTTATTTTAACTCCATACTTTTTGCGTGTTCAATATGCACCATTCAAAGGCACATCATCAATTTTCAACCCTTTCTAACTTCACTTGATATTTTTCATGCATTTAATGATTTATTTTGAGCTAAATGACCCTGAATTTGAAAAGCGGTACAAATGAACTCTGGAAAGGTTCTACTTCGCATGACATCATAATTTCACCCACATAGAAACTTCTAAAGGGTTGAGAGGGTTACGGCAAAAACTGGATGTACTTCGTGTAGAAATTGGACAATCTCTTTCGAAGAATGAGGGTTTAAGACGAAAACTCATCTATTACAAAGGGATTTCATTTTTAATAACTTATTTTAACCCCATACTTTTTTGTGTTCAATATGCACCATTCAAAGGCACATCAGCAATTTTTAACCCTTTCTGACTTCATTTGATATTTTGCATGCATTTAATGATTTATTTTGAGCTAAATGACCCTGAATTTGAAGAGCAGTACAAATTAACTCTGAAAAGGTTGTCACTTTGCATGACATCGTAATTTCACCCACATAGCAACTTCTAAAGAGTTGAGATGGTTGCGACAAAAACTGGATCCACTTCATGTACAAATTGGACAATCTCTGTCGAAGTATGAGGATTTTTGACGAAAACTCATCTATTACAAAGGGATTTCATTTTTAATAACTTATTTTAACTCCATACTATTTCATGTTCAATATGCACCATTCAAAGGCACATTATCAATTTTCAGCCCATTCTAACTTCATTTGATATTTTTCATGCATTTAATGATTTATTTTGAGCTAAATGACCCCGAATTTGAAAAGCAGTCCAAATGAACTCTGGAAAGGTTGTAACTTGGCATGACATCATAATTTCACCCACATAGAAACTTCTAAAGAGTTGAGAGGGTTATGGCAAAAACTGGATGCACTTCGTGTACGAATTGGACAATCTCTTTCGAAGTATGAGGGTTTCAGACGAAAACTCATCTATTACAAAGGGATTTCATTTTTAATAACTTATTTTAACTCCATGCGTTTTGTGTGTTCAATATGCACCATTCAAAGGCACATCATCAATTTTCAACCCTTTCTGACTTCATTTGATATTTTTCATGAATTTAATGATTTATTTTGAGCTAAATGACCCTGAATTTGAAAGCAGTACAAATGAACTCTGAAAGGTTGTAACTTGGCATGACATCATAATTTCACCCACATAGCAACTTCTAAAGAGTTGAGAGGGTTACGACAAATACTGGATGCACTTCGTGTACAAATTGGACAATCTTTTTCGAAGTATGAGGGTTTCGGACGAAAACTGATCTATTGCAAAGGGATTTCATTTTTAATAACTTATTTTAACTCCATACTTTTTGTGTGTTCAATATGTACCATTCAAAGGCACATCATCAATTTTCAACCCTTTTTGACTTCATTTTATATTTTCATGCATTTAATGATTTATATTGAGCTAAATCACCCTGAATTTGAAAAGCAGTACAAATGAACTCAGAAAAGGTTGTACCTTGGCATGACATCATAATTTCACCCACATAGCAACTTCTAAAGAGTTGAGAGGGTTACGGCAAAAACTGGATGCACTTCGTGTACAAATTGGACAATCTCGTTCGAACTATGAGGGTTTCGGACGAAAACTCATCTATTACAAAGGGATTTCATTTTTAATAACTTATTTTTACTCCATAATTTTTGTGTGTTCAATATGCACCATTCAAAGGCACATCAGCAATTGTCAACCCTTTCTGACTTCATTTGATATTTTGCATGCATTTAATGATTTATTTTGAGCTAAATGACCCTGAATTTGAAGAGCAGTACAAATGAACTCTGAAAAGGTTGTCACTTGGCATGACATCATAATTTCACCCACATAGCAACTTGTAAAGAGTTGAGAGGGTTACGGCAAAAACTGGATGTACTTCATGCACAAATTGGACAATCTCTTTCGAAGTATGAGGGTTTCGGACGAAAACTCATCTATTACAAAGGGATTTCACTTTTAATAACTTATTTTAACTCCATACTTTTTGTGTGTTCAATATGCACCGTTCAAAGGCGCATCATTAATTTTCAACCCTTTCTGACTTCATTTGATATTTTTCATGCATTTAATGATTTATTTTGAGCTAAATGGCCTTGAATTTGAAAAGCAGTACAAATGAACTCTGAAAAGGTTGTAACTTGGTATGACATCATAATTTCACCCACGTAGAAACTTCTAAAGAGTTGAGAGGGTTACGGCAAAAATTGGATACACTTCATGTAGAAACTGTTACAAAGATACCATGCTAGAAAATGCATGCATGTCCTTCACATAGAAAGTGATGACGGTGAAGCCGGTCACATTCCAGAGTGGGATCTCGCGGTGTAAGACTTTTTCTGTGTGTTTGTCCCTTGCTTATGATTGTGCCGTAACCATTGAGAATCTTCATCATTTAACATGATGCTTGGGTCAGTCTTCACTCTAAAGGGAGGAATTTCATGAAACTTTTCATAATCTTCTGACATGTCTGTCTTGTCCTCCACTCCCACAATGTTTATTTTCCTTCAAAGAACTATGTGGAGCTTTGTCTCATCGTATGATGTATTCCCTTCCTTATCGTTTTTTCTCCTCGGTTTGCTAGACATGTCCTTCACATAGAAAACCTGAGCCACATCATTGGCTAGGACGAATGAGTCGTTTGTGTACCAAGATTGTTGAGATCCACTGTTGTCATTCCGTACTACGGGTCTACCTGTACCCCGCCTCCAGTATATTTGACCCATTTGCACCGAAACAAAGGGACCTTAAGATCAGGTCCATAGTCAAGTTCCCATATCTCCTCTATGTAACCATAATATGTGCCTTGAAAGTTGGTTGCATCATAGCAGACACTACTATTTTCGTTGGTCCTCTTTTTATCTTGGGCGATGGTGTAAAATTTATTCTCATTTATCTCGTACGCTTTGAAAGTCGTTATAGTCAAACTTGGTGTGTTGGCCAACCAGTACAGTTCATCTAGAACATCATTGTCATTGATGAGCTTTGTTTGCAACCAACCGGTGAAAGTATCCATGTGTTTACGTTCAATCCAGGGGTCAGAGTGCTCCGGGTTCTTGGATCATACAATATCCTTGTGTTCCTCGATATATGGAGTCACCAAGGTGGAATTTTGTAGAACCGTGTAATGTGCTTGACTGAAAGAATGCCCGTCCATATTTATTGCTTCTTTCTTTCCTAGTGTGCCTTTTCCACCCAGTCTCCCCTCATGTCGCGATTCAGGAAGACCAGTCGGCTTAATGTCAGGAACAAAGTCAACACAAAACTCAATAACCTCCTCTGTTCCATATCCTTGGCGATGCTTCCTTCTGGCCTAGCACGGTTATGAACATATTTCTTTAAGACTCCCATGAACCTCTCGAAAGGGAACATATTGTGTAGAAATACAGGACCCAAAATGTTAATCTCTTCGACTAGGTGAACTAGAACATGCACCATAATATTGAATAAGGATGGAGGGAACACCAACTCGAAACTGACAATACATTGGACCAGGTCATTCTGTAACCTTGGTAGGATTTCTAGATCGATTACCTTCTGAGAAATTGCATTGAGGAATGTGCATAGCTTCAAATGGCTAATCGAACATTTTCCGGTAGAAGCCCCCTAAGTGCAACCGGAAGTAATTGCGTCATAATCACGTGGCAGTGATGAGACTTTAGATTTTGAAATTTTTTCTCTGCCATATTTATTATTCCCTTTATATTCGATAAGAAGCCAGATGGGAGCTTGATACTGAGCAGGCATTCAAAAAAGATTTCCTTCTCTTCTTTCGTAAGAGTGCAGCTGGCAGGACCTTGATACTGCTTTGGAGGCATGCCGTCTTTTTCTTTAATTCTTTGCTTGTCCTCCTGTGCCTTCAATGTATCTTTTGTCTTTCCATACACGCTCAAGAAGCCTAGAAGGTTCACACAAAGATTCTTCGTCACGTGCATCACGTCGATTGCATTGCGGACCTCTAAGGCTTTCCAATATTCAAGTTCCCAAAATATTGATTTCCTCTTCCACATGGGTGCGTGTCCATTGGCGTCATTCGGAACAGATTGTCCGCCGGGACCCATTCCAAAGATTACCTGTAAATCCTTGACCATATCAAATATATATTCACCAGTACGGAGGCCAAGCTTCTTCCGGTTATCTGGCTCACCTTTGAAATGGTTGCCTGCCTTTCTTAAGATATGCTTGATCGGTAGAAATCAACGATGTCCAAGGTACACATTCTTCTTACATTTATCCAAATATATATTTTTAGTATCATCTAAACAGTGCGTGCATGCATTGTATCCCTTGTTTGTATGTCCTGAAAGGTTATTAAGAGCAGGCCAATCATTGATGGTTACAAAAAGCAATGTTGGTAGGTCAATTTCCTTCTATCTGTGTGCATCCCACACACGTACACCTGGTTTTTTCCACAACTGTAGAAGTTCATCAACTAGTGGCCTTAGGTATACATCAATGTCGTTGCCGGGTTGCTTAGGGCCTTGGATGAGCACTGGCATCATAATGAACTTCCGCTTCATGCACAACGAAGGAGGAAGGTTGTAGATACATAGAGTCACGGGCCAGGTGCTGTGACTGGAGCTCTGCTCCCCAAAAGGATTCATGCCATCTGTACTAAGACCAAACCATAAGTTCGTTGAGTCATCTGCAAAGTCCTCGAACTCCCTCTTGATTTTTCTCCACTACGACCCATCAGCGGGTTCTCTCAACATCCCGTCTTTCTTACGTTCTTCTTTGTGCCATCGCAACAACTTGGCATGCTCTTTGTTTTGGAACAAACGTTTCAACTGTGGTATTATAGGAGCATACCACATCACCTTGGCAGGAACCCTCTTCCTGTGGCGTTCACCCTCCACATCACCAGGGTCATCGCGGGGGATCTTATAGCAAAGTGCACCGCATACCGGGCATGCATCCAAATTCTCGTACTCCTCACCGCAGTAGAGGATGCAGTCATTAGGGCATGCATGTATCTTATGCACCTCTAATCCTAGAGGGGAGACAACCTTCTTT
Organism: Hordeum marinum; assembly: GCA_022496015.1. NCBI lineage: Eukaryota > Viridiplantae > Streptophyta > Magnoliopsida > Poales > Poaceae > Hordeum > Hordeum marinum. The sequence continues at coordinate 65,942,548 of CM039675.1, forward strand.
GCTTCGTACGTACTTTCAGGCAATTTGTTATCCTTTGGAAGCATCTTCTTTATCATTATCAGCAATTCTTTAAATCCCTTGTCAGTTACACCATTCGTCGCCTTCCATTGCATCAATTCCAGCGTGGTACCCAGCTTTTTCTGGTCATCTTCACATTTGGATACAATAATTTCTTGTGATCCTCTAACATGCGTTTCAACTTCAACCTCTCCTTGTCACTTTCGCAGTTTCTCTTTGCATCAGCAATGACCCGACCCAAATCATGAGCAGGCTCATCTGATGCCTCTTCTTCAGCTTCCCCCATTGTTGTATCGGCGAAAGGATAGTTGTCATCCTCCTCCTCTTCTTCATTGTCTTCCATTATAACCCCTCTTTCTCCGTGCTTGGTCCAAGAGCTATAGCCGGACATGAAACCAGACTTCATCAGGTGGTACTGAAGGGTTTTTGAGGTAGAGTAATTCCTATCATTCTTACAGTCACGACATGGACAACACATGAAACCATTCTGCTTGTTTGCCTTAGCCACACGAATAAAATCATGCGGGCCATTAAGGAACACTGGACTTAGTCGGTCATCATACATCCATTGTCGGCTCATGTTCACTACACAACATCGAAGTGACCAAATTAATACAACTTCATCATCACATTACAACCAAAGTAGAGCTAGCAGTGATCAAATGTTATTACTGCAAATAATAGATACTTATAGTTCATACATACATCTCATAAAACAACATACAACTATCTAAAACATGTAAATGCAACAACAATTGTGATCATAATCGCAACTAAGGTAACAATTGAGCCAACGGCATAATGATACCAAGCCTCTTTATGAATGGCATATTTTCTAATCTTTGTAAGCTTCAAGCGCATTCCAGCCATCTTGTTCTTATGATCATTGACGATATCGGCAACATGCAACTCCAATCCCGTCTTCTCATCTTTAGTTCTTTTCAATTTTTCTTTCAAATGATCCATTTCTTTTCCATCTTGTGTTAATTTCTCGAGAAGAATTGCATAGTCGGTTGGAATTTCTGGTTCAACTACTTCCTATAGATAAAAACATCTACGTCAATTTGGTGGCATACTTAATTGTCATAGACATTAGATGATGTGTGAAATAGTTATAAATGATAACAACATACCACATCTGAATCATAGACTGGACGAGGGCCGACATGGGCAGAAACCATAACCAAGACACTATAGAATAACTAACAATAATACAAGTAAGTAAATCGTACACGTAGCTATCTAAATCATACAAGTAATTTTTTTTAACAAAAAGGTTTTAAGAAGAACAAGAGGCTCACCTAGGTGGCCGGTGCCGCGACGAGACGGTTCGGACGATCGACGGTGGTTAGGACGGGGATGGGAAGGCACAAAATAGACCACACCTACACATATGCAACCTAACAAGTTAATTTGAGCTCAAATTGCATATAAATCAAATAAACTCCCACATAATGATCACTCCTTCAAAACCTAGCTAAAACTCACAAATCACATACCTTTGAGCATACCACAAGCTAATCTAGCAATGAGAGATGAAGGGGCAAAGTTGCTAACCTTTGTGAACACTTGGATAGATGGGGTGCCTTCAAATCTTGACAAATCCTTGGCAAAATGGAGGATGAGCTTCGAGCAAGAAGAAGAACAGGGGAGAAAACAGAAAAATGAGAGCTCCTTCGATCGGCTGTGGACGAAGCATATATATAGGAAGTCTTTAGTACCGGTTGGTGACACCAACCGGTACTAAAGAGGCACGTGGGGCCCAAGTCTGACCAAAAGCCTGCCACACCCCCTTTAGTACCGGCTCGTGACACGAACCGGTACTAAAGATCCCTTACGAGCCGGTACTAAAAGTCAACCTGCTCGTAGCCGTTGGAGCCGGCACGAACTGAGACTAATACCATCTTTAGTACCAGCTCGTAACCAGACCGGGACTAATGCTTGGGACGAAAGGTTTGTTTTCTACTAGTGCGGTGAGCCCAAGTAAGTTGCTCCCACCGCTGGCACCAAAAGAGAGGACGGAGCAGGCGTTTGGTCCCAGGACGGCTGAAGACACTCTCTTTGATGGACTGGGTGCCACGCCCAAGGCCTCCATCCTGGGACCAAGGCCGGCGGCGTCGGCTCCGATTCGTCCCAGGAAGCTCATCCCGTCGAATTTCACCCCTCGGCGGAGTGCTCGCATGAACAAGAACAACGATGGCATAAAGAAGGGGCCTTACCATCAGGCCCAGACTATTCTTCTTTGCCGCATGGGTGTGATTGAACCTGAGGAACAGCTGACCAAGGAGGTGTTGGATCAGTACATCAAGCTTTTTGACAAGCCTCTCCCCCCACCACATAAAGAATATTGCTGCTCTCTTTTATCCTGATGGTGTGGACTTCGATGAGCCAGCGCACGAGGGCTTCTCAGCATTCCAGCTCCCGGAGCCAGTAGAGCCATGCGGTGCCTAGGAGGTTTTCTTTTCTTTGGGTCTAAGAGGTTCTTATCATGGATATGTCAATTGGTGTGTTAGTTTGGAATGGCAGGGGGCTTAATAACCCTGCTAGGCATAGCTCTGTCTGTTTGTTTCTGCAATCTTGCAATGCTTCCCTTGTTTGTTTCCAAGAATCCAAGTTGGCTATGGTGGATAATGGGATGGTTGGGCAAACTTTAGGCCCAGCCTTTGATGGTTTTGATTTTCTTCCAGCTGAAGGAACTAGAGGGGTATTTTGCTTGCTTGGAAGTCAGATGTGCTGCTGGTTTCTATGGAACACAAGGGGGAATTCTCTATGACCATGAATGTTACTTCCTTAGCGGATGGTAAAGAATGGCTGGTTACATCGGTCTATGGGCCTCAAGACAATGCAGATAAAATCAGATTCCTGGAGGAAATTATGGAGATTGGGAGGGATATTCAGCTACTATGGATCCTGAATGGGGATTTTAATTTGGTTTGCAATGAAGAGGAGCGAAGCACACACAGGATCAACAGGAGATTGGAAAACAAATTCAGACACACCATTAATACCCTGGGCCTTCACGACATGCCGCTAGTGGGTAGGAGATTTACCTGGTGCAATGATCAAGAAAACACTCTGATGGCCAGATTGGATCGTTTACTTTTTAACAATGTGTGGGAGAATATTTACCCCATCAGTGACCTGTTGCCACTCAGCTCTAGCATTTTGGATCATTGCCCTTTGCTTCTGACTTGCGGTTTCAATTTTTTTGGGTCAAGTTGCCTGGGTTTATGGATATTGTCAAAGCAACCTGGGAAGAGGAGGTTTCTTCTAATGATCCCATGATGATTTTTAGTGTCAAGTTAAAATGTACTGCCAAGGCTCTCAAAAGTTGGGGACAGAGGAAATAAAGTTTCATGAGCTTGCAATTCCAAATTGCAAATGAGTTGATCCTGCATTTTGATAACGCTCAGGAACGCAGACCCCTATCGGAGGTGGAACGACTCCTTAAAGCCTTTCTAAAGGGAAAATGGCTTGTGTTTGCTTCTCTAGAAAGAGTCCGATTGCGTCAACGGGAAAAAGTACAGGAGTTGCAGGAAGGATACACCAATACTAAATACTTTCACATAAAGTCCAATGGTCATCGGCGGAAGCACCAGATTCCGTTTCTCAGAAATAGGCAGCACACGGTTTCTGCTTTGGAGGACAAACTTGAGATGTTCTGGGAATTCTACCATTGTCTGATGGGTACGCCTGCGCAGCTGCAATATTCTTTGAAGCTGGACCAGCTCAACATTCACTGCCTTCCCCCGGATCTGGCGAATGGCTTGGAAGCACCCTTTACTGACACTGAAGTCAAACAAGTGATTATGGAGATGTCCTCCGACCGTGCGCCAGGAACAGATGGCTTCTCGGGTCTCTTCTACAAAGTTTTTTGGGGTGTCATCGGGAAGGATTTCATGGCGGTCGTGCATGAGCTCTACCGGAGCAATTTGCCTCTTTTGGTCGCCCCAATTCCTCCATCATCACTTTACTGCCCAAGAAAGAGTGCTCCTTACAAATGGCTGATTTCAGGCCTATTAACTTAATCCATGGGGCTGCTAATTTTTTTGCTAAAGTACTGGTTGTGTGTCTTGCCCCCTTGCTGCCAACTCTTATCTCACAAGTTCAGAGTGCGTTCACCAGTCGGAGGAGCATCCATGAGAACTGTAAATTTGTTCGCAACACTACCAGTATACTCCATCGCAAGAAATCTCCAGTTGTGCTTATGAAGCTTGATATTTCCAAAGCCTTTGATAGTTTTTCATGGGAGTTCATTATCCAGATTTTGATCAGGAGAGGCTTTGGCGGGCAATGGTGCTCTTGGGTTTGTGGCCTGCTCCGAACTGCGTTGTCATCAGTGCTGGTCAACGGTGAGACCTACGAGCCGTTCTCTCTTGGCTGTGGTGTTAGACAAGGGGACCCCTTGTCTCCGGCACTCTTCATTCTAGCCATGGACACACTACAAGCCATGGTACATTGGGCGACCTAGAACAATCTGCTGTCTGATCTGGGCCTACCTCCCAACTACCCAAGAGCTTCCTTCTTTGCTGATGATGCTATTATCTTCTTCAGACCTTACCCGAGGGATTTGGAGGTAATTTCGACCATTCCAGCGCTGTTTGGCGAGGCTACGGGCCTCCACATCAATATGCATAAGACCACTGTTACATGCATCAGGTGTGATGACTCTACTTCTGCTAGGGTGGCTCAACACTTCTCTTGCCAGCTGAAGCCCTTCCCTCTGCAGTACCTAGGATTGCCACTTTCAATACACAGGCTGAGGCGTCAGGATATTTTGCCACTCATAGACAAGTACTCCAACAAAATGAAGGGGTGGAAACCCAAACTTACGGCCCCCGTGGGACGTTTAACACTCACACAATCAGTTCTGATGGCACTGCCAATTCACTTCCTGTCGGTTCTACCGTTGCCAGCGTGGGCACTGAAGACAATCAATAGGAGATGTCAGGGTTTTATTTGCAAACGAGACATTGATATTAGTGGTGGACATTGCCTTTTACCTTGGGACAGGGTGTGCATGCCCAAGGCGTATGGGGGCCTAGGTGTGCTGAATCTCAAATGGTTTGGTTATGCCCTCCGCTGTAGATGGCCATGTTTGAGATGGGATGCGGAAGAAAGGTCGTGGCATCAACTTCCGGAGGCTCAGGAGAAGGAGATCTCATCCATATTTAAAGCGGTGGCATCAGTTTGCTTAGGTGATAGACAGAGGGTGAAATTCTGGACTAACAAGTGGCTGCCTGGAGGGGGCTCCATAGAAGACTTGGCTCCAGCCTTGTTCTTGTTTGTCAAGGATTCTAGACGCTCGGCCAAGGAGGCTCTGCACAATCGTATTTCGATCAGGGATATCTCGGGAGGGATTTCGGTGCAAGCCATGGCTCAATATCTCAAAATTTGGGACATCACTTAGGGTGTCTCCTTATCCGTGGATGTTCCTGATTGTCTAGTTTGGAAGTCGACAGAAGATCGCAAGTTTTCTGTTGGCAGCGCATATAACATGTTCTTTGCTGCGAATGTGCACTTTGCTTGCCACAAGCTGATATGGAAATCCAAAGCTCCCCCTAAATGCAATTTCTTTATGTGGCTTGTTGTTCATCGCAGGTGCTTGACCGCAGATAATTTGGAGAGGAGGGGTTGGCCTTCTAATGGCAACTGCCTGCTGTGCGTCTCGGCACATGAATATTGCGCACATCTTTTTGTGCATTGCGGTTTTACTCAGGAGGTTTGGATGATGTTCAGAGACTGGACACGGACAAACTTTCTAGTCCCTGATGACTGCTATGCTAATACCGAAGATTGGTGGCTGAGAGCACGGAAGGAGGTCCCCAAGTCCGAGAGGCACAACTTCGACACCATTATCATCCTCATACACTGGAGGATCTGGAGAGAAAGGAATGCCAGAATTTTTGAGCATGTGGCATGCAGCATTGAAAGGGTGCTTGATTTAATCAGGAAAGACATCAGGTCCTGGAGGGTAGCTGGCTGTATCGGTGACCTTTTTTGATTTCTTCTCTGCTCCTTGTTTTGTTGTTGGCCCTGTTGGTCCAGCCGCTGCTCTGTATTTTCAGAGTTGATACTCTGTTGGCAACCAGTTCTAATCCGCCTAGACTATTCGGCCTTCTGAACTTCACTTCCTTTTCTATCTAATGAAAGGATGGCCTATGGCCCTTCGAGGTAGAAGCACAGGACACGGCTCAGTTTTGGGTCTGGGTTGAATTCCCATTCTTTTTTTGCCTTTTGTACTGAAGTTGGGCCAAAGTTCAGCCTACATGCCCGTGTCCAGGAGAAGGTGTATAGAACTTTTCCCTCAAAAAAAGAACTATAGATTAGTACCACCTCGGATACAAAAATAATATGGACACGGACAAAAAATGGATGAAATTATGGCGATAAAAAGCGTTTCTCCCTTTATTAGTAGGTATAGATATAGACTAGCACATACGCCAGTGCGTTGCAATGGGAGAGATAATTGACGTGTCCATTAAAATATCCACCAGCATGACTCAACAACATCTGAATTGTGGTTGACCACGATAATGAGGTGCACACTAGGGTCTAGCAAAAGATCATATTAATAGTACATTAAGAAGCATGCCACACAAACAATAATTTTAATACGGTTTTTGTATGGTGATTCTAATCTTAAAGAGCCTAATTTTCAATTTTTTATACCAAGTCATTGTTTGTAAGTTAAAGCAATGTTTGGAGTTGGCCTCAAGTTGGAAGAAAATATTAATAAAAGTATTCCATTAAAAGAATTCTCTCCTTCATATTATTTGGAATCTTCCATATTTTTATCGCCACTGATCACATCCTTTATTCTCTCATTTCTTTATTACTCCTATATGCCCATTGAAATCTATCAATCGTACTCCCTCCAATCCATATAGACCCTCCTAAATACTTAACATAAAAGTTATATTGTGTGTTAGCATTTTCTAAAATGCACCATTGCAATTAGTTAGGTTAATTGAGATTGTGCCCTAGATAGAAATTTAAAGTGCTTAACAGAAACTAATAATAGCACGATTAAAAATTACATATGTTTCTGATCAAATTACATACACAGATTATTTTAATCCAAATTACGGTTGCAAGGTTATAGCATTATCATATTTGACCTATTGTTCGTAAATAATAAAAGGTCAAATATGCGTGTTTAATATACACGTGAGTTGCAACGGGGGATACAATTGGCATGTTTAATGAAATATCCGTGAGCCCCAATAACATTTGAAATTGTGTCCGGCCCCGACAGAGAGGCATACACTGAGATCTAGGAGAAATTCATATCGGTAATACATTAAGAAGCATGCTATACAGAGAATACTTGGCGACCCTGGTCTTAAAGAGCCTAATTTTTATTTTATTGATACCAAGGCATTATTTGTTAATTGAAGCAACGTTTAAAATTTACACGAAGTTGTGAATTTTTTTCGATAAAAGAATTCTATTAAATGCGTTTTAGGTTATCTCCGCATACGTGTATGCCTGAAGATTAATTAAAAATTGTCCACTTTGAAGAAAATGAATCTAGTTCGTTGCATGGAACTCGACACTCAAAAAGTGACTCTCACCTTTCTGGTTGCGTTATTTCTGTTGCACATAACGGTCGCACATTCACGACAATGTATATATGTGTGCCGCTTCCATGTGCCTCGGTATTAATTCATTTTAATTATTGCATTGCATGCATGCCACACCCTTGATATTAATATCAACCTTTTTGTTATTCTCTCCTTCATATTTTTTTGAATCTTCCATTTTTATCCTCACGCCCTTTATTCTCTCATTTCTTTATTATTACTATATCCTTTGAAACCGATCATTCATACTCCCCTCGGATCCATATAGGCCCTTCTAGTATACTTCATATTTATAAAGGTTATATAAAACTTTATATCATGTGTTAGTATTTTCTGAAGTACACCATTTCAATTAATTAGGTTCATTAAGGTTATGCATTAAATGGTATTTTAAAGTAGTTAACAGAAACAAATAATAGCACGGTTGAAAACTATGTCGTTTCTGATCAAATTACATATAAATTATTTTAATCCGAATTACGGTTGCAAAGTTATAGCGTAATCGTGTTTAACATATTTTTTGTAAATAATAAAAGGTTAGGAACCTAAATGGCCGAAAACAAAGCGAACTGGGCATACATGTAACTAACCAGCACCCCAGAGCACAAGATAGCGGCTACCGCGGTTGGGCCAAAGCCCAACATAAAAAAAGGCAATTAATGTTGGACCGCGAATTATTTAAAGGAAAAATCAGGTGCTTTCTAGACAAATGTATGACGATGGGAAAAAACACTCCATATTTTATTAGTAGGTATAGATTATGGACTAGTACTACCTAGTACTACGTATTTAATCACCGTTAGATCGACACAGACGAATGACTCAAAATAATGATTGAAGATCAATGCACGGTATGCCCTTGAGCAAGGGTTGCTAGTGCTTTGTACCGACGGTTTAGTGCTCTAAGCACTATCTGCACCGACCTCTTGCACCACATATGGTGTTAGCCCTCCTCCCAAGTAATCAACGAGATAAATGTACCACAATAGTACGATGATTTATTGGGCTGCTTGCAGATAGAGTGGACGAAGAAGTCACATCAAGGGAATTTCTCCGGACCCCCTTGGATGGAGGTGAGGAATACATCCATGATCCATCCATGGTGGTGGATAGGATGGATAGGGGTAACACAACACTTATCTGTCTTCTACCTTCTCTTCTTCCTTCTTACACAAATAGAAGTATATTAGCTCTCTCTATCTTACAGTAAAATGTATGGACAAATGAATTTAGCAATCAAAGAAGAAAGTAGAAAGCTGGACCTCTCATAATGTTATTACTTCTGTTTTTTATGGTTGCTGCAATGGAATTCCCGAGACCTCTAATGCCTAAGTTATAAATCATATGGAGTGACATATTTTTTTAAACAAGAGTTCTATTATGCTTTGTTGCTATTCGCTATTATACAAGCTCGAGAGCTTCAGCCAGAAGTGATATTCTTATATAGATAATGAGATCAGATCATCATGGTAGAGATATACTGTCCCATAAAATCTCAGATGTTTAATACCAAGATCAAGTCTTCAATTCTTGTTGTACTTCTCATATGTATATGTTTCTACTCCATGAATAGCAAAGACAAGCTGCATTGAATCCCTATTGTCGATAACATGGCAAGTCTGCAAAATTGTGCACAAACTTTTTTTATCTCCGCTTCAAGAATTACATGCATATGAGATTCAAGAGGGCTCTTGATCTAGATAATATGAGATTGTGGGGAGCCTTGATGGAACGCTTAAATGAGTTTCCCCTCATAGAGTAAAGTTTATTGCAAATATACAAAGATTATATGTTGGAAATCATGATTACTACAAACCATGTCTGGACCGCCAATTGACTTCACCATCGTGGTTGTCCTAATTGCGTCTTGTGCCAAGTGTTTAAGCCAGCCGTATTATGTGGTTCACCTCATGTTCAAATGTTGTTTCACGGTTTGGATATGAAATATGACTTGCGACTGGATTCTTCTTCACTACCTCCCTCCAACAACTTGGAGCGGATTGACAACCATAAAGAAATGGTGGTAGCACATGGAGGATCTATAAGGATCGCCACCAAAAGTGATGAATTCGTTGATGATGTTAATAGCATGAAAAATTTGGAATGTACAAAATTCCCATATCCTCGGTAGCAAAGCTAGGATGCCGATGATTGTATTCTCTGAGATTAAAGGCAAGGCACGCAACTAGGACATCACCGAGCCGAAATCCCTTAGTTTAATTATTCGAGGAGTAACTCCTTTTTACTAACCTTTGGTCTGGCTACTTCACTTTTTTGCGGGATAATACTTGTATTGCTCAAAATCAAGAATATAGTCACGACTAACAATGTCGAGAAATTCATTCTGCCCAGATCCAAGCTAGACAATTGTTCAGCATTGTGGTCTTCCAAAACATACAAGAAAATGACTACCATAAATTTTTGTGCGTCAAACATGAGTAATACAAGAATTACGCTCGATCAAACTATCTTTGATCTCCTTTATCAGAAAGGCATATTTTGACCTATTGGCATCTCCACTTTGCACCATCTTAACTGCTTCTAGACTGTTCGATTCAATATCGATAGGTAGGTTGCTCCACGGCAATGCAAGCATGAGTCCCTCCCATATAGCAAGAATCACAGTCTATAGAACATCATCCCGGTCAAATAAACAATTGTAGGTGCTGAAGATAATTCTACCTTCATCATCTCTCAGGATCATCCCCGTTCCAGTAACCCCATTTAACATAGACCCACTTGTGTTCAGCTTCACACATCCAGCCAAAGGTGGTGGCCACGGCGAACCGAACGCTTGATCTTGTATGTGGGCGCTACCAACGGAAAGCATACTTGAGCTAGGTACTTGCCTTTGGAGTGGTCCGCCATTGGATCAGTAACAATAGAATTCAGAGAGGCAATCTAGCTAGTTAGGAAACGACAAGATACATCAACTGGAAGTGTTGGTTTGTGGTGAACTATCTCATTTCGGACATGCCAAATTCTCCAAAGCAACATCATCAAGTGCAGTTGGACGGATTCACTCAAAACAGAGACAAACTAGACAAACCAATCTCTGCCGGTAGGTAGTCTTTTAGTAGCATCTAGTAGCTCCAATTCAGCATTCACTGCCTTCCACAAGTGTCTTGCATTGATGCATGTACAAAAGGTATGATGAGAGTCCTCTTCACAATTGCGGATCAGACAAATATCAGTAGTCTCAAGCTTGCGTTTATGTTTGTTTTTCTATGTCACAAGTGATTCGTTTGCAAGCCTCCAAGCGAAGTTAAGGATTTTCAGCGGCGTCGGTGTGGACCAAATGGACTTCTAGCCATCACGAGCTCCGTCAAAATGCCTACTAGAAGTTGCAACAAAATTGTTCCGCACTTCATACAAAGCAAGTTGCGTACTATGAAAATTCCTGACTTCTGTGGTATCCATGAAAGAAAATTTGTCACCCAGTCAAGGGGGTGGTCGTATTTTCAGAATTTTTCATATATCTACAAGCAGGGAAAATTGATGCAGTTTCATGGGTCCCAAGATCCATTATGATCCAATAGCTCGGACACCCATTTGAACCTGTATCATCCTTTGTGAGCTATTAAGCCACCCATAAAGGAAGGAGGAGGAGATGACTCTTTAATGTAAGTTTTAAAATATTCACTAAGGTAGCAACGATCAGGCTAAATTTGGTTGCTGATCATGTGGTTCGTCCTTCACAAACTGCTTTTATGCAAGGCAGAAACATCCTAGATGGGGTTGTTGTCCTTCATGAGATAGTTCATGAATTGCATCGGAAAAAACCAAATGGGGTGGTTCTTAAAATTGACTTTCAAAAAACTTATGAAAGGATTTTCTGAAGAGTGGTCTTTTCTCCAACAGACTCTCAGAATGAAAGGATTTTCTGAAGAGTGGCGTGCAATGATCCATAGTTTCGTGTCTCGAGGTGGTGTTGCCATTAAAGTCAATGATGACATTGGTAACTATTTCCAAAGGACAGAATCGCCCATGCTATTCAATATAGTGGCAGATATGTTAGCGGTCATGATTGAGCGTGCCAAGGTTGATGGCCAAATTGATGGGGGTAGTGAATCATCTTGTGCATGGTGGCCTCGCTATCCTTCAATATGCCGACGATAAGATTCATTTTATGGATCATAACCTCGAGAAAGCAAGAAATCTGTAATTAATTTTATCGGCATTCGAGCAACTCTCGGGGATTAAGCTCAATTTTCATAAAAGTGAATTGTTTGTTTTGGCGAGGCACAAGGCGAGGCCCATATGTATGTTGACCTGTTCGGATGCGGGTTGGGTCAGTTTCTGATCACTTATTTGGGGATATCGATACACTACCGGAGACTCACAAATGCTGAATGGAAACACGTCGAGGAGAGACTACAAAAAAGACTTAGTAGTTGGAAAGGTAAACTGCTATCTCTATGTGGAAGGTTGGTTCTCATAAATTCAGTACTAAGTAACATGGTACTATATATGATTTCCTTCTTCTAGTTGCCAAAAGGAGTTTTACATAGATTGGATTACTTCTGATCGAGATTCTTTTGGCAAGGGGATAGCGAGAGAAAGAAATATCGGCTGGCTAAATGGAGTGTGGTTTGCTGTCCCAAGGACCAAGGCGGGTTGGGCATTCATGACCTTGAGGTTAAGAATAGGTCCCTCCTCGAAAAATGGTTGTTTAAGTTGTTGACGGGACATGGTGTATGGCAAACACTCCTAAGGAGAAAATTGTTGGGGAACATTGCATGGGAAACAAAAAAATTCTTATGCACATGCAAGATCTATCCATGGTGATGAGCATCTACGAGGGGGAGAGTGCATCTACATACCCTTGTAGATCGCTAAGCGGGAAGCGTTAAGAAACATGGTTGATGTAGTCGAACGTCTTTGCGATCCAAATCACCGAACGTCCCACGATCCCATCATGATCTATCCCGCGATCCAATCACGATCCATCCCATGATCCCATCACGATCCGTCCCGCGATCCAATCACGAATCGTCTCGCGATCTTGATCACGGTCCTTCCGATCTAGCGCCGAATGGACGGCACCTCCGCGTTCAATACACGCACAGCTCGATGACGATCTCCGCCTTCTTGATCCAGCAAGAGGGAACAGAGAGGTAGATGAGTTCTCCGACAGTGCAACGGCGCGGCGGTGATGGTGGTCGAACTATTCTGGCAGGGCTTCACCTAAGCACCGCCGAGCTAGACTAGAGGAGAAAACCGATCTAGATGAAGTAGAGGGAGCACGTGGCAAATAGGGTTACCTCTTCCCTCTAAATCCCCTAGTATATATAGGAGGGAGGGAGGGGAGAAGGCAGCCTCAAACCCTCAAGGTTTTGTCGAAATTGGAGGCGGAGGAGTCCTACTCCAATCCTATTAGGAGTAGGATTCCTCATTTCCACTTGGAAACTCTTTCCACCTCTCCACCTTTGGATTTTTTTTCCTTCTCAAACCTCATGGGCTTTAGTGGAGGCTTCATCCAGCCCACTAGGGGCTGGTTTGTCTCCTCCCACAGCCCATGAGGCCCCTCGAGGCGTGACACCCCTCCCGATGGTCCCCCGATACCCTCCCGGCACTCCCGGTACACTATCGATGAGCCCGAAACTTTTCCGATGACCAAAACAAGACTTCCTATATATCAATATATACCTTCGGACCATTCCGGAGCTCCTCGTGACGTCCGGGTTCTCATCCGGGACTCCGAACAACCTTCGGTCACCACCATACATAACTCTATACTACCGAAACGTCACCGAACCTTAAGTGTGTAGACCTTGTGGGTTCGAGAACGATGTAGATATGACCGAGACACCACTACGGTCAATAACCAATAGCAAGACCTGGATGCCCATATTGGTTCCTACATATTCTACGAAGATCTTTATCGGTTGAACCTCTATGTCAAGGATTCAGTTAATCCCGTTCGTTGTTCCCTTTGTTCTTCGGTATGTTACTTGCCCGAGATTCGATCATCGGTATCTCTATACCTAGTTCAATCTCGTTACCAGCAAGTCTCTTTACTCGTTCCATGATACAAGATCCCATTGCTAACTCTTTAGTCACATTGCTTGCAAGGCTTATAGTGATGTTGTATTGTCGAGTGGGCCCTGAGATACCTCTCCGTCACATGGAGTAACAAATCCTAGTCTTGATCCATGTCAACCCAACAGACACCCTCGGGGATACCTGTAGAGCACCTTTATAGTCACCCACTTATGTTGCAACGTTTTGTACACACAAGGTAATCCTCCAGTGTGAGTGAGTTGCATGATCTCATGGTCATGGGAACAGATACTTGACATGCAGAAAACTATAGCAATAAACTGACACGATCATATGCTACGTTTATAGTTTGGGTCCTGTCCATGACATCATTCTCCTAATGATGTGATCCTGTTATCAAATGACATCTCATGTCCATGGCTAGGAAACCTTAACCATCTTTGATCAACGAGCTAGTCTATTAGAGGCATACTAGGGACATGGTGTTGTCTATGTATCCACACATGTATCTGTGTTTCCGATCAATTCAATTCTAGCATGGATAATAAACGATTATCATGAACAAGGAAATATGGTAATAACTAATTTATCATTGCCTCTAGGGCATATTTCCAACAGTCTCCCACTTGCACTAGAGTCAATAATCTATCTCACATCGCTAGGTGATTTGTTATGAATCTCACACCCAATGAGTTCTGCGGTTCGATCATGTTTTGCATGTGAAAGAGGTTTTAGTCAACGGGTTTGCGACATTCAGATCTGTGTGTACTTTGTAAATCTCTATGTCATACTGTAGACACTGCTACCACGCTCCACTTGGAGCTATTCCAAATGGCTACTCCACTATACGTATCCAGATTGCTACTAAGAGTCATCCGGGTCCGTGTTAAAGCTTGTATCAACGTAACTCTTCACGACGAACTCTTTATCACCTCCATAATCAAGAAACATCTCCTTAGTCCTCTGGTTACTAAGGATAATTTTGACCGTTGTCTAGTGATCCACTCCTGGATCACTCTTGTACCCCTTGACAGACTCATGGCAAGGCACACACCAGATGCGGTACACGACATGGCATAACATAGAGCCTATGGCTAAGGCATAGGGGACGACCTTTGTCCTTTCTCTTTCTTCTGCCGTTGTTGAGCTTTGAGTATCACTCAACTTCACACCTTACAAATCAGGCAAGAACTCTCTCTTTGACTGGTCCATTTTTGAACTCTTTCAAAATCTTGTCAAGGTATGTACTCATTGAAAGTTTCATCAGGCATCTTGATCTATCTCTATAGATCTCGATAACCAACAATTAAGTAGCTTTATCCAGGTCTTCTTTTGAAAAACTCTTTTCAAACAACCCTTTATGCTTTCTAGAAATTCTATATCATTTCCAATCAACAATATGTCAACCACGTATGCTTATCAAAAATTCTACAGTGCTCCCACTCACTTTATTGTAAATACAAGTTTCTCATAAACTTTGTACAGACTCAAATACTTTGATCACCTCATCAATGCGTATATTCCAACTCCGAAATGGTTGCTCCAGCCCATAGAAGGATTGTTGGAGCTTGCACACCTTTTAGCATCCTTAGAACTGATAAAACCTTCTGGTTGTATCACATACAACCTTTCCTCAAGTAAACCTTTAAGGAAATGATGTTTTGACATCCATCTGCCAGATTTCATAATTGAAAAATGCAACGACTTCTAACATAATTCCAACAGACTTTAGCATCGCTACGAGTGAGAAAGTTTCATCATAGTCAACTCCTTGAAGTTGTCGGAAACTTCTTTGCGTGTAGCGACCCGATCTCAAGGGATCGGAGTCTCTGTACTTAAGTGTCATCCCTGGATCGGTATGCTAAAAAAACACACGCACGCACCCAGGCCGGCCGAGCCAGCCACCAGGCCGCTCGCCCGAGCCAGCCAGGCCAAGCGAGGCGCTCGCCCAGCATCGCCCCAGCCTCCCCCACGATCGCTCCTCTCTCGTTCTCATCTCTCCCCCTCTCACGCAGCCTGCAGGTGGGGCCCAACCCCATCGTCCCTAACCTCCCACAGCACCCGCATGGGATAAGCCAGCGCTTGCAGCTCCCGCAACCGCCGGCCGAAGCTCTAGGGATAGAGCTTATCCCACAGCCCCGGCCCTCCTAGCCACGCCTATAAGTAGCCCTCGATGCCCTCTTTCCATTCAGCCAAGCCGCACCACCTCTCGCCGCTCGTAGTCGTTGCCCCGTCCGTTTGCATCTCGCTAGAGCCGGAGCTTTCCGACAAAGTTTTCGATGCCGGTGAACCCCCCATGGCCCCTTTTTCTTCATGAAATCGGATCCCCTTAGTCTCCCGCACCTCCCTGACATCTTTTTGTGCCCCTAGGTTCATCGGAGCTGCCGCCTCGACGACCCGCATTGTCGGAGTTCACCAGAGCTCCGCCCTCGCTCCACTCCCTCCGGTCATTGTCATCGTCCGCCGTCACCACCATTTGGCAGCCCTCGCCAAGCCGCACCTCCCTGCCTACCTCGCCCGCGACGGAGCTCGCCGGAGCCGTTGCCCTGCCGTTGTCCAGTTCCTGCCCGACCAGGCGACCATGTCCTCCTCTCTGTAAGCTCCGCGCCTCGCTCGTTTCGTTTGATTAGTATAGGTTTTTTTTAGTTTTGAACCGGTAGGATAGATTGGTTTTTTATTTGATTTAAACCGTGCGGTTTATATTAAGCCGAACATCGGTTTTTCTTTTAATTTAGCCAAACCGGGTGACTTTACTTAGTTCGTGAACGTTCACCGCATAGCCGCTGTGGCGAACGCAGCCAGCAAACTAGAGCCATCCACGTCGCGCTCTAGCTGCGAACGTCCACACTTTAGTGTTTTCAAAAAACGCTATTGTAGCAGTATTTTTCCAGATTTAATTCAAAATTTCAAATGGCCTTAACTTTTTAACCGTAGATCGAAATGAGATGAAACCAATGGCTAAATTTTTGTCTAGAATAGCCCTAACCAGAAAACCCATAGTTGCAGATTTTTGCAAGTTCAAATTTGAAATTATTTCAGATTTGAATGTAAATTTCATTAGGCCATATCTTTCAAACGGTATACCCGTTTGAAGTGATTCTTTTTGCACCACGTCACACGAACTAAATCCTTTGCCATGAAATTCTGCCACTATATATTCTACACAATTATTTTCTGTTCATCATATTTTTTCTAGAATGCCTTGTAGGAACACTAGTGCACGTCACGAATTTTGAACATTATTTCTACTTTGAAATTTTTCATGTTAATGACTTGTGTTGGATTTTATTTCGCTTTTGCAAATATTTTGTTGCATGTTTTCTTGGAATGGTATGAATGCTTGTTTATGTGTGTTTATTTACTTTGAGATAGATTGTCTAGAGTGTGAAGCAGAGTACTACCATTCCCTAGAACTTCACTCCCAGCACGAAGGCAAGTTGCATTTTGATCATATCAGTTTTTACCTACGTTTTATTTTTGCACATAGTCCTTTGATGTAGGAGTGCATCGTAGGAGTTTATACTTGTTGGTTTTACTATCACCCAGTAGTTCATTTGAGGTAGGTCTGAACCATACCAACTTTTTGCCACCGTGTTATGTTACAATGCCTCGCCAAAGTAGACGTGGATTGGGGAGTGTTATCACCTTGAGATGTGAGTGACAAAGTAGTAACTAGGACCAACTCTAATGAACTACCTGGGTGGAAATTGGTTGGTATGGTGGCGAAGTACAGTGAGAGCATTCATGGGAATCCATGGGAGTGCACACTAGTGGTCCGTCCACCCAGGCTCAAAGGGATCAATCTTAATTTCATGTCTAGAAGCTTCCGTGTGCAGCCGCAAGCCAATATGGGCTTTGGCTTAGTTGAGTAGATGGTGTGACCTCTTCTGGGATAGGCTAGCAGATGTGGATGATGTAGGTGTACTAGCCTATCCGTGGGTTAGGGGAAATGCTTTCGAAAGACCATGTCTCGATCTTCCGATCAAGGATGTGGTCGAGTCTTGTGGGAAAAGTGCACAACCTCTATAGAGTTAAAATCTAATCGATTAGACGTGTCCCCGGTCATGGACAACTTGAGCTTTTAGTAGTGGAAATATAGGGAGATCTCAACACTCTTAACTAATCAACTGGGTACAAAATTTTGGAATGATTGAGATGGCATCATCTCAGACTTATGATATTTGTAGAAGTAGAGCAATTATTTTTGATAGAGAAAAACTAGCTTTATGCAAAACTAAACTTAAAGCTTTCCACCAGCCAAATTGCATGTACTATGTAGGCTCATTACACTTTATGATGTGACTTGCTAGTACATTCCATGTATTGACCTACACGGCTGCAACTTATCATGTTGCAGATTTATCCGACGATGAATAAGGTGCGATAGGTAGTTGTTCTGCACTCATCTTGCTCGTGGAGTTGATGGACTCGTTACACTTTTTGCTTCCGCGTTACTTTGCTTTATTTGGCCTTAGGCCACATTTTAATGTAATAAATACTCTTTGAGGATTCTCGATGTAATAAATGTGTGATTGAACTCTGTTGTAAACCCTCAAGTACTGTGTGTGTTAGCATACCGATCCAGGGATGACACTTAAGCACAGAGACTCCGATCCCTTGAGATGGGGTCGCTACATTGCGACAAGCCGAGCTTTTATAAATGGTGACATTTACCATCAGCATTTGTCTTCATCTTAAAGGTCCATTTGTACTCGAGGACCCGCCGTCCAACAAGCAAGTCTACCAAAGTCTATACTTGGTTTTCATACATGGATCCTTTCTCGGATTTCATGGCCTCTAACCATTTGTCGGAATCCGGGACCATCATCGCTTCTCCATAGCTCGTAGGTTCATCGTTGTCCAACAACATGACCTCCAAGACATGGTTGTCGTACCACTCAGGAGCAGTACACGTCCTTGTTGACCTACGAGGTTCGATAATAACTTGATCCGAAGCTTCATGATCATCATCATTTACTTCATCTTCAACTGACATAGGTTCCATAGAAACATCTTTCTCCACTACGCTACTCTCTGGTTGAAACAAAGGTTCAACAACCTCATCAAGTTCTATCTTCCTCCCACTCAATTCTTTCGAGAGACTTTTTCTCGAGAAAGGAACCAGTTTTAGAAACAAACACTTTGTACTTGGATCTGAGATAGAAGGTATACCCAACTGTTCTTAGGGTATCTTATGAAGATGCATTTTTCCGCTTTGGGTTCGTGCTTATCAGACATAAGTGTCGCATTCCCAAACTCTAAGAAATGACAACTTAGGTTTCTGCCAAACCATATGGTGTCATCTCAATGAATTTAGATGGTGCCCTATTTAAAGTGAATGTGGCTGTCTCTAATGCATAACCCCAAAATGATAGTGGACAAATTAAGAGACATCATAACTCGCACCATATCCAATAGAGCATGACTGCAACGTACGAACACACCATCACACTATGGTGTTCCATGTGGCGTGAGTTGTGAAACAACTTTCACATTGTCTTAATTTGTATACCAAACTCGTAACTCGGATATTCACCTCCATGATCATATCGTATACATTTTATATTCTCGTCATGATGATCTCAAACTTCACTCTGATTCTGCTTGAACTTTTCAAATGCTTCAGACTTGTGTTTCATTAAGTAAATATACACTATATCTACTCAAATCATCAGTGAAGGTAAGAAAATACTGATATCCACCGCAGGCTACAACACTCATTCGACCGTATACATCAATATGTAGCATTTCCAATAAGTTACTAGCCCGCTCCATCATACTAAAAACGAGGTCTGTAGCCATCTTTCCCAAGAGGCATGGTCCGCATGTCTCAACCGATTTGAAACCGAATGAGTCCAAAGATCTATCAACATGGAGTTTCTTCATGTGATTTATACCAATATGACATTTCACGGCAATGCCACAAGTATGTGGTACTATCATTATTAACTTTGTATCTTTTGGCATCAATGTTATGAACATGTGTATTACTACGATCAAGATTCAACAAACCATTATCACTGGGTGCATGACCATTGAAGGTATTATTCATGTAAACAGAATAACCATTATTCTCTAACTTAAATGAATAACCGTGTTGCAATAAACACGATCCAATCATGTTCATGCTTAACGCAAACACCAAATAACATTTATTTAGGTTTGTCGCTAATCCCGAAGGTAGAGAGAGTGTGCGATGTTGATCACATCAACCTTGTAAACATTTCCAACATACATCGTCACCTCACACTTAGCTAGTCTCCGTTTATTCCGTAGCTTTTATTTCAAGTTACTAACATTTAGCAGCTGAACCGGTATCCTATACCTAGGTGCTACTAGGAGTACTATCAAGGTACACATCAATAACACGTATATCAAAATATACTTTTCTTGACGTTTCCAACCTTCTTATCTACCAAGTATCTAGGGTTGTTCCGCTTCAGCGACCGCTCTCCTCATAATAGAAGCACTTAGTCTCGGGTTTGGGTTCAACTTTGGGTTGCTTCACTGGAGCAGCAACTGACTTTCCATCCATGAAGTTTCCCTCCTTGCCCTTGCCCTTCTTGAAACTAGTGGTTTTACTAACCATGAACACTTGGTGCTCCATCTTGATTTCTACCTTCACGGCGTCAAATATCGTGAACAGCTCAGGGATCATTATTTCCATCCCTGGCATTTTATAGTTCATCACGAAGCTCTAGTAGCTTAGTGATAGTGACTTGGAAAACTATATCAATCACTTTCTTATCTGGAAGATCAACTCCCACTCGATTCAAGCTATTATAGCACCCAGGCAATCTGAGCACATGCTCAACGATTGAGCTATTCTCCTTCATCTTGTAGGCAAAGAATCTTGTTGGAGATCTGATATCTCATAACACGGGCACGAGCCTAAGATCCTAATTTCAGCTCTTAGAACATCTCATATGTTCCATGAGGTTTAAAACGTTTTTGGAGCCACAATTCTAGGCCGTAAAGCATGACACACTAAACTATCAAGTAGTCATCAGAATGTGCCTGTCAGATGTTCAAAACATCTACAGACGATGCTAGAGGGGGTGGCGGGCTGAGCGGTGCATCAAGGACATAAGCCTTCTGTGCAGCAATGACGACAATCCTCAGATCATGGATCTAGTCCGCAATATTACCACCATCATCTTTCAACTCTATTTCTCTAGGAACATATAAAAATTCAAGGGAGCTACAGCGTGAGCTAGTAATCTACAACATAATTTGCAAAGACACTACTAACTATGTTCATGATAATCAGTTCAATTAATCATATTACTTAAGAACTCCCACTCAAATTGACATCCCTCCGGTCATCGGAGTGATACATGATCCAAATTCACCAACTCAAGTCTGATCATCATGTGATTTGAGGTGGTTTCAATGGTGAACATCATCATGTTGATCATATCTACTATATGACTCATGTTCGACCTTTCGGTATCTTGTGTTCCGAGGCCATGTCTGTACATGCTAGGCTCGTCAATTTTAACCCGAGTGTTCTGCATGTGCAACATTGGCTTGCACCCATTGTATGTGAACATAGAGTCTATCACACCCGATCATCACGTGGTGTCTCGACACAACGAACGTTCACAACGGTGCACACTCGGGGAGAACACAATTGATCTTGAAATTAGTGAGGGATCACCTTATAATGCTACCGTCGTCCTAGGCAAAACAAGGTGCATAAAAGGATTAACATCACATGAAAATCATAAGTGACATGATATGGGCATGAACTTGTGCTCTTGATCTCCATCCTTAAAGCACTGGCATGATCTCCATCATCACTAGCATGACACCGTGATCTCCATCATCTTGATCTCCATCAACGCGTCGCCATCGGGGTTGTCGCGCCCACCATGCTTCTACTACTATTGCTACCACTTAGCGATAAAGTAAAGCATTACATAGCGCTTAATGATTGACACGCAGGTCATACAATAATTAAATACAACCCTATGGCTCCTACCGGTTGTTGTACTCATCAACATGCAAGTCGTGATATTCTATACAATACATGATCATCTCATGCATCACATATATCTCATCATGTAATTGGCCATATCACATCACAACATACCCTGCAAAAAGAAGTTAGACGTCCTCTAATTGTTGTTGCAAGTTTTACGTGGCTGCTACGGGTATCAAGCAAGAACAATTCTCACCTACGCAAAACCACAACGGTGATACATAAATTGCTTTTCAACCTGCTCAAGAACCGCCTTTGTCGAATCCGATCCAACTAAAGTAGGAGAAACAGACACCCGCCAGCCATCTTTGTGCAACGAAGTTACACGTCAGTCAATGGAACCGGTCTCTCGTAAGCGTACGAGTAAGGTTGGTTCGGGCTGCTTCATCCCACAATACCGCTAAACTAAAACACGACCAATGGAGGAAGCAATCTAAGCATCAACGCCCACAAACTCTTTTTGTTCTACTCGAGATCTCATCTACACATAGACCTAGCTCATGATGCCACTGTTGGGGAACGTTGCATGGGAAACAAAAAATTTCCTACGCACACGCAAGATCTATCCATGCTGATGAGCATCTATGAGGGGGAGAGTGGATCTACATACCCTTGTAGATCGCTAAGCGGAAAGCGTTAAGAAACACGGTTGATGTAGTCGAACGTCTTCGCGATCCAAATCGCCGATCATACCGCGATCCCATAACGATCTATCCCTTGATCCAATCACGATCCATCCTATTATCCCATCACGATCCATCCCGCGATCCAATCACGAATCGTCTTGTGATCTTGATCACGGTCCTTCCGATCTAGCGCCGAACGGATGGCACCTCCACGTTCAGCACACGTACAACTCGATGATGATCTCTGCCTTCTTGATCTAGCAAGAGGGAACAGAGAGGTAGATGAGTTCTCTGACAGTGCAACGGCGCGGCGGTGATTGTTGTGTAACTATTCTGGCAGGCTTTGCCTAAGCACCAACGAACTAGATTAGAGGAGAAAACCGATATAGATGAAGTAGAGGGAGCACGTGGCAATTAGGGTTAGATCTTCCCTCTAAATCCTCTAGTATATATAGGAGAGAGGGAGGGGAGGAGGTAGCCTCAAACCCTCAAGGTTTGGTCGAAATTGGAGGTGGGGGAGTCCTACTCCAATCCTATTAGGAGTAGGATTCCTCCTTTCCACTTGGAAACTCTTTCCACCTCTCCACCTTTGGATTTTTTCCTTCTCAAACCTCATGGGCTTTAGTGGAGGCTTCGTCCATCCCACTAGGGGCTGTTTTGTCTCCTCCCACAGCCCATGAGGCCCCTCGAGGCATGACACCCCTCCCGATGGTCCCCGAGTACCCTCCCGGCACTCCCGGTAGACTATCGATGAGCCCGAAACTTTTCTGGTGACCAAAATAGGACTTCCTATATATCAATCTTTACCTTCGGACAATTCTGAAGCTCCTTGTGACCTCCAGGATCTCATCTGGGACTCCGAACAACCTTCAGTCACCACCATACATAACTCTATACTACTGAAACGTCACGGAACCTTAAGTGTGTAGACCCTGCGGGTTCGAGAACTATGTAGACATGACCGAGACACCTCTACGGTCAATAACCAATAGCAGAACTTGGATGCCCATATTGGTTCCTACATATTCTACGAAGATCTTTATCGGTTGAACCTCTATGTCAAGGATTCAATTAATCCCGTACGGTGTTCCCTTTGTTCTTCGGTATGTTACTTGCCCAAGATTCGATCATTGGTATCTCTATACCTAGTTCAATCTCGTTACCAGTAAGTCTCTTTACTCATTCCATAATACAAGATCCCATGGCTAACTCTTTAGTCACATTGCTTGCAAGGCTTATAGTGATGTTGTATTATCGAGTGAGCCCTAAGATACCTCTCCGTCACACGGAGTAACAAATCCCAGTCTTGATCATGCCAACCCAACAGACACCCTCGGGGATACCTATAGAGCACCTTTATAGTCACCCAGTTATGTTGCAACATTTGATACACACAAGGTACTCCTTCGATGTCAGTGAGTTGCATGATCTCATGGTCATAGGAACAGATACTTGACATGCAGAAAATTGTAGCAATAAACTGACACGATCATATGCTACATTTATAGTTTGGGTCTTGTCCATCACATAATTCTCCTAATGATGTGATCCCATTATCAAATGACATCTCATGTCCATGGCTAGGAAACTTTAACCATCTTTGATCAACGATCTAGTCTATTAGAGGCATACTAGGGACATGGTGTTGTCTACGTATCCACACATGTATCTGAGTTTCCGATCAATTCAATTCTTGCATGGATAATAAACGGTTATCATGAACAAGGAAATATGATAATAACTAATTTATTATTGCCTCTAGGGCATATTTCCAAAAAACATATGTGGGCTCAAAGGCGGTATCCCAGGTAAACTGGAAGCCTAGGGACTCTCATTTTTGGGCAGGACTAATGTCAACGAAGAAATATTTCTTCCGCTATGGTTCCTTCTCAATTAAGGATGGCTCGGAGATTAGATTCTAGGAGGATAAGTGGCTAGGTAATGCTACTCTTCGGGAACAATATCCAGCTCTATACAATATTGTGTGTCACAAGGGTGATACTATTGCCAAGGTGATGCAATCATTTCCTCCAAATGTGACGTTCAGAAGAGATTTAATAGGACCTAGACTCCAATCATGGAACATACTTCTCCAACGATTAACCACAGTTCAGTTGTCACAAGGGTCCGATGTCTTTCATTGGAACCTACATGGGAATGGGACATTCTCAGTGGAGTCTATGTATAGAGCTTCGATCCAGTCTGACGTGCCAGCTGATAATAAGAAGAAGATTTGGAAGATGAAGGTACCTCTGAAGAATAAAATCTTTGCATGGTATCTTCGTCGTGGAGTCATTCTTACTAAATATAACCTTATTAAGAGGAATTGGCATGGAAGTACGCAATGTGTATTTTGTCCACATGATGAGACAATTAAACATTTATTCTTCCAATGTAAATTAGCTCGATGTATATGGTTAGTCATCCAAATAGCTTCTGGCTTGTATCCTCCTTGTAGTGTTGCTAATATATTTGGCAACTGGTTACATGGGATTGATCATAGGTTTAGAATTCTTCTTAGGGTGGGAGTGCTTGCCGTGATTTGGTCGCTTTGGCTATGTAGAAACGATAAGGTTTTTAATGATAAAAGTACTTCGTTAATGCAGGTTATCTACAGATGTGCCGGGATGCTTCATTTATGGTCCTCTCTACAATGAGTGGAGAATCGAGACCTGTTTACAGAGGTCTGTACACGATTGGAGGCTACGGCGATGGATACTTTTACCCAACATGGGTGGCAGCATGAACTTAGGATTGGGCCACCTATGGTTTATGCGCTATACAAATATACTTTATATGTGTATTGTGTCTTCTTCCTTTTATTTTGATTTGTTGTCAAGACCTTGTTGGTTGTGTGCATCTTAGTTATGCAGAGGCCGGGTGTAATACTTAAACTTCTTAAGTAATTAAACGCCCCTTTTCGAAAACTGCTAAGTTGATTCTTGTAATCTTCATTTTTTGATTGGAGGCGATTTCAATTTGCTTAGATCCCATGCTGACAAAAATAACATCAACTATTCATGGCCCTTTCCTGATGTCTTTAATGATTTTATCAATGAGTGTGTGCTTCGGGAGGTACCTAGGATGGGTGCCCTCTTCACTTGGTCTAAACAGGAGCCCAGCCCTGTCCGATCGGTGCTTGACCGTGTTTTCATTACCTCGGAGTGGGATTCTTTGTTCCCGCATGCTTCCTTAGCACCCACTGTTAGCTCGGATTATTCTCCCCTCCTGGTGGACTTGGGGGTCATCTCTTCTTGCATTACCAGTAGATTTCAATTTGATGCTTCTTGGATATTAGTCGATGGCTTTTGTGACATGATCTCTGATAAAATCTTGGCACTGTTGTCTTCTAGGATCGTTCCTTTGGGCCTATGGATGATTTTCATTTGTGTGCATATCATCCTAGGAAATTTCTTAGGGGTTGGGGCCATAATAGAGCCGTCGAGACACATAAAAAAAACTGACTTGTTGGGTCAGGTTAGTGTTTTGGACACTAAAGTGGATGTCTGTGGGTTCTCCTTGGCTGGTTGGCAACATGGTTATCATTTGGAAGATCTCCTTACCCAGTTGCACCGGCAAGTGGAGCTTTACTAGTGTCATAGAGGAACAATTAATTGGACCCCGAAAGGGTATTCCCTCACTTCGTATTTCTTTGTCATTGCTAATGGTAGGCATCACTGGTGCTCCAATTTAAAATTTAGTGATTGATGGCATGAGGATTTCTAACCCTCGGGTTATTCTAGACCACGTTCAACAATTCTTCTCCTCTCTCTTTTGGTTGCTAGGCCGACTTCTGGGTTTGTGATTTCCCCTTGTTTATGGTCACAACGCTGGCGCGTTTCAGACGCCGAAAATACTGCTCTTATGGTGCCTTTTCTCTTGAGGAAATTAAGGCGGTCCTTAATCCAGATAATGCAAATTCGATGTCTAGTTTGAATGGTTTCTTGATTCCTTTATTTAAGAAGTTTTTGCCAGTGCTGCGTAATTTGGTTTGTGTTGTTATTCAAGGGTTTTTTCTTGCGGCAGTGGACATTTCCAGGCTTAATTATGCAATTTTGTCCCTTATACCCAAACATAAAGGAGCTGATGTTATCTCTCAATTTCATCCTATTTCTCTCATCAATAACTTTGCAAAAAATTTGGCGAAGGGGCTTGCGACTTGGTTATCTCCTGTGACCCATCGCGTTCCTAGTCCTACCCAGTCTAAATTCATTAAAGGGAGGTTCATCCTTGATGGTATTTTGTGTTTGCATGAGATTGTGCATGATTGAAGGGTTAGAGGTACCAGCTCAATTTCGAGAAGTCTTATGATTCTGTCAGTTGGCACTTTCTCGGACAAGTCCTTATTGCGAAAGGGTTTGATGTTGCCTATGTGCATTGTTTGATACAACTTGTGTGTTGTGGGCACACTACAATGTCTGTTAATTGTACAATTAGCAAGTACTTTGCCAACGGTAGGGGCGTGCGGCAAGGTGATCCGATCTCCCCTCTCATTTTCAATTTTGTGGCTAATGCACTCTCTTGTATTCTTTCCCGGGCGGCAGGTGCTGGCCACATTACCCATGTGGTGTCCCACCTCTTGCCAAAGGGCTTTACACATCTCTAATATGCGGGTGATACAATCATTATGGTAGAATTGAACGACAATGGTCTTTCTCGTCTAAAGTTCCTCCTTCTCTTCTTTGAGGCCTTGTTGGGCTTAAGATCAATTTTTCAAAGAGCGAGCTTATTGTGTCTGAGGTCTCCGAGGAGGAGGCGGTGAGAGTGTCCTAACTCCTCAACCACAGTTTAGGTCACTCCCCTTGCAAGTACTTGGGCCTCCCTATATCTCCTTTACGTCTTTATGCCAAGGAGTTTGCTCCTCTTGTCAATAAGTTGGTAACTGGGTGATGCCTTGGTGCGGTATATATAACACTAATGCCGGGAATATGTGCTTATTAATGCATGTCTTTCCTCTCTTCAGATGTTTATTATGGGCTTTTATCTATTAACACAAGACATGCATGATGGTTTTTGACAAGCATAGAGGTGCTTTTTATTGGAACGTTGCAGATAATAAGCCCAAATACAAGTTGGTTAAGTGAAAAACTATGTGCAGGCCCAAAAATCTTGGGGGCTTGGGCATTTTGAACACCTCCATGATGAACAAATGTTTGATTATTGAATGGTGGTGGACGATTATGACATCGGGTCCAAGTACTCTTTGGTACTCGCTTCCCAAAGGTAAGTATTTTCCTCTTGGCAATCCCCTCTTTGCCTCAGCCTCCCATGGTTCATAGTTTTGGAAAGATCTGATCAACTTGCATGATGTGTTCCTGAAGCATGTAAAGGTTTTCATGGTGAATGGTGGTTCCACATGCTTTTGATTCTTTTTTAGTGGTTTCGTTTCATGTTTTGTTTTCGTACTGCTCTAATCCTGTTATCTCAATCTCTGAGCTCTCCTGTAATAATTGGGACCTAGGCTTCAGGAGATCCCTTTCTCCTGTAGAGTTGGGCGACTGGCACCGGCTTGCTGCTTTGTTCCCTTTGCTCTCGAAGGAGGAGGGCACTGTTGTCTAGCCTCATTTGGTGTCTGGAAGGTTTTCTATCAAATCCTTATACTCTGGACTTATCTCGGGCACTCATATTTCTAAATTCAAGTCAGTTTGGGAGGCCAGGATGCCACCCAAGATCAAAATATTTTTATGGTAGGCCATTAGGGGTCGACTGCCTATAGTAGACCAAATTCGCAAAAGGAATAGACCTGGCTGTGATCGATGTTCTCTTTGTTCTGGACTGGAAGACTCCAATCATATTTTTCTTTGGGTGTGTTTTGGCCAACTTGGCTGGGTGTTGCATTGGGTCATGTCTTGGTGTGGAGTCCCCCCCCCCCAATTCTTCTATTGAGCTTCGCTTGCTCTCTTCAGGCTTACAAGGCCAAACCAAACAGTTTTTCTGGGTGGGATTTGTTGCGTTTCGCTGGGCGTTATGGACTACTAGGAACAAGTTCACCATTGAGCATGTCTTCCCTAACAAGCCTGCTGATTTCCTATTTAAAATTTCTATCTTCTTGTAGTAGTGGCAATTATTGGCTAAGATTACTGGTCGGGACGCGTTGGAGGTGATGATTTCTAAGGTCCAGATGTCTACTACTTCCCAGTCTTCTCCATGAATGATGCCATTGTGTAATCTCTCTGTCCTCCTTAGTTGTAGGGGTAGGTTGTTGTCCTACATGCCTATTTTTATATTATGTTGGTGGCCTCCATGCCGTGGTTGTTGGCCTTGATAATCTTATGATTTCCCTATGTGGTTTGTCGTTTTGTCATACTCTGCCTGGTAGCTTTATTCATAAAGTCGGGCATATGCATTTTCTCTTAAAAAATTAAGTCACACATAGGTTCATGCACCATCATCTGTCATGCCAAATGCGGACATTATATCCATTATAAATTCTCCAGACAAATCCTTCTTTAGGAGTTCCAACCCATAGTTGATAGCTTGCCAGGTTGGAGAGGGATTTCCTGTAAAAACAATGTCTTCTAATATGCCACTTGGTTAATATTTTCCCTTCAGGGATCTAGCACAAAGAATGTTTGGGAAAGCTAGCAATCACCATGCTTGTCTGGCAAGAAGCACATGAATAAACAACCAAAAGTCCTTGAAACCAAGACCACCCAAAGACCCAGGCCATGTCATTTTATCCTAAGAAAAACCAATGCCTTCTCCATTTACCTTTTTCAGCACCCCAATAGTAGTTCATGATCATATGATTCAGGTCATTACATACCTCCAAGAAGAGCTTGAAAACACTAATAAGATAGGTAGGAATGTGGTTTGGCTACTTCAAATAGAATGTTCCTTCTTCTTAATTAATGCTAACTCTTCGTTGTATCAGTTACTTGATTATAATTTGAACTTGCTTTAAAAAGGCATGTAAAATATATGATGTCCATGTGAACTTGATTCAAATGTTAACTCGGTCAACCATGTTCTAATTGTATAAATTACTTGATTCTTAGATGTACTAAGTCACACACATATTTTGCTTTTAGTTTGAATTTGGCCCCCTCTTGGTTGTTTGTTACATTCTACCACTACCCAAAACACCCCACTAATGATTAGATGGACAAATTGAGTGTTGGGTATCAATTGACAGTGCCCCGCGAGCAGTGAGGAAGAGAAGCGACCACACTTGGGAAAAATTGAGGGTTTTCCAGAAGGCCAGTGCTAGGCGTTGGCCAACCGACACAGGGTTTGTCCGGTCGCGTGCGCACCATTGGATGTTTCAATCCCGAGCAATCAAATGAGCTCCACTTTTGCCCTCGTTTCGTGCAACGCTTTGTAGAAAAAAATCGTGTCAATGTGCATGATGCGGTGTTGGGTGCAGGAAGACCAACAACGAGTGCCACAGACCCCATCATGGATGCGCGTCGACCGACCTAGAAGCACCGCGGGCTCATCCCAGCTAATCACTTCCCTTGCAAAAAGATCCACCGCCTCCCTCCGCCTACTAGAACGATTGATTCGAGCATAATGTGGTGCCTCTGGATCCAACCTGTAGCACCACCATTTTGTAACACACGATGATGATGGTCCCAGCAGCCACCGCAAGATGCCAGTTTCCAGCTTTGCCCCATCGACGCTCTCCTATTGGTTCCAAGCAAAAATATGGATGCCCATCAAAAATACGGTTGCAGCATGTCGTCGCATGCCAGGACCTCACCTTCGCCCTCGTCACAACTTTCCAATGATTGGTTCCAAAAAAATATCTTGGGTTGTAGCATTCTCTCGGCCTAGACGCAAAATAAGGAGCGGCGCCTCATCTTGCTCCATCGCAGCCAACAACCACCAACACACCCCGTTCATAGTTTGTCCATCTTCTCCTTAGCCGGTTGCAGCTCCTTAATCTAACGGTTACATCTCCGTCGCCATCGGTGGCCTCCGGCTCCAGAAAAATTTATCTTGGTTTCCTGCAAATTTTGTTTTCGGTCTAGACAAAATCATAACCGATCGGAACACAAAATCGGTCGTCGTTTCCAGCTAACTGCAACCCGTCGCCAGAAAAAACCTTGTCGGTTTGTAGCATTCGGGGAGCTTCTGCACAAGAAAATGAACAACACCACTTCCTCTCACCGGAGCTGATTGCCTCCGACACCTCTTGCTAGTTTTGAGTTTTGATAAGAGCGAATAGTTTTCTTGTCATTGCATTTGCAGTCAAACAACAATGGACTTGTCTGACTAAAGCAACTTTTAAGAATTAGAACCTTGTTTTGTACCCAAAGTTCTCCAACCTTTATTGACTTAACAACATTAACTTGTAACTAAAACTCAAGCACTTTAAAATTCGCTCATGAAAAAACTAAGAAACGAAAACTAAAAGTTGATAATAGCCACATGCTCTTATGGTTGATGTTGGAGGAATGCTTTGATCATGTTTAGAAACCAAACATGTGAGGTTGTGAGTTCTCGATCCTTTAGTGTGCCTGATGGAATGGAAAATTATTGTGTTGTAATGCCCCCGCATTGCAGTGGATTTGAAGAAAAAAATCATTGGTACTAAAATCATGAATCATGAAGGAAGCCACAAATCTGATGAGGAAACGGTCTTCTTGATAGGGTGGAGTAGTTATTTGTTCTACGAAGTGTCTATGTTGTTTGTACCAGATAAACTTATATTAAACAATAGATAAAGTACATTGCTCATGCAAGGACACAAAAGAAAGGAAAATAACAACACAGTCCCTGACTTTTACATGGAGGACCCCGAACAGGAAAACTAGATTACAATTGGGTCCAAAAGCCACCTTCACACAGAACCAATTGCAACAACGCCGGGATGAACCACTTGGTATGATGCAACCCTCATGGCCTTCCCACCAGAAGTAGAGCTCGTTGGGAGACCACAATAGTTTGTGAGTCGAGGAAGCACTGCCTCCCTTTTGCAAACTTGGCGGGGAGGAATCACAAGCCGCCTGTCGGCCAAAAAGGTTGTCGGTGAGCCGTAGCTTCATATCAAGCCCTGACGGTGATGAACCACTGCCAAACATTGCACTCTAAAAATCGGTCCCCTCTAGTCTCTTATGCCACCACCAAGATGGACGGTAGAGCGAAGTATGGGATGGTGGAGTTCCTCCAGATCAGGGCATCGAACGATTTTATTAAGGGAGCCTTCAAATCAACCACTATCCATTCCTCTCTACCATGGAGATTCAATAGAGAGTAGACAAGAACAACCTTCACTGCTCGCATGCACCAAGCCTAAGCTCCCGACGAAAGAAAACGGGGTGGGGGGACTAAGGGAGGGAAGGCAACTGAATCAAACCCACGCCATGGATACGGCCAAGGGGTGCCGACAGAGGAGCCACAACCCGAGCTTCTCCATCTCCCTGCCTCGTCATGAGAGAGAGGGAGAGAGAGAGGAAAAGGAGGCTAAGGAAGAACACGAGTGGATTTGGATCCAGCCACCACTTTATTTGCCAGGAGAAAACCCACATCTATACACAGACGCACCTTCCTTCCTCTCCCACTCTAGCCGACAATGCCGACGAAGTAGAGATGAAGAGGGGTGGCCGGAAACCAGCACAAGTCCGGGACGTGAGAAGCTACAGGAACGATAGAGAGAGGATGAGAAAGACACACACACAGACACACACATAGAGAGAGAGAGAGGAGCGGAGTTGTTTTCTCGAAGGAACATATCTGGAGCCCATGTTTATTCGACTTGATGTACTTCATCTACTAAAACTATATCGTCTGCTAATTTTTCCATGAGCTATTTTTTAGAAACAAAGCCTAAGGGCATCTTCAAATCGGACCTTCAAAACATCCACAATCATCCGTACCGCGTTGTTAGGATGTGTTTAGCCATTCAACGCAGATCTGTATTGGTCCGCTGAGTGGCCCAAACATACTTTTTGCAGCGAACCCGAGACAAACTAGGTGGGGGAGGGTGAAAGTTATCTTATATAAAGCAAAGAGCTCTTGAGGACACATGGGAATTTTCGTCTAGTCACGTTCATCATGTTTAGTTGATTCGCATTCGCTACTTTGAATTTGATATGTGGGTGGACCGATGCTAAGGTGTTGTTCTTAATTGAACAAGGAACCCACTTATGATTACCCCCTCTCGCAAGCATACGCAACTACGAAAGAAGAATTAAGATAAGTCTAATCATAGCATGAAACATATGGATCCAAACCACCCCCTTACAGAATAACTCATAAACTAAGGTTTAAGCTTATGTCACTCTCGCAACCAATCATCTACTTATTACTCTGCAATGTCTTCCCTTAGGCCCAATTACGGTGAAGTGTCATGTAGTCGACGCTCACATGACACCACTAAAGGAAGAGCAACATACATGTCATCATAATATCGAATGAATACCAACATCACATGATTAATTATAACAAGACTTCTCCCATGTCCTCGAGAACAAAAGTAACTGCTCAAAAATAATCACCATGTTAAACATCAGAGGTGCAATGAATACGATAAATGATCTTAACATATTATCTTCCACCAAATAAACCAACAAGCATCAACTACAAGATGTAATCAATACTACTAGTAACCCCCTAATACTTGTGATATGCGTTGGATTTTCCACAAAGAGGAGCGGGTGATGCAGCACAATATAGATAAGTATTTCCCTCAGTAGAGTACCAAGGTTGATCAAATCAATGGGAGTAGCATGCAACCCCCATCTTCAGCGATTGCACAAAAAGAAGCAAACACTTGCACCCAATGCGGGCAAGAGGGTTATCAATCCCCTTGGACTCATTACATGCAAGCTAATAAGTAGTGTGGATGGATGAAAGTAGATAATTATATATTGCAAAATAAAATAGAAAGTAAATATAAGAGCAAGGTAAATGATATTTTTTTAAATATATATTTGGATAGACCCAGGAGGCATAGCTTTCCCTAGTGGCATCTCTCATGAAGTAGGCATACAGTGGGTAAACAAATTATTGTTGGGCAATGGATAGAAAAGTGCATAGTTATGTAACATGTATTCACAACAATGATCATGTGTATATAGGAATCACATCCATAAGCAAATAGGCTGACTCCTATCTAGACCTACTGCTATTACTCCACCCATCGACCCCTATCCATCATGCATCTAAAGTAATAAATAAAACAGAGTGATGCTTGGAGAACAATGACATGATGTAGAAAAAGAGAACACAATTAATATGAATTAACCCCATCGTTTTATCCTTAGTGGTAACAATACAAAGACATGTCTTGTCCCTTGTTGTCACTGGGATATAGAGCACCGCGCGATTGAACCCACTACAATGCACACCTCCCATCGAAGAAATATCAATCTAGTTGGCCAAACTATTTCAATAGATCGGAGAGATTTATGAAGCTATAATAATCATACAAACAAGAAGCATAATACATTTCAGAGAAGACTCAAATCTTTTATCATGAATAATCTGAACATAAACCCAAAATTCATCAGATCCCAATAAACGCACCATACAAAAGAATTACATCGGATAGATCAAAGCATAGAGGCGATGACCATTGTATTGAAGTTCAAGAGAGAGAGAGAAAGAGACATCTAGGTACTAACTACGGAGCCTTAGGTCTATAGGAGACTACTCACACATCACCATGGGAGCAACAAGGTTGATGTAGAGACCCTCCATGACTGATCCCCACTCCACCAGGGCACCGGAACAGGGCTCCAAATGGGCACACGGCGGAACAGAGACTGGCGGCGGTGGAAAAAGTGTTTCGGGAGGCTCTCTAGGGTTTGGGGATTTATTAGAATTTATAGGCCAAAGAGGGGCATCGGGAGGCACCCGAGGGGCCACCACACATAAAGGCGCCCTGTTTCTATGCTCGCTCCCTCATGCGGCCTCCGGTCTTCTCCCGAAGCTTCTAGGTCTTATTTTGTTCCAAAAAAGCATAAAAAAGTTTCATGGCAATTGGACTTTGTTTGGTACTGTAAACCTAAAAAGCTAAAAACGCGTAGAAAATAGCAACTGACACTTGGCACTAGGTTAATAGGTTAGTGCTAAAAAATAATATTAACTGACATATAATTTCCCAAAAAGAATCCTATAATGGTAATATTATAGCATGGATCAATCAAAAATTATAGATATGTTGGAGATGTATCACCCGAGGTGCCAATCTGAGGTTTTGAGACAAATACTGAATACAAGAAATGAGCTAGGGTTTGAGATGAGATGATGCTGGTGAAGATGTTTATGAAGATTGTCCCTCTCATGATGGAGGAAGGGTTGGTGATGATGATGGCTTCGATTTCCCCCTCCTGAAGGGAAGTTTCCCTAGCAAAATCGCTCCATCTGTGATCAAAAGTGCTCATGTCCAGGTTCCTCCTCGAGACGGAAGTGCTTCATCCCGAAAGTCTCCTCTTGATTTTTCTAGGGAAAAACCCTTCATATAGCAGAAGAGTAGGGGCCATAGACCGCCTGTGGGACCCACAAGGCACCTGGGCACGCCCACCTGCTTTATGAGTGACAGGTGGCGCCTATCTAGTATTTCTTGGCTCAAGTTGTTTTCATATATTCCAACAATATTCTCCATAAAATTTCAGGTTATTTGCAGTCTAGCAGAATAGGTATCTCTGATGTCGATTTTCAGGTCCGGAATTCCAGTTGTCGGCAATGTTCCTTTGCATGTAATCCTTGTAAATTTAGAGAGAAAATGCATTAAAATTGCATCATAAAGTGGAATAATGACCAAAACAACATAAATAACAGTAGTAAATAATGATATAAAATAGACGTATTAACTCCCCCAAGCTTAGACCTTGCTTGTCCTCAAGCGAAAGGCGAACTCGATAATCATGACAACATGCTTAGAGAGAGAGGTGTCGATAAAATAAATATGGATATGTAAGCATCATGATCATTATCATAACAACGACTTAAAATCATACAACTTCTCATAAATAAGTAATAATGTATCCACATGCTCAAGTATGAATCATAAACTCTATTAAAACTAGCAAACGATGTTTTGGGTCATTGAAACAATTACACTCCATTATATTTTAGAAAGAGTTTATGTCGGAGCTTTGTTTAGCTAGTTCATATACTCAACTATCATTTAGTCTTCTATGATTGCTAACACTCACATGACATTTATGAACAAAATAGTTTCAATCAGACTCATAGGAAGATATGGGTTTATAATTTTTCACCACCCAACAATTTATCTCATGGATAACATCGACAATAATAACTCATGACAACCTATATCCAACTGGATATATGTGCATGGATCTTTCCACACCACATTATGCTTGCAAAGTAGAGAGTAATAAGAATGGAATATGAATTAACATTATTGACTCTTACATAAAATTAAATACAGAAAAGTAAAAGATAGGCCCGTCGCAAAGAGAAATGGAGTTTTTTCATGCGCTTATTATTAGTTCGATGTGCAAGCTCTTAATGGAAAGGAATGTCACTTTATATTGCCCCTTATGGTAGCAACCTTTATTATGCAGTCTATCGCTTTTATTTCTTTGCCATCACAAGATCGTACAAAGCTTATTTTCCCTTCCAATAAATATCATACATATTTAGGAGCAATTTTTATTACTTTTGCAGCAATGAAAACTTACTTGAAGGATCTTATTCAATCCATAGGTAGGTATGGTCACTCTAATGAAAAGAAACTGGGTTTATGGATTTATGGGTGCACAAGTAGTATCTCTAGCTTGTGTGAAAATTTTGGCTAGCAAAGTATAGAAGCAAGCACCGGATGTTGGAGGATCCATGAAAATATAACTTCTATGTGAATATAAGGAAACATAACTCATTACGTTGTCTTCCTTGTCCAACATCAACTAATTTACCGTGCATAGAATATTTAATGGGGGCTCACAATCATAAAAGATGTCCAAGAGAGTATATTTCTATGTGAAACCTCTCCTTCATTTTTACTTTTTCATGAATCTCGCCATTATTACGAAATGGACTGTTGGAAATATGCCCTAGATGCAATAATAAATTAGTTATTATCATATTTCCTTGTTCATGATAATCATTTATTATCCATGCTATAAATTGTATTGATTGGAGACTTAGATGCATGTGTGGATACATAGACAAAACCATGTCCCTAGTATGTCTCTAATGGACTAGCTCGTTGATCAAAGATGGTTAAGGTTTCCTAGACATGGACATGAGATGTCATTTGATAACGGGATCACATCATTAGGAGAATGATGTGATGGACAAGACCCAAACTACAAACGTAGCATATGATCGTGTCAGTTTATTGCTACTGTTTTCTGCATGTCAAGTATATGTTCCTATGACCATGAGATCATGCAACTCACGAACATCGGAGGAGTGCCTTGTGTGTATGAAACGTCGCAACATAACTGGGTGACTATAAAGGTGCTCTACAGGTATCTCCGAGGGTGTCTGTTGAGTTGGCATGGATCAAGACAGGGATTTGTTACTCCGTGTGACGGAGAGGTATCTCAGGGCCCACTCGGTAATACAACATCACAATAAGCCTTGCAAGAAATGTGACTAAGTGTTAGTCACGGGATCTTGTATACAAAACGAGTAAAGAGACTTGCCGGTAACGAGGTTGAACTAGGTATGGAGATACCGACGATCGAATCTCAGGCAAGTAACATACCGAAGAACAAAGGGAACGTTATACGGGATTAACTGAATCCTTGACATAGAGGTTCGACCGATAAAGATCTTCATAGAATATGTAGGAACCAATGTGGACATCCAGGTCCCGCCATTGGTTATTGACGATAGAGGTGTCTCGGTCATGTCTACATAGTTCTCGAACCCGCATGGTCTACACACTTAAGGTTTGGTGACATTTCGGTAGTATAGAGTTGTGTATGGTGGTGACCGAAGGTTGTTTAGAGTCCCGAATGAGATCCCGAACGTCATGAGGAGCTCCGGAATGGTCTGGAGGTAAAGATTCATATATAGGAAGTCCCAGTTTGGTCGCCGGAAAAGTTTCGGGCTCATCGATAGTGTACCGGGAGTGCCGGGAGTGTACCGGGAGACCTCCGGGAGGGGTATTTCGACCCAAGAGGCTTCATGGGCTGTGGGAAAGTATTAACCAGCCCTTAGTGGGCTGGTGGAACCTCCACATAAAGCCCATGTGTCTGGAAGAAAGAAACCCAAAGGAAAAAAGGTGGAAAAAAAGGCAAAAAGGAAGAGTCCTAGTCCTACTAGGAGTGGAGGAGGAGAGTCCTCCTCCACCTCCCACTTTGGTCGACCCAAGGGCTGGCTTTTTGGCAGCCAAGCCTCCTCATACTCTCCTCCTATATATACTAGAGGATTTTAGGGTTTTGGCACAGAATTTTCAGCCACGTGCAAACCCTAATCTCTAGTGCATAGTTTCTCCTCTAGATCGGTTTTCTGCAGTGCTTAGGCGAAGCCCTGCCGGAATTGCTCCACCACCATCGCCGGAGCGCCGTTAGACTGCCGGAGAACTCTTCCTCCTCTCCACTTCCTCTTGCTGGATCAAGACGGTGGAGATCGTCATCAAGCTGCACGTGTGCTGAACGCGGAGGTGTCGTTCGTTCGGTACTAGATCGGAAGGATCATGATCAAGGCCACGAGACGATCGTGATTGGATTGCGGGACGGATCGTGACGAGATCGCGGGACGGATCGTGATGAGTTCATGATATGGATCGTGATTGGATCGCGGGACGGATCATGATGAGATCGCGGGACACTCGGCGATTTGGATCGCGAAGATGTTCGACTACACCAACCGTGTTTCTTAACGCTTCCCGCTTAGCGATCTACAAGGGTATGTAGATCTACTCTCTCTCGTAGATGCTCGTCACCATGGATAGATCTTCGTGTGCGTAGGAAAATTTTTGTTTCCCATGCAACGTTCCCCAACAGTGGCATCATGAGCTAGGTCTATGTGTAGATGAGATCTCGAGTAGAACACAAAAGGTTTGTGGGTGTTGATGCTTAGATTGCTTCCTCCCTTGGTCGGATTTTGGTTCAGCGGTATTGTGAGATGAAGCGGCCTGGACCAACATTACTCGTACGCTTACGAGAGACCAGTTCCCTCGACGCAACTTGTTGCCTAGATGGCTTGCGGGTGGCAGTTTCTCTCACTTTAGTTGGATCGGATTCAACAAAGGCAGTCCTTGAGAAGGTTGAAAAGCAAATTATGTATCACTGTTGTGGTTTATGCGTAGGTGAGAATCGTTCTTGCTAGAAACCCATAGCAGCCACGTAAAACATGCAACAACAATTAGAGGACGTCTAACTTGTTTTTGCAGGGTATGTTGTGATGTGATATGGCCAATTACATGATGTGATATATGTGATGTATGAGATGATCATGTGATGTATAGAATTTCATGACTTGCATGTCGATGATTACAACAACCGGCAGGAGCCATAGGGTTGTCTTTAATTATTGTATGACCTGTGTGTCAATCATTAAGAGCTATGTAATGCTTTACTTTATCGCTAAACGGTAGCAATAGTAGTAGAAGCATGCAGGGCGTGACAACCCCGATGGCGACACGTTGATGGAGATCAAGATGATGGAGATCATGGTGTCATGCCGGTGACGATGGAGATCATGCTGGTGCTTTCAAGATGGAGATCTAAAGCACAAGTTCATGGCCATATCATGTCACTTATGAATTGCATGTGATGTTAATGCTTTTATGCACCTTGTTTTGCTTAGTACGATGGTAGCATTATAAGGTGATCCCTCACTTAAATTTCAAGATAAATTGTGTTCTCCCCGAGTGTGCACCGTTGCGAAAGTTCGTCGTGTTGATACACCACGTGATGATCGGGTGTGATAGACTCTACGTTCACATACAACGGGTGCAAGCCAGTGTTGCACACGAAGAACACTCGGGTTAAACTTGACGAGCCTAGCATGTACAGACATGGCCTCCGAACACAAGAGACCGAAAGGTCGAACATGAGTCATATAGTAGACATGATCAACATGATGATGTTCACCATTGTAACCACCTCAACTCATGTGATGATCGGACTAGAGTTGGTGAATTTGGATCATGTATCACTCGGATGACCGGAGGGATGTCAATTTGAGTGGGATTTCTTCGGTAATATGATTAATTGATCTAATTATCATGAACATAGTCAGTAGTGTCTTTGCAAATTATGTTGTAGATTACTTGCTCGCACTGTAGCTCCCTTGAATTTTATTTGTTCCTAGAGAAATAGAGTTAAAAGATGATGGTAGCAACATTGCGGACTCGCTCCGTGATCTGAGGATTGTCCTCATTGCTGCACAGAAGGCTTATGTCCTTAATGCACCGCTCGATGCACCAACCCCTCTAGCGTTGTTTGTAGATGTTATGAACATCTGACAGGCATGTTTTGATAACTACTTGATAGTTTAGTGCGTCATGCATTACAGCTTAGAATTGAGGCTCCGAAATGTTTTGAACGTCATGGAACATATGAGATGTTCTAAGAGCTGAAATTAGGATCTCAGGCTCGTGCCCGTGTTGCGAGATATGAGACCTCCAACAAGATTCTTTGCCTGTAAGATGAAAGAGAATAGCTCAATTGTTGAGCATGTGCTCAGATTGTCTGGGTGCTACAATCGCTTGAGTCGAGTGGGAGTTGATCTTCCAGATAAGATAGTGATTGATATAGTTCTCCAAGTCACTGTCACTAAAGCTACTAGAACTTGGTGATGAACTATAAAACGCCAGGGATAGAAATAATGATCCCTGAGCTATTCACGATGTTTGATGCCGCGAAGGTAGAAATTGAGAAGGAGCGTCAAAGTGTTGATGGTGAGTTAAAACCACTAGTTTCGAGAAGGGCAAGAGCAAGGAGGGAAACTTCATGGATAGCAAGTCAGTTGCTGCTCCAGTGAAGCAACCCAAAGTTGAACTCAAACTCGAGACTAAGTGCTTCTATTATGAGGAGAGCGGTCGCTGAAGCGGAACAACCCTAGATACTTGGTAGATAAGAAGGCTGGCAAACGTCAACAGAAGTATATTTGATATACGTGTTATTGATGTGTACCTTGCTAGTACTCCTAGTAGCACCTAGGTATTGGATACCGGTTCGGTTGCTAAATGTTAGTAACTCGAAATAAAAGCTGCGAAATAAATGGAGAACTAGCTAAGTGTGAGGTGTTGATGTGTGTTGGAAATGTTTCCATGGTTGATGTGATCAACATCGCACGCTCTCTCTACCTTTGAGATTAGTGACGAACCTAAAATAAATGTTATTTGGTGTTTTTTGCGTTGAGCATGAACGTGATTAGATCATGTTCATTGCAACACGGTTATTCATTTAAGTTAGAGAATAATGGTTATTCTATTTACATGAATAATACCTTCAATGGTCATGCACCCAGTAAGAATGGTTTGTTGAAACTTGATCGTAGTAATACCCATGTTCATAACATTGATGCCAAAAAGATACAAAGTTAATAATAATAGTACCACATACTTGTGGCACTGCCGCTAAATGTCATATTGGTATAAAACGCATGAAGAAACTCCATGCTGATGGATCTTTGGACTCATTCGATTTCGAATCGGTTGAGACATGCGAACCATGCCTCTTGGTCAAGATGACTAAGGACCCCGTTTTCTGTTTTGATGAAGCGGGCAAGTGATTTATTGGAAATGATACATGTTGATGTATGCAATCCAATGAGTCTTGTAGCGTGCGGTGGATATCGTTATTTTCTTACCTTCACTGATGATTTGAGTAGATATAGTGTATATTTACTTAATGAAACACAAGTCTGAATCGTTTGAAAGGTTCAAGCAAATTCAGAGTGAAGTTTAAGATCATCGTGACAAGAAGATAAATATGTTTGCGATATGATCGTGGAGGTGAATATCTAAGTTACGAGTTTGGCATACGACTTTAGACAATGTGAAAGTTGTTTCACAACTCACGCCACCTGGAACACCATAGTGTGATGGTGTGTCCGAACGTCATAGTCGTGCTCTATTGGATATGGTGCGTGGTATGATGTCTATTATCGTTTTGTTACTATAATTTTGGGGTTATGCATTAGAGACAACAACATTCACTTTCAATAGGGCACCATCTAAATCCGTTGAGATGACACCGTGTGAACTATGGTTTGATAGAAACCTAAGCTGTCATTTCTTAATGTTTGGGGCTGCGACGCTTGTGTGGAAAATGTTTTCTCCTAATGAGCTCGAACCCAAAGCAGACAAATGCATCTTCATAGAATACCCTAAGAACAGTTGGGTGAACCTTTTATCTCAGATCCAAGCATAAAATGTTTGTTGCTAAAACTGGGTCCTTTCTCGAGAAAGGGTTTCTCTTGAAAGAG
Organism: Hordeum marinum; assembly: GCA_022496015.1. Lineage (NCBI taxonomy): Eukaryota > Viridiplantae > Streptophyta > Magnoliopsida > Poales > Poaceae > Hordeum > Hordeum marinum. The sequence goes on from CM039675.1 coordinate 65,984,073, forward strand.
TTGAGTGGGAGGAGGATAGAACTTGATGAGGTTGTTGAAACCTCAGCTTCAACCAGAAAGTAGCGCAGCACAGAAAGATGTTTCTATGAAGCCTACGTTAGCTAAAGAGGAAGTTAATGATGATGATCATGAAAGCTTCGGATCAAGTTACTATCGACCTATGAGGAAATTAGAGCTTGATGAGGTTATTGAACCTTTACTTCAACAAGAGAGTAGCGCAGCACAGGAAGTTGTTTCTGTGAAGCCTACGTTAGTTGAAGAGGAAGTTAATGATGATGATCATGAAGCTTCGGATCAAGTCACTATCAAACCTTATAGGGCGACAAGGATGTATACTACTCCTAAGTGGTACGACAACCCTGTCTTGGAGGTCATGTTGTTGGACAACGATGAACCTACGAACTATGGAGAAGCGATGATGGGCCCGGAAACCAACAAATGGTTAGAGGCCATGAAATCCGAGAAAGGATCCATGTATGAAAACCAAGTATAGACTTTGGTGGACTTGCTTGTTGGACGGCAGGTCGTTAAGTACAAATGGATCTTTAAAATGAAGACAGACGCTGATGGTAAGTGTTACCATTTGTAAAGCTCGACTTGTTGCAAAGTAGTTTACGACAAGTTCAAGGAGTTGACTGCGATGAGACTTTCTCACTCGTAGTGATGCTAAAGTCTGTTGGAGTTATGTTAGCAGTTGCTGCATATTTCAATTATGAAATCTGGCAGATGGATGCCAAAACATCGTTTCCTTCCTTAAGGAAAGGTTGTATGAGATACAACCAGAAGGTTTTGTCAGTCCTAAGGATGCTAAAAGATGTGCGAGCTTCAGTGATTCTTCTATGAACTGAAGCAAGCATCTCGGAGTTGGAATATACACTTTGATGAGGTGATCAAAGTTTTTGAGTCTATACAAAGTTTACGAGAAACTTGCATTTGCAATAAAGTGAGTGGGAGCATTATAGAGTTTCTGATAAGTATATGTGGATGACATATTGCTATTCGAAAATGATGTAGAATTTCTGGAGAGCATAAACGGTTGTTTGAAAAGAGTTTTTCAAAGGAAGACCTGGATAAAGCTACCTAATTGTTGAGCATCAAGATCTATAGAGATAGATCAAGATACTTGATGAGACTTTCAATGAGTACATACCTTGACAAGATTTTGAAAGAGTTCAAAATGGATCAGTCAGAGAAAGAGTTCTCGCCTGATTTGTAAGGTATAAAGTTGAGTAAGACTCAATGCCCAGTGACTGCAGAAGATAGAGAAAAGATGAGTGTCATCCCCTATGCTTCAGCCATAGGCTCTATCATGTATGTAATGCTGTGCACATGACCCGATGTCAGCCTTGCCATAAGTATGGCCAGAAGGTTTCAAAGTGATCCTGGAATAGAGCATTGGACAGCGGTCAAGATTATCCTTAGTAACTAAAAGACTTGGGAGATGTTTGTCGATTATGGAGGTGATAAAGAGTTCGTCGTAAAGAGTTACGTCGATGCAAGCTTTAACACCAATCCGGATGACTCGAAGTAGCAATCTGGATACGTATAGTGGAGCAGCCATTTGGAATAGTACCAAGTGGAGTGTGGTAGCAGTGTTTACGGTTTGTATTAGAAATTTGCAAAGTACACACGGATCTGAATGTCGCAGACCCATTGACTATAAGACCTCTCTCACATGCAAAGCATGATCGAGCCCTAGAACTCATTGGGTGTTAGATTCATAACAATGCAAATCACATGGTGATGTGAACTAGATTATTGACTCTAGTGCAAGTGGGAGACTGTTGGAAATATGCCCTAGAGGCAATAATAAATTAGTTATTATCATATTTCCTTGTTCATGATAACCGTTTATTATCCATGCTATAAATTGTATTGATCGGAGACTTAGATGCATGTGTGGATACATAGACAAAACCATGTCCCTAGTATGCCTCTAATGGACTAGCTCGTTGATCAAAGATGGTTAAGGTTTCCTAGCCATGGACATGAGATGTCATTTGATAACGGGATCACATCATTAGGAGAATGATGTGATGGACAAGACCCAAACTACAAACGTAGCATATGATCGTGTCAGTTTATTGCTATTGTTTTCTGCATGTCAAGTATATGTTCCTATGACCATGAGATCATGCAACTCACGAACATCGGAGGAGTGCCTTGTGTGTATCAAACATTGCAACGTAACTAAGTGACTATAAAGGTGCTCTACAGGTATCTCCGAGGGTGTATGTTCAGTTGGCATGGATCAAGACTAGGATTTGTTACTCCATGTGACGGAGAGGTATCTCAGGGCCCACTCGGCAATACAACATCACAATAAGCCTTGCAAGCAATGTGACTAAGTGTTAGTCACGGGATCTTGTATTACAGAACGAGTAAAGAGACTTGCCGGTAACGAGGTTGAACTAGGTATGGAGATACCGACGATCGAATCTCGGGCAAGTAACATACCGAAGAACAAAGGGAACATTATACGGGATTAACTGAATCCTTGACATAGTGGTTCGACCGATAAAGATCTTCATAGAATAAGTAGGAACCAATGTGGACATCCAGGTCCCGCCATTGGTTATTAACCGTAGAGGTGTCTCGGTCATGTCTACATCGTTCTCGAACCCACATGGTCTACACACTTAAGGTTTGGTGACGTTTCGGTAGTATAGAGTTGTGTATGGTGGTGACCGAAGGTTGTTCAAAGTCCTGGATGAGATCCCTAACGTCACGAGGAGCTCCGGAATGGTCCGGAGGTAAAGATTCATATATAGGAAGTCCCAGTTTGGTCGCCGGAAAAGTTTCGGGCTCATCGGTAGTGTACCGGGAGTGCCGGTAGTGTACCGGGAGACCTCCGGGAGGGGTATTTCGACCCAAGAGGCTTCATGGGATGTGGGAAAGTATTAACCAGACCTTAGTGGGCTGGTGGAACCTCCACATAAAGCCCATGTGGCTGGAAGAAAGAAACCCAAAGGAAAAAAGGTGGAAAAAAAGGCAAAAAGGAAGAGTCCTAGTCCTACTAGGAGTGGAGGAGGAGAGTCCTCCTCCACCTCCCACTTTGGTCGACCCAAGGGCTGGATTTTTGGCATCCAAGCCTCCTCATCCTCTCCTCCTATATATACTAGAGGATTTTAGGGTTTTGGCACAGAATTTTCAGCCATGTGCAAACCCAAATCTCTAGTGCATAGTTTCTCCTCTAGATCGGTTGTCTGCGGTGCTTAGGCGAAGCCCTGCCGGAATTGCTCCACCACCATCTCCGGAGCGCCGTTAGGCTGCCGGAGAACTCTTCCTCCTCTCCACTTCCTCTTGATGGATCAAGACGGTGGAGATCGTCATCAAGCTGCACGTGTGCTGAACGCGGAGGTGCCGTTCGTTCGGTACTAGATCGGAAGGATCGTGATCAAGGCCACGAGACGATCGTGATTGGATTGCAGGACGGACCATGACGATATCGCGGGACGGATCGTGATGAGTTCACGGGACGGATCGTGATTGGATCGCGGGACGGATCGTGATGAGATCGTGGAACACTCGGTGATTTGGATCGCGAAGATGTTCGACTACACCAACCGCGTTTCTTAACGCTTCCCGCTTAGCGATCTACAAGGGTATGTAGATCCACTCTCCCTCTCGTAGATGCTCATCACCATGGATAGATCTTCGTTTGCGTAGGAAATTTTTGTTTCCCATGCAACGTTCCCCAACATGGATGTCTCCCTTTCTCCGCTTCCCCACCTAAAAACTCTGCATGTGTTCCCCTTCCTGCCCCCTCCCCATCTGTTTGGCTTTCCCCAGCCTTCAGGTGATCTTCTCCGCTTCCATCATCACTCCTCTTCCTTTCCATGAGGAATTGAGTGTTTTGAACGGGACTCAGATCCGAATGCCTAAAGGCATATGTTGCTCGATGCTTCAACTATAGCGCATGGAAATAGGATCGAAGTGGCAGCACCAAATGAAGGAGAAGCCATCTGATGTTGTGGGTGAACATGCAACAAGAGGAAACTTGTCAATGTTCTACAGGAGGAGAACGCAGTTGTCATTGCACCCAATTATGGTGAGGAGGAGGATAGTCGAGCGCCAAAGCCAACGGTGGAGCTGACTAAGGAGCAGTGGATGGTTGGGCAAGGGGTCGTTGCTTCCATTAACAGATGAAAATTTGTTCTGCTTAAGCAGTCCAGATCCGAACATTTCTTGATTGATCCTTAGCTCTTGGTTTTTGTTGGTAGTTTTGCCATTTTTGCAATAAGGTCGTGCACTCCTCCACCTCCAACACTACTACTTGAGAAGTATTACTCTGGTACTAAATCAATCTATTATCGTATAGATTGTTGCTGACATTTGGGAAACCACCGACATGTATTCACATTTTTCTGTCTCATTGCACTTACCAAATTTTGTTTAGTTGCAGGCCATTTGATTTTTCTCACACTATGGGGTCCTTATCGGTTCTGTTGTTTGATTGTTTCTCTCGCTGCGTTGTTTCATGGACTTATTTCTTCTCCACCAAGGCTCATCTATGTGCAGGCAAGATGACTTCTTTATATGCTATTTTCCAATTGTGACGACATTGTAAACTCAGTTTATGACAAATTAGTCAAGGGCAAATTTTTAAATAAGTGGTGTAGCTTTTTTGTAATGTACTTCCTCCATCCCATAGTAAAAGACGTTTTTAGGAACTATACGGTAGGAGTTTCATCACGAAAGATAGAATTATTAAACCAAAAGGACATGTTACAATGGTGATAGTCATTCATACTAATGAAAAAACTAGCTACAAAGATAAAGATTAGTTGGAGTGCATACTTATCAAATACTTTTCCATACAATCTTACAATACATAAATATATTTTTACTTTAAATATTTAAAATTTGTTAACATGCATCTATTTTTTTCTTCATAAAATTCCACAACAACGCGCGGGATATCATCTAATTGTATCAATGACTAATGCTATGTTTGCTAACTTCCAACAATTTTTAACAATTAAACTCTTTTCATGTGAAGTCATTACTCCCCATGGGATTACACATGATTATTTTTTATTCTATTCATTGCTATGATTGATGCAAGAAAGTAAAGAAAGCAAACTCAACTATTCTTTATCATACAACTCAAGCATGCGATTACATAGATAGATAGATCACAAAGCAAACACAACTGCTGAAAATTCTTTGTCGGTGGTAGCATAATTTCTTTGAGCACTGTCTAAGGTCTTACTATCATAATGCCTAACATTTAATTTTCTCATCAACTATTTGCCCTAGAACAACACCAACAACATAATCACTAACATCACACATTATTCAAATGGTAAGTTCCAATCAGGTGGCTAAACAATAGGTGCACAAATCAAAGCTTGCTTAAGTATTTCAAAGGTTTCTACACAATCATCATCACAAACAAATGGAACATATTTTTGCAAACGATTGGTAAGAGGCCTAGAAATTTTATATAAATTCTTAATAAACCGTCCATATAAACCAGCATGAGCAAAGAAACTTCTTATAACCTTTGATATCTTTAGGACATGGTATTTTCTCAATTGCATCAACTTTAGCTGTATCCACTTCAATACCTTGTTGGAAAATTTTATGCCCAAGTACTATACCTTCATTAACCATAAAGTGGCACTTCTCCCAATTCAAGACAAGATTAGTTTCTTCACATCTTTGCAAAACTTGATCAAGGTTGATTAAGGAATCATAAGAAGAAGAATCGTAAATGGAAAAATTATCCATAAATACCTCAACAATCTTTTCATAAAAATCAAAGAATATAGCCATCATACATATTTGAAAGCTAGCAGGTTCATGATACTTGATTTGCGTTGGGTTTTCCGTGAAGAGTAACGGGTGATGCAGCACAATATAGATAAGTATTTGCCTCAGTAGAGAACCAAGGATTATCGAACCAATAGGAGTAACAACCAAACCTCATCTTCAACGGCTACACACAAAAGAGCAAACAATTGCACCCAACACGGGAAGAGGGTTGTCAATCCCCTTGGATTCGCTATTTGCAAGCTTGTAAGTAGTGTGGTTGGTAGTAGATAATCATAAATTGCAAAATAGTATCAAAAGTAAATAATTGCAGCAAAGTATTATAGCGTTCATAAACTTATAAATGAATAGACCCAGGGGCCATAGTTTCCCTAGTGGCATCTCTCATGAAAGTAAGCATACGGTGGGTAAACAAATTATTGTTGGGCAATTGATAGAAAAGCGCATAGTTATGTGATCTTCATGGCAATGATCATGTGCATATAGGCATCACGTCCATAAGCAAATAGGCCGACTCCTGCCTGCACGTATTACTATTACTCCACACGTCGACTGCTATCCAGCATGCATCTAGAGTATTAAGTAAAAGAGAGTAATGCTTGGAGAATAATGACATGATGTAGACAAACAGAATTCAATCAATATGAACTAACCCCATAGTTTTATCCTTAGTGGCAACAATACAAAGACATATCTTGTCCCCTTCTGTTACTGGGATATAGAAACCCGTCAGATTGAACCCACTACAACACACTCCTCTCATTGAAGATAGATCAATCTACTTGGCCAAAGCAAATCGATATATTGGAGAAATTTATGAATCTATGACGATCATGCATATAAGAATTTTAATAGATTTCAGAGAATACTCGGTTTTTTCATGAATATTCTGAACATAAACCCACAATTCATCGGATCCCAACAAATGCACCACACAAAAGGATTACATCGGATAGATCAAAGCAAAGATGTGATGACCATTGTATTGAAAGAGAGAGAGAGAGAGAGAGAGAGAGAGAGAGAGAGATCCATCTAGGTAGTAACTACGGACCTATAGGTCTATGGGGAACTACTCACACATCAGCATGGGAGCAGCAAGGATGATGTATAGGCCCTCCAGGATCGATCTCCCTCCAGAAGGGCACCGGAATAGGGTTCTGATAACCCACAAGTATAGGGGATCGCAACAGTTTCCGAGGGTAGAGTATTCAACCCAAATTTAGTGATTCGACACAAGGGGAGACAAATAATATTCTCAAGTATTAGCAGCTGAGTTGTCAATTAAACCACACTGAAAAGACTTAATATCTATAGCAAACTATTTAGTATCAAAGTAATATGGAAGTGATGGTAACGATGGCAAAAGTGACAGTAGCGGTTTTGTAGTGATTGTAATAGTAGCAACGGGATAGTAACTTAGCAAAGATCAATATGTGAAAAGCTCGTAGGCAATGGATCAGTGATGGATAATTATGTCGGATGGCATTCATCATGCAACAGTTATAACATAGGGTGACACAGAACTAGCTCCAATTCATCAATGTAATGTAGGCATGTATTCCATATATAGTCATACGTGCTTATGGAAAAGAACTTGCATGACATCTTTTGTCCTACCCTCCCGTGGCTGTGGGGTCCTAATGAAAACTAAGGGATATTAAGGCCTCCTTTTAATAGAGAGACAAACCAAAGCATTAACACTTAGTGAATACATGAACTCCTCAAACTACGGTAATCACCAGAAAGAATCCCAGTTATTGTCACCCTGGGGGTGCGGATCATAACTCGTAATAGGTGCCTACAACTTGCAAGATAGGATCAAGAACACATATATATTCATGAAAACATAATAGGTTCAGATCTGAAATCATGGCACTCGGGCCCTAGTGACAAGCATTAAGAATAGCAAAGCCATAGCAACATCAATCTCAGAACATAGTGGATACTAGGGATCAAACCCTAACAAAACTAACTCTATTACATGATAAATATCATCCAACCCATCACCGTCTAGCAATCCTATGATGGGATTACTCATGAATGGCGGAGAGCATCATGGAATTGGTGATGAAGGATAGTTGGTGATGACGATGGCGTCTAATTTGCCTCTCCGGAGCCCAAAATGGACTCCAGATCTAGCCTCCCGAGGAAGAACAGGAGGTGGCGGCAGCTCCGTATCATGAAACACGATGAACTCTTCTCTCTAATTTTTTCTCCACGAATAGGAATATATAGGGTTGGAATTGAGGTCGAAGGAGCCACAAGGAGCCATAGGGGGGTGCCCACGCCTGGTGGGCTTGTCACCTGTGGGCCGGTGGCCCCCCTCCGGTTGATTCTTTTGCCAGTATTTTTTATTAATTCCAAAAATAATCTCCGTAAATTTTTCTGATCAATCCAAAAACTTATATTTCTGTACAAAAATGACACCAAGGCAATTCCGCTGAAAACAGCATCAGTCTGGGTTAGTTCCCTTCAAATCATGCAAATTAGTGTCCAAAATAAGGGCAAAAGAGTTTGGAAAAGTGGATACGATGGAGACGTATCAACTCCCCCAATCTTAACCCATTGCTTGTCCTCAAGCAGTTCAGTTGATAAACTGAAAGTGATAAAGAAAAACTTTTACAAACTCTGTTTGATCTTGTTGTTGTAAATATGTCTAACTGATGTTCAGGTTTTCAGCAAATATTATAGACTAACCACGTTCACAATAACATTTAGGTCTCACATTTACTCATATCAATGACATAACCAACTAGCAAGAAATAATAATAACTCTCGGATGACAACACTTTTATCAAATCAATCATGATACAATATGACATAATGGTATCTTGCTAGCTCTTTCTAAGACCGCAAAACATAAATGCAGAGCACCCCTAAAGAACAAGAACTGACTAGACATTGTTATTCATCATAAAAGAGATCCAGTGATACTCATACTCAATATCAATTAATAGCAAAGCATACAAACGACGGTGGTGCTCTCTAACTGGTGATTTTTATAAGAGGATGGTGACTCAGTAATAAAGTAAGTAGATAGTCCCTTCGCAGAGGGAAGCATTGATTTGCAGAGGTGCCAGAGCTCGAGCTTTTTAAAACATGAATGAATGAGAATTTTGAGCAGTATGCTTTCATTCTCATCATAACGACCAAGAGATTTTAGCATCTTCCATGCTAGATACATTATAGGTAGTTCCCAAACAAAATGATAAAGTTTTTACTCCCCCTCCACCAATCAATCACACTCCATGGCTAGCCGAATCCACGGGTACCGTCCATACAAACATAGTCCTGGGGGAGTTTTGTGTCATTATAATTTGATTTGATTTTGATCTTGGAACTGGGCATTCAAAATACCAGCCACTTTATCGTGAATGATAGTGAATCAACACATATTGTGAGAATAACCCACCTAGCATGGAAAATGCTGACCGCCACCAGTCGCTACATGAGCAATTCGGGCATACAAAACAGAATGATTATTTGAAGGTTTAGAGTTTGGCACATGAAAATTTACTTGGAATGGCAGGTGAATACCGCATATAGGTAGGTATTGTGGACTCAGATGGAACAACTTTTGGTTTGAGGAATTGGATACACAGGCAGTATTCCCGCTTAGTTCAAGTGAAGGCTAGCAAAAGACTGGGGAGCGACCAAGTAGAGAGCGACAACAGTCATCAACATGCTTTGGGACTAACCAATATTGAATGCGAGAATGAGTAGGATATAAATCACTGTGAACATAAATATTGTAAAGGCTATGTTGATTTTGTTTCAACTACATGCATGAACATGTGCCAAGTCAGGCCACTTGAATCATTCAGAGGAGGATACCATCCTATCATACTACATCACAACCATTTTAATATGCATGTCGGCACTCAAGAAAAATCATTATCCACTCTTAGCTAATTAAGCATGGCATGAGTAACTATAATATCTAATTTTCATTGCAAATATGTTTCACCCATAATGAACTGAATTCAGAACAATGAGCAAATCATATTTACGAAAGCAAAATAGGTCGAGTTCATACCAGCTTTTCTCCATCTCAATGTTTTCATCATATATCGTCATTATTGCCTTTCACTTGCACGATCGAACGATGTGAATAATAATAAGAGTGCACGTGCATTGGATTAAGCTGGAATCTACAAGCAAAAACTCAAAGGAGAAGGCAAGGTAATATGCGCTCTCTGATAGATAAACAATAATGCATATGAGAGACCCTCAACATTTTAATTGTGGTCTTCTCCTTACGACCCAAAGAAAGAAAATTCAAAACAAGAAAAACTATTTACACGGGAAAGCTCCCAACAAGCAAAAAGAAGTACGAAAAATCTTTTGGGATTTTATTTTAAATGCTACAACTAAACAAACTAGAAGGTAAAGCTGTAAATAATTTTTATGAATTTTTCTCAAAGTTAAGTAAACACACAAGAAGAAAGAAGAAAAAAGAAATAAACTACCATTGATGGTACAATGAAAAATTATGAACACCGACTACTAAGATGAATGTGTGAACATGAGTGTAAAGTCGGTGAGAAATACGTACTCCCCCAAGCTTAGGCTTTTGGCCTAAGTTGGTCTAGGGCCATGGCTGGAATTAACCCTCTCCTAGATAATCCTGAGGGTTCCACTGGTTGGCGAGCTCCTGTGGCTCCCACTGAAAAACTGGCTCCGGATACGGATCAAAGGCTGGTGCCGGCTCAGGTGATGGGGGTTGCGTCACACTCCAATATCTGTAAATGTCCTCGGGCATAATAGTGTACCTGCTATAATGAATATCGAACAAGGAAGAAGCAGGCAGTACAATAATCTCACAAGTACCTTGACTAAGAACTAAGTTATAAATTAGCCTCCTATCATCATTCTTCCTAATAACATCATGTGTTACCATACTGTCATAGTCTAAATATTTCGTGGGTTGCAGCATTTCCTCTCCTCGTCAAGCCTAAAAGGTATCTCAAAGTGTTTGGCTATATGAGATGCATAGATACCTCCGAATATGGGCACACTCGAATGGTTTAAGTTCAACAGTTGGGCCACCATATCGCCTAGACTAAAAGTTCTATCAGCAAATAGAGCATGGTGTAGAATGGAGAGGTCGGGAGCACTAAGGCCTCCAATCTCCCTATGACCAACTAAACATCTCCCCGCAAATAATGAATAATAGCGTAAAATAGGAAAGTGTAAACTAGTTGCTATTGCCTTTGACACCCCTCTCTCTTCTCCTGTCGTGACTGCGGCAATAAAATCTTCCATGTCTCTAGGATGTGGTTCCTTGATGTTGTCGTCACAGGGTACTTTGTAAACTTTGCAAAAATCATAAAGGTTCATTTTCTTAGGCACATCATATAAATGAAATTCTACCGTAGGAGGGTCTTCCCTATAATGAAAGTGAAAATTTTGCACAAAGGTATTAGTGAGCAAGAGTTACTGGTCACACTTATCATTGAGGAAGTCGATGATGCCTGCCCTCTGGGCCAAATAATAGAAATCTTCATAAATCCCAGCCGCCCTCAAGAATGCATCACTTGGCCATTCACATGGTCGAACTTCTATGACGCGAGGAAGATTGTACCTAGACTTCTTCTTCATCTCATTTTCACCTTCTTTAGAACCCCGGCTTGACGAGCCCCTTAACAATCTCCTCAACATTTCTCTTTCTCTAAAAAAATTCTGAAATTTTTAGTGACTCAAAATAAAGGTGAATAAAACTCAACCAAGCTTACAGCAACTACTCCCACAAGTGCCTAGAGCCTATATCATGCATCAAAAATACTTGGGACCATACATATTTGACATGCAAGCTCAAGAACAAGGTCACCACAGCAGTAAAAATTTGCAATATAGAAAACAATAGAACAAAAACTAATTGTACCATTGAAGGAGTCACATATCGAATAACAATCTCCTAAAACAGTTTTGTGAATGGAGCTTTGCGCAAGGAGATCGAAAATGGCAGCAGAATGAGCTAGAACACGGGTTTGAGCAATGGTGGGACATTTTTTTGGAGGAAGACAAAGTGGATGGGCTCTGGAATAAGTGAAGTGGGCCAATGTGGGACCCACAAGCCACCTAGGCATGGCCAGGGGTGGCCGCGCCCTGTGGTCTTGTGACCCACTGGTGCCAGATATTTTTAAATATTCCAGAAAAAATCATACTACATTTTCAGGGCATTTGAAGAACTTTTATTTTCAGGCCATTTTTTTATTGCACAAAAAACTCAGAAAACAGAAAAATAATAGCATTTTTACCTCTAACTAACAGAAAGTAAAATTTGGATACAGAAGGTTGTGCTTTCAAAATTTGTCCATCTCATGCTCATCAAAAGGAATCCATCAATAAGGTTGATCAAGTCTTATTAACAAACTTCTTTCGAGTAACATGAAACCGGAGAATTTTGGAATAACACTAAGTTACCTCAATAGGGATATGCATATCCCCGACAATAAGTATATCATACTTCTTCTTGATAGTTGGAAGAGGGAATTCAAAGTATCCAATAATAATCGTTGAATTTTTTCAATGGAGTTGATACTATGAACTTGGGGTTGTTTCTTTGGAAAGTGTACCGTATGCTCATTACCACTGATATGAAAAGTGACATTTCTTTTGCTGCAATCAATAATAGCCCCTACAGTATTTAAAAAGGGTCTACCAAGGATGATCGACAAACCATCGTCCTCGGGAATATCAAGAATAACAAAGTCCATTAGGATAGTAGCATTTGCAACTACGACACGCACATCCTCACAAATACCAATGGGTAAAGCAGTTGATTTATCAGCCATTTGCAAAGAGATTCTAGTAAGTGTCAACTTATTCAAATCAAGTCTTCGATATAAGGAGAAAGGCATAAAACTACCATCTCCCAAATCACATAAAGCGGTTTTAACATAATTCCCTTTGATAGAGCATGGTATAGTTGGTACTCCTGGATCTCCAAATTTCTTTGGTACTCCACCCTTAAAATTATAATTAGCAAGCATGCTGGAAGTCTCATCTTCTAATATCTTTCTTTTATTATTCACAATATCTTTCATATACTTAGCATAACGAGATATTTCAGAATATCAGTCAAGCGCATACGTAAAAAGACAAGTCTAAGCATTTCAACAAAGCGCTCAAAATCCTCATCATCCTTTTTCTTGGATGGTTTAGGAGGAAAGGGCATGAGTTTTTGAACCCATGGTTCTCTTTCTTTACCATGCTTCCTAGCAACAAAATCTCTTTTCTCATATCTTTTATTCTTAGGTTGTGGGTTATCAAGAGCAATAGCAGGTTCAATCTCCACATCATTGTCATTACTAGGTTGAGCATCAACATGAACATCATCATTAATATTATCACTAGGCTCATGTTCATCACCAGATTGTGTCTCAGCATTAGAAACAGAAATATTATTTGGCTTTTCAGGTGTATCTATGATAGCTTCACTAGCAGTATGCAAAGTCCTATCATCATGCTTTTTCCTCTTGTTACTGGAATGACTAGGTGCATTAGTATTAATTCCCTGAGAATCTTTCTCAATTCTCATAGGATGGCTTTTAGGATACAAAGGTTCCTGAGTCATTTTACCACCTCTAGTCACAACTTTAACAGAATGATCATTGTTCTTACTATTCATCTCTTTAAGCAAATCATTATGTGCTTTAAGTACTTGTTCTACTTGAGTGGTTACCATGGAAGCATATTTACTAATAAGCTTAAGGTCATTGATAGTTCTACTCATATAATCACCTAAGCGATTAAGCATGTAAGCATTATGTTTCAAATGTCTACTAACATAAGCATTGAAATTTTCTTGCTTAACAACAAAATTATCAAACTCATCCAAGCATTGGCTAGAAGACTTATCATAAGGAATATCACTTTCATCAAATCTACGGATAGAATTTACCTCTACTACCTATGTCTGGTTATCAAGACCATGTATTTCTTCAATAGGTGGTAGATTCTTAACATCTTCAGCTTTAATACCTTTTTCTTTCATAGATTTCTTTGCCTCTTGCATATCTTCAGATCTGAGAAATATAATACGCCTTTTCTTCAGAGTTGGCTTCGAAGGTGGTTCGGGAATAGTCCAATAATTATCATTGCTCAATACATTATTCAATAGTAGTTCAGCTTGTTCAATAGTTTGTTCCCTAAAAACACAACCAGCACAACTATCTAGGTGGTCCCTAGAAGCATCGGTTATTCCATTATAAAAGATATCAAATATTTCATTTTTCTGGAGAGGGTGATCAGGCAAAGCATTAAGTAATTGGAGAAGCCTCCCCCAAGCTCTTGGGAGACTCTCTTCTTCAATTTGCACAAAGTTAAATATTTCCTGCAAGGCAGCTTGTTTCTTATGGGCAGGAAAATATTTTTCAGAGAAGTAATATATCATATCCTGGCTACTACGCACACAACCAGGAGCAAGAGAATTGAACCATATCTTAGCATCACCCTTTAATGAGAAAGGAAACAACTTGAGGATATAGTGATAACGATTTTTCCTCATGAGTAAATAGGGTGGCTATATCACTCAATTTAGTAAGATGTGCCACAATAGTTTCAGATTCATAACCATTGAAAGGATCAGATTCAACCAAAGTAACTAACTCAGGATCAACAGATAATTCATAATCCTTATCAGTAACAAAGATAGGTTAAGTAGCAAACTTAGGATCATATTTCATTCTAGCATTCAAGGATTTTTCTTTCCACACGCATAGCAATTTATTAAGATCATCTCTATCCTTACAAGCAAGAAAGTCCCTAGCTACCTCTCCTTCCATAACATAACCCTCGGGAATATCAGGCAATTCATATCTAGGAGTGCTAGGTCTAGTAGGTGTCTCATAGTGTTCAGTTTCAATAAGTTCATCAGTTTCAGAAGTATCATCAGTTTCAGCATTGATTCTAGCAATTTGCTCATCAATAAATTCACCCAGTGGCACATTATTATCAAGCGGAGTATCATCATAAGAATCATGCATAGCAGAAGTGGCATCATCAATTACTTTTGAGATATCAGAATTACTAGCAGGTGGTGGTTTCGCAAACTTACTCATAACAGAAGGTGAATCAAGTGCAGAGCTAGAAGGCAGTTCCTTACCTCCCCTCGTTGTAGAGGGATAGATCTTGGTTTTTGGATCTTTCAGATTCTTTGTAGTGATCAATAGATATAAATCCCAAGTGACTCGGAGAATAGATCTATGCTCCCCAACAACGGTGCCAGAAAAGGGTCTTGATAACCCACGAGTATAGGGGATCACAACAATTTTCGAGGGTAGAGTATTCAACCCAAATTTATTGATTCGACACAAGGGGAGCCAAAGAATATTCTCAAGTATTAGCAGCTGAGTTGTCAATTCAACCACACCTGAAAGACTTAATATCTGCAACAAAGTATTTAGTAGCAAAGTAATATGGAAGTGACGGTAATGATGGAAAAAGTGACAGTAGCAGTTTTGTAGTGATTGTAATAGTAGCAACAGAATAGTAACTTAGCAAAGATCAATATGTGAAAATCTCATAGGCAATGGATCAGTGATGGATAATTATGTTGGATGGCATTCATCATGCAACAGTTATAATATAGGGTGACACAGAACTAGCTCCAATTCATCAATGTAATGTAGGCATGTATTCCATATATAGTCATACGTGCTTATGGAAAAGAACTTGCATGACATCTTTTGTCCTACCCAACCGTGGTAGCGGGTTCCTAATGGAAACTAAGGGATATTAAGGCCTACTTTAATAGAGAACCGGACCAAAGCATTAGCTCACTGAGTACATGAACTCCTCAAACTACGGTAATCACCGGAAAGAATCCCAGTTATTGTCACACTAGGGATGCGGATCATAACTCATAATAGATTTCTACAACTTACAAGATAGGATCAAGAACACACATATATTCATGAAAACATAATAGGTTCATATCTGAAATCATGGCACTCGGGCCCTAGTGACAAGCATTAAGCATAGCAAAGTCATAGCAACATCAATCTTAGAACATAGTGGATACTAGGGATCAAACCCTAACAAAACTAACTGGATTACATGATAAATCTTAGCCAACCATCATCATCCAACAATCCTGCAATGGTATTACTCACAAACGGAGGAGAGCATCATGGAATTGGTGATGAAGGATGGTTGGTGATGATGATGGCGTCAATTTTCCCTCTCCGGAGCCCAAAACAGACTCCAGATCTGGCCTCCCGAGGAAGAACAGGAGGTGACGGCGGCTCCGTATCATGAAACACGATGAACTCTTCTCTCTGAATTTTTCTCTGCGAATAGGAATATATAGGGTTGGTATTGATGTCAGAGGAGCCACAGGGGGCCCACAAGCTTGCCAGTCGTGGCCAGGGGAGTGGCCGCACCTGGTGGGCTTGTCACCTGTGGGTGGCCCCTCCGGTTGATTCTTTCGCCAGTATTTTTCTTAATTCCAAAAATAATCTCTATGAATTTTCAGGTCAATCTGAGAACTTCTACTTTTTCACAAAAATAACACCAAGGCAATTCTGTTGAAAACAGCGTCAGTCTGGGTTAGTTTCATTCAAATCATGCAAATTAGAGTCCAAAATAAGGGCAAAAGAGTTTGGAAAAGTGGATACGATGGAGACACATCAGGTTCCACGTGGGCACACGGTGAAATAGAGACTTGCGATGGCGGAAAAGGTGTTTTGGTAGGCTCTCTAGGGTTTTTGGAATATATGTGAATTTATAGGCCAGAGAGCGGCATCGGGAGCCAGCCAAGGGGAGCACGAGGCAACAGGGTGCGGCCTAACCCCCCTGACCACGCTTGGTTCGCTTGTTCCTCCCTTGTGAGGCCTTTGGTGTCCTCCCTAAGCTTCTAGGTGTTCTTTTGGTCCAAAAAAATCATAGTAAAGTTTCCTGGCAATTGGAGTTCTTTTGGTACTGTAAACCTGAAAAGCCAACAACGTAAAGAAAATAACAACTGGCACTGGGCACTTGTTTAATTGATTAGTGCTCAAAAATAATATTAATTGGTAAATAAACACCCAAAAAGCATTCTAGAAAGATAATATAATAGCGAGGAACAATCAAAAATTATAGATACATTGGAGACATATGAGTGCATTACATAAACCAAAAGTCATACGTCTATAAGCATAAGTTCCAAAAGGACAAGTAAAAGTCGTTTGCTCTTGATCTTCCTTTGACACAAGTATTTGAGAAAAAATAGAATATCCATCAAGGAAACAAAAGTATGTGTGCTTAGATAATCTTTGTAACATTTGAACAATAAAAGGCAACGGGTAATGATCTTTTCTAGCAGCTTTGTTTAATTATCTGAAATCAATTACCATCCTATAACCGGTTATGACTGTGGAATAAGTTCATTTATATCATTAGGAACAACGGTTATACCACCTTTATTAGGCACACAATTAACATGACTTACCCACCTACTATCATTTATGGGATAAATTATACCCACCTCAAGAAGCTTCAGTGTATCAGTTCTTCCACATCTTTCATTTTAGGATTAAGGTGACGTTCATGATCAACTACGGGTTTAACATCTGGCTCCATATTAATCTTTTGTTGGCATAACATAGGGCTAAGGCCCTTAAGATCATCAAGAGTATATCCAATAGTAGCTCGGTGTTTCTTTAGAGTTTTAAGTAATCTCTTTTCCTCATGCACTGAAAGGTTAGCATTAAAAATAATAGGATATATCTACTTTTCATCAAGATAAGCTGATGACCCACAAGTATAGGGGATCAATCATAGTCCTTTCGATAAGTAAGAGTGTCGAACCTAACGAGGAGCAGAAGCAAATGATAAGCAGTTTTCAGCAAGGTATTCTCTGCAAGTGCTATGAGTAATAGCGATAGATAGTTTTGTAGAAAGATAATTCTTAACAAGTGACAAGTACAAATAGTAGCAAGTGTGCCGCAAGATAGCCCAATCTTTTCTATAGAAAAGGACGGGCCTGAAAGTACTCTTATATAAAGCAAACGCTCCCGAGGACACATGGGAATTTATGTCTAGTCATGTTCATCATGTTGAGTTGATTCACATTTGTTACTTCAATCATTTGGTATGTCGGTGGACCGACGCTAAGGTGTTGTTCTTACTTGAACAAGCAACCCACTTATGATTACCCCCTCTCACAAGCTATCGCAACCACGAAAGAAGAATTAAGATAAATCTAACCATAGCATGAAACATGTGGATCCAAATCAGCCCCTCATGACGCAACACATAAAGTGGGGTTTAAGCTTCTGTCACTCTGATGACCCACAAGTATAGGGGATCAATTGGAGTCCTTTTGATAGGTAAGAGTTTCGAACCTAATGAGGAGCAGAGGGAAATGATAAGCGGTTTTCACCAAGGTAATTTCTGCAAGCACTAAAATTGTAAGTAGCAAGTAGTTTGATAGCAAAGTGATTTGTAACGAGCAAGAAACGGTAACACTAGGTAAGGTGCAGGAAGGTAGCCCAATACTTTTGTGGCAAAGAACAGGCCAAAACTATCTCTTATGATAAGAAAAGTGTTCTTGAGGGAACACGGGTATTTCATCTAGTCAATTTCATCATGTTAGTTTGATTCGTGTTCGCTACTTTAATAATTTGATATGTGGGTGGACCGGTGCGAAGGTCATGTTCTTACTCAAAACTATCTCTTATGATAAGCAAAGTGTTCTTGAGGGTACACGGGAATTTCATCTAGTCAATTTCATCATGTTGGTCTGATTCGTGTTCGCTACTTTGATAATTTGATATGTGGGTGGACCGGTGCAAAGGTCATGTTCTTACTTGAACTAACAACCTACTTATGATTAACCCCCTCGCAAGCATCCGCAACTATGACAAAAGTATTAAGACAAAGTCTAACCATAGCATTAAACATGTGGACCCAAATCAGCCCCTTAGGAAGTAGCACATAAACTAGGGTTTAAGCTTCTGTCACTCTAGTAACCCATCATCTAATAACTACTCCACCATGCATTCCCTTAGGCCCTAGGATGGTGAAGTGTCATGTAGTCAACTTTCACATGGCACCACTAAGGGAATCACAACATACATATCATCAAAATATCGAACACATATCAAATTCACATGATTACTTGCAACATGATTTCTCCCGTGACCTCAAGAACAAAGGTAACTACTCACAAATAATATGCATGCTCAAGATCAGTGGTGTATTGAATAGCATAATGGATCTCAACATATAATCTTACACCAAATAAACCATATAGCAATCAACTACACAAGGTAATCAACACTACTAGTCACCCACACGTACCAATCTGAGGTTCCGGTACAAAGATTAAACACAAGAGATAAACAAGGGTTTGAGAGGAGATGGTGTTGTTGAATATGTTGATGAATAATGGCCTCCCCAAGATGAGAGGGTTGTTGGTGATGATGATGGCTTTGATTTCCCCCTCCGGGAGGGAATTTCCCATGGCGGAATCGCTCCGTCGGAGGGTAAAAGTGCTCCTGCCCAAGTTCCACCTCGAGGCGGTGGCGCTTCATCCCAAAAGTCCTCCTCCTAATTTTTTTAGGTTTTTGGGGGAATTTATACCAGAAGATGAGCTCCAGAGGTGGGCCGGGATGGGCACACTACACCAAGGCGAGGTTAGGGGGCCTTGCGTGCCCTGGTGGAGGGTGGCCACCTGGTAACCCCCCTACAGTACTTTTTAGTTCTAGTATTTCTTATTTATCATATAAAAAATCTCAGTAAATTTTCAGCTTCATTGGGATGTGCAGAATAGCTATCTCTGACATGCTTTTTTCAGGTACTGAATTCCAGTTGTCGGCATTCTCCCTCTTGGTGTAAACCTTGCAAATTGTGAGAGAAAAGGCATTAGAATTACTCCCCAAAGAATTATTATGCATAAAAATATTATACATAATAGTAGTAAAACATGATGCAAAATGGACGTATCTACTCCCCCAAGCTTAGACCTTGCTTGTCCTCAAGCAAAAGTTGATCGAAGAACATGTCCACATGGTTTGACAGAGAGGTGTCGATAAAAAAAATACGGACATAGTAGCGTCATGCTTATTATTATAACAGCAACAAGAATTAACATAAAACTTGTATTTCATAACAACATCATATAACTTCTTATGAGCAAGTGATAATTCATCACAACACGGAAGTATAAAGCATAAACCTTATTGGAAACAAACAAACTATGTTCTCAGTCAACTTTGCAACTACAATTCATCATATTTTCAGGAAGGGTCTCATGTAGGTGCCTTTTGGTAAGTCCACATACTCAACCATTATTTGGTCTTCTATGATTGCTAACACTCACAGGATACCCATAGACAAAAAGTTTCAACCATACACAAAGAAAGATAGGGGCTTATAGTTTGCCTCCCAATGTATTCACCTTAAGGATGATGTCAACAATAATAACTCAGGCTCACTCATATCCAACTGGATATATGTTCCTAGATCTTTCCTCACCACATGATGCTTGCCAAAGGAGAAAAATAAAAAGTAATAGAGAAGAATACTTTGACTCCTGCATAAAAGTAAATGCTTAAAGTAAAAGATAGGCCCTTCGCAGAGGGAAACAGAGGTTGTCATGCGCTTTTAGTTTGTATGCCAAATCCCTTAGCGCAAAAGAACGTCATGTTGCATTGCCTCTTATGATAGCAACCTTTATTATGTAGTCCGTCACTTTTATTACTTTGTCATCACAAGTTCGTGCAACACTCAATTTTCTCTTGCACTAATTGATCCAACTTTTAGAAGCAATCTTTATTGCCTTGATGCACCGATGACAACTTATTTGAAGGATCTTATTCAATCCATAGGTAGGTATGGTGGACTCTCAACTTATTTGAAGTAGTATCTCTACTTAGTGTGGAATTTTTGGCTCGCAGAGATATTGGGCAAGCACCACATGTTGAAGGATCTATGACAATATAACTTCTATGTGAATATGAACAAGCATAAATCATTATGTTGTCTTCTTTGTCCAACATCAACAATTTTGGCATATAATATTTAATGGGGGCTCACAATCAGAAAAGTTGTCCATGATAGTATATTTGCATGTGAATCTTCTCTTCCCTAGTTTATTCTTTCATGAATTGCATCATTGACTAATGTTATGTTTGCCAATCTCCAATAAATTGTACCACTTATACTTTTGTTTATTGTGATGCCATTACTCACCATAAGATACCATATGATTTTTTCATTTATTCTCTTTTATTATGATTGCAACAAGAAAGTAAATGGGCAAAATCTCAAACTAAACTTTATTATATAACTCTCACTCGATTACATAGGTAGATAGATCACAAAACTAGCGCTCGAAAATAGATCAAGCTAAACATTTATTCAACTAAGCACTAAAAGGCTAAGGATCGAAATAAAAATCAAAGGTAAAAAGTGATGGTGATACGATACCGGGGCACCTCCCCATGCTTGGCTCAAGCCAAGGGGAGTGCCCATACCCGCATACTCAAGTCTCCTTTGGTGGTGAAGATGATCAAGGTGGTGGTGATCTGGCGTCACACTTCAGCTCCAATAAATACTTCAATTTGCGGATGACGCTCCTGACTCCTGAGGGTGGTGATGTGCTCCTCAAGAAAAATATTTTCACGAGTGAGGAATTTATTCTGAACATGAACAGCCTCGAAAGCCTTGAAAGCTTCAATTTCAAGAGGGGTGACATGATGGTAGTAAGGCTCAAGGATATCTTCTTCTTCCTCTTCCACCATGTCTGTGGGTTTCCCTCCTTCTTGAGCTTGATCCTGCATAGCTTCCTTGCCCTTGTCCTCCTTATTGTCTTCTTATGGCTCTTCTCTTTTCAGCTCCATCTTCATCAACCAAGCATCCCCTTCGACGTTATTGGGAGAGGAAGAAGACATGATGCTTAGCTTGATAGATCTGCTAGGAAAACATCACGAAAAAAGAACAAAGGAAAATCTCGCGATGTAGTGGTCAAAATAGTCAGGGGTATATATAGAGAATCTGTATTCTTGGAAATCAAGCAAACGGAAGGAAAATGGAGTTGGGAAGGTTCCCGAGGTGGGCATGATTCACCAGGGCGCGCCACGGATGGCAACCATGCCCTGGTAGATCGTGCTCTCCTCGGTTGCCTTCCGGTTTATTTTTTATTTCCTAAAATTCTTAAAAATTACAAAACTGATAAAAAAATTGCGGATTTTTCAGAGAACGTTTACTTACCGTATCACGTACCTCTTGTTTTCACGATTTTGGAGTGTTCCGGAATGTTTCTTTTATGTGTTGCTCCGGTGTCATGGTTTGGATAACATTGCTTTCAACATTAATAGGCATACCTGAGATATAGTGTTTAACTCTTTGTCCATTCACCACCTTCGGGTTGGTACCTTCGGCATTATTAATCTTAATATCTCCAGAGCGATAAACCTCTTCGCTAGCATAGCGTCCTTCCCATTTGGAGAGAAGTTTTCCTGAAAAGAATCTGAAACGAGAATTGTAGAAAAGAACATATTCTCCAACTTTGAATTCACGCTTTTGGATTCTTTTTTCGTGCCATCTTTTAACTTTTTCTTTGAATAACTTGGCATTTTCATAAGCTTGGGTTCTCCATTCATCTAATGAGCTAATATCAAATAACCTCTTTTCACCGACAAGTTTGAAGTCATAATTGAGTTCTTTAATTGACCAAAATTCTTTATATTCTAACTCTAGAGGCAAATCACAAGCTTTCCCACATACCATCTTGTATGGAGACATACCCATAGGATTTTTATAAGTTGTTCTATAAGCCTAAAGTGCATCATCTAGTTTGTTAGACCAATTCTTTCCGGACCTATTGATAGTTTTTTGTAACATCAATTTTATTTCTCTATTGTTGAGTTCAACTTGACCACTAGATTGAGGATGATAGGGTGATGCAATTCTATGGTTAACATCATATTTACCAAGCATTTTATGGAAAGCGCCATGAATAAAGTGTGAAACACCATCATTCATGAGATACCTAGGGACTCCAAACCTTGGGAAATAACTTCTTTAAGCATTTTAATGAAGTGTGATTATCAGCGCTACTAGTTGGAATAGCTTCTACCCACTTAGTGACATAATCAACAGCAACCAAAATATGAGTGCACCCATTGGAGGAAGGAAAAGGTCCCATATAATCAAAACCCCAAACATCAAATGGTTCAACGACATGTGAATAATTCATAGGCATTTCCTGACGCTTGTCGATATTACAAATTCTTTGACATTCATCACAAGACAAGACAAACTTACGGGCATCCTTGAAGAAAGTAGGCCACTAAAAACCAGATTGCAATACCTGGTGAGTAGTTCTATCTCCAGCATGATGTCCTCCATAAGCTTCGGAATGACATTTCCATAGGATTTGTTCCTGTCCATGCTAAGGCACACAACATCTAATAATATCATCTACTCCTTCTTTATAAAGATGTGGGTCATCCCAAAAGTAATGTCTTAAATTATAGAAGGATTTTTTGTTTTGTTGGTATCTGAAACTAGGTGGAATATATTTAACAACAATGCAATTAGCATAATAAGCATACCATGGAGTGTTTTGAGAAACATCTATTGCAGCTAGTTGTTCATCAGGGAAACTATCATCAATAGGTAGTGGGTCATCAAGAATATTTTGTAACCTAGACAAGTTTTCAGCTACGGGGTTCTCAGCTCCATTCCTATCAATGATATGTAAATCAAATTCCTGAAGCAAGAGAACCCACCTAATGAGTCTAGGTTCAGCATTTTTATTTTCCATAAGATATTCTATAGCAGCATGATCAGTGTGAACAATAACTTTGGAATCAACAATGTAAGATCTGAATTTATCACAAGCAAACACGACTGCTAAAATTTCCTTTTCAGTAGTAGCATAATTTGTTTGGGCACTATCTAGAGTTTTGCTAGCATAATGGATAACATTTCATTTCTTATCAACTCTTTGTCCTAGAACAGCAACAACGACAACAACAACAACAACAACAAAGCCTTCAGTCCCAAACAAGTTAGGGTAGGCTAGAGGTGATACCCATAAGATATCGTGACCCACTCATGGTTCTGGCACATGGATAGCAAGCTTCCATGCACCCCTAGGACAGCACCAACAACATAATCACTAGCATCACACATAATTTCAAAAGGCAAGTTCCAACCAGGTGGTTGTAATATAGGTGTGGTGGTTAAGGCTTTCTGTCGTGGATTTGTCACGGCAGATGTCCGGGTCAACGGACTTAGGTTCGGGGCGAGACGCAACTACGTGGCGGCTTGAAGGGGTTGATCGGAATCGAGAAGACACGAAGTTTTACCCAGGTTTGGCCCCTCCGATGGAGGTAAAAGCCTACGTCCTGCTTGTCTGGTGTTGATGATGATGAAGATCTCTCAGTTACAAGGGTGCTAATTGCTACCTCTAATCTCTTGTGCCTCTAATCTCTTGTGTTGTCTAAACTTGTAGACTTGTGTCTCTTGAGAACTTGTCCCTCTAGGGGTGCTCTACCCCTCCTTATATAAGTGCAGAGGGTAGGTTTACAAATAGAGTCCTACTAGGAGTAGGATTAGGACTAGTCTCTCACGAATCCTACTCTGGGTCTTATTTCCTTTAAGGGAATCCTTCTCTCTTGTGGGCCTTCTCCTGTGGGCCTTCTCTTGTGAGCCGCCTGGCGCTGGCTCACCAGCCGGGTCTTAGGCTTGGTCATCCTGTGACCCGCTTGCCGGGTCATATATAAGATGTCATGTCTTTTAACGGGTCTCCTATGAGTTGCATGGCCGGGTCATTAATAAGATGTCATGTCTTCAGCCGGGTCTCCTGTGAGTTGCCAGGTCGGGTCATACCATGGGGTATATCCCCATCATTAGCCCCCAGGTTAGCTTGAATTTATTGATGGTAAGCTCCTGAAATAAGAGTAACAAATATGTTAAGTGGCCGGCTTGCTCCTTTGGCCGGCTTATAAAATGGCTTCTCAAAAATCCGGGTCTTTTCTCCATATGAATGAGTCGTCTTGATAATCATCTTGCTTGTCAATGTCTTTTTGAAAAATATTGAGAATAGAACACCCATATACCATTGAGTCGGCTTCCAATACTCTTGGCGAGTCATCTCCGCCGGGTCATAATCATTGATGATGTCGGGTTATTATCGTTGGTGACTTCGGGTTAAATAACTAGAATCCTGCTGACTTGATAAATATTGGGATGAAAATCCATCTGATGTAGAACCGGACTTCCATTGTTTGTGAAGCAGGGCGGCTTATATAAACTCTGGCAGGTTTATGATCTTTTGATAACACCGGGTCATAAGTGTTGGTGACGCCGGGTCTAACAACTGAACTCCATATTTAATATATTGAAAATTCTCCTCGTCATTTTTGATATGTCCATATTACCTATAGCCCCCAAGCTCCGAGATTATCCATGATAACTTGGTGCTTTGCAAATAACATTTTGGACTGTGTAGCCCCCAAGTGTCGGGTTGTCCTTCCTGCAGCAACCTGGAACTTATAATTGCCTTATATCTTATAATGTTTCGGCGGGTGTAGCCCCCAAGGGCCGGCTCATCAGAATGTGATGCGCCGGGTCTTCAATTTGAATCTCTTAATCTATCGGAACAGTTGAATACTGTAGCCCCCAAGTGTCGGGTCAGTAAGAATTACTGGGCTGGGACTTTAGAAACATATAGAAGGGTCGGCTCATCTCCTTGAGATAATATGGTCTTGCTGACAATGTAATGGTTTGAAAACCGGCTTGCATTAGCCCCCAAGTGCCGTGGTGCATGCTTGCAGCGACATGGGACTTGCATAATTGATATAAACTTGGACTTGGATAATGTAGCCCCCAAGTGTCGGGTCGTCAACCTGCGGCGACTCGGGACTATGTGAGAATAATATGTCTCACCATAATTTGTTGAATGAATTCTTGACTGTGGTCGTAATATAACCCAAAATGAATATCCTGGAATAATTCCTTTGTCTTTGACATGAAATTCCTGCTCGTGGTTGCGGTGCAACCCGGCAAATATAAGTTTGAGAAATCCATGAGTGTTGTAGATTACTACAGAGCACAATTAAAGAAATCCGAGAACCGGCCAATTAGATGATACGACATTATTTCTGACAGGGTGTCTCTTTGCAAAATAATAATTTCTCCAAGCTGGTTTGAAAAACCCCAATCATTTATTACTGGTTACGATAAACCATGAAGATCCAGCCATATTGGATATTAAAAGATCCATTTGCTCTTTGCAAAACACTTAACGGCGGCTCATCTTAAGAGATAAAACCTGCAAAAATGAACAAGACAGAATATATTCTGCATTGTTGTGAGGGCGGCTTTAAAGAAGCTCAACCCGGAGATGTATACCTTTCATAACATTGCTCCTTTTCTCATAACCTTGCTCTGACCCGGCTTGATAAGCCGGCATGTTACCTGGAGGTCGGAATCCCCCTTGAATAATCCACGGCTGACATGTCAACCGGAATGGCATAAAGCCGACTGTTTTTAGGGTAATGTAAGCTATACCCAAAGGTAAGAAGCCTCCTGTTGACAGCAAATATTGTAAGCGCGAACGTCGGCTGTCAATGGGTAATGTAAGCTATACCCAAGGTAAGAAGCCTCCATCGACAGTCGTGGCTACTGATGAGCCGGAATGGCATAAAGCCGGTTGTTTGAAGGGAATGCAAGCTATACCCAAAGTCAAGAAGCCTCTTTCAACAACTACAATTTTAGGCACGGACGCCGGCTGTCGATGGGTAATGTAAGCTATACCTGAAGGCAAGAAGCCTCCATCGACAACCACGGCTTACTGATAAAGCCGGCTGTTTGAAAGGAGATGTAAGCTATACCCAAAGGCAAGAAGCCTCTTTTAACAGCTACAGTTGTAGGCGCGGACGCCGGCTGTCGATGGGTAATGTAAGCTATACCCGAAGGCAAGAAGCCTCCATCGACAACCACGGCTTACTGATAAAGCCGGCTGTTTGAAAGGAGATGTAAGCTATACTCGAAGGCAAGAAGCCTCTTTCAACAGCTACAGTTGATAAGAAACTGAGTTTTGGCGTAAACGTCGGTTGTTAGGGTGAGATAAGCGAACCCGTCGGTAAGAAGCCCCCTTAGACACCACGGTTAATAAGTAACCGAAAGTGGCATAAAGCCGGCCATTAGGGTGAGATAAGCGACACTCGTCGGTAAGAAGCCCCCTTCGATGGCCGCGGTTGATAAGCAACTGGAATTTGGTATACACGATGTTGTCTTAGGGTCATGTAAGCTATACCAAAGGTAAGAAGCCTCCATCAACAATAGCGCTTAATGTAACCAAACTAGGCATAAAGCCAACTGTGCAAGGCAGATGTAAGCTATACCCGAAGGCAAGAAGCCTCCTTGCAACAGTTTAATAACAGCTGGCTGTGCAAAGGAGATGTAAGCTATACCCGAAGGCAAGAAGCCTCTTTGCAACAGTGCTTAATTGGGCATAACGCCGCTGTGCAAGGGATATGTAAGCTATACCCGAAGGCAAGAAGCCTCCTTGCAACAGCGTAAAAGCACACTGTGCAGGGGAGATGTAAGCTATACCCGAAGGCAAGAAGCCTCCCTACAACAACGCTTGATAGGGCATAAAGTCGGATGATAGATCAGCCGTTTTGATGGCGAAAAGACCACTTCAACTCAAATTTCTGAGCCAGAAAATTTCATCTTGCAAAAACCGGGGCTTCTCATTGAAAACGACCAAATGTGTCTTGCCATGTCTGTAGCCCCCGAGCCTCAAGTTGACTCGAAGAGGCGGCTTGAGGATCTTCACTGGAAGTTTGAGGTTGACCGTGGCGGGTTATAGATGATCCCGTATGAATTGTTTCAATGATCCGGTCGATGGTTCGTTCCGGCTGTTTGTTTGAAGTGAACCAAACTGTAGTGGCGGCGACTTGTGCGACTGCCCGTCGGGCGGCTCATATAGGCGAGCCCTGCACCGATATGTTGATGTAGATCCGACCATGGACGGCGGCTCATACTGGTGTATGCGGCCACTGGCGTGTTGATGTAGATGTAGAAGTCAGCTATGGTGTTGTAAGCCAGTGCTGTTGTGAAAGACGCCACGGTGTTGTAAGCCGGAGCGATGGCGAGAGACGGCCACGGCGTTGTAAGTCGGCGCGGTGGCAAGGGATGGCCACAGCATTTGTAAGCTGGTGTGGTGGCGAGGGACGGTCATGGCATTGTAAGCCGGTATGGACGTGCGAGTCGCTGGTGGCGTTGAAAGCCGGCAAGAACGACGAGTCGGCCATGACATTGTTGGTGAAGACCATATCGCGGATCGCAGCTTGTAGTGTCCATCGGGCAACTCATACCGACGAGTTGATGTAGACCGTCCGTGGGGGCGGCGACTCACGCATGTCCATCAAGCAACATGACACGTTGGTGTGTGCTTCAACTCCGCGGTATAATGCCACTTGAGTAATTGTCCTGTGTAAAAATATTATAGGCCAAAGTAATTGTTCTTGGATGAAATATATGCTGAACAATAGATAGGATAAATATCACCTATTATTTTTATTGGATGAATACGGATGACGTGTACCCTCTAGTAGATTGCACTGTACGGGCGGTGTCCTGCGCATCTGTCCGTTTGAACAACTCAATGCATGTAGACACCTGGCATCACCTTCGGCGTGTCGATGTAAACCGGATGGCACGTTGTGGCTGTCTACATGCGTGTCCGTTGGAACCCCCTTTTTTCTAAATGTCGGATTAACAAACATTGCTTTTGTCTTGTCTCTTTTGCGTGGATGACTTTAACCTCTATAGTTTACGCACGTAGAAAAGCTTTGCTCTCTCACAGTTGACTATCCGGTTCTCCATGGTCAGTGTGATGTTCAGCAGCACCGCTATGAACGCAACTCCTGCATCGAGCGTAGTAGAGAGGATGTAGTTGTACCTCTGCCACCACCTCCTCCTGTACCGATGATCACTAGTGGCATGTACGCTGTCGCTGGTGGCATGCTCGTTGTAGTGCCGATGATCACTGGCATATTTATCATTAGTATCCACCTCTAACTAGGGAATATCCTACGGAAGATGTATGCGATGGCAGGGCCTGCTGCACCGATGAGGAAGAACCAGTTGACAGCTTCATAGTTACCATGTGGCCCTAAACTACGCTTCAGGCCAACAAGTCCCCAGATGACCGATGCATCAAACCAGTTGTCCGGTGGCAGTAGCTGATCCTACCAGATATCCTCGGCAGAGTCAAGCATCCACCACGCCATGCTGAGGTTAACAGTCCCGGCCACCAATGTATTGGCAAACTGAATAATGAACATTGATCTTGGAGGTATCTTCATGTAGTGTCCGTGATTGAAATCTGAGAGGAAACCAACTGCCTGCGACATGCTCATATAGCCGTACACCATGGGATCTGAACCTGGTACAATGTCACCGACAATACTGCTAGGGAGTAGAGACACCATGTTGTATGTCGTCATACTTCCTCATCGGCTTTGTGTGAACGTCTTGGCATTGTAAAGGTCCATCCCCCAGTATGCGGTGGGCACGAACACTCGATTAAGCTTAAGATTCATCCCCTCGTCCCGAAGATGAGGCACGACGGAGACCGGCGCCGCGGGGCTCAAGGTACGACGACCGCTCAAGGTGCGACGATCGCTCAAGGCAAGGCGAGGTGGAGCCGGGCAAAGTGGAGTGGAGGCCGGCGCCGTGGTGGCTCGAGACACGACGGCTCAAGGCCCGGCTGAACCGGCAGGCCTGGCATGGTGGACGAGCGAGGTGAGGTCACGACAGCTCGGACGCGGCAGGTGGGGCCATGGCAGCGGAGGCGAGGTGGAGCGGGTAGTGCAGAGGCAATTCGAGCGGCCGGTTGGGGAAGCGCGGAGGCGAGGAAAATCAAAAACCTGTGGTTGAGCGGTCGGGAGGCGTGGATGCGACCAGCTGATGGTGAGGCGCAGAGGGAAAATGTCGCGGGCGCAGGTGGGCGTGAGGGCGGCCGGAGCGGCGCAGACGTGGCCGGGGCAAGGCGGAGGCGAGGCACAGCGACACGGAAAGCGTAGCCGGGGTGGCTCAGACACGCAGGGGCAACTAAGGCGAACGCGGCAGGGACGACTCGGAGATGAGATGGACTCAGAGCGAGGCAACCTGAGGCGAAGCCGGTGGCTGTGGCAAAGCTGGCAACTTGGGTGGCGAGTCTGGCGTGGCGCGAGGTATGACCGCGGCAACGAGGTGGCTCAAGGCGAGGCCGGTGCTGTGGGCGGCGAGTCTGCGTCCATAAATTCCTTGCTAGCCCGAGCAGTAGATGCAACGCGCAGACATCAGCGGGTCTGGGGTTCGAATCCCAGCCTCCCATTTCTTTCTAATTTTCTTTTGTTGAATCCATCATGTGCATCGGGAGTTGATCTGATCTAACAGCTGGCGGCTGTAACTTGGACGCTTTAGTGACTTTTTTTTTGTTGTCCATTAGTAATCAAACTGATGAATGATAATAACAGTAACCATGTCTGATCTGCTCAGAAATAGCGATAACAACTCGGCATAACGGTGGAAACGGTTGATGCCAAGATGCATTAGAGCTCTGATCGGTCTCGGCGACACACGACATCAGCGACGGCAACACCAACTCCGAAGTCACTCATGATGCTGATCTCTAAACAAAAAATTAGCCGGTCGTGCCTAGGGTTATCCCGTGTCGGGTTGTCCGGCGGAATCTGTCCGTAGGTGCTCTTTTTTATCCGATCAATCATGAGCTTTTCGATTTCTCGGAGAGTTTCCTCCCAAGAATATAACACCACCATGCGTAGGCCCCATGGTGGGCGCCAACTGTCGCGGATTTGTCACGGCAGATGTCCGGGTCAACGGACTTAGGTTCGGGGCGAGACGCAACTACGTGGCGGCTTGAAGGGGTTGATCGGAATCGAGAAGACACGGAGTTTTACCCAGGTTCGGCCCCTCCAATGGAGGTAAAAGCCTACGTCCTGCTTGTCTGGTATTGATGATGATGAAGATCTCTCGGTTACAGGGGTGCTAATTTCTACCTCTAATCTCTTGTGCCTCTAATCTCTTGTGTTGTCTAAACTTGTAGACGTGTGTCTCTTGAGAACTTGTCCCTCTAGGGGTGCTCTACCCCTCCTTATATAAGTGGAGAGGGTAGGTTTACAAATAGAGTCCTACTAGGAGTAGGAGTAGGACTAGTCTCTCAGGAATCCTACTCCGGGTCTTAT
This sequence comes from Hordeum marinum, assembly GCA_022496015.1. Lineage (NCBI taxonomy): Eukaryota > Viridiplantae > Streptophyta > Magnoliopsida > Poales > Poaceae > Hordeum > Hordeum marinum. The sequence continues at coordinate 66,015,053 of CM039675.1, forward strand.
TTCCTTTAAGGGAATCCTTCTCTCTTGTGGGCCTTCTCCTGTGGGCCTTCTCTTGTGAGACGCCTAGCGCCGGCTCACCAGCCGGGTCTTGGGCTTGGTCATCCTGTGACCCGCTTGTCGGGTCATAAATAAGATGTCATGTCTTTTAACGGGTCTCCTGTGAGTTGCCTGGCCGGGTCATTAATAAGATGTCATGTCTTCGGCCGGGTCTCCTGTGAGTTGCCAGGACAGGTCATACCATGGGGTATATCCCCGTCACTTTCTTTAGTGTTTCAAAGTCTTCTATGCAATCATCATCAAAAACAAAAGGAAATATCCTTTTGTAAAAGATTGATAAGAGGCCCAAAAATTTTTTAGAAGTCTTTAATAAACCTCCTATAGAAACTAGTGTGGCCAAGGAAACTTCGAATACCTTTGATATCTTTAGTACATGTCATTTTCTCAATTGCATCAACTTTAGCTTGATCCACCTCAATACCTCATTCGGAGATTCTATGCTCCAAGACAATACCTTCAATAACCATAAAGTGACACTTCTCTCAATTCAAGACAAGATTAGTTTGTTCACATCTCTGCAAAACTCGATCAAGGTTGCTTAAGCAATCATCAAAAGAAGTTGCATAAACGGAGAAATCATCAATGAAAACCTCCACAATCTTTTCACAAAAATCAGAGAATATATTAGTCATACATCTTTGAAAGGTAGCAGGTGCAGTGCATAAACCAAAAGGCTTACGTCTGTAAGCATAAGTTCCAAAAGGACAAGTAAAGGTGGTTTTCTCTTGATCAGATTGTAACACAAGTATTTGAGAGAAACCATAATATCCATCCAAGAAACAAAAGTTTGTGTGCTTAGTTAATCTTTCAAGCATTTGATAAATAAAAGGCAAGGGTTAATGATTTTTTCTAGTAGATTTATTTCATTTTATAAAATCAATTACCAGCATATAGCCAGTAATAATTCTCTATGGAATAAGCTCATTTTTATCATTAGGAACAACAATAATACCTCCTTTCTTAGGGACACAATGAACTGGGCTCACCCATCTACTATCAGCTATAGGATAGATTATACCTACTTCTAGAAGCTTTAATATTTCAGTTCTTACCACTTCTTTCATTTTGGGATTCAATCATCGTTGGTGATCAACAACGGGTTTAGCACCAGGTTCCATGTTAATCTTGTGATGACATAGAGTGGGACTAATGCCATTAAGATCATCAAGAGTATAACCAATAGCAGCCCGGTGCTTCCTGAGAATTTTCAATAATCTTTCTTCTTCATATTTTGAAAGGTTAGCACTAATAATAATAGGATATATCTTTTTCTCATCGAGATAAGCATACTTCAAAGTGTCAGGCAATTGTTTTAGTTCAACACAGGTTCACCTTTAGGTGGAGGACCTCCAAGAGTTTCAATAGGAAAATTGTGTTTCGATAGATGTTGTTGTTCAAAGGAATTTTTATCTATTTCATTTCTTTCACGCAAGTGCATATCATTTTCATTGTCTATCAAATATTGTTCTAATGGATCGATAGGAGGAACAGAAATAGAAGCAAGACCAATTATTTAATCCTTACTAGGTAATTGTCTATCACGAGGTTATCTACTAACTTAGATAAATTAAACTCATGAGACACATCACCAAACTCAAGACTGACGATTTCTTTTTGACAATCTTTCTTAGCATTAATAGTGTTCAGGAAAGGTCTACCAAATATAATGGGATAAAAGTCATCTTGCAGGGAACCAGGAACTAGAAAATCAGTAGGTATTTTATTTTCCCACACAAGACTTCAACATCTCTAACAATCCCAAGTGGTGTGATGGTGTCTCTATTATCAAGTTTAATAATAACATCAATATCTTCTATTTTAGCAGGTGCTATGGCATTCATAATTTCTTGATATAAGGTAAGAGGAATAGCTCTCACACTAGCACCCAAATCACATAAGCCATGATAACAATGATCTCCTATTTTTACTAAGACAACAAGCAAGCCAACTATGGGTCTATGTTTGTCTTTTTCATCGGGTTTAGCAATTCTAGCAGCTTCATCACAGAAGTAAATGACATGCCCATCAATATTTTCTACCAGGAGATCTTTAACCATAGAAATACTTGGTTCTACCTTAATTTTTCAGAGGGCTTAGGTTCTCTTATATTACTTTTGTGAACCACAGTTGATACCTTAGCATGTTCCTTTATCCTAGCAAGGAAATGTGGTTTCTCAATATAAGAAGTAGGCACAACTAGATAAACATTGTAAATGATAGTTTCTTATTTAGTAGTGACCGGTTCTTTAATTTCCTTTTTAATAGGGGGTGAAATATAAACCACTTCTCTTTAGGGAGATCAATATGAGCAGCAAATGAGTCACAGAAAGAGGCTACTATCTCAGACTCAAGTCCATATTAAGTGCTAAACTTGTGAAAAGCATCAGTATTCATAAAAGATTTAACACAATCAAATTCAAGCTTAATACCTGAGTCATTACCTTCTCTGAGTTCCGAATGTTCAGAGTTGCGTTTAATTATTTCCAAGAGATCCCACTTGAATTCAATAGTCTTCTTCATAAAAGAACCATCACAAGAAGTATCAAGCATGGTTTGATCATTATGAGAAAGCCGAGCAACAAAATTCTGAATAATATCTTCTCTCAGAATATCATGATTGGGGCATGAATATAACATTTACTTAAGCCTCCCCCAAGCTAGAGCGATACTTTCTCCTTCACGAGACCAAAAATTATATATATATAATTCCGATCACGATGAACTAGATGCATAGGATAAAACTCTTGGTGGAATTCCAATTTCAAATGATTCCAGTTCCATGATCCAATATCATCACATAGCCTATACCATGTCAATATTTTTTCCTTCAAAGATAAAGGCAAAACCTTCTTCTTAACTTCATCTCCGGATAAACCTGCAAGCTTAAATAGTCCACAAATTTTCTTCCACATGTATTAGGTGCATATCAGGATGTTTAGTTCCATCTCCTGCATAAGGACTAGCTAGCAGTTGTTCTAACAAACCCGAAGGAATTTCATAACCAATATTTTCAGTAGGTGTTTAAGGTTGAGGGGCAACTAATTGTTGTTTCGATCAAGGTGAAGATACCCCGAACAAACCCCTCAAAGGATTGCTTTCCATAGTAACAAGTGATAGTTAATTTCAGCACGTAGTATAAGTTTTTCCTTCCCGGTTTCCACTTCCCAAGAGCGCTTCACTCCCTGGCAACGGCACCAGAAAAGATTCCTAATGACCCACAAGTATAGGGGATCAAGCGTAGTCCTTTTGATAAGTAAGAGTTCAAACCTAACGAGGAGTAGAAGGAAATGATAAGCAGTTTTCAGCAACGTAATTTCTGCAAGCACTGAAATTGTAAGTAGCAAGTAGTTTGATAGCAAGGTAATTTGTAATGAGCAAGTAAAGGTAACAATAGGTAAGGTGCAGCAAGGTAGCCCAATCCTTTTGTGGCAAAGGATAGGCCAAAAATATATCTTATGATAAGCAAAGTGTTCTTGAGGGTACACGGGAATTTCATCTAGTCACTTTCATCATGTTCGTTTGATTCATGTCACTACTTTGATAATTTGATATGTGGGTGGACCGGTGCTAAGGTGTTGTTATTACTTGAACTAACAACCTACTTATGATTAACCCTCTCACAAGCATCCGCAACTACGAGAAAAGTATTAAGACAAAGTCTAACCATATCATTAAACATGCGGACCCAAATCAGCCCCTTACGAAGTAGCTCATAAACTAGGGTTTAAGCTTCTATCACTATAGCAACCCATCATCTAATAAATACTCCACAATGCATTCCCTTAGGCCCAAGGATGGTGAAGTGTCATGTAGTCTATGTTCACATGACATCACTAAGGGAATCACAACATACATATCATCAAAATATCGAACACATATCAAATTCACATGATTATTTGCAACATGATTTCTCCCGTGACCTCAAGAACACAGGTAACTACTGACAAATAATATGCATGCTCAAGATCAGAGGTGTATTGAATAGCATATTGGATCTGAACATATAATCTTCCACCAAGTAAACCATATAGCGATCAACTACACAAGGTAATCAACACTACTAGTCCCCCACTAGTACCAATTTGTGGTTCCGGTACAAAGATTGAACACAAGAGATGAACTAGGGTTTGAGAGGATATGGTGCTATTGAATATGTTGATGAATAATGGCCTCCCTAATATGAGAGGGCTGTTGGTGATGACGATGGCTTCGATTTCCCCCTCCGGGAGGGAATTTCCCCTGGAGGAATCGCTCCACCGGAGGGCAAAAGTGCTCCTGCCCAAGTTCCGCCTTGAGGCGGCGGCGCTTCGTCCCGAAAGTGCTCCTCCTAATTTCTTTTGATTTTTCAGGAATTTATACCAAAAGATGGGCTTCGGAGGTGGGGTGGGATGGGCACGCTTCACCGGGGCGCGGTTAGGGGGGCTCGTGTGCCTTGGTGGAGGGTGGCCACCTGGTGACCCCCTCCCCCTCCGGTACTTTTCAGTCCAGTATTTCTTATTTATTATATAAAAAATCTCCATAAATATTCAGCTTCATTGTGGATGTGCAGAATAGGTATCTCTGAATTCCCGTTGCCGACATTCTCCCTCTTGGTGTAAACCTTGCAAATTGTGAGAGAAAAGGCATTAGAATTACTCCCCAAAGCATTATTGTGCATAAAATCATTATAAATAAAAGTAGTAAAACATGATGCAAAATGGACGTATCACACTCTCGCAGCCCATCATCTACTTCTTACTACACAATGTATTCCCTTAGGCCCATAACATGGTGAAGTGTCATGTAGTCGACGTTCACACAACACCACTAAGATAAGCAACAACATACATATCATCAAAATATCGAACGAATGCCAACTTCACATGATTACTTATAACAAGACTTCTCCCATGTCCCAAGGAACAAAAATAACTATGCACACATCATCAACATGTTTAAGACCAGTGGTATAATAATTGTGATCAAGGATTTGAACATAATATCTTCCACCAAGTAAACCAGCAAGCGCCAACTACGAGATGTAATCAACACTACTAGTAACCCATGGGTACCAATTTGAGGTTTTGAGACAAAGATTGAATACAAGAGTTGAAGTATGGTTTGAGATGAGATGGTTCTAGTGAAGATTTTGATGAATATTGGTTCTCCCACAAAGAAGGAAGCATTGGTGATGACAATGGCTTCGATCTCCCCTCCCAAAGGGAAGTTTCCCCGACAGAATCTCTCTATCAGAGAGCAAAAGTGCATCTGCCCAGTTTTATGCCTCGAGATGGCACGCTTCGTCCCGAAAGTATCTTCTTGATTTTTACAGGTCAAAACACACCTTTAGGAGAAGAGGGGGGTCGGGAGACCTGCTAGGGCCCCACAAGGCAACAGGGCGCGCCAGGGTCGCCCTTTTGGTTTATGGCCAGCAGGTGACCCCCCTTTGGTATATTTTTGGCCCAATAATTCAAATATATTCCATAAAAAATCTCCATGAATTTTCAGGTCATTTGTGCTCTAGTGATTTTTCACCCTTTTTCCTAGTTTTCCGGTCCAGAATTCTAGTTTCCGACAGTTTCCCTCTTTCTGGTGTATCTCGAAAATTCAGAGACAAAAGGCATAATAATTGTATCATAATGAGGAATAATGGACAAGAATATCATAAATATCAATAGGAAATCATGATGCAAAATGAACATATCAACTCCCCCAAGCTTAGACCTCGCTCGTCCTCAAGTGAAAGTCAAACTCGATAATAATGACCACATGATTTGAGAAATAGATGTCGATAAATAAGAAATACGGACATGCAACCATCATGAATATTAACATAGCAGAAAGTATTTCATCATATAGCTTCGCATAAACAAGTGATGCATAAACTTTATTGGCAATCAAAAAACTATGTTCTTAGTCATTGAGGCAATCATAATTCATCATATTTTAGAGGAGAGCTTCCATATTAGCAAGTTCACATACTCAAAAATAATTTAATATTGTATGATTGCTGACACTCATTGCATATTTTTGAAGCTAATGTTTCCATCGCACACATAGGAAGATAGGGGCTTTATTGGTTTGCCACCCAACTCATTTACCTCAAGGATAATGCCAAGAATAATAAATCATGATCACCTACATCCAACCATATATATGTATATACATATATATATATCTGAATATTTCGTCAACACATGATGCTTCCCAACTATAGAATTAATATATAGGAATAGGAATAAACTTTATTGACTCTTGCATAGAAGTAATTATACGAAAGTAAAAGATAGGCCCTTCGTAGAGGGAAGCGGAGGTTGTCATGCGCTTCTTGTTTTGGATTTGAAAACTCTTAATGTAAAGGAATGTAACTATATATTGCCCCTTCTGATATCACACTTTATTATGCAGTCTGTCACTTTTATTTCTTCGCCATCACAAGATTGTACAAAGTTTATTTTCCCTTACAATAAAAGATCATACATATTTAAGAGCAATTTTTATTGCTTGGTGCACCAATGACAAATTACTTGAAGGATCTTATTCAATCCATAGGTAGGTATGGTGGGCTCGCATGGAATAAACTAGGTTCAAGGATTATGGAGGCACAAGTAGTACCTCTACCTGGTGCGGAATTTTGTTGGCTAGCAAAAGATCTAAAGGAAGAACCACATGTTAAAGGATCCATGAAAATATAATTTCTATGTGAATGCAAACAAACATAATCATTACATTGTCTTCCATGTCCAACATCAACACTTGATAATTATATGATATTTGGTTGGGGCTCACAATCATAAAAGATGTTAGTGTATTTGTATGTGAATCTCCTCTCCTACATCATAATCTTGCATAGATTACATCAATGACTAATGCTATGTTTGTTTATTCTCAATAAATTTTATCTACCATACTTCTTCTATGTGAAGTCATTACTCCCCACGAGATTAGCATATGATTTTCTATTTCTTTTATTTCATTGTTATGATTGATGCATGAGAGTAAAACAAGCAAACTCAAAATAATCTTTATTATATAACTCTCACACTCAATCACAAGGATAGGTAGATCACAAAGCAAACACACTAAGCAAAACGATACTGAAGTTTTATCTCACTAAATCACGACATAACTAAGGATCGAACTAAGATAGATGATAGAGATAAAAGTGATGGTGATACGATATCAAGGCACCTCCCCCAAGCTTGGAACAAGCTAAGGGTGGTGCCCATAACCATATACTTAGGTGTCCTTCTTGAGTGATGGTGGTGATGATGTACCAGGATTGTCCTTTGCAATGGTTAGTAGGGCAGCCCTTAACTCCCTCATCTCATGAAGTAGCCATTGAATCATTGCAGTGTTCTTTTGTACTTCCACCATTATATGTTTATTCTCTGGCCACCCAGAGTTTTTTCCTACATCACTTTCACTTGGACGAGAGATGTACCAATTGGACGGTATATGCGAGTGAGAGATATACTCAACTCCATAATTGTGAATTGTGAAAGTTATTTGCATGTCGATAACCCACAAGTATAGGGGGTCACAATAGTTTTCGAGGGTAGAGTATTTGACCCAGATTTATAGATTTGACACAAGGGGGGCCAAAGAATATTTGAGAGTATTAGAAGTTGAGTTGTCAATTTAACCACACCTGGAGATTAAATATCTACAGCAAAGTGATCAGTAGCACAGTAATATGATAGTTTGATAGCAGTGGTAACAGTAACAGTAGCAGTAATGGTTTTGTAGCAAGTGCAATAGTGACATCAGCGGTAGTAACTTAGCAAGAACAATACATGGAAAACTTGTAGGCAATGGATCGGTGTACTCGTTGGATGATATTCATCATATAACAGTCATAACCTAGGGCAACAGAGAACTAGCTCCAGTTCATCAATTTAATGTAGGCATGTATTCCGTAAATAGTCATACGTGTTTATGGAAAAGAACTTGCATGACATCTTTTGTCCTACCCTCCCATAGTAGCGAGGTTCATAAGGAAACTGAGGGATATTAAGGCCTCCTTTTAATAGAGAACCGAAAGAATGACACTCGGGCCCTAGTGCTTAAGCATGGCAAAGTAATAGCAACATCAATCTTAGAACATAATGGATACTAGGGATCAAGCCCTAACAAAACTAACTCGATTACATGATGAATCTCATCCAACTCCTCACCGACCAGCAAGTCTATGAAGGAATTACTCACTTCCGATGGGGAGCATCATTGAATTGGCGATGAAGGAGGGTTGATGATGATGAAGACCAAAGATTCCCCTCTCCAAAGCCCCAAACGGGCTCCAGATGTGGCCTCCTAATGAAGAACAAGAGGTGGCAGCGGCTCCGTCTCGTGAAACACGATAAACCTTTCTCCTTGATTGTTTTCTCCGAAAATAGGAATTTATAGTGCCGGAATTAGGGTCAGCGGAGCCACGAGGTGCGCACAACCCACCAGGGCGTGCCTAGGGGCCTGGCGTGCCCTAGTGTATCATGCCCAACCAGGGCCCCTCCTCCAGTGAATTTTCACTCCAATATTTTCTATTTATTCTGAAATAAATCTCCAAAAAGTTTTGTTCGATTCCGACAACTTTTATTTCTACACAAAAACAAGACCATGGTAGTTCTGCTGAAAACAGCGTCAGTCCGGGTTAGTTTCATTCAAATCATGCAAATTAGATCCCAACACAAGAGCAAAAGCGTTAGGAGAAGTAGATACGATGGAGATGTTTCACATGTAACCGTCGAGGTGCCTCCTCAGAGTAGATTCACCATGCGCTTCCTCAGCTAGCTCAGCTCTCCTCCCCATTGGTGGGCAAGCATTCGGAGAAGTGGAGATGCCTGCTAGTGTCCCATGCTCTGAGGCCGGGGGATGCACTTCCATAGAGTCCATAGGTTCCTCTCCCGACATAACTTCCTCGGATCCTTCTCATAAAAGTTCTATCTCCAACAACAAAGCTTGGTTCTCAATGTTGTTGGAGGAGGACGAAGACATAGCTTCCACACCTTGAGAAATCTGTCACAAAAACAACCCTAAAAAAGCAGAGGAGAAACTTGCGATGCGGTGGTCAAAACAAATGAGAGTATATAGTATTGGGTTCTACCATAGGTGCATCGCATGCAAATCAAAAAAAATCCTATGTGCAGAACAACCAAGAACATGCTACGGAGATGGATCACAGTTCGTTACCACTAGACGCACAGTGTCGTGCAGCGGAAGTAGAGTTGGGGCAGCGCGTTCGTGTGGTCCGTCTCCTCCTCGTCCGTTCTCCCTCGAACAGCCATCCCGATCTCCCTCGAACAATCGGTCGTTGGATCCCACATACAGGTTCGCTGGAGCGGCGCAAGTGCACCGCCTCTAACAGTATCCGCGCGTGCAGGAGGAACACCGTGCGGCAAACTACTAGGTTTGGTCACACAGTCGGTGGCGGCGAGTGGAGGTGGCTAGTTACAACTCATGCAAATCCCTAATGACGGCACCAAAGAAATCAACCAGATGGGTGTGCCACACCTCCACTATATATAAGCATCCGGCGCGGGCTCAACTCTCGGGCCTCACACGGATCCTAAAGCCCACGTGTTCCTTCCCTTAAGCACGCGACCCTTTAGGTTCTTGTCCACTTGGTCGCGAGTCAGATCACATCCTACTCGACTAGTCGGTAGCGGCCTCTAGCAAGGCATGTCGACTCCAAGTGTTCGATGAAGCTGGTTAGGCGAACCTATACTTCACATTTCTATTCCCTTTGCCACACGATATATATTGTTGTGCACAAGGCGACATGGTCATCCTTTTTGCAGCACGACCTCTTTCTCGTTCCGGTGAATCCGACCAACATTTCGGATTATCTCATAATCCTCATCGCATGGCCATGCTTATCCAGGTCGGATCACCCGAGGGGCCCAGAGTATATCTCTCCTAATTGGAGGGGCAAATCCCATCTTGCTAGACCATGTCTCGCAGCATGGGTCTGGACAAGCCCGAAACCTACCTTTGTAACTACCCAGCCACGGAGTAGCGTCTCGTCGGACCAAAGCATGTATGTCACCATCCCAAGTACATGTGCCAGCTCAGGTCTTAGGACATAGAACGTATGTTGTACTAGAGACTCACAGATGACCTATCGATGCATCTCATAGTTGGGTCTATCCAACTCAGACCTTATCTCGACTCGGATCCGACTATGTCGAATCCGACCAGACCTTTCTGAGTCCACATTATCTGGCTAGCATTCAATGCTACATGGTCAGTGAGACCAAACATCCACCGTGTCATATGCTAGTCTGATTAGTTGTACGTCCACACAACCCTTTCGACTAGGGACCATTTAGGACAGTAATCATACAATGCATAGTCTCACAAACAAGTCACGTACTTGTTAATACACATCACAGATATCCAAGGACTATCTTTATTCATAAACACCTAGGAAATATCATCATACATGATTGCCTCTAGGGCATATCTCCAACATATAAAATGAATTTTTCTAGGTCAGAATACGTGTCCTGGAAGAAAACGGAGTTCAGGAGGCACACGAGAGCCCCACAAGGCAATAGGGCACGCCTAGGGGGTGGGCGCACCCTGTTGGCTTGTGGCTCTCTCTCGTGAGTCCCCTGACTCGTTTTTATTTTTGGATTTTTTTTAAATACCAAAACCAACAGAACATATTTTTTTGAATTTTTGGAGTCGGTTTACTTACTATATCACATACCTACCCCTTTTCAACTTTCTGGAATGTTCTGAAAGGTCTCGCTTATGTGTTCTTCCCGTGTCATTACTTGAATAATATTAGTTTTAACATTAAGGGGCATACTTGAAATGTAGTGTTTAATTCATTACCCATTTACCACTCTCATATTTTTTGCCTTCGAAGATGTTGATCTTGATAGCATCGGAGCGATAGACCTCCTTGACAACATAAGGGCCTTCCCATTTTGAGAGAAGCTTACCTGCGAAAAATCTCAAGAATTGTACAAAAGAACTAGGTCTTCTACATTGAATTCCCATTTTTGAATTCTCTTGCCATGCCATCTTTTAACTTTTTCTTTGAACAACTTAGCGTGTTCATAAGCTTGTGTCCTCCATTAATCTAAGGAGCTAATATCAAATAACATCTTTTCACCGGCAAGTTTAAAATCATATTTACGTTCTTTCATTGCCCAATAAGCTTTATTTTCTAACTCAAGAGGTAAATGACATGCTTTTCCGTAGACCATTTTACAAGGGAACATTCCCATATGGTTTTTATAAGCAGTTATATAAGCCCATAAAGTACCATCAAGTTCCTTAGACCAATTCTTTATAGATGTATTAATAGTCTTTTGCAAGATCAATTTTGTTTCTCGATTTCTCAATTTAACTTGACCACTAGACTGGGCATAATAAGGTGATGCAATTCTATGGTTACCATTGTATTTAGCTAGAAGTTTATGGAAAGCGCCATGAATAAAATGTGAACCACCATCAGTCATTAAGTATCTAGGGACTCTAAACCTAAGGAAAATAATATCTTTAAGCATTTTAATAGAAGTGTTATGATCAGCACTACTAGTTGGAATAGCTTCTACCCACTTAGTAACATAATCAACAGAAACTAAAATATGAGTATATCCATTAGAGGAAGGGAAAGGTCCCATGTAGTCAAAACCCTACACATCAAATGGTTCAATAGAAAGTGAATAATTCATAGGCATTTCCTAACGTCTACCAATATTACCAATTCCTTGACATTCATCACAAGAACGGACATACTTATGAGCATATTTGAAAAGAGTAGGCGACTAGAAATCGGATTGTAATACCTTGTGAGTAGTTCTATCACCAGCATGGTGCCCTATATAAGCTTCAGAGTGACACTTCCGAAGGATCTGTCCGTGTTCATGCTCAGGTACACAACATCTAATAATACCATCTACTCCTTCTTTATAAAGATGTGGATCATCCCAAAAGTAATGTCTCAAGTCATAAAGAATTTTTTTCCTTTGTTGATAAGTGAAGCTAGGTGATATGTATTTAGCGACAATGTAATTAGCTAATCCGCATATCAAGAAGTACTATTAGAAGCATTTATAACAACAAGTTGTTCATCAAGAAAATTATCACCAATAGGCAGGGCGTCATTAAGAACATTTTCCATTCTAGATAGATTATCTGCTACAAGGTTTTCAACTCCCTTTCCATCAGCGACATCCAAGTCACATTCTTGAAGTAAAAGTACCCACCTAATAAGTCTAGACATAGCATCTTTCTTTTTCATAAGGTATTTAATAGCAGCATGATCAGTGTGAATAGTAACTTTGGAATCAACAATATAAGCTCTAAAACTATCACATGCAAAGACAACTACTAAAAATTCTTTTTTCAGTATTAGCATAATTTTTCTTTGGGCACTGATGACCCACAAGTATAGGGGATCTATCGTAGTCCTTTCGATAAATAAGAGTGTCGAACCCAATGAGGAGCAGAAGGAAATGACAAGCGGTTTCGAGTAAGGTATTCTCTGCAAGCACTGAAATTATCGGTGACAAATAGTTTTGTGATAAGATAATTCGTAACGAGTAACAAGTAACAAGTGTAGCAAAGGTGCATCAAGGTATCCCAATCCTTTTTATAGAAAATGATACTCCTGGACAAACTCTTATATGAAGCAAAGTGCTCCCAAGGACACATGGGAATTTCTGTCAAGCTAGTTTTCATCATGCTCATTTGATTCGCGTTCATTACTTTGATAATTTGATATGTGGGTGGACCGGTGCTTGGGTGCTGCCCTTACTTTGACAAACCTCCCACTTATGATTAACCCCTACCGCAAGCATCCGCAACTACGAAAGAAGAATTAAGGTAAACCTAACCATAGCATGAAACATATGGATCCAAATCAACCCCTTACAAAGCAACGCATAAACTAGGGTTTAAGCTTATGTCACTCTACCAACCCATCATCTACTTATTACTTCCCAATGCCTCCCCCTAGGCCCAAATAATGGTGAAGTTATGTAGTCGACGTTCACATAACACCACTAGAGGAGAGACAACATACATCTCATCAAAATATCGAACGAATACCAAATTCACATGATTACTTATGACATGACTTATCCTATGTCCTCAGGGACAAACGTAACTACTCACAAAGCATGTTCATGTTCAAGATCATAGGGGTATTAATTATCATAAAGGATCTTAACATATGATCTTCCACCAAGTAAACCAACTAGCATCAACTACAAGGAGTAATCAACACTACTAGCAACCCACAGGTACCAATCTGAGGTGTTGAGACAAAGATCGGATACAAGAGATGAACTAGGGTTTGGAGAGGAGATGGTGATGATGAAGATTTTGATCGAGATTGACCCCCTCTCGATTAGAGGATCGTTGGTGATGACGATGCCTTTGATTTCCCCCTTCGATAGGGAAGTTTCCCCGGCAGGATCGCCTTGCCGAAGCTCTAGATTGGTTCTGCCCAAGTTCCGCCTCGAGACGGCGGCACTTCATCCCAAAAGCTCTCTTATGATTTTTGTTCCAGGTCAAAATGCTTCATATAGGAGAAGATGGGGGTCGGAGGAGCCACAGAGGTCCCACAAGCCTGTTAGGCACGACCAGGGGGTGGCCGCGCCTAGCAGGCTTGTGGCCTACTGGTGGCCCCCTCTAATTGATTCTTGTGCAAGTTTTTTTTATTAATTCCAAAAATATTCTCCGTAAATTTTCAGGACTTTTGGAGTTGTGCAGAATAGGTGTCTCAGATTTGCTCCTTTTCCAGTACAGAATTCCAGCTACCGGCATTCTCCCTCTTCATGAATACCTTGTGAAATAAGAGAGAAAAGGCATAAGTACTATACCATAAAGTGTAATAACAGCCCATAATGCAATAAATATCAATATAAAAACATGATGCAAAATGGATGTATCAACTCCCCCAAGCTTAGACCTCGCTTGCCCTCAAGCGAAAGCCGAGATCGATGAATATGACCACATGTTTAGAGATAGAGGTGTCGATAAAATAAAATACGGACATGAGGGCATCATGATCAACTTTAGAACAGCAATACTAATTGTATGGGGTTCTTTATATTAGAGTAACAATTCATTCACAAGATAAAGTATGAGCCAAGAACTCTATTGACAACCAACAAACTATGATCTCAGTCATTGAAGCAATTGACAATTTATCATAACATCAAAAAGAGTCAATATAAGAGCTTGTAAAGCAAATCCACATACTCAATCATCTTTTAGTCTTTCACAATTGCTAGCACTCACGCGGTACCCACGAGGTCAAAGCTTCAATCAAACACAGAGAAAGATAGGGGCTTATAATTTTGCCTCTCAACTATTCACCTCAAGGGTGATGTCAACAAAAATAACTCATGATCACCCACATCCAAGTGGGTATATAAGTCTAGATCATTCCCCAACGCATAATGCTTGACAGGAGAGACAAAATATAGGAAGTGGTGAAGAACACCATGACTCTTGCATAAGGGTAGGTACTAGAAAGTAAAAGTAAAAGTAACAGATAGGCCCTTCGCAGAGGGAAGCAGAGGTTGGCATGTGCTTTTCATTTTTGGATGCACAAACTATTAATGCAGAGGAACGCTGTGTTGTATTGCCCTTTGTGATAGCAACCTTTATTATGTAGTCTGTCGCTTTTATTTCTTCACTCTCACAAGTTCGTACAACGCTTATTTCCCTTACAATAAAAGATCACACATATTTAGGAGCAATTTTTATTGCCTTTTTGCATCGATGGCAACTTACTTGAAGGATCTTATTCAATCCATAGGTAGGTATGGTGGACTCTCATGGCAAAAACTAGGTTGAGGTGTTTGGATGCACAAGTAGTATCTCTACTTGGTGCGGAAGTTTGGCTAAAGCAAACATGACATGTTGGAGGATCTAAAATCATATAACTTCTATACGGATGCAAGCAAACATAACCTATTATGTTGCCTTCCTTGTCCAACATCAACTTCTTGGCATGTAATATTTTAATGAGTGGTCACAATCATAAAAGAAGTCCAAGATAATATATTTATATGTGAATCTCTCTTTCTTTATCGCTTCCATTCAATTGCACCAATGACCAATTACTATGTTTGTTAACTCCCAACAAATTTCAATCACCATACTTTTTATATGTGAAGTCATTACTCCCCATAAGATCATTATGTATTCTATTTGTTTTAGTTATATTATACTTTATTGCTTTCAAGAGCATAGTGATCTAGCAAAGCCCTCTCATCAAAACTACTTTTTATTATATAACTCTTGGACTTGCTTACATAAGGGGAGAAAAAGCAAAAACTAAAAGTTAGATCATACTAAAAACTTTTGTTCTACTAGATCAAAGCAAAAAACAAAAACGATCGAACTAGGAAAGATAAAAACAAAAAGGAAAAAGGAAAAAGGTGTGGTGTGATACGATACCGGGGCACCTCCCCCAAGCTTGGCACAAGCTAAGGGGAGTGCCCATACCCATGTACTCAGGTGTCCTTCTTGGGAAGTGATGGTGGTGGAGTTGGTGAAGAGGTTGGAGGCTTGTTCAATTTCCTCTTAAGCATGAAATTTTGTTCCCTCGGGTCATCTACTTCCTGCTCGAGCTTCAATATCCTTTGACATAATTCTCCTTTACTCTCCTGCAGAAAACGAGAAGGGATCAATAGAACTTTGGGTTTTCTTCTTGCGTTTGGGAGGCTTGATTTCCTGAACTCCACGTGCATGTCTCCCAGTTTAGGCATAGGAGTCTCCTCTTCATCTGAGCTTTCTTCTCGGTAATTGTCTTATTTTTCCTCCTCCGAGAACAATCCATAAGGATCTAGGTCCCCATAGAGCTTGGGGTTGGCAATATAGTGCAATATGTAGCTCTCCCCATCAAACTCTTGGGACGACATCTTGCTCTAAATCTGCGGCAAAAACAACTCGAAACAAAAACAAGAGGTATTGTCGTGATACGAAAGTCGAAACCTTCGGGAGATTATATAATGAATTTTTGTCCATTTACCACCTTAGGATTTGTGCCTTAGGCGTTGTTGATCTTGATGGCACCGGAACGATATACCTCCACGACGATCTATGGTCCATCCCATTTGGAGAGGAGTTTACCTGCAAAAAATCTTAACAGAGAATTGTATAGCAAGACATGATCACCTACATTAAATTCACACTTTTGTATCCTTTTATTATGACATCTCTTAACCTTTTTTAAACAACTTGGCATTCTCATAGGCCTCGGTTCTCCATTCATCAAGTGAGCTAATGTCAAATAACCTCTTCTCACCAGCAAGTCTGAAATCATAGTTGAGCTCTTTGATTTCCCAATAAGCTTTATGCTCTAGCTCTAGAGGTAAGTGACATGGTTTACCATAAACCATTTTATACGAAGACATGCCCACAGGATTCTTGTAAGCAGTTCTATAAGACCATAATGCATCGTCAAGTTTATGAGACCAATTCTTCCTAGATCTATTAACCATCTTTTGCAAGATCAATTTAATTTCTCTATTGCTTAATTCTACTTGACCACTAGACTGAGGATGATAAGGAGATGAAATTCTATGATTAACATCATACTTAGCAAGCAATTTACGGAAAGCACCATGAATAAAATGTGAACCACCATCAGTCATTAAATATCTGGGGACTCCAAATCTAGGGAAAATAACTTCTTTAAGCATCTTAATAGAGGTGTTATGATCAACACTAATAGTTGGAATAGCTTCTACCCACTTAGTAACATAATCAAAAGCAACTAATATATGAGTATACCCGTTGGACGTTGGAAAAGGTCCCATATAATCAAAACTCCGAACATCAAATGGTTCAATAACAAGAGAGTAATTCATAGGCATTTCTTGACGTCTACTAATATTGCCAATTCTTTGACATTCATCATATGACAAGACAAACTTACGAGCATCCTTGAAGAGAGTAGGCCAATAAAATCCAAATTGTAATACCTTATGTGCAGTTCTATCTCCAGCATGGTGTCCTCCGTAGGCCTTGGAATGACACTTCCGTAGGATCTGTTCTTGTTCATTCTCAGGCACACAACGTCTAATAACATCATCTACTCCTTCTTTATAAAGTTGTGGGTCATCCCATAAGTAATGTCTTAAATCATAGAAAAACTTTTTCTTTTGTTGGTATGTTAAACTAGGCGGTATAAATTTAGTGACAAGGTAATTAGCATAATCAGCATAACAAGGAGCATTATGAGAAGCATTTATGATAGCTAATTGTTCATCAGGAAAGCTATCATCAATAGGTAGTGGGTCATCAAGAACATTCCCTAACCTAGACAAGTTATTTGCTACGGGGTTATCAGCACCCTTTCTATCAACAATATGCAAATGAAATTCTTGTAGCATAAGAACCCACCTAATAAGTCTAGGTTTAGCATCTTTCATTTCCATGAGATATTTAATAGCAACATGATCAGTGTGAACAGTTACTTTAGAATCAACAATATAGGGTCTAAACTTATCACAAGCGAACACAACTGCTAAAAATTCCTTTTCAATGGTAGCATAGTTTCTTTGAGCA
The DNA here is from genome assembly GCA_022496015.1 of Hordeum marinum. Classification (NCBI taxonomy): domain Eukaryota; kingdom Viridiplantae; phylum Streptophyta; class Magnoliopsida; order Poales; family Poaceae; genus Hordeum; species Hordeum marinum. The sequence continues at coordinate 66,032,630 of CM039675.1, forward strand.
CTGTCTAGAGGTTTGCTAGCATAATGAATAACATTTAATTTCTTATCAACTCTTTGTCCTAGAACAACACCAACAACATAGTCACTAGCATCACACATAATTTCAAAAGGTAGGTTCCTGTTGGGGAACGCGACAGAAAACAAAAATTTCCGGTATAGCGAGCACGCCCAGGACCACTATGGAGACTGCATACAAGGTTTGATCTGATCCATACCGACTCGAAGCGCGGCGGAAGAAGAGTCGGTGGAGATCGTTGGTGCAGATCCCCGCAGCTAGGATTTTACAACCTCCCAACCGCGAGGATGTACTCTCTCGTCGGACAGCCCTCCGGGAGGCGGTCGGACAGTCTCCCGGACGATGTCGCGGACAGCCCTTCGGGAGGACCCTCGAAACTCGAACGAAGACTCGGACAGCCCTACGGGAGGACACACGAACAGCCCCTCGGGCAAAAGATCGAAACTACAACCTCTCTATGGGGTTGCACACATACAGTGTCATCTATCCGGCAGGGCTTCGCCGTCCAGAACTAGTTCCTACCGGAACCCAGACAGCCTTCCGGCTCTACGAAAGACTCTTTTCGTGGGAGGGAGAGAGAGAGCTTGCAAAGCAAAGCATGTGTATGAGAGCACAAGGATGAAGAAATGGCAGCCCACTCACCTCCTATTTATAGGAAAACCAAGGGGTAGGGTGGTTTTACAATAAAACCCAAAATGCACATGAATGAAGTCCTTCCACAAGGGCATAAAAGTGAAACCAAGGAACAAGAGGGACTCCATGAAGTTGTCCACCATGTGGCCGGCCACAACCTCATGTGGGTCCCCAAAAATGGCCCCAATCCATCCATGTCATCCCCAAGACCTTTTGGAGCAAAGCCCCAAAAGGTGGCTTTCCATAAAGTAGTCCAAAAAGCACTTTCACTATTCACGACGACATTTTTCAGCGTCCGCTCGAACTAAAAATATTTATGTGGGCTTAGAACAATTCTAGTACCCCACTAAAATAATTTTCAATGCGATCCGAAACAATTCCGGAATAGTGATTTTCATCTGCGAAAAGCATCTGAAGTGGTTCCGGCAGCTCCGGAACATTTCCGGTTTTCATCCCGGAAAATTCCAGAAAGTTTCCAGAACGATTCTGGCACCCTTCAAGAATTATCAGGCATGTGCCAAAACCAATTTGACTTTTTGGTATCCCCTGAAACAACTTTTCAGTTTCACCAAAACTGTTCCGGTGACCTGTCTGCGGAACTTTTCCGCTGTCCGAAACTTTTCCGGTGTCCGAAACTTTTCGATGATTTTCTCTCAGACTCCCTGTCTAGTATTCAACAGATAGATGAACCTTAAGCGTGTGACCCTATAGGTTCGGTGAAGCATAGACATGACCCGGAACCCCTTCCGGTCAATGATCAACAACGGAGCCGTGGACACCCATATTGACCCCTATACCCACACGAATGAATATTCGAGTGAACCTCTAGTTGTCGTGAGCTATTCCTGTTGCTTCGCGATATGTTAACAATTACCCGAGGTGAGACATGTAGGCATCCTCGTGGATCAACAACTTGTCCACTATGCCAGTTACCTCGTTGCCGGTATTGTTCTCTTTTCTCGTTCCCGTGTTCCGGCATCCCCGTGATCAAATCACAAAGTGTCTGGCCAGACGATGATGGATACCGTAACACCGAGAGGGCCCAGAGATATCTCTCCATCGTCGGAGGAGCAAATCCCAATCTTGAGCTATCAAGTTACTTGACATACTTTTCCATGAACCCGTAAGCCGCCGTAATAGCCACCCATTTACGGATGACGTTTAACAAACCCCAAAGTTCATGAAGCAAGCATGAAGAAACTCGATACTCTCATGGTCTAAGGAATTATGCAAACGTTAACCATCTCTGTGTTATTAACCATTAACTTGTGACAAATGTATCTCATAGCATAACATCAATTCGGATCGATTCAACACGAGTGTTCTACCAACATCGCATCCTCAAAATTGCTGGCATAGCCATGCCCATGATCAGGAAAACAGGACCATCATGCAACACTTGAGCCAGTCTTAGAGGCAAGACTAGGAATACAATTCACCGTTTATTATACCACACGTGCACATGAGTTTCCCTCCAAGCCTCATTTAATTTGTAGACTCGAGAATCATTGCAGTTATAGCATGGAACATAAACATTCATTACAAACTTTGGAGATACAAAATAACTGTTATTACTGCCTCTAGGGCATATCTCCTACAGTTCCAATCATGTGGTTGAACAACAGGTGCAGTAATCAAAGCATTCTTGAGAATTTCAAAAGCTTCTACACAATCATCATCAAAAATGAATGGAACATCTTTTTGCAAAAGATTAGTGAGAGTCCTAGAAATCTTAGAGAAATCTTTAATAAATCTCCTATAGAAACCAGCATGACCAAGGAAACTTCATATACCTCTGATATCCGTAGGACACGGCATTTTTTCAATAGCATCAACTTTAGCCTTGTCAACTTCAATACCTCTTTCAGAAATTTTATGTCCCAAGACAACGCCTTCATTCACCATAAAGTGGCACTTCTCCCAATTCAACACAACATTAGTTTCTTCACATTTATGCAAAACTCGATCAAGGTTGCTCAAACAATCATCAAAAGAAGTTCCATAAACGGAAAAATCATCCATGAAAACCTCAGCAATCCTTTCACAGAAATCAGAGAATATAACAGTCATGCATCTTTGAAAGGTAGCAAGTGCATTGCATAAACTAAAAGGCATACATCTATAAGTAAAGGTACCAAAAGGACAAGTAAAGGTGGTCTTTTGATGGTCCTCTTTTGACACGGGTATTTGAGAGAAACTAGAATAACCATCTAGAAAGCAGAAATGTGTGTGTTTAGATAGTCTTTCTAGCATTTGATCCATAAAAGGTAGATGGTAATGATCTTTTCTAGTAGCTTTATTCAATTTCCTAAAATCAGTCACCATTCTATATCCTGTAACAATTATTTACGGGATCAATTCATTTTTATCATTAGGAACTACGGTAATACATCTTTTCTTAGGGACGCAATGAACTGGACTAACCCATCTACTATTAGCAATAGGGTAAATGATACCTACCTCCAGAAGCTTTAATGTTTCATTTCTTACCACTTCCTTCATTTTAGGATTCAACCGTCGTTGATGATCAACAACTGGTTTAGCATCACCCTCCATTTTAATTTTGTGCTGACATAAAGTGGGACTAATGCCCTTAACATCATCAAGAGTATATCCAATAGCAGCACGGTGCTTCTTCAGAGTTTTCAATAATCTCTATTCTTCATGCTCTGAAAGGTTAGCACTAATAATAATAGGATATATCTTCTTTTCATCAAGATAAGCATATTTCAAAGTATCAGGTAATTGTTTAAGCTCAAACACGGGATCACCCTTGGGTGGAGGAGGATCCCCAAGTATTTCAATAGGCAAGTTGTGTTTCAGGATAGGATGCTGATCAAAGAAAATCCTATCTATTCCATTCCTTTAATTCATATGCATGTCATTTTCATGGTCTAGCAAATATTGCTCTAAAGGATCAGTAGGAGGCACCGCTATAGAGGCAAGACCAATAATTTCATCCTTACTAGGCAGTTCTTTATCTTGGGGTTGTCTATGAAACTTAGAGATATTAAACTCATGAGACGCATCCCCAAAACATGCGGTAACCGTTTCCTTCTCAAAATCTATCCTAGCATTAACAGTGTTCAAGAAGGGTCTACCAAATATAATGGGATAAAAATTATCTTGTGGGGAACCAAGAACAAGAAAGCCAGTAGGATACTTTATTTTCCCACACAAGACCTCAACATCTCTAATAATCCCAATAGGTGATATTGTGTCTCTATTAGAAAGCTTAATTGTAACATCAATTTCATCTAACTCAGCTAGTGCAATATCATTCATAATCTATTTACATAAGGAAAAGGGAATTGCACTCACACTACCACCCATATCACATCAGACATGATAACAATGATCTCCTATTTTAACAGAAACAACCGGCGTGCCAGCAACGGGTCTATGTTTATCTTTAGCATCGGGTTTAGCAATTCTAGCTGCTTCATCACAAAATTGAATAACATGCCCATCAATATTATCAACCAATAGATCCTTAACCATAGCAATACTAGGCTCAACATTAATTTGCTCAGGGGGTGTAGGTGTTCGAGCATAGCTCTTACAAACCACAGTTGAAGCTTTAGCATGATCCTTTATTCTAACAGGAAAAGGTGGCTTCTCAATATAAGCAGTAGGAATAATAGGATCAACATTATAAGTAATAGTTTTCTCTTCAACTTTAATAGGTTCAACTACTTTCACTTCAATGGGAGGATGATATTTAAACCACTTATCCTTAGGGAGATCAACATGAGCAGCAAAAGATTCACAAAAAGACGCTAATATCTCAGAGTCAAGTCCATATTTAGTGCTAATTCACGAAAAGCATTGGTGTCCACGAAAGATTTAACACAATCAAACTTAAGGTTCATACCTAACTCCTTACCTTCATCGAGTTCCCAATCTTCATAGTTGTGTTTAATTGTTTCCAATAAATCCCATTTGAAGTCAATATCTTTCTTCATATAGGAACCATCACAAGAAGTATCGAGCATGGATTCATCATTACGAGAAACCCGAGCATAAAAATTCTGAATAATAATTTCTCTCGAGAGCTCATGATTGGGGCATGAATATAACATTAACTTAAGCCTCCACCAAGCTTGAGTGATTCTTTCTCCTTCATGAGGCCAAAAATTATAAATATAATTCCGATCACGATGAACTAGATGCATAGGGTAGAACTTCTGATGAAATTCCATCTTCAATCGATTGTAGTTCCATGATCCAATATCATCACATAGCCTATACCATGTCAATTCCTTTTCCTTCAAAGATAAAGGAAAAAACCTTCTTATTAACATGATCCTCGGGCAGACCTGCAAGCTTAAATAATCCACAAACTTCATCCACATAGATTAGATGTAAATCAGGATGTAGTGTTCCATCTCCCGCGTAAGGATTAGCTAGAAGTTTCTCTATCATACCCCAAAGAATTTAATAATAAATATTTTCAGTAGGTGTAGTAGGTTGAGGGACAACTCTTTGTGTTTCAGGTTGAGGTGAAGATACCCCGAACAAGCCCCTCAAAGGATTACTTTCCATGGTGACAAGTGACAGTAAATTTCAGCACACCATATAAATTTTTCCTTACCAGATTCCACTTACCAAAGGCGCTTCACTCCCCAGCAACGGCGCCAGAAAAGAGTCTTGATGACCCACAAGTATAGAGGATCTATTGTAGTCCTTTCGATAAGTAAGAGTGTCGAACCCAACAAGGAGCAGAAGGAAATGACAAGCAGTTTCCAGTAAGGTATTCTCTGGAAGCACTGAAATTATCGGTGACAGATAGTTTTGTGATAAGATAATTCGTAACGAGTAACAAGTAACAAGTGTAGAAAAGGTGTAGCAAGGTAGCCCAATCCTTTTTATATCAAAGGACGGGCTTGGACAAACTCTTATATGAAGCAAAGTGCTCCCGAGGACACATGGGAATTTCTATCAAGCTAGTTTTCATCATGCTCATTTGCTTCGCGTTTGTTACTTTGATAATTTGATATATGGGTGGACCGGTGCTTGGGTGCTGCCCTTACTTGGAAAAACCTCCCACGTATGATTAACCCCTATCGCAAGCATCTGCAACTACGAAAGAAGAATTAAGGTAAACCTAACCATAGCATGAAACATATGGATCCAAATCAGCCCCTTACGAAGCAACGCATAAACTAGGGTTTAAGCTTCTATCACTATGGCAACCCATCATATACTTATTACTTCCCAATCCCTTCCCCTAGGCCCAAATAATGGTGAAGTGTTATGTAGTCGACGCTCACATAACACCACTAGAGGAGAGACAACATACATCTCATCAAAATATCGAACGAATACCAAATTCACATGATTACTTATAACAAGACTTATCCCATGTCCTCAGGAACAAACGTAACTACCCACAAAGCATGTTCATGTTCAAGATCATAGGGGTATTAATTACCATAAAGGATCTGAAGATATGATCTTCCACCAAGTAAACCAACTAGCATCAACTACAAGGAGTAATCAACACTATTAACAACCGACAGGTACCAATCTGAGGTGTTGAGACAAAGATCGGATACAAGAGATGAACTGGGGTTTGGAGAGGAGATGGTGCTGATGAAGATGTTGATGAATATTGACCCCCTCTCGATGAGAGGATCATTGGTGATGACAATGGCTTCGATTTTCCCCTTCGGGAGGGAAGTTTCCCTGGCAGGATCGCCCTGCCGGAGCTCTAGATTGGTTCTGCCCAAGTTCCGCCTCGAGACGGCGGCGCTTCGTCCCGAAAGCTCTCTTCTGATTTTTTTCCAGGTCAAAACACTTCATATAGGAGAAGATGGGCGTCGGAGGAGCCACAGGGGCCCCACAAACCTGCTAAGCGCGGCCAGGGGGTGGCCGCGCCTAGTAGGCTTGTGGCCTGCAGGTGCCTCCCCTCTGGTTGATTCTTGCACCAGTATTTTTTATTAATTCCAAAAATATTCTTCGTAAATTTTCAGGACATTTGGAGTTGTCCAGAATAGGTGTCTCAGATTTGCTCCTTTTCCAGTCCAGAATTCCAGCTGCCGGCATTCTCCCTCTTCATGTAAACCTTGTAAAATAAGAGAGAAAAGGCATAAGTATTGTACCATAACGTGTAATAACTGTTGGGGAACGTTGCATGGGAAACAAAAAATTTCCTACGCACACACAAGATCTATCCATGGTGATGAGCATCTAAGAGAGGGAGAGTGGATCTACGTACCCTTGTAGATCGCTAAGCGCAAAGCGTTAAGAAACGTGGTTGGTGTAGTCGAACGTGTTCGCGATCCAAATCACCGAGCATCCCGCGATCTCATCACGATCCGTCCCGCGATCCAATCACGATCCGTCCCGCGAACTCATCACGATCTGTCCCGCGATCTCATCACGACCCGTCCCGTGAACTCATAATGATCCGTCCCGTGAACTCATCACGATCTGTCCCGCGAACTCATCACGATCCGTCTCGCGATCTTGATCACTGTCCTTCCGATCTAGCGCTGAACGGACGGCACCTCCGCGTTCAGCACATGTATAGCTCAATGACGATCTCCACCTTCTTGATCCAGCAAGAGGGATCGAAGAGGTAGAAGAGTTCTTCGGCGGCGTGATGGCGCTCCGGAGATGGTGGTGGAGCTATTCCGGCAGGTCTTCGCCTAAGCACTGCAGAAATCCGATCTAGAGGAGAAACTATGCACTAGAGGAACGGGCAACACGTGGCTGAAAATTTTGTGCCAAAACCCTAAAATTCTCTAGTATATATAGGAGGGTAGGAGGAGGAGGCTTGTCTGCCAAAGAGGCAGCCCTTGGGACGAAGCACTCTAAGCATGAACGCTCACAAACCTTTTGTGTTCTACTCGAGATCTCATCTACACATAGACCTAGCTCTGATACCACTGTTGGGGAACGTTGCATGGGAAACAAAAAATTTCCTACGCACACGCAAGATCTATCCATGGTGATGAGCATCTATGAGAGGGAGAGTGGATCTACGTACCCTTGTAGATCGCTAAGCGCGAAGCGTTAAGAAACGCGGTTGGTGTAGTCGAACATCTTCGCGATCCAAATCGCCGAGCATCCCGCGATCTCATCACAATCCGTCCTGCGATCCAATCATGATCCGTCCCGCGAACTCATCACGATCCGTCCTGCGATCTCGTCATGATCCGTCCCACAAACTCATCACGATCCGTCCCGCGAACTCATCACGATCCATCTCGCGATCCTGATCACGGTCCTTCCGATCTAGCGCCGAACGGACGGCACCTCCGCGTTCATGACACGTACAACTCGATGACGATCTCCGCCTTCTTGATCCAGCAAGAGGGAGCGGAGAGGTAGAAGAGTTCTCCAGCAGCGTGATGGCGCTCTAGAGATGGTGGTGGAGCTATTCCGGCAGGTCTTCGTCTAAGCACTGCAGAAATCCGATCTAGAGGAGAAACTATGCACTAGAGGAACGGGCAGCACGTGGCTGAAAATTCTGTGCCAAAAGCCTAAAATCCTCTAGTATATATAGGAGGAGAGGAGGAGGAGGCTTGGCTGACAAAGAGGCAGCCCTTGGGTCGGCCGAACCTAGTGGGATTGGAGGATTCCTCCTCCAATCCTAGTAGGACTAGGACTCCGCCTTATTTTTGCCTTTTTTGCCCTTTTCCACCTTTTTCTCTTTGGGCTTTTCTTCACAGCCGCATGGGCCTTGTGTGGGACTTCCACCAGCCCACAAAGGGCTGGTATTTACTCTCCCACAGCCCATGTAGCCTCTTGGGTCGAAATACCCCTCCCGATGGTCTCCCGGTACACTACCGGCACTCCCGGTACACTACCGATAAGCCCGAAACTTTTCCGGCGACCAAAATAGGACTTCATATATATCAATCTTTACCTCCAGACCATTTCGGAGCTCCTCGTGACGTCCGGGAGCTCGTCCGGGACTCTGAAAAACCTTAAGTGTGCAGACCCTGTGGGTTCAAGAACTATGTAGACATGACCGAGACACCTCTACGTTCAATAACCAATAGCGGGACCTGGATGCCCATATTGGTTCCTACATATTCTACGAAGATCTTTATCGGTCGAAATCCATATTCTACATATTCTACATATTCTATTGAGTCTGAAATCCAGAAAGAACATCAAGTGTTGATGGTCAATAAAACCACTAGTTTCAAGAAAAATGGCAAGGGCAAAGGCAAGAAGGGTAAAACCAAGAAGGAAGGCAAAGCAGTTGCTACTCCTACAAAGAATCCTAAGCATGGACCTAAGCCAGAAACTGAGTGCTTTCATTGCAAGGGAACTGGTCACTGGAAGCGGAACTGCCCCAAGTACCTGGCTGACAAGAAGGAGGCCAATGACAAACAAGGTATATATGATATACATGTTATTGATGTGTACCTTACTAGTTCTCGTAGTAGTGCCTGGGTATTTGATATCGGTTCGGTTGCTCACATTTGCAACTCAAAGCAGGAACTACGGAATAAACGAAGACTGGCAAAGGACGAAGTGACGATGCACGTGGGAAATGGTTCCAAGGTTGATGTGATCGTCGGCAGCACGCTCTCTCTTCGACTACCATCGGGATTAGTGATGAACCTGAATAATTGTTATTTAGTGCCTGTGTTAAGCATGAACATTATATCTGGATCTTGTTTATTGCGAGACGGTTACTCATTTAAGTCAGAGAATAAAGGTTGTTCTATTTATATGAGTAATATCTTTTATGGTCATGCACCCAATGTTAGGGGTTTATTCATATTGCATCTTGATAGTGATGACACACATGTTCATAACATTGATGCCAAAAGATGTAGAGTTGTTAATGATAGTACCACTTTCTTGTGGCATTGCCGTTTAGGTCATATTGGTGTAAAACGCATGAGGAAGCTCCATGCTGATGGACTTTTGGAGTCACTTGATTTTGAATCACTTGACACATGTGAACCATGCCTCATGGGCAAGATGACTAAAACGCCGTTCTCTAGAACAATGGAACAGGCAAGTGACTTGTTGGAAATCATACATACTGATGTGTGCGGTCCAATGAATGTTGCAGCGCGCGGTGGATATCGTTACTTTCTCACCTTCACTGATGACTTGAGTAGATATGGGTATATTTACTTGATGAAACACAAGTCTGAAACTTTTGAAAACTTCAAGCAATTTCAGAGTGAAGTTGAGAATCATCGTAACAAGAAGATTAAATTTCTGCGATCTGATCAAGGAGGTGAATATCTGAGTTATGAGTTTGGCAGTCACTTAAGACAATGTGGAATTGTTTCACAATTGACACCGCCCGGAACACCACAGCGTAATGGTGTGTCTGAATGTCGTAATTGAACCTTATTAGATATGGTGCGTTCTATGATATCTCTTGCCGATTTGCCACTATCGTTTTGGCGTTATGCATTAGAGACAGCAGCATTCACTTTAAATAGGGCACCATCAAAATCCGTTGAGACAACGCCATATGAATTGTGGTTTGGCAAAAGGCCAAAGTTGTCATTTCTTAAAGTTTGGGGATGTGATGCTTATGTCAAAAAGCTTCAGCCTGAAAAGCTGGAACCCAAAGCGGAGAAATGCGTCTTCATAGGATACCCGAAAGAGACAGTCGGGTATACCTTCTATCTCAGATCCGAAGGCAAAGTGTTTGTCGCTAAGAACGGAACATTTCTTGAGAAAGAGTTTCTCTCGAAAGAATTGAGTGGGAGGAAAATAGAGCTTGATGAGGTTTTTGAACCTTTACTTCAACCGGAAAGTAGCGTAGCGCAGAAAGATGTTTCTATGGAACCTACGACGATAGAAGAGGAAGTTAATGATGATGATCATGAAGCTTTGGATCAAGCTGCTGTTGAACCTCGTAGGTCGACAAGGACGTGTACTACTCCTGAGTGGTACGGCAACCCTGTCTTAGAGGTCACGTTGTTAGACAACAATGAACCTACGAGCTATGGAGGAGCAGTGATGGGCCCGGATTCCAAGAAATGGTTAGAGGCCATGAAATCCGAGATGGGATCCATGTATGAAAACAAAGTATGGACTTTGGAAGTACTACCTGAAGGGCGAAAGGCCGTTCAGAACAAATGGATCTATAAAAGGAAGACAGACGCGGACGGTAATGTCACCGTCTATAAAGCCCGACTTGTGGCAAAGGGTTTTTCACAAGTTTAAGGAGTTGACTACGATGAGACTTTCTAACCCGTAGCGATGCTTAAGTCTGTCAGAATCATGTTGGCGATACCTACTTATTTCGACTATGAAATTTGGCAGATGAATGTCAAAACGGCATTCCTCAACGGTTTCCTTGAGGAAGAGTTGTATATGATGCAACCTGAAGGTTTTGTCGATCCAGAGAATGCTGACAAAGTTTGCAAACTCCAGCGGTCCATTTATGTACTGGTGCAGGCATCTCGGAGTTGGAATAAGCGCTTTGATGAGGTGATCAAAGCGTTTGGGTTTATACAAGTTTATGGAGAAGCTTGTATTTACAAGAAAGTGAGTGGGAGCTCTATAGCGTTTCTAGTTTTATATGTGGATGACATATTGCTGATTGGAAACAATATAGAAATGTTGGAAAGCATGAAGGAATATTTGAATAAGAGTTTTTCAATGAAGGACCTAGGAGAAGCTGCTTTCATATTAGGCATTAAGATCTATAGAGATAGGTCGAGACGCTTAATAGCACTTTCACAGAGCACATACCTTGATAAAGTTTTGAAGAAGTTCAAAACGGAGCAGTCCAAGAAAGGGTTCTTGCCTGTGTTACAAGGTGTGAAGTTGAGTAAGACTCAATGCCCAGTGACTGTAGAAGATAAAGAAAAGATGAGCGTCATCCCCTATGCTTCAGCCATAGACTCTATCATGTATGCAATGCTATGCACAAGACCCGATGTCAGCCTTGCCATAAGTATGGCCGGAAGGTTTCAAAGTAATCCTGGAGTGGAGCACTGGCAAGCGGTCAAGAATATCCTTAAGTACCTTAACAGGACTAAGGACATGTTTCTCATTTATGGAGGTGATGAAGAGCTCGTCGTATAGGGTTACGTCGATGCAAGCTTTGACACTGATCCAGACGATTCTAAGTCGCAAACCGAATACGTATTTATTCTTAATGGGGGAGCGGTAAGCTGGTGCAGTTCCAAGCAAAGCATGGTAGCTGATTCTACGTGTGAAGCGGAGTACATCGCAGCCTCGGAGGCAGCGAAGGAAGGTGTCTGGATGAAGCAGTTCATGACAGATCTTGGAGTAGTGCCCAGTGCACTGAATCCAATAAACCTGTTCTGTGACAACACTGGTGCCATTGCTCTAGCCAAGGAACCAAGGTTTCACAAGAGGACCAGACACATAAAGCGACGCTTCAACTCCATCCGGTTCTACATCGAGGAGAAGGACATAAATATTTGCAAAGTGCACACGGATCTGAATGTTGCAGACCCGTTGACTAAACCTCTTCCAAGGGCTAAACATGATCAACACTAGAACTGTATGGGTGTTCGATTCATTACCATGTAAATCACATAGTGATGTGAACTAGATTATTGACTCTAGTGCAAGTGGGAGACTGTTGGAAATATGCCCTAGAGGCAATATATAAAGTTTTTATTATTATATTTCCTTGTTCATGATAATCATTTATTATCCATGCTATAATTGTAGTGAGTGGAAACACATTGCATGTGTGGGTAAATAGACAACACTGTGTCCCTAGTATGCCTCTAGTGAACTAGCTCGTTGGTCAAAGATGGTCAAGGTTTCCTAGCCATTGACATGTCATGTCATTTGATAACGGGATCACATCATTAGGAGAATGATGTGATGGACAAGACCCAAACTACAAACGTAGCATATGATCGTGTCAGTTTATTGCTACTGTTTTCTGAATGCCAAGTATATGTTTCTATGACCATGAGATCATGCAACTCGTGGACATCAGAAGAGTGCCTTGTGTGTATCAAACGTCGCAATGTAACTGGGTGACTATAAAGCTGCTCTACAGGTATCTCCGAGGGTGTCTTTTGGGTTGGCATGGATCAAGACTGGGATTTGTTACTCCGTGTGACGGAGAGGTATCTCGGGGCCCACTCGGTAATGCAACATCACAATGAGCCTTGCAAGCAATGTGACTAATTGTTAGTTGCGGGATCTTGTATTACGGAACGAGTAAAGAGACATGCCGGTACCGAGGTTGAACTAGGTATGGAGATACCGACGATCGAATCTCGGGCAAGTAACATACCGAAGAACAAAGGGAACGTTATACGGGATTAACTGAATCCTTGACATAGAGGTTCGACCAATAAAGATCTTCGTAGAATATGTAGTAACCAATGTGGACGTCCAGGTCTCGCCATTGGTTATTGACCGTAGATGTGTCTCGGTCATGTCTGCATAGTTCTCGAACCCGCAGGGTCTGCACACTTAAGGTTCGGTGACGTTTCGGTAGTGTAGAGTTATGTATGGTGGTGACCGAAGTTTGTTCGCAGTCCCGGATGAGATCCTGGACGTCACGAGGAGCTCCTAAATGGTCCGGAGGTAAAGATTGATATATAGGAAGTCCCAGTTTGGTCGCCGGAAAAGTTTCGGGCTCATCGGTAGTGTACCGGGAGTGCCGGTAGTGTACCGGGAGACCTCCGGGAGGGGTATTTCGACCCTAGAGGGTCCATGGTCTGTGGGAGAATAATAACCAGCCCTTAGTGGGCTGGTAAATCAGCCACAAGAAGGCCCATGGCGCAGGAGAAAAAAAGGCTAAAGGAAAAAGGCCAAAAATCAGCCAATAGGGACCAATCCTACTCCAAGTAGGATTGGAGGTGGAGTAGGACTCCACCCCTCCTATTCGGCCGAACCAAGGAGGCCCTTGGCTGCCTCTCCTATCCTATCCTCCTATATATACTGGTGGAATAGCTAGGGTTTTGGCAGAAATTACGGCCACGTGCTACCCGTTCCACCGGTGCTCCTCTAGATTGGATTTCCGTAGTGCTTAGGCGAAGCCCTGCCGGAATTGCTCCACCACCACCACCACCGGAGTGCCGTAACGCTGCCGTGAACTCTCTCTCCTCTCCACCTCCTCTTGCTGGATCAAGACGGTGGAGATCGTCATCAAGCTGCACATGTGCTGAACGCGGAGGTGTCATCCGTTCGGTACTAGATCGGAAGGATCGTGATCAAGGCCACGGGACGTTCGTGATCAGATCGCGGGACGGGTCGTGACGAGATCGCGAGACGGTTCGTGATTGGTTCGTGGGACGGTTCGTGATTAGATCGTGGGACGCTCGGCGATTTGGATCGCGAAGAAGTACGACTACACCAACCGCATTTCTTAACGCTTCCCGCTTAGCGATCTACAAGGGTACGTAGATCCACTCTCCCTCTCGTAGATGCTCATCACCATGGATAGGTTTGCGTGTGCGTAGGAAAATTTTTGTTTCCCATGCGACATTCCCCAACAACTATACATATCCAGATTGCTACTACGAGTCATCCGGATTGGTGTTAAAGCTTGCATCGACGTAACTCTTTACGACGAACCCTTTATCACCTCCATGATCAAGAAACGTCTCCTTAGTCTTTTAGTTACTAAGGATAATCTTGACCGCTGTCCAGTGATCCACTCCTGGATCACTCTTGTACCCCTTGACGGACTCATGGCAAGGCATACACAGGAGCGGTACACAGCATGGCATACTATACAGAGTCTATGGTTAAGGCATAGGGGACGACATTCGTCCTTTCTCTTTCTTCTGTCGTGGTCGAGCTTTGAGTCTCACTCAACTTCGCACCTTACAAAGCAGGCGAGAACACTTCTCTCTGACCAATCCATTTTCAACTCTTTCAAAATCTTGTCAAGGTATGTACTCATTGAAAGTCTTATCAAACATCTTGATCTATCTTTATAGATCTTGATGCTCAACAATTAGGTAGCTTTATTCAGGTCTTCCTTTGAAAATCACTTTTCAAACAACCGTTTATGCTTTCCAGAAATTCCACATTATTTCCGAATAGCAATATGTCATCCACATATACTTATCAGAAACTCTATGGTGCTCCCACTCACTTTATTGCAAATACAAGTTTCTCATAAACTTTGTATAGACTCAAAAACTTTGATCACCTCATCAAAGTGTACATTCCAACTCCGAGATGCTTGCTTCAGTCTATAAAAGGATCACTGAAGCTTGCACACCTTTTAGCATCCTTAGGACTGACAAAACCTTCTGGTTGTATCACATACAACCTTTCCTCAAGTAAACCGTTAAGGAAACGATGTTTTGACATCCATCTGCCAGATTTCATAATTGAAAACGCAGCAACTGCTAACATAATTTCAACAGACTTTAGCATCGCTACGAGTGAGAAAGTCTCATCGCAGTCAACTCCTTGAACTTGTCATAAACTTCGTTGCAACAAGTCGATCTTTACAAATGGTGATATTTACCATCAGCGTCTGTCTTCATTTCAAAGATCCATTTGTACTTAATGACCTGCCGTCCAACGAGCAAGTCCACCAAAGTCCATACTTGGTTTTCATACATGGATCCTTTCTCGGATTTCATGGCCTCTAACCATTTGTTGGTTTCCGGGCCCATCATAGCTTCTCCATAGTTCGTAGGTTCATCGTTGTCCAACAACTTGACCTCTAAGACAGGGTTGCCGCACCACTCAGGAGCAGTACACGTCCTTGTCGACCTACGAGGTTTGATAGTAACTAGATCCGAAGCTTCATGATCATCATCATTAACTTCCTCTTCGACTAATGTAGGCTTCACAGACACATCTTCCTGTGCTGCGCTACTCTCTCGTTGAAACAAAGGTTCAATAACCTCATCAAGTTCTATCTTCCTCCCACTCAATTCTTTCGAGAGAAACTTTTTCTCGAGAAAGGACCCAGTTTTAGCAACAAACATTTTATGCTTGGATCTGAGATAGAAGGTTCACCCAACTGTTCTTAGGGTATTCTATGAAGATGCATTTGTCCGCTTTGGGTTTGAGCTCATTAGGTGAAAACATTTTCCACAAAAGCGTCGCAGCCCTAAACATTAAGAAATGACAGCTTAGGTTTCTATCAAACCATAATTCACACGGTGTCATCTCAACGGATTTAGATGATGCCCTATTTAAAGTGAATGTAGTTGTCTCTAATGCATAACCCCAAAATTATAGTAACAAAACGAGAAGAGACATCATAGCATGCACCATATCCAATAGAGCACGACTATAACGTTCGGACACACCATCACACTATGGTGTTCCAGGTGGAGTGAGTTGTGAAACAATTTTCACATTGTCTAAAGATGTATGCCAAACTTGCAACTCAGATATTCATCTCGACGATCATATCATAGACATTTTTTATCTTCTTGTCACGATGATCTTAAACTTCACTCTGAATTTGCTTGAACCTTTCAAATGATTCAGACTTCTGTTTCATTAAGCAAATATACACTATATCTACTCAAATCATCAGTGAAGGTAAGAAAATAACGGTATCCACCGCACGCTATAAGACTCATTGGATTGCATACATCAACATGTATCATTCCCAATAAGTCACTTTCCCGCTCCATCAAACCATAAAACAGGGTCCTTAGTCATCTTGATCAAGAGGCATGGTTCGCATGTCTCAACCGATTCGAAATCGAATGAGTCCAAAGATCCATCAGCATGGAGTTTCTTCATACGTTTTATACCAATATGACATTTAGCGGTAGTGCCACAAGTATGTGGACCTATTATTATTAACTTTGTATCTTTTGGCATCAATGTTATGAACATGTGTATTACTACGATCAAGATTCAACAAACCATTCTCACTGGGTGCTTGACCATTAAAGGTATTATTCATGTAAACAGAATAACCATTATTCTCTAACTTAAATGAATAACCGTGTTGCAATAAACACGATCCAATCACGTTCATGCTCAACGCAAAACACCAAATAACATTTATTTAGGTTTGTCGCTCATCCCGAAGGTAGATAGAGCGTGTGATGTTGATCACATCAACCTTGGAAACATTTCCAACACACATCGTCACCTCACCCTTAGCTAGTTCTCCGTTTATTCTGTAGCTTTTATTTCGAGTTACTAACATTTAGCAACCGAACCGGTATCCAACACCCAGCTGCTACTAGGAGTACTAGCAAGCTACACATCAATAACACATATATCAAATATACTTCTGTCGACGTGGCCAGTCTTCTTATCTACCAAGTATCTAGGGTTGTTCCACTTCAGCGACCGCTCTCCTCATAATCGAAGCACTTAGTCTCGGGTTTGGGTTCAACTTTGGGTTGCTTCACCGGAGCAGCAACTGACTTGCTATCCATGAAGTTTCCCTCCTTGCCCTTGCCCTTCTCGAAACTAGTGGTTTTACTAACCATCAACACTTGATGCTCCTTCTTGATTTCTACCTTCGCAGTGTCAAACATCGCGAACAGCTCAGGGATCATTATTTCTATCCATGGCGTTTATAGTTCATCACCAAGTTCTAGTAGCTTAGTGATGGTGACTTGGGGAACAATATCAATCACTATCTTATCTGGAAGATTAACTCCCACTCGATTCAAGCGATTGCAGCACCCAGACAATCTGAGCACATGCTCAACGATTGAGCTATTCTCTTTCATCTTGCAGGCAAAGAATCTTGTTGGAGATCTCATATCTTGCAACACGGGCACGAGCCTAAGATCCTAATTTCAGCTCTTAGAACATCTCATATGTTCCGTGACGTTCAAAACGTTTCGGAGCCTCAATTGTAAGACGTAATGCAAGACACACTAAACTATCAAGTAGTCATCAGAACGTGCCTGTCAGATGTTCACAACATCTACATACGACGCTAGAGGGGTTGGCGCACCGAGCGGTGAATTAAGGAATAAGCCTTCTGTGCAGCAATGAGGACAATCCTCAGATCACAGACCCAGTCCGCAATATTGCTACCATCATATTTCAACTCTATTTCTCTAGGAACATATAAAAATTCAAGGGAGCTACAACGTAAGCTAGTAATCTACAACATAATTTTGCAAAGTCACTATTGACTATGTTCATGATAATGAGTTCAATTAATCATATTACTTAAGAACTCCCACTCAAATTGACATCCCGATCATTCGAGTTAAACATGATCCACATTCACCAACTCAAGTCCGATCATCACGTGAGTTGAGGTGGTTTCAATGGTGAACATCATCATGTTGATCATATCTACTATATGACTCATGTTCGACCTTTCGGTCTCTTGTGTTCCGAGGCCATGTCTGTACATGCTAGGGTCGTCAAGTTTAACCCGAGTGTTCTGCATGTGCAACACTAGCTTGCACCCGTTGTATGTGAATGTAGAGTCTATCACACCCGATCATCACGTGGTGTCTCCACACGACGAACTTTCGCAATGGTGCACACTCGGGGAGAACACAATTTATCTTGAAATTAAGTGAGGGATCACCTTATAATGCTACCGTCGTCCTAAGCAAAACAAGGTGCATAAAAGGATTAACATCACATGCAAATCATAAGTGACATGATATGGCCATGAACTTGTGCTTTTGATCTCCATCTAGAAAGCACCGGCATGATCTCCATCGTCATCGGCATGACACCATGATCTTCATCATCTTGATCTCCATCAACGTGTCGCCATCGGGGTTGTCACGCCCAACATGCTTCTACTACCATTGCTACCGTTTAGCAATAAAGTAAAGCATTACATAGCGCTTAATAATTGACACGCAGGTCATACAATAATTAAAGACAACCCTATGGCTCCTGCCGGTTGCCGTACTCATCGACATGCAATTCATGATAATCTATACATCACATGATCATCTCATACATCACATATATCACATCATGTAATTGGCCATATCGCATCACAACATACCCTGCAAAAACAAGTTAGACGTCCCCTAATTGTTGTTGCATGTTTTACGTGGCTGCTACGGGTATCTAGCAAGAACAATTCTCATCTATGCAAAAACCACAACGGTGATAAACTAGTTGCTTTTCAACCTTCTCAAGGACCGCCTTTGTCGAATCTGATCCAACTAAAGTGAGGGAAACTGGCACCCGCAAGCCATCTATGCAACAAGTTGCGGTTGAGGGAACCGGTCTCTCGTAAGCGTACGAGTAATGTTGGTCTGGGCCGCTTCATCTCACAATACCGCTGAACCAAAATCCGACCAAGGGACGAAGCAATCTAAGCATGAACGCTCACAAACCTTTTGTGTTCTACTCGAGATCTCATCTACACATAGACCTAGCTCTGATACCACTGTTGGGGAACGTTGCATGGGAAACAAAAAATTTCCTACGCACACGCAAGATCTATCCATGGTGATGAGCATCTACGAGAGGGAGAGTGGATCTACGTACCCTTGTAGATCGCTAAGCGCGAAGCGTTAAGAAACGCGGTTGGTGTAGTCGAACATCTTCGCGATCCAAATCGCCGAGCGTCCCGCGATCTCATCACAATCCGTCCTGCGATCCAATCACGATCCGTCCCGCGAACTCATCACGATCCGTCCTGCGATCTCGTCATGATCCGTCCCGCAAACTCATCACGATCCGTCCCGCGAACTCATCACGATCCATCTCGCGATCCTGATCACGGTCCTTCCGATCTAGCGCCGAACGGACGGCACCTCCGCGTTCATGACACGTACAACTCGATGACGATCTCCGCCTTCTTGATCCAGCAAGAGGGAGCGGAGAGGTAGAAGAGTTCTCCAGCAGCGTGATGGCGCTCTAGAGATGGTGGTGGAGCTATTCCGGCAGGTCTTCGTCTAAGCACTGCAGAAATCCGATCTAGAGGAGAAACTATGCACTAGAGGAACGGGCAGCACGTGGCTGAAAATTCTGTGCCAAAAGCCTAAAATCCTCTAGTATATGTAGGAGGAGAGGAGGAGGAGGCTTGGCTGCCAAAGAGGCAGCCCTTGGGTCGGCCGAACCTAGTGGGATTGGAGGATTCCTCCTCCAATCCTAGTAGGACTAGGACTCCTCCTTATTTTTGCCTTTTTCCACCTTTTTCACTTTGGGCTTTCTTCCCAGCCGCATGGGCCTTGTGTGGGACTTCCACCAACCCACAAAGGGCTGGTATTTACTCTCCCACAGCCCATGTAGCCTCTTGGGTCGAAATACCCCTCCCGATGGTCTCCCGGTACACTACCGGCACTCCCGGTACACTACCGATAAGCCCGAAACTTTTCCGGCGACCAAAAGAGGACTTCCTATATATCAATCTTTACCTCCGGAACATTACGGAGCTCCTTGTGACGTCCGGGAAATCATCCGGGACTCTGAACAACCTTCGGTCACCACCATGCATAACTCTATACTACCGAAACGTCACCGAACCTTAAGTGTGCAGACCCTGCGGGTTCGAGAACTATGTAGACATGACCGAGACACCTCTACGGTCAATAACCAATAGCGGGACCTGGATGCCCATATTGGTTCCTACATATTCTACTAAGATCTCTATCGGTCGAACCTTTATGTCAAGGATTCAGTTAATCCCGTATGATGTTCCCTTTGTTCTTCGGTATGTTACTTGCCCGAGATTCGATCGTTGGTATCTCCATACCTAGTTCAACGTCATTACCGGCAAGTCTCTTTACTCGCTCTGTAACACAAGATCCCGTTACTAACACTTAGTCACATTGCTTGCAAGGCTTATTGTGATGTTGTATTACCGAGTGGGCCCTGAGATACCTCTTCGTCACACGGAGTAACAAATCCCAGTCTTGATCCATGCCAACTCAACAGACACCCTCGGAGATACCTGTAGAGCACCTTTATAGTCACCTAGTTACGTTGTGATGTTTTATAGACACAAGGCACTCCTCCGATGTCCGTGAGTTGCATGATCTCATGGTCATAGGAACATATACTTGACATGCAGAAAACAACAGCAATAAACTGACACGATCATATGCTATGATTGTAGTTTGGGTCTTGTCCATCACACCATTCTCCTAATGATGTGATCCCGTTTATCAAATGACATCTCATGTCCAGGAATAGGAAACCTTAACCATCTTTGATTAACGAGCTAGTCTATTAGAGGCATACTAGGGACATGGTTTTGTCTATGTATCCACACATGCATCTAAGTGTCCGATTAATACAATTATAGCATGGATAGTAAACGATTATCATGAATAAGGAAATATGATAATAACTAATTTATTATTGCCTCTAGGTCATATTTCCAACAATAACAACCCATAATGCAATAAATATCAATATAAAAAGATGATGCAAAATGGACGTATCAGGCACTATCTAGAATTTTACTAGCATAATGAATAACATTCAATTTCTTGTCTACTCTCTACCCTAGAACAACACCAACAACATAATCACTGACATCACACATAATTTCAAATGGTAAATTTCAATCAGGTGGTTGAACAATAGCTGTAGATATCAAGGCTTTCTTAAGTATTTCAAAGGCTTCTACGCAATCATTATAAAAACAAATGGAATATAATTTTCAAGAAGATAAGTTAATGTCCTAGAAATCTTGGAGAAATCTTTAATAATACACCTATAGAAACCAGCATGACCAAGAAAACTTCTTATACCTTTAATTTCTTTAGGACATGGCATTTTTTCTATCACATCAAATTTCGCTTTGTCTACCTCAATGCCTCTTTTAGAGATTTTATGACCAAGTACTATATCTTCATTCACCATAAAGTGGCACTTCTCTAAATTCAACACAAGATTAGTTTCATCACATCTCTGCAAAACTCAACCAAGGTTGCTCAACCAATCATCAAAACAAGTTCTGTAAACGGAAACTTCATCCATGAAAACCTCAACAATCTTTTCACAAAAACAGAAAATATAGCAGTCATACATCTTTGAAAGGTAGCAGGAGCATTGCATAAACCAAAAGGCATACAACTATAAGCATATGTTCAAAAAGGGCATGTGAAAGTAGTTTTCTCTTGGTCTTCTTTTGACACGGGTATTTGAGAGAACCCAGAATATCCATCAAGAAAACTAAAGTGTGTGTGTGCTTAGATAATCTTTCTAACATTTGATTAAAAGGTAAGGGTAATATCTTTTATAGTAGTTTTGTTTAATTTCCTGAAATCAATTACCATCCCGTAACCAGTTGCTATTCCTTGTGGGATAAGTTCATTTTTATCATTAGGGATAACAATTATGCC
This sequence comes from Hordeum marinum, assembly GCA_022496015.1. Taxonomy (NCBI): domain Eukaryota; kingdom Viridiplantae; phylum Streptophyta; class Magnoliopsida; order Poales; family Poaceae; genus Hordeum; species Hordeum marinum. Next base: position 66,054,442 of record CM039675.1, read on the forward strand.
TCCTTTATTAGGAGCACAATGACCATGACTTACCTATCTACTGTGAGCAATAGGATAAATTATATTTGCCTCTAGAAGCTTTAATATTTCAGTTCTCACCACTTCTTTCATATTAGGGTTTAAGTGGCGTTGATGACCAACGACAGGTTTAGCATCTTGTTCCATATTAATCTGTGCCGACATAGAGTGGGACTAAAGCCCTTAAGATCATCAAGAGTATATCTAATAGCAACTTTGTGCTTCTTCAGAGTTTTAACTAATGTCTTTTCTTCATGCTCTGAAATATTAGCACTAATAATAACATGATATATCTTCTTTTCATCAAGATAAGCATATTTCAAAGTATCAGGTAATTTCTTTAGATCAAACACAGGATCTCCCTTTGGTGGAGGAGGATAGCCTAAAATCTCAACAAGAAAGTTGTGTTTAAGAATAGGTGTTTGTCTAAGAAATATATCATATATCTCATTTCTTTCATTCATATGCATGTCGTTCTCATGGTCAAGCAAGTATTGTTCTAGTGGATCAGTAGGAGGCACAACAATAGAAGCAAGACCAATTATTTCATCCTTTATAGATAATTATTTTTCATGTGGTTGTCTACTAAACTTAGAGAAATTAAATTCATGAGGCACATCACCAAAGCTTACTTTGATCTTCTTAGTAACGTGATTAATTTCATCATTAACAGTATCCAAGAAAGGTCTACCAAATATAATGGGACAAAAGCCATCTTGTTCAGAACCAAGTACTAAGAAATTAGTAGGGTACTTAGCTTTTCCATACAAGACTTCAACATCTCTAACAATCCCAAGTGGTGAAATGGTGTCTCTGTTTGCAAGTTTAATATTGGCATAAATTTCTTCAATCTCAGCGGGTACTATGTCATTCATAATTCTTGATATAAACTAAAAGGTATAGCACTAACACTAGCACCCATATCACATAATCCATAATAACAATGATATCCAATTTTAACATAAACAATAGGCATGCCAACAACTGTTCTATTTTTGTCTAACTCATCCTGAAGATCTCTAGCATTGCAACTCTAGCAGCTTCATCACACAAGTAAATAACCTGACCATCAATATTATCAACTAGAATTTTTTTACCATAGACATATTAGGCTCAACATTTATTTGTTTAGAAGGTTTAGGTGTCCTAACATAACTTTTTTTAACCAAAGTTGTAACTTTAGCATAATCCTAACAGAGAAAGGTGGCTTCTCAATATAAGCAGTGGGCACAACTGGATCAACATGATAAACCACTATTTCTTATTTAACTCTAACAGGTTCCTCTAATGATTTTTCAATAGGTGGATGATATTTAACTCACTTATCCTTGGGGATATCAACATGAGTAGCAAATGATTCACAGAAAGAAGCAACTATCTCAGAGTCAAGCCCATATTTATTGCTAGACTTATGAAAAGTATCAGTTTCCATAAAAGATTTAACACAATCAAACTTAAGCTTTATATCTGACTCCTTACCTTTGTCAAATTCCCAGTCTTCAAAGTTGTGTTTAATTCTTTCCAGAAGATCCCCTCTTAATTCAATAGTCCTTTTCATATAGGAACCAGTAGAAGAAGAATCAAGTAGTAATTGATCATCATGAGAAAGCCGGGCATAAAAATTTTGTATAATCATTTCTCTTGAGAGATCATAGTTGGATCAAGTGTGCATAATAGATTTAAGCCTCCCCCAAGCTTGAGCGATGCTTTCTCCTTCACAAGGCCAACAATTATATATAAAGTTCCGATCACGATGGATTAGATGCATACGGTAAAACTTCTGATGAAATTCCAGCTTCAAGCGATTCTAGTCCCATGATCCAATATCATCCAATATCATGTATCACATCAATGCCTTTCCCTCCAAAGATAAAGGGAAAACTTTCTTCTTAACTTCATCTCCGGGTAAACCTGCAAGCTTAAATAATCCACAAGTCTCATCTACATATATCAAATGGTAATCAGGATGAGTTGTACCGTCATTAGGATTAGCTTCCTCTACCATACCCAAAGGAATCTGATAATAAATATTTTCAGTAGGTTCATTAGGTTGGGAAGCCACATTTTCAACTTCTGTCCGAGGCGAAGATGCCCCAAACAAGCCACTCAAAGGGTGACCATCCATAGTAACAAGCAATAGTAAATTTCAGCATGTACCGAAACTGTTTTCTTACCAAGTTCCACTTACCAAAGGTGCTTCACTCCCTAGCAACAGCGCTAGAAAAGAGTCTTGATGACCCACAAGTATAGGGGATCAATCGTAGTCCTTTTGATAAGTAAGAGTGTCGAACCCAACAAGGAGCAGAAGGAAATGATAAGCAGATTTCAACAAGGTATTCTCTGCAAGTGTTGTGAGTAATAATGTTAGATAGTTTTGTAGCAAGATAATTCTTAAAAAGTGACAAGTAACAATAGTAGCAAGTGCGCAGCAAGATAGCCCAATCCTTTTTATAGCAAAGTACATGCCTGGAAGTACCTTTATATAAAGCAAACGCTCCCATGGACACATGGGAATTTCTGTCTAGTCATGTTCATCATGTGGAGTTGATTTACATTCGTTAAATTGATATGTTGGTGTACCCGTGCTAAGGTGTTCTTACTTGAACAAGCACCCCACTTATGATTACCCCCTCTCAGAAGCATCCACAACTATGAAAGAATAATTAAGGTAAATTTAACCATAGCATGAAATGTGTGGATCCAAATCAACCCCTCATGAAGCAACACATAAACTCAGGTTTAAGATTCCGTCACTCTCGCAGCCCATCATCTACTTGTTAATACACAATGTCTTCCCTTAGGCCCATAACATGGTGAAGTGTCGTGTAGTCGATGTTCACACGACACCACTAAGACAAGTAACAACATACATATCATCAAAATATCGAACGAATACCAACTTCACATGATTACTTGTAACAAGACTTCTCCCATGTCCTCAGGAACAAAAGTAACTACTCACACATCATCATCGTGTTCAATATTAGAGGTATAATAATGGTGATCAAGGATCTGACCATAATATTTTGCACCAAGTAAACCAACAAGCATCAACTACGAGATGTAACCAACACTACTAGTAACCCACGAGTACCAATCTGAGGTTTTGAGATAAAGATTGAATACAAGAGATGAACTAGGGTTTGAGATGAGATGGTGCTGGTAAAGATGTTGATGAAGATTGTTCATCACACAAAGGAGGAAGTGTTGGTGATGATGATCGCTTCAATCTCCCCCTCCCGAATGGAAGTTTCCCTCGGTGAATCTCTTTGCCGGAGAGCAAAAGAGCCTCTGCCCAGGTTTCTGCCTCGAGACGACGGCATTTTGTACCGAAAGTGTCTTCTTAAATTTTTATAGGTCAAAATACACCCTATATGAGAAGAGAGGGATCGGGAGACCTGTTGGGGTCCCACAAGGCAACATGGCGCGTCCAGGGGGTGGGCGTGCCCTGTTGACTTGTGGCCAACAAGTGGCCCACTATGGTATAATTTTGGCCCAATAATTCATATATATTCCAGAAAAATTCTTCATGAAGTTTTAGGTCATTTGGGGTCCAGTGATTTTCCACCCTTTTTCTTGGTTTTCTGGTCCAGAATTCCAGTTTTGGGAAGTTTCCCTCTTTGTGGCGTACCTTGCAAATTCAGAGAGAAAATGCATAAGAATTGTATCATAATGAGGAATAATGGACAAGAATATCATAAATATCTATAGGAAATTATGATGCAAAATGGACATATCATAAGCATACTTTAATGTATCAAGTAGTGTCTTTAATTCAAACACAGAATCACTCTCAGGTGGAAGAGGATCCCCTAAGGTATCAATAGGAAGATTATGAACCTTGGCCTACAAAATGAGGCTCTACTTATGAAGCACCTAAATAAATAACAGAGTTGATGTGCCATGGGTAAATCTGATTTGGGATACATATTACTTTAATAGAATTCCCCATGAAACCTCTCTATTTGGCTCTTTCTGGTGTCGTGATGTCTCGAAACTGATGTATAAGTTCAAGTTAGTTGCCAAGGTGATAGTATTTGCTGGGGACATTGTACATTTCTGGACTGAACACTGGGAGCTACAACAGAATTGCACTCCCCTGAGGGACATATTCTCAAGATTATATTCCTATGCGGTTGATAAAGGAATATCAGTAAAAGAGGTGTTAGACTAATACATTGGACCTATTAACCTTGCCCCTCATAGAGGTTGCTTTTCAGGAACTGCATTCGCTAATGATTATGTTTAACCCAATGCAAGCTAACAGGTCTGCTAAGGACATTTGGCTGTGGAGGCATGGTATTGTTGCTGAGTACACGACAAAAAAACATAATATACCTTTGTCCACCAGGCAATTATTTCAAACTCCATCGTTAATTGGATTTGGAAGAGCTATTGCACCATGTCCATCAAGATGTTTGCTTGGCTGGTAATTATGGACAAGATTAACACCAAGGACATGCTTCAACATAGGCACTGACGAATAAATGATGGGCCTCAGTGTGTCCTTTGTCCTATTTCAGCCCATGAGGACATGAATCACTTGTTTTTTCAATGCAACTTCAACAACAGAGTCTGGAACTATCTGCAAATTGATTGGCCAATTGGCACTGATATGGTGGAGATTCAAGGGGAGCTCGAGCTGACTTCAATAAGCCTTTCTTTGTAGAGGTGGTTTTTCTTACTTGGTGGAATATTTGGAAGGTCAGAAATAAAAAAAGCTTTCAGATACATCAGACCAACCTTTGGGCAGTGGAGATGTGGGTTTGTTCATGATATCCCACTCCTTACTCATAGGATCAAACTTAAATTCAAGGATGATCTTCCTAGATGGATCGACTTTTTTCCTCCTTAGAGAGGCCTCTTTTTTCTAGTTTTACCTTTTTTCCTGTCTTTGCTGTAGGTACCTATGCCGGAGGAACTTGTACATAACTTTGTATTCCATGTTGCCCTTTTATTAATAAAATATTGTGGGGTGTAAGCCCTGCAGTCTCATAGTAATAAAAACGGGAAGATTATATTTAAGGATAGGTGACTGATCAAAGAATATTTTATCTATTTCATGTCTTTAACTCATATGCATATCATTTTCATGGTCTAGCAAATATTGTTCTAAAGGATCAGTAGGAGGCAGAAAAATAGAAGCAAGACCGATTATTTCATCTTTACTATATAAATCTTTCTCATGTGGTTGTCTCCCAAACTTAGAGAAATGAAACTCATGAGATATATCACCAAAGTTGACTTTAACCTTTTCTTTAGCACAATCAATTTCAGCATTAACGGTATTCAAGAAAGGTCTACCAAATATAATGGGACAAAAATCATCTTGTAATGAACTAAGTACTAAACACAAGATTTCAACGTCTCGAACAATCTCGAGTGGTGAAATAGTATCTCTATTTGCAAGTTTAATAGTAACATCAATGTCCTCTAGCTCAGCGGGTGCTATATCATGCATAATTTCTTGATATAAAGTAAATGGAACGACACTCACACTCTCTCCTATATCACATAAACCATGATAGCAGTGATCTCCAATTTTAACAGGAACAACATGCATGACAATCACTTGTCTATTCTTATAAAACACGTCCTTTTCATTTCTAGCACGTTTTGCAATTCTAGCAGCTTCACCACATAAATAAATAACATGCGCATCAATATTATCAACCAAGATATCTTTAACCATAGAAATATTAGGCTCTGTATTTATTTGTTCAGAAGGTTTTGGTGTTCTAATATTACTTTTATTAACCACAGTTGTAGCTTTAGCATGTTCCTTAATCCTAACATGAGAAGTTGGTTTCTCAATGTAAGCAGTAGGCACAACTAGATCAACATTATAAATAATTGTTTCTTCTTCAGCTATGCTATATTCATTACAAGTTTATTCAATAGAGGATGGAATTTAACAACTTCTCCTTAGAGAGATCAACATGAGTAGCAAATGATTCATAGAAAGTAGCTACTATCTTAGAGTCAAGGCCATATTTTGCACTAAACTTATGAAAAGCTTCAGTTTCCATCAAATATTTAACAAAATTAATCTCAAGATTTATACCTGACACATTACCTATGTCGAACTTCCAATCTTTGAGTTGCTCTTAATTCTTTCAAGAAGATCCCATTTGAACTCATAGTAAAGGAACCAGCAGAAGAAGTATCAAGTATCGCTTGATTATCATGAGAAATCCGAACATAATAGTTTTGTAAGATTAATTCCCTTGAGAGCTCATGATGGAGGCATGTATACATCATACATGTAAGCCTCCCCCAAGCTTGAGCGACACTTTCTCCTTCACGGGGCCAAAAATATATATACATATAATTCCGATCACGATGAACCACTGCATAGGATAATTTTTTTGATGGAATTCCAACTTCAATCGGTTCCAATCCCATGTACCAGTATCATCCAATAGCCTATACCAAATCAATGTCTTTCCCTCCAAAGATAAAGGGAAAACCATATTCTTAACGCCATCCTCGGATAAACCTACGGGCTTAAATAATCACAAATTTCATCTATATATTCCAAGTGCATATCAGGATGTTTTGTTCCATCTCCCGCGTAAGGATTAGCAAGCAGTTTCTCTAACATACTCGAAGGAATCTCATAGCAAATATTTTCAGTAGGTTCAGTAGGTTGAGGACCGGCTCTTGCCACTTCCGCGCGAGGTGAAGATACCCCAAACAAGCCACTCAAAGGATTATCCTCCATAGTAACAAGTGATATGTCTCCAATGTATCTATTATTTTTTATTGTTCCATGCTATAATATTATCATTACAGGATACTTTTTGGGATTTATTTGTTGATTCATATTATTTTTTAGCACTAACCTATTAACCTAGTGTCAAGTGCTATTTGTTGTTTTCTGCATGTTTTTGGCTTTTTAGGTTTACAGTACCAAACGAATTGATATTACCACAAGACTTTCTGGTGATTTTTGTGGACCAAAATAAGACCCGAAAGCTTCGGGAGGAGGCCGGGGGGCCATACGATGGCCCCACAAGCCAATAGGGCGCGCCCAAGGGGTGGTCGTGTGCTATTAGCTTATGGCCGCCCCCTCATCTCCCGACGCCCCTCTCTGGCCTAGAAATTCCAGTATATCCTAAAAACCCTAGAGCGCCTCCCAAAACACTTTTTCCGTCACCGCGAGTCTTTGTTCCGCCGTGTGCCCATCTGAGCCCTGTTTAGGTGCCCTGTCGGAGGGGGATCGATCACGGAGGGCCTCTACATCAACCTTGCTGCTCCCATGGTGATGTGTGAGTAGTCTACCACAGACCTACGGGTCCTTATCTAGTACCTAGATGGATTCTTCTTTCTCTTTTGATCTTCAATACAAAGTTCACCACATCTTTGCGATGATCTATTTGATGTAATCTTCTTTTGCGGTGTGTTTGTTGGGATCCGATGAATTGTGGATTTATGTTCAGACTATTTACATAGAAGATCTGAGTCATCTCCGAATACATATTTGACTATTATTTGCATAATCATCATAGCTTCGTAAATCTCTCCGATCTATTGGTTTAGTTTGGCCAACTAGATTAGTTTCTCTTCAGTAAGAGGGGTGAGTTGTAGTGGGTTCAATCTTGCGGTGTTCAATCCAGTGACAGAAGGGGACATTACACGTATTTGTATTGCTGCCACTAAGGATAAAATGAAGGGGTTCATTCATATTAATCGAGTTTACTTTGTTTAAATCATGTCATCCTTCACCAAGCATTACTCTGTTTTACTTAATACTCTAGATGCATGTTGGATAGCAGTCGATGAGTGGAGCAATAGTAGTAGATACAGGCAGGAGTCGGTCTACTTGTTTATGGACGTGATGCCTATATACAGATGATCATTGTCGTGAATAAATATTTCATAACTATGCACATTTTATATCAATTGCCCAACAGTAATTTGTCTACCCATCGTATGCTTTATTCAAGAGAGAAGCCTCTCGAGAAAACTATGGCCCCCGGGTCTATCCACATATATAATTACAAAAACCTATATTACCTTGCTGCCATTTGTTTGGTTTCTATTTATTTTCAAATTTATAATTATCTATTATCATCGACACTACTTATTAGCTTGCAAGTATCAACCCAAGTGGATTGACAACCCTCTTGCCCACGTTGGGTGCAAGTGTTTGCTCTTTTGTGTGTAGGCGCTGAAGAAGGGAGTTGTGTGATCCTCCTATTAGCTTGATAACCTTGGTTCTCACTGAGGGAAATACTTATCTATACCGTGTTGCATCATCCCCTTCTCTCCGGGGAAAAACCCAACGCAGATCACAAGTATCAACAAGTAACAGTAAATTTCAGCACGTGGCAAAAATATTTACTTAAGAAATTCCACTTACCAAAGGTGCTTCACTCCTCGGAAATGGTGCCCAAAAAGAGTATTGATGACCCACAAGTATAGGGGATCAATCGTAGTCCTTTCGATAAGTAAGAGTGTCGAACCAACGAGTTGCAGAAGGAAATGACAAGCGGTTTTTAGCAAGGTATTCTCTGCAAATGTTGTAAGTAACAATGATAGATAGTTTTGTAACAAGATAATTTGTAACAAGTAACAAGTAGCAATAGTAGCAAAGGTGCAGCAAGGTGGCCCAATCCTTTTTGTAGCAAATGATAAGACTGAAAGTTCTCTTATATAAAGCAAAGCGCTCTCGAGGACATATGGGAATTTCTGTCTAGTCACGTTCATCATGTTTAGTTGATTCACGTTAGCTACTTTCATAATTTGATATGTGGGTGGACCGGTGCTAAGGTGTTATTTTTATTTGAACAAACAACCCACTTATAATTACCCCCTCTCGCAAGCATCCACAATTACGAAGGAAGAATTAAGACAAATCTAACCATAGCATGAAACATATGGATCCAAACCAGCCCCTCACAGAATAACTGATAAACTAAGGTTTAGGCTTCTGTCACTCTCGCGCCCATCATCTACTTATTACTCTGCAATGTCTTCCCTTAGGCCCAAGTATTGTGTAGTGTCATGTAGTCGGTGTTCACATGACACCACTAAATGAAGAGCAACACACATGTCATTAAAAAATATCGAACGAATACCAACATCACACGATTACTTATAACAAGACTTCTCTCATGTCCTCAGAGAATAAAAGTAACTACTCACAAATCATCACCATGTTCAAGACCATAGGTGTAATGAATATGATAAAGGATCTGAACATATTATCTTTCACCAAATAAACCAACAAGCATCAACTTCAAAATGTAGTCAATACTACTAGTAACCCACAGGTACCAATATGACCCTTTGAGACAAAGATTGAATACAAGAGATGAACTAGAGTTTGAGATGAGATGCTGTTGGTGAAGATGTTAATCAATATTAGTCCTCCCATGATGGAGGAAAGGTTGGTGATGACGATGGCTTCGATTTCCCCCTCCCGGACGGAAGTTTCCCCGGCAGAATCGCTCCGCCGGAGATCAAAAGTGCTCTTGTGCAGGTTCCATCTCAAGACGGCGGCGTTTCGTTCCGAAAGTCTCATCTTGATTTTTTTTCTAGGTGAAAACCCTTCATATAGAAGAAGAGGGGGCCGGAGACTTCCTGTGGGACCCACAAGGCACCTGGGCGCGCCCACCTGCCTTGTGAGCGACAGGTGCCCCCTCTGGTATTTCTTAGCTCCAGTATTTTTCATATATTTCAAAAATATTCTTCGTAAAATATCAGGTCATTTGGAGTTCAACGGAACGGGTATGTGTGATGTGGCCTTTTCAGGTCCAGAATTCCAGTTGTCGGCAATGTTTCTCTTCATGTAATCCTTGTAAATTTAAAGAGAAAAGACATTAAAATTGTATCATAAAGTAAAACCATGACCAAAAATAATATAAATAACAGTAAATCATGATGCAAAATAGATGTATCAGAGGGCTTTGCAGAAGTCTGGACAGCAACTACATAAGACTCCTACACTCACAACCCACCTAAAACCCCTTAGGGACCACACGCCTTCATCCTCTCATTTTCTCTCCTTTAGTGTTTCTCTCTTGGCTTCGCCGCCGCTTCACCACCCAGGCCGTCACGCCACACCCCTATCGAAACTCAACGAGTCCGTCATCTCCAAGCTCCACGCCGCTTCTCCTCCGCTATCGTTCCACACCTCTTCTTCGGCCGCCGCGCAGGTACCATCCGCCCATACAATGCTCACCATGTCGAACACATGTTCGGTGAATTGCCCGTTTGTCCCTTCTTCTTTGAAGCAATGAATTTGGATATCAAATACTCCCTCGGGTCCTTTTTACTTCGCATATTAGATTTGTGTCAAGTCAAACTCTACAAAATTTGATCACATTTATATCAAATTATATCAACATCTACAATATACCCAAATACCTATATATACTATGAAACTACATTTTGTAATGAATCTTACAATATTGATTTGGTATTGTGATTGTTGATACTTTCTTCTTTAAGTTTGATCAAAGTAGCGATACTTTGACTTCGGACAAAATTACATATACTAACACTATATTGAGTCTTTCGACTTGTTCGAGAGGATTTTAGCAAATCATGTTAGCTGTTTTCCTTCACCTTATATTCCCTCAATTTTGGCAAATTTCCGTGGACAGACGACCACGTTCCGTACTTGTGGATAGCAAAGTTTCCAGTTTGGAGCCGACGTGGCCGTGCTAGGCAGCTAGCGCCAACATTGGATGGATGGTCACCGTGAGCAGCTATCTACACTCTCTCACCATTTGCTCCCGTCACCACCGCTGCCACGGCTGGCTCGGCACCACAAAACAGCACGCGCTTCTTCCCCGCCCAAATCGAAAGAAGCGGCCGGCACACAACGCCCCCGGCTCGCCTCGGAGGACTCACCGAACCCCGAACCCCGCCGCGAGGGCCCGCCGGAGGGCAAGGTGAGGCTCCGGACCGAACCCCCACCCATTCTTCCGGCATCGTCTTCTCGCAGCCGTTCCTCGCCTGGATTCTGCCCTGGTATCGCGGGTGGTTGTTCCTCGCATCATTTGAGGAGGGATTTTAGCGCTGTGTGCGCGCGCGCGCGTGGAATTAGGTCGATGATATCAGTAGCAGCTTCTCAGTCTGTTCTAGGCGGGTTTGATTTGGTTGTCTGGTTTTGGTCAACAGTCCTCGTTTCCCCAAAATTTCCGCTGCCCTGAGATTATTATTATTGGCTTCTGTAACCTGTGTGGTAGCATGGGGATACTTCTCCTGTGATTGTAGTACGCGGGATAGAGGGATTTGGGATTGCATATCTAATCTAGGTTAGAAACGTGGGGTTTGTGTCTTTACCAGTTTGGGTTGATTAGAATTGCTTTCTCCCAAAAATAGAGCAGAGGATGTCACCTTCAGAACTCTGATTTCCAGTTGAAATTTAGAAAGTGAATAGGGCCGTTACTTGTGTTGCATAGGTAGGAAGTTGAAGTATAACTGACGCGGCTTCCCGCCTTCCCCAGATATCATCGCTTATAGCTCTTTCAGCATGGAGCTCTGCACAGCTTCTGTATCTATTTCACCACATCGCCCCGGTATATCAACGTCTAGCCGTCCAGTGCCATATACTCGATATGCCGGTTCAAGATCCTGTGTTTCTAAAAGGACAAGGCGACCTTCACTCTATGTCATGAATGCTGCATCAACCAATGCTCCACTCTCTTCTCGGACCCTACCCACGCAAACTAATGGCGCAGCTGCGAAAGGCATGCCCAGCAAAAAGCCCAACAGTGCACTGGAGCAACTTGATATCGAGCGTGGTGTCTGCATGCCTTTCCGAAAGTATTCCCCGGAAATGGTATGGCGCACTACGAGCATTTGTCTTTACAAGGTTGGTTTGCTGAAATTTGGTTTTAACTGTGCCCATTCCCATAATTGATAGGTCAGGAGTAAAGTCTTGGGATCAAGTGGCTCTGTACTATCCCTTGCTAGTCGTGGAGTGGAGATCATTTGGAAACTAGGCTTCTATTGGTCATCTCTGGTGTATGACTACTTGGTTGGGCGGGATGAAGAAATCGTTCCATTCCGTGCCCGCCAGCTCCGCAATCTTTTATGTGATCTTGGTCCGTCATTCATAAAAGCAGGACAGGTAATATTCTTTTCCCTTTATGATAAATCTCATCGGGAAAAATATATTTTTACTTGTGCTATCTGTTCTGTTTTACAATTCCAACATTGTCTAGCTACATTATTTTTTCAGGTTCTAGCTAACAGGCCTGATATTATTCGTGAGGACTATATGAGCGAACTGTGTATCCTACAAGATGACGTTCCTCCATTTGCTAACCAGGTACACTGTTGCAATCGAATACTTATACAAATTATTCTGGACAGTGGACACATATTGTGGTAAGGCTGATGAAATCAGGATGATTAAATAAGATTTTCTTATTGCTGTATACCTTGTAGGTGGCCTTTTCCATAATCGAGGAGGAACTTGGCCAGCCTCTAGAACAACTATTCAGCAAAATTTCATCAGAGACAATAGCAGCTGCAAGTCTGGGCCAAGTTTACCGTGCCACACTAAGGGAAACCGGCGAGGATGTTGCTATCAAGGTTTGTGGTCCTTTTATTTTCTTTTCTTAGTTGAGATACTCTGACGTTTATGACTTGATGCACCATTTAGCGGGGTTCTTTGCAAAGATAACTATAAACATAGTCTATCTCTTCTCCCTGATGAAATTTGTGTCCTTTATAGCCTGCATCATTCGTGAAGTAAATGCTTATATATGCTCCAGTCGAATGTCCAGATGTTGATACTACTGTTGAAGTATATGTGGATTGCCAAACCTTCTTTGTCAATTTGGATTTTTGGTTCTACTGGTTGGTGCATGAAACTTAATGTCGTATCAGACCCCAAAGGTCTTGGGTTCAAATCTGGGCTTTTGGGATTTAAATTTAAAAAATGCCTGCCCTATTTGTGCCATGTTTAAGCCTTATTGATTTGAGCCACACGTGAGAGGGGGTGTTGAGGTGTATGTGGATTGCCCTACTAGTGGTGCATGAAACTTAATAACTACCACGATTGTCTTCTACTTTTTGCTAAATTCGTAAATCATCTTTTTGGCTTGTAAACTGATTGAGTTTATTTTATGCTTATCTCTTTGATTTCAATCGTACTGCAGGTTCAGAGGCCAGGGATTGAGCCAATAATATTCCGAGATCTGTTCCTTTTCCGCACCTTGGCTTCCTTTTTGAATGGGATTAGCCTTCAAAAACTAGGCTGCAATGCAGAGCTTATTGTTGATGAATTTGGTGAAAAACTTTTGGAAGAACTTGATTACACTCTTGTAAGTAATTTCTTTGTGCCTTTTTCCTGTCGATTTCAAGTTACAGAATAAGGAATAACTAGGGTCATGCCCGCACATTTCAGCGGGGATTTTAAGTTGATATTTTTGATATATTTTAGAATTAAGTAACCATGTATTTATGTGAATGCTCATGCCTTTAATAGTTAAAAGATTTTCTGTTTCCTAAATGGCTCAAAGGTGCATGAACCTCTTCTAATACTTCGAAATCGATAGTAACTTCTCATCAGTAGTGATGTATTGCTGTAAAAATAAAATGAGTAGTGATGTATTGTGTATGACAATTACAGAAGCATATTTAATGTATAATTTGTAGAATAGTTATGGCATGTCTTCTTCTGAGTAGTTAAATAATGATCAGAAATTCTAGTTCCTTAATAGCTACATTGAATCATACAAATGGTGTGTGCATCTTTGAAGAAAATATTGGCACATGAATAGATGTTTGTAGCACACAGAATGGTTAAACTACTAATACTATTTTTGTTCGCATCATAATCATGACCTTTTACTGTTTTCACTAACAAAGCAACAAATTATAATTTTGGACGCACCCAATGAATAGGAAATATGATAAATGCTTCAGATGGCACATGTTATACTAAGCACTTACCCACTCTGATGTGTCGAACTCATAAGTATAAATGGATTTGGTTGCTTGTTATTTTCTGGAGGGCACGACAGTGGCCTGTATGTTCTGATCAATGCAGCCTTTCAGTGCAATAACCAAGCAATTGTTCAGCAATTTTTTTAAGTTCATTGTTTGTACTGCTCCCACAATGCACGAGTGCAGTAAATAGGAAATCTTAATAAATTTAATGACTGGAGGCTTAACCAACGCAGTATCACAACCTTCTTATTTCCTTGCACAGAGGTATTGCAACCTTTTATTTGTTAGTAAGATACTTGTAGGTGTTTTCATTCCAGCAACACAGTTTTTATATTTCATGGTTATTCTGGTGATGAATGTCTGAACGAGAGTTGATGGCCTTCCTTTTCTGTGCAATCAGGAAGCTAGAAACATCGAGGACTTCATAGTAAATTTTAAGAATGATCCAACTGTGAAGATCCCTCTAGTATATAATAAGTTTTCAGGTTCTCGTGTTTTGGTGATGGAATGGATAGATGGAATCAGATGCACTGATCCACAGGTTTGTAGAATCCATCATATCAACTTTTACTTATTTCTAATGTGGACTAGTTCATTTAAATTTGTAGCATCATTGAGTTTTCAGTTTATTCCCTCAGGCTATAAAAGAAGCTGGGATTGATGTGGAAGGCTTTCTCACAGTTGGAGTGAGTGCAGCACTGCGCCAGTTGCTCGAATTTGGCCTTTTCCATGGAGATCCACATCCTGGAAATGTTTTTGCGATGCGCGATGGTCGTATTGCTTACGTCGACTTTGGCAATGTTGCCGTCCTTAGCCAGGTCTGATTTTTTTGGTTGTTTGGCAGTGGCAGAATTCGTCTTTCCAGTTGCAATTGGTTGGATTCTTATTGTTTCTTGCCTGTCAATATATAATTAACAATATATCATACATTCCATACTACCAATGATTCTTTAGGAGGAAAAACTGTTCACTTAGGTGGTCAAAATGTACATTGGCTACTTATAGTTCTGCAGTCTGCTAACACCACAAAATAAGTCTTATCAAGAGACAAGAAATGATACTCTTATTGTGAATGTATTCTTGTGATTTATTGCATTGGCAGATAAGAAATTGCTTACATATTTTTTATCGTCATTGTTTCTCATATATGCAGCAAAACAAAGAAATCCTGATTGATGCTGTAGTTCATGCTGTAAATGAAGACTATGCAGAAATGGCAAATGACTTTACAAGGCTTGGTTTTCTTGCTAGTGGGACAGATGTTTCCCCAATTATCCCAGCTCTGGAAGCTATTTGGCAAAACTCGGCTGGAAAAGGCTTGGCAGATTTCAATTTCAGGAGTGTGACTGGTAATACAATTTTCTAAATTTTTAGCCTGCCCATAAATGTGTATATGTTTGCTTGATATCTTGTCAGTTTACATGTTTGTTGGGGTGGATGTTCTTGATCATTAATTCATGATACTTTTCTAACACATTGCTTGTGGGTGCTCACACATGTTGAAACATTCGTTATTATTTTGCTTCCTCTAATGATGAAGTCTTAGTTTAACACAGCTCCATTTGTTCATATATATACTTTATTTGCTAATCAATAAAATTGAAAATCACAGGGAAGTTTAATCAGCTCGTGTACAATTATCCAATCCGCATCCCAGAAAGATTTTCTTTGGTCATTCGCTCTTTGTTGACGCAAGAAGGAATTTGCTTTACTCTTAAGCCTGAATTTAAGTTCCTTGAGGTATGACATTTGCTACCTTTTCATTTCTTGTGAAAATAACAGTGTACATTTGTTTGGTTACTTATGCTCTTCACTGTATGTTTCTTCATATTTAGGTTGCATATCCGTATATAGCAAACCGTCTTTTGACAGATCCAAATCCTGCTCTCCGTGAACGGCTGATACAGGTATGTTTTAATTTCTAAGAACCCTATTACCATGACCCCCATTGGTTGTTTCTGCCCTATAATAACATCACTGTGTGAGCCTTAAATATGAAACAAAGCATCGGTACATGGGTACAGAAAGAAAAACAACAAGCTTTTATTTTCTTGAATACACAGGCATCAGTAGAAGAAAGCCACTGTTGTTGTTTATGACATTTCTGAGATATTACCACCATTTCCCACCAGGTGTTATTCAAAGATGGATTGTTCCAGTGGAAACGACTAGAAAACCTTATAGTTCTTGCCAAGGAAAATGTGTCAAAGATGAGCACCAATCCTGCACTGAAGAGCAATAGCCTGTGAGTATTGAACCCACTGTTGTCACTCTGTATCTGTCTAGCTGTTCCTGCAAGTATTCTGATCTTTCATACTGCAGGCAAACTGTGTCAAGTCAAAAACTGGAGAAGAAACTGGATCTCACTGACACAATAAAAGATGGAGCACGGCTGTTCCTTATCGATTCTGGGATCAGGAGACAACTTGTAATGGCTTTCACCGAGGACTCCAGGTTGCACGTAGATGAGGTACTATTCTACATAGACTGGTCAATCTTGATTCATGGGATTGAATGCACTTATCACTACGGCCACAAACTATATATGGGATGTAAATTTCTCGACGATGGATCACCGCAACCTGTTTCTGTCCTTTACAGCTTGTTGATGTATACAAACTGGTGGAAGATCAGATAGACATACCTTCAGTTGCTCTCGAGGTTCTCCAAGGTAAGTCAATCAAACTCTGTTTTTCATGCTCTTGTCGTTCGCGGAAACTTTTCTCCCTGCTTAGCGATTCACATGCCCATCGTACTCTCCTGTGCAGATTTGCCATTGGTCGCACGCGATTTCATGCTTTCGTGGAGCGATTCCGTTCTGTCGGATCGCTAAAACTAATAACCCAGCCAAACTGCTGGACAGCAAGCGGTGACCTGCTAGTTAGGAACAGCATGCAACTTACCTCGAGTTAATCTGCATATAGAGATATAGATAGATAGACAAGATTCTTCTCCTATTCTTTGGTGGGGCACTCCTGTATAGCAAGATTTGCTCGACCTGCACATGCCACTTGTATAGTGGAACAGGGACTTGTATATATCTTGAGTTTGTAATATTCTGGAAGAAAAATAGCATACAGATAGTATATGCAAAGGGGTATGCTGATTTCTATACGACTTCCCGGTGTACGCATGGGTATCTTGTTGGTTGAACTCATACGGCCTGTCCGACTTGAACCATGATGACCTTCTAATATGTGAAATTGGTAGAGATCCCGGTCAATTGCAACCCTCTATGAATTTAGGTCGGTTTGGTGCAAAAAGACAATCCTCACTCTCTCCCTCCCTTCCTCCCTGTGTGTGGGAGATTGGAACGGTGAAGCACGAGACATGGGATTTATCCAGGTTCGAGCCCTTGAAGAGGAGGTAAGACCTTACTCTTGCTTTTGGCATGTGTATTGCTAGTTTGCTCGTCGATGATAAGGAGATCGTCGAAGAACTATCTCTTTGGATTACAAATCCTTGGTCTGATGGATGGGGCTCGTTCTCCTCTAGAAAGTATAGATCTAGATTTCTCCTAGCTTGCCTTATATACCTGGCTAAGCTAGGGTTGCATAGCCCGGGCCAGGTCGTGTCATGATTCTTGTCCTACTCGGCATGTTGGCTCCTTCCTTGGGCCTTGGCCTTCTCTAGGTTTGAGGTCCTTGGGTTGACCCTTAGATCGGGGTCTCGGGATCCTTCGCCTTGTGAAGACTCCTGCCCTTTGATTTTTCCTCTGATCCGAATCCTAGGATTGGCCTTCCTTGAACAAAGATCGAAAGCACGATCTCTCCATTAGGTTGCATGTGCATGGTGTCACCAATCCGACAACGCTTTGCTGTCCAAAACTAATCATCATCAGATACTAGTGAGTGGTGGAGCAGCACTACTAGGAGAAAGCTTAGTAATAGCGCTACAACTAAGTTGTAGCAATAGCGTTGGAAAACCGACGCTACTAGTAAGTAGGATTAGCAGTAGCACTGGAACAAAATCAGCGCTACTGATAAACCAGCGCTGTCGCTAGATGTCGTCCAGCGTTGCTGCTAATATTCCTGCTTTCAAAGATTACATTCCCCTCTACGTATTCGTCCATGCTCTATACAGTAGTTTCATCATATGACAACATCAATAATTATTGTGTCAACAACTACATTTAGATTAAAGTGCATGCATGCAAGTGATCATGTTGAATTAGAAGAAAACATCATAATAGTAATCATCCTAATCGATCATACAAGTTAACTAAACTTTTCTCTCATAGGACCTAGTCCCCCCTTCTAGGTAAAATGACATAAAACAAAATAACACCTATGTCTCCATGATGAAGCAAAGAGATCTAACCATCTTTAACTTGTGGCTTGCGATCCTTCTTTATTTGTCCTCATGCTTTAATTTGGAGCCGTCTTGGTGGTTTACGCTTAGTCGAGTATGCAAAAGAGAACTCGGGTCTCATAGGGCTTTTAATTGTCATATTACCTTCGGCTTGCATCAACGGGGGCACAACTTTATTTGACAGTTTCTGTTGAAGTACATAATAGTAGTCTAGTTAGCAATGTAATCAATATAATTTGCGCAATAGTAGTATACTTAATTAGAACTCTTACCAAGATATTTCGACGAATGTCATCCGTTCTCAACCTATGCAATACTGTCCTGTACAATGTATAATTTGGGTCAGTTCCCAAATTATACGGGAAGATCTCCCTACCAACTAGGATACCAATAACAAAGTTGATAAGATCATCCTTCTCTTCCCAAGTTAGATGTGATCCATAAGTGTAATGTGTCGTGTCAATTATGTTCCTTGTTTCACTCAAAGAAACGAAATAAGCTGTAAATTATAAATTTACAAATTTAGTATGGATGAACACCAACTATTTTTAAATATAGAATACAAATTACTTGACAAATATGTATGGTTGACAAACTCACATGGAGGTAAAACGGGAAGCATATCGACATCCACCCAAATGTCGATGTTACCTTCAATATGATCTTCAAGACGAAGATCAAAGGTTATTTTCGTATCCTCCTGAAATCCATATGCCTTGCAAAGAGCTTCCCAATTTGAACACCCTAATTCTGTGTTATTAAGGGCATTCATTACTTTCACTAGAAATATGTGACCATGTTTAGTCCTCAGGTTGGCTGTCCTCGTCTCGAAACTCTCGTGCTCTTCGAAACCGAGCCTCTCCAAGAAATACCGTCTTGCATGACAGGGGATGAACTAGTCGAATTGTATAAAACAGAAATTATGTGTTGAAGGAAAGAAACAGAAGTCATGCTTAATTACGAAAAAACAGTTGTCATCGTTGTGTACCATAGAAATATCGAAGTCCTTGTAAAGCTTCATGGTGAAGAACCTGCCGTCTCGCAGCCCAGGCTGGTCGCAAAGACCCTTATCTTCACCGCAAAATTCACACGCTTGGATCCTATCATCGTCTGATGACGACGACATTTCCTGTGTTCATATTTAAAAATTACGGCACACTTGGATCCTAATGCGTGTGTGACTTTCGGTCCGTCGAGGCTTTCCTTAAATAACTCTCGTATCTCATGGTGTGTTGGTGCGCACTCTCTCACACTGATATGATGGTGTATATATGTTGGTGAACACTCTGTTACAGTAATAGTTCGACCATCGATGATGGACTACCCCCTCTCCTCTTCTTGCGCATTATACCGACGAATATATCGCAAAGAAGAGAAAGAGAGGAGGCGCCCCCACAACAACAGTCGGGATTTCTCCATCAAGAACACACATGAAAGTCACACAAGGAACAACGACAGACAGAAAGTCACACACGCATTATACCGATAAAATATCATTAATACATTTATAATAAACTCAAATATAATATCACTAATACATCATCTCGAATAATCCAGTTAATGCATCATCAAATATTAACTAATAAATCTTTAATATTATCATATAAGATCGCTAATACATATCGAATATTATCGAATAATCTAAGTCACTAGCAGTTCCTGAGTCGCGGATGGTGGACACCCAAAGATAAGGAACCATCACGGGATCATAACTCGGGTGAGATCCCTGAAGAATCGACCAGGTATTGTTGAACCTGGCGTCTAACGCCACCATGTAGCGATGGACGTGCTCGTCCTCCTCCCTGACACGGCGATGTACCACCTTTGCGGGGGCCCGCTCCCTCTACACCGAAAGTGGCCTACGTGACCGCCACCAAAGAAGCTCTGGGTCGACGACGAGACCCGGATTCCTCACCAAGCTCCGAGCTCGGGAAGGTAGCACCTCCTAGTGCCACCCCGGTGGAGTCTAGTCGCGGACATGGTGCCTATCAAGCAGGCTCTCACCGACCACTCGATGACGAGGATGCGGGACGGGCATCGTCGATGTCGAGACAAATTCCTATGAGAAAATTTTCTTATCGTTTAATGTTTTACTTTCTAGTTATCATTTGTACAACAATCATCTCATTTGAATTTAGCTAGCGCGCACTAACCTATTTTTCTCAACATGCAAGTATGACACCTCATCAAGAAAATATACAATAATAAAACACACTATATATTGCAAATATTCCCGTAACAATGTTTGGGGCATCATCTAGTCCGTAGCAAGAACCCTAGGTGTGGGGATGTCTCACCAGAGGCCGGGGTCGGTGTCGGGGTCGGGGCCGGGGTCGATGTCGGGGTCGGGGCTGAGGTCGAGGTCTGGGTCGGGGGAGAGGTTGCCGGGAAGGACCTGCGGCGGCAGCGATGCAGAGTGGAGAGGGAGATAGTGAGGAGGGGGGAGGGAGTGAGGGGCCGGGCGGCGGTGTAGAGTGGAGAGAGAGAGAGAGTGAGGAGGGGGAGAGGGAGGGAGTGAGGGGCGAGGCGGCGATGCAAAGGGAAGAGGCAGGGAGTGAGGGGCGACGGCGGCGACGCAGAGTGTGGAGAGGGAGGGAGTGAGGAGGGGAGAGGAAGAGAGTGAGAGAGGGCATGCGGGGGCAAAGACGATAAGTGCACGCCCCACTTAGCAGTAGCGTGGGTCGGAAAAACGCGCTACTACTATTATGTTAGCAGTAGCGCGTTTATCCGGGGCACGCTACTACTAAATCTAGCCTGGCGGCAACGGTGGGGCAATATTAGTAGTAGCGCTTTTCTTAAATCCGCGCTACTGCTAAGTAGTTAGAAGCAGAGCCTTCTCTTGTCGCGCGCTACTGATATGTAGCAGTAGCACCTCCTTTTTATCCAGCGCTACTGCTAAGGTTCCGTGTATAAGGTTTTCCCTAGTAGTGCAGCCTTGCGGCATAACGAAACTATTCCTTGGAGAAACTAGAGAGAGGATCATACCATTGCATGCCGAACGATGAGAACTTGATGTGTCAATGGTGGATGCCCTTCTCCTGTATTTATAGAAGGAGACGGGGAAGGGAGTCATGGAAGGAGGCAGCCCCAAAGCCCCCCCCCCCCTCCAAAATATGCCACATAGAAAGGGGGTTGCCCCCAAGGATAACCCCTCCCATTAAGCGCCACTTGTCAAGTGGGGGCTACCCCAAAGGGGTCTCCCTCTCATTGGACGCCACACCATGCCCCCCTCCAAATCTTCGACCACAACATGTGGGGCTGCCTCACTTGGGCCAAGCTAAGTAGTAGCCCTTGGCGCCACACAAAAAATTCTGGGAGGACCGGAACCATTTCGGAAGCCTCCCAATATTTACGGATGCATTTTGAAACTTTTTCAGCTTCCTGGTCTTTTTAGTTTTCTTTGAAATAGTTCCAACATCTCCAAAACTTTACCGGTGACTTTCTCTCAAGCTCCTAACCACCTAGTACTCAGCAGATCGATGACTTCCGGCCAATGATCAATTGCGAAAACATGGACATCCATATTGACCCATATACCCAAACGAATGATATTCAAGTGAACATGTAGTTACCACGTGCTATTCATTTTGCTTCGCGATATGTTACAAAACCGGAGGTGAGATATTTTTGCATCCCCGTGAATCGACAACTTGTATACTATATCGGTTTCCCCGTTACCGGTTATGTTCTTTTTTCTCGTTCCCATATTTCGGTATCCTCGTGATCAAATCACGCAGTGTATGACTAGACAATGATGCCCACTATCATGCCGAGAGGTACCAAAGAATATCTCTTCATCGGAGGAGGAGTAAATCCCGGTCTTGAGCTATCAATACCTTGTCATACTTTTCCGATGCACCCGTAAGTTGCCGTTATGATCACCCTATCAGTGGCGGAGCTTTAAAGAAAAAGTTGGGCGGGCCAAAAAAAGATAGAGAACATTTTTCAAAATAAAACATAGGCATTAGTGTATAATATAAGGCTACAAGATGAAGTGAGCAGACATGTATATACTTATTCGGTTTTGCTAAAACACATCTAGATGTGAGATAAGTATTTCACATCTAAGTCCTATATCATTGATCTTATGTGAAGATTTGTGTGAGTATTTTCTTTTCTTTTTTATGCTTGATTTAGTTATTTAGATGTGCAATAACTACTTCACATCTAGATGTGTCCTAGACACACCCATACTTATTAATTTGAATTTCGTAATCGAGTGCAAAAAACAGGTTATCTAAGAAGCACTTGTAAGAAAATTTAATGTGTAGTGTAGTACTATTTCCATCTAACTAACTATTTTCCCCGTTATCAGGACCATTGTTTGTAAAGAGAAGATTATGAACGAATGAAAAAGGTTAACCCGTTGTCTAACAAAAAAACTATTTTCCCCAGTTGAGTGGACCAACCTGGCTATCTAAGGTGGACTGTATGATGGACATATAATAGACATATGGACAGTTTGTATCTTATCCATCGGTCCATCCCTGAATTCAGAATTTTGAGAAACAAATTAGATTGCGTGTGATCTCTTGTTGACTCATAATTACAGGCAAATTAAATGAAGTATTTGCTTGATTGGTGGCCATTGCTTGTTCTTGGCCAGTGCATGTACTTTATTAGAGAACCAGAAACATTTTTTTGAAACTGTTTGAATCATTTTTTTATATTTCTTAAATGGCAAAACTTTGAATGGTGAGGCTTGATCACTCCTCATTTTATTTTCAAATGAAACAAAAATGCCATTTAAAAATGAAATGAGGAGGTGTTTCATTTGAAAATGAAATGAGGAGTGATCAAGCCTCACCATTCAAAGTTTTGCCATTTAAGTAATATAAAAAATATTTCAAACAGTTCTAAAAAAAGTTCTTGATTTTTTAATAAAATATTGGGGTGACATGCGGGTTGGAGGGTGAGAGAGTGGGGTGGGAGCTGGCCGACTGGCAGCTGGTTGTACGACGCTAGATCTGCGTGAGATACCGTGTCCGACTGGTAATAGTCTAGCACGAATGCGGAGGGATGCTGCCGGCTGCGGCTAGGAGATACTGCAGCGCTGCTACATGCTCGTGCTGGCTGCGTGCAAGAGCGTGGCGACCGGCGAGCGAGACTTGGGATCGACCATATACTCATGGGAGTGTTTAGGTCTCGATCGATCGAGACTCCGCGGAGTCTTAGTCAAGTAATATAGTATGTAAGAAGAAAAAAAACTGAAAAAGAAATTGTTTGCACGAATCTTGATGCGAGATCAGCGGGTTATAGTATTGACTGAGACTTTGTGAAGTCTCAATCGACTGATTTTTAGCAAAGCCGTATACTTATTGAGCTGCAGGAGGGTTGTACTACGACGCATAGGTAAAATAATAAGTAGTGCGAAAATCCTGGACGGGCCATGGTCGGGTTTTGCCCCAACAAAGCTTCGGCCCTGCCCCCTATTACGCATGACCCCTATTACGCATGACGTTTGATGGACCCTAAAATACACCGTTACTCAAGCATTAACTTTACCGTGTTACTTATCATTAACTTGTGATTAAAGCATCTATAACAACCAATTGGGTTTGTTCAACTGAAGTGTTCAGCTAACATTATGTTTTTAAAGTTGTTGATGTCCTTTGTTACACTAAGTATGCCTATGATCAGGAAAACGAAACCATCATGCAATATTTGAGCTAGTCTTTAAGGTAAGATTATGAATCTATTTTATCATTTATTATTGCACACGTGCACATTAGTTTTGTTATGAGCCTCTTGGATATACAGACTCGAGAACCATTGCAATTATAGTCCGGGGCATAAACTTAATTACGAACATGGTAATAAATAATAATATTTATTATTATCTTTAGGGACATATTTTCTTAAATGGTGCCTTTGATGCCAACACGACCTCGAGAACTTCACGCAGATCCCGACCATCTCTAAGGACAATGACGACTTTGACATGTACAACGCCAATGAGGCGTATGTCGAAATGAATGAAAGATAGTAATAAAAGGTTTTGTATTTATTTGTTTAATTTGTACAACATAGAGTAATAATTTTAAATGATTATTTTTATATATCTTATTACTTCCTACATAATTATGACAATGTTGTCAGCAATCATATATGGAGAATTTTTTTTAAACGGAGGAAAAAGCTTTGTCTCATCTCATTAAAAAAGGAAGGAGAACAACATTGTCTTAACGGCTGTAGGACCACACAGGTACGAACAAAGGGATCACAGAATAATATAACCCAGAAACTTAGCCCCGACAATGATGAATGAGGCAGTAGACATAGATGACATGTATTTTTTCCACTCCATTTGATGATGATGATGTTGCTTCGAAAACAAACAAGAGGGGAAGAAATTTCTCCTTGGAGGAGGATAAAGCATTGGTCATGGCATGTCAGAGTGCGAGCCTTGATCAAATAGCAGGGACCGATCAAAGTATGAGGACCCATTGGAGGCGCATTGCTGATCGGTACTATCGCATGTCTGTTTCAGTCGAGCGCTCGAACAAGTCACTCGGTGGTCGATGGGCCTTCATTCATGAATCTTGCAATCATTGGGCTGGTTGTGTTGCTAATATAGAACATGCCAAACATAGAGGAACGACAGACGGCATGATAGTGAGTATTTCTTGTTCAAATTTTTCCATGAATAGTGTACATCGAGGTTTCTAATGTTAAAATTTGAACTTGACAGATTGGCTACGCAATGGCATGTAGAAGCATAGGGATAAAAAACATGTCTTTTGTTATGTACTATTGTTGGGCTTTGCTAGAACAATGTCAAGTGAGGAAACAGAGAAAATGAGCATGTTCACCGGAGGAGGAAGGAAAGCTAAATCCACACAATCTGATATACTTGCACCAGTACTTACTACACAATTTCAAGTCCTGATTCATTCTCTCAAAACAGGATTTCACCCCGCTTTATATATAAAGAAAAATCACCAAAGTTACACGGCGAAACAATACAAAGTGGTGAGGTAGCCCTCCGATATAGCAGATCCCAAAAAACCGAGCCAACACAATCACACACGACTGCGTGGTCAGACAACTAGTGATAGGAGGACCAGAGAACAACCCAACACACGACCTAGGGCACCTAGCCTCCATGACAACGCCCTCAGGAGGGAAACGCAAGCACCGCCACTGCCGAGCCCAAAAGGACAAGGGTTTTCACCCGGAGACTCGCCACGGAGAGGAGAACCATGACGACGTCTTCAAGAAGATAGCGACACCCACAGATGTCGTCGGCGGCGGCGCCAAAGTGCAGAGCTTTAGCTCAGCACCTCACGCTTGTCGCCAAGAGACACCCAGGCCAGTCGCGCCGAGAACCGCCCTAAAGATCCGGATCCTGACAACACTACTGCCTAGGACAGAAAGTGAGCTCGAGCCACCCACCGCCACACCCCTCGTCGTCTAGGCGACCAAGGACCATAGCCACCACTGCCGTCATGGGACCTGCCGGAAAGCCACCATACGGACCGCCTCCGGGGCCACCGACCCGACGTCCATGTCCCAAGACACCACCAACCGTCGACATCACAACACGCAACCACTGTGAGAAGAATAGAAGGGATCTCCTTCCGTCCCTAGCACGACATCAGCCACCTAGTCGGGGTGAGCACCAGCACCGTAGGGACGTCCACGCCTACATCCCCGATCGATACTGGTGGATCGAGGAAGACACGGCCTGGTAGCTGCCGACGGCCAACATCGAGCTCGACCTAACATAGGTCCCGGACATTGCCCGAGTCAAACTCACATGCCGCCACAACCATGGCCACCGACGTTGATCCGACCTACAGAATAGCAGTACCGCGGACATGAACTCGAACCAACGTCGCAACGACCCAACAGGGTAGGAAGCACTAACGCGAAGGCTGTTGGAAATATGCCCTAGAGGCAATAAATAAAGTGTTTATTATTATATTTCCTTGTTCATGATAATCGTTATTATCCACGCTATAATTGTATTGTTTGGAAACACATTACATGTGTGGGTAAATAGACAACACTATGTCCCTAGTATGCCTCTAGTGAACTAGCTCGTTAATAAAAGATGGTCAAGGTTTCCTAGCCATTGACATGTGATGTCATTTGATAATGGGATCACATAATTAGGAGAATGATGTGATGGACAAGACCCAAACTACAAACGTAGCATATGATCGTGTCAGTTTATTGCTACTGTTTTCTGCATGTCAAGTATATGTTCCTATGACCATGAGATCA
This sequence comes from Hordeum marinum, assembly GCA_022496015.1. Taxonomy (NCBI): domain Eukaryota; kingdom Viridiplantae; phylum Streptophyta; class Magnoliopsida; order Poales; family Poaceae; genus Hordeum; species Hordeum marinum. The sequence continues at coordinate 66,080,917 of CM039675.1, forward strand.
TGAGGAGTGCCTTGTGTGTATCAAACATCGCAACATAACTGGGTGACTATAAAGGTGCTCTACAGGTACCTCTGAGGGTGTCTGTTGAGTTGGCATGGATCAAGACTAGGATTTGTTACTCTGTGTGACGGAGAGGTATCTTAGGGCCCACTCGGTAATACAACATCACAATAAGCCTTGCAAGCAATGTGATTAAGTGTTAGTCACGGGATCTTGTATTACGGAACGAGTAAAGAGACTTGCCAGTAACGAGGTTGAACTAGGTATGGAGATACCGATGATCGAATCTCGGGCAAGTAACATACCGAAGAACGAAGGGGACGTCATACGGGATTAACTGAATCCTTGACATAGAGGTTCGACCGATAAAGATATTCATAGAATATGTAGGAACCAATATGGGCATCCAGGTCCCGCTATTGGTTATTGGCCGTAGAGGTGTCTCGGTCATGTCTACATAGTTCTCGAACCCGCAGGGTCTGCGCACTTAAGGTTCGGTAACGTTTCGGTAGTATAGAGTTATGTATGATGGTGACCGAAGGTTGTTCGGAGTCCCGGATGAGATCCCGGACGTCACGAGGAGCTCCTAAATGGTCCGGAGGTAAAGATTAATATATAGGAAGTCCTGTTTTAGTCTCCGGAAATGTTTCGAGCTAATCGGTAATGTACCGGGAGTGCCGGTAGTGTACCGGGAGACCACCGGGAGGGGTATTTCGACCCTAGAGGCTTCATGGGCTGTAGGAGAATAATTACCAGACTTTTTGGGGCTGGTGGAATTCCCACACAAGGCCCATGTGGCTGGGAAGAAAAACCCAAAGGGAAAAAGGTGGAAAAAGGCCAAAAAGGAGCAATCCTAGTCCTACTAGGATTGGAGGAGGAGTCCTCCTCTCCTCCCCACTTCGGCCGAACCAAAGGAGGCTTGGCCCTTGCGCCAAGCCTCTCCTCCATTCCTCCTATATATACTAGTGGGTTTTAGGGTTTTTGCACAGAATTTTAGCCACGTGCTGCCTGTTCCTCCAGTGCATAGTTTCTCCTCTAGATCGGATTTCTGTAGTGCTTAGGCGAAGCCTGCCGGAATAGCTCCACCACCATCATCGGAGCGTCGTCACGCTGCCAGAGAACTCTTCTTCCTCTCCGCTCCCTCTTGCTGGATCAAGACGGCGGAGATCATCATCAATTTTGCGGGACGGATCGTGATCAAGTTCGCGGGACGAATCGTGATTGGATCGCGGGATAGATCGTGATCGGATCGCGAGACACTAGGCGATTTGGATCGCGAAGACGTTCGACTACACCAACCGCGTTTCTTAACGCTTCCCGCTTAGCGATGTACAAGGGTACATAGATCCACTCTCCCTCTCGTAGATGCTCATCACCATGGATAGGTCTTGCGTGAACGTAGGAAATTTGTTGTTTCCCATGCAGTGTTCCCCAATAGTGGCATCATGAGCTAGGTCTATGTGTAGATGAGATCTTGAGTAGAACACAAAGAGTTTGTGGGCATTGATGCTTAGATTGCTTCCTCCCTTGGTCGTGTTTTGGTTCAGCGGTATATTGTGAGATGAAGCGGCCCGGACCAACATTACTCGTACGCTTACGAGAGACCGGTTCCCTCAACCGCAACTTATTGCATAGATGGTTTGCAGGTGCCAGTTTCTCTCACTTTAGTTGGATCGGATTCGACAAAGGTGGTCCTTGAGAAGGTTGAAAAGCAACTAGTGTATCACCGTTGTGGTTTTTGCGTAGATGAGAATTGTTCTTGCTAGATACCCGTAGCAGCCACGTAAAACATGCAACAACAATTAGAGGACGTCTAACTTGTTTTTGCAGGGTATGTTGTGATGTGATATGGCCAATTACATGATGTGATATATGTGATGTATGAGATGATCATGTGATGTATAGATTATCACGACTTGCATGTCGTTGAGTACGGCAACCGACAGGAGCCATAGGGTTGTCTTTAATTATTGTATGACCTACGTGTCAATTATTAAGCGCTATGTAATGCTTTACTTTATCGCTAAACGATAGCAATAGTAGTAGAAGCATGTTGGGCGCGACAACCCTGATGGCGACACATTGATGGAGATCAAGATGATGGAGATCATGGTGTCGTGTCGGTGACGATGGAGATCATGCCGGTGCTTTCTAGATGGAGATCAAAAGCACAAGTTCATGGTCATATCATGTCACTTATGAATTGCATGTGATGTTAATCCTTTTATGCACCTTGTTTTGCTTAGGACGAGGTAGCATTATAAGGTGATCCCTCACTTAAATTTCAAGATGAATTGTGTTCTCCCCGAGTGTGCACCGTTGCGAAAGTTCATCGTGTCGAGACACCACGTGATGATCAGGGGTGATAGACTCTATGTTCCCATACAATGGGTGCAAGCCAGTGTTGCACGTGTAGAATACTCGGGTTAAACTTGACAAGCCTAGCATGTACAGACATGGCCTCGGAACACAATAGACCAAAAGGTCGAACATGAGTCATATAGTGGATATGATCAACATGATGATGTTCACTATTGAAGCCACCTCAACTCACGTGATGATCGGACTTGAGTTGGTGAATTTGGATCATGTGACACTCAGATGACCTGAGTGATGTCAATTTGAGTGGGAGCTTTAGTAATTTGATTAACTAAACTCATTATCTTGAACAATAGTCTAAGTAAACCTTTGCATATTTATGTTGTAGATCAATGGCTCGCGTAGTAGCACCCCTGAATTTTAATGCGTTCCTAGAGAAAGCTAAGTTGAAAGATGATGGAAGTAACTTTGTTGACTGGGCCCATAATCTGAGGATTATCCTCACGGCTTCCTAGAAATCATATGTCCTTGATGCACGGCTTGGTGACCAACCAAAAGACATGACCTCCGAAGATGTTAAGAACGCTTGGGAGACACGTACTGGAGATTACTCAATAGTTCAGTGTGCAATATTGTATGGCTTAGAACCAGGACTTCAAAGACGTTTTGAACGTCATGGAGCATATGAGATGTTCCAGGAGTTGAAGTTTATCTTTCAGAAGAATGCCCAGATCGAGAGGTATGAGACCTCTGATAAGTTCTATGCTTGCAAGATGGAGGAGAACGGGTCTATCAGTGAACATATACTCAGAATGTCTGGGTATTCAACTCATCCAGCTGACTTGGGAATTGACCTTCCGCCAGAAGCGATCACTGACAAAGTTCTTCAATCACTGCCACCTAGTTACAAGAGCTTTGTGATGAACTATAACATGCACGGGATGAACAAGTCAGTCGCCGAGCTGTTTGCGATGCTAAAAGTTGCTGAGTCTGAAATCCAGAAAGAACATCAAGTGTTGATGGTCAATAAAACCACTAGTTTCAAGAAGAATGGCAAGGGTAAGGGCAAGAAGGGTAAAACCAAGAAGGATGGCAAAGCAGTTGCTACTCCTGTAAAGAAGCCCATGTTGGGAGACGTAGTAGTAAATCAAAAAAATTCCTACGATCACCAAGATCTATCTATAGAGAAACCAGCAACGAGTGGGGAGAGATTCCATCTTAATACCTTTGAAGATTGCTAAGCGGAAGCATTACATGAACGCGGTTGGTGGAGTCGTACTCGCAGCGATTCAGATCGCGGTGGATTCCGATCTAAGCGCCGAACAATGGCGCCTCCACGTTCAACACACATACATCCCGGTGACGTCTCCCGCACCTTGATCCAGCAAGGAGGAGGGAGAGGTTGGGGAAGAGCTCCAACAGCAGCACGACGGCGTGGTGGTGGTGAAGCAGCAAGGTATTCCGACAGGGCTTCGCCTAAGCACTGCGGAGGAGGAAGAAGAGAGGTAGGTCTGCGCCGTGGGAGAGAGAGATTGTGTCTCAAAGCAGCCCCAATACCTTGGATATATATAGGAGGAGGGATAGGGAGGGCTTCCTTGGCCCCTCCTCCAAGGAGGAGAGGTTCGGCCGAAGCTAGGGAGGAGTCCACCTCCCACAAGGGAGGTGGATCTCTTCCTTTTGAATCTCCTTTAGCCTTATCTCTTTATCCCTAGCTGCATGGGCCTTTCCGGAAGGACTTGGACAGCCCAATAAGGGCTGGTACACCTCCTCTAACAGCCCACGAAGTCCTTTGGTCGTCACACCCCTCCCGGGGGTCCTCCGGCACCCTCCCGACACTCCCGGTACACTACCGATGAGCCCGAAAACTTTCCGGTGACCAAAACTGGTCCTATATATCAATCTTCACCTCCGGACCATTCTGGAGCTCCTCGTGACGTCCAGGATCTCATCCGGGACTTCGAAAAATCTTCGGTAATCACGTATACCATTTCCCTATAACCCTAGCGTCATCGAACCTTAAGTGTGTAGACCCTACGGGTTCGGGAGACACGTAGACATGATCGAGACACCTCTTCGGTCAATAACCAATAGCGGGATCTGGATACCCATGTTGGCTCCCACATGCTCCATGATGATCTCATCGGATGAACCATGATGTTGGGGATTCAATCAATCCCGTATGTAATTCCGTTTGTCTACCGGTATGATACTTGCCCGAGATTCGATCGTCGGTATCCCTATACCTTGTTCAATCTCGTTACCAGAAAGTCTCTTTAATCGTTCCGTAACACATCATCCCGTGGCTAACTCCTTAGTCACATTGAGCTCATTATGATGATGTCTTACCGAGTGGGCCCAAAGATACCTCTCCGTCATACGGAGTGACAAATCCCAGTCTCGATTTGTGCCAACCCAGCAGACACTTTCGGAGATACCCGTAGTGCACCTTTATAGCCACCCAGTTACGTCCTGACATTTGGCACACCCAAAGCATTCCTACGGTATCCGGGAAATGCACAATCTCATGGTCTAAGGAAATGATACTTGACATTGGAAAAGCTTTAGCAGACGAACTACACGATCTTGTGCTATGCTTAGGATTGGGTCTTGTCCATCACATCATTCTCCTAATGATGTGATCTCGTTATCAACGACATCCAATGTCCATGGTCATGAAACCGTGACCATGTATTGATCAACGAGCTAGTCAACTAGAGGCTCACTAGGGACACGTTGTGGTCTATGTATTCACACATGCATTCTAGTTTCCGGTTAATGCAATTATAGCATGAACAATAGAAAATTATCATGAACAAGGAAATACAATAATAACCATTTTATTATTGCCTCTAGGGCATATTTCCAACAATCTCCCACTTGCACTAGAGTCAATAATCTAGTTACATTGTGATGAATCGAACACCCATAGCATTCTGGTGTTGATCATGTTTTGCTCGTGAGAGAGGTTTAGTCAACGGATTTGCGACATTCAGATCCGTATGTACTTTACAAATATCTACATCTCCCTCCTGAATGTAATCACGGATGGAGTTGAAGCGACGCTTGATGTGTCTTGTCTTCTTGTGAAACCTGGGCTCCTTCGCAAGGGCAATAGCTCCAGTGTTGTCACAAAATAGATTCATCGGGCCCGACACATTGGGAATCACTCCTAGGTCGGTGATGAACTCCTTCATCAAGACTCCTTCCTTTGCTGCTTCCGAAGCAGCTATGTACTCAGCTTCACATGTAGATGCCGCCACGACGCTTTGCTTGCTGCTGCACCAGCTGACTGCCCCTCCGTTCAAAATATACATGTATCCGGTTTGTGACTTGGAGTCGTCTGGATCTGTATCGAAGCTAGCATCAACGTAACCCTTTATGACGAGCTCTTCAACACATCCATATACGAGAAACATCTCCTTGGTCCTTTTCAGGTACTTCAGGATATTGTTGACCGCTGTCCAGTGTTCCGCTCTGGGATCACTTTGGTACCTCCCAACCAAACTTATGGCAAGGTTCACATCAGGTCTGGTACACAGCATGGCATACATAATAGAGCCTATGGCTGAAGCATAGGGGATGACACTCATCTCTTCTCTATCCTTTGCCGTGGTCGGGCATTGAGTCGTACTCAATCTCACACCTTGTAACACACGCAAGAACCCCTTCTTGGACTGATCCACATTGAACTTCTTCAATATCTTGTCAAGGTATGTGCTTTGTGAAAGACCTATGAGGCGTCTCGATCTATCTCTATAGATCTTAATACCTAATATGTAAGCAGCTTCTCCAAGGTCCTTCATTGAAAAACATTTATTCAAGTAGGCCTTTACACTTTCCAAGAGTTCTATATCATTTCCCATTATCAGTATGTCATCCACATATAATACGAGAAATGCTATAGAGCTCCCACTCACTTTCTTGTAAATACAAGGTTCTCCATAAACCTGTACAAACCCAAACGCTTTAATCACCTCATTAAAGCGAATGTTCCAACTCCGAGATGCTTGCACCAGCCCATAGATGGAGCGTTGGAGCTTGCATACTTTGTTAGCATCTTTAGGATCGACAAAACATTCCGGCTGCATCATATACAGTTCTTCCTTCAGGAAGCCATTAATGAATGTCGTTTTAACGTCCATTTGCTAGATCTCATAATCATAAAATGCGACAATTGCTAACATGATTCGGACAGAGTTTAGCATTGCTACGGGTGAGAAAGTCTCATCGTAGTCAACTCCTTGAACTTGTCGATAACCCTTAGCGACAAGCCGAGCCTTATAGATGGTCACATTACCATCCGCGTCAGTCTTCTTCTTAAAGATCCATTTATTTTCAATGGCTCGCTTATCATCAGGCAAGTCCACCAAAGTCCATACTTTGTTCTCATACATGGATCCTATCTCGGATTTCATGGCCTCAAGCCATTTGTTGGAATCTGGGCCCGCCATCGCTTATTCATAGTTCGAAGGTTCATCGTTGTCCAACAACATGATCTCCAGGACAGGGTTGTCGTACCACTCTGGTGCGGAACGTGTCCTAGTGGATCTTCGACATTCAATAGTAACTTGATCTGAAGTTTCATGATCATCATCATTAACTTCCTCTCCAGCTAGTGTAGGCTCCACAGAAACAACTTCCTATGCTGCGCTACTCTTCGGTTCGAGTGGAGGTACAATTACCTCATCAAGTTCTATTTTCCTCCCACTTACTTATTTCGAGAGAAACTCTTTCTCGAGAATGGATCCATTCTTGGCAACAAAGACTTTGCCTTCGGATATGAGGTAGAAAGTATACCCAATAGTCTCTTTGGGATATCCTATGAAGACGCACTTTTCTGCTTTGGGTTCGAGCTTCTCAGGTTGAAGTTTCTTCACGTAAGCATCGCATCCCCAAACTTTTAGAAACGACAACTTAGGTTTCTTTCCAAACCATAGTTCATATGGTGTCGTCTCAACAGACTTTGACGGTTCCCTATTTAAAGTGAATGCGACACTCTCTAATGCATATCCCCAAAATGATAGCGGTAAGTCGGTAAGAGACATCATAGATCGCACCATATCCAATAGAGTGCGATTACGACGTTCAGACGCACCATTTCACTGAGGTGTGCCAAGCGGCGTGAGTTGTGAAAAAATTCCACATTTCCTTAGGTGTGTGCCAAACTCGTGACTTAAATATTCTCCACCATGATCAGATCGTAGGCACTTTATTTTCCTGTCACGTTGATTCTCTACCTCACTTTGAAATTCCTTGAACCTTTCAAAGGTTTCAGACTTGTGTTTCATCAAGTAGACATACCCATATCTGCTCAAGTCATCAGTGAGGGTGATAACATAACGGTAGCCACCGTGAGCCTCGACGCTCATTGGACCGCATACATCGGTATGTATTATCTCCAGCAAGTCAGTTGCTCGCTCCATTATTCCGGAGAACGGAGTCTTGGTCATCTTGCCCATGAGGCATGGTGCGCACGTGTCAAATGATTCAAAATCAAGAGACTCCAAAAGTCCATCAGCATGGAGCTTCTTCATGCGTTTGACACCAATATGACCAAGGCGGCAGTGCCACATGTAAGTGGGACTATCGTTATCAACCTTACACTTTTTGGTACTCACACTATGGACATGTGTAACATCACGTTCGAGATTCATAAAAAATAAACCATTGACCAGTTGGGCATGACCATAAAACATTTCTCTCATATAAATAGAACAACCATTATTCTCAGATTTAAATGAGTAGCCATCTCGCATCAAACGAGATCCAGATACAATGTTCATGCTCAAAGTTGGTACTCAATAACAATTGTTGATGTTTAACACTAATCCCGAAGGTAGATGTAGAGGTAGCGTGTCGACGGCGATCACATCGACCTTGGAACCATTCCCGACGCGCATCGTCACCTCGTCCTTTGTGAGCCTCCGCTTATTCCGCAGCTCCTGCTTGGAGTTACAAATGTGAGCAACTGCACCGGTATCAAATACCTAGGAGCTACTACGAGCGATGGTTAGGTACACATCAATAACAAGTATATCACATATACCTTTAACGTTGTCGGCCTTGTTGTCCGCTAAGTACTTGGGGCAGTTCCGCTTCTAGTGACCGGTACCCTTGCAATAAAAGCACTCAGTCTCAGGCTTGGGTCCATGCTTGTTCTTCTTCCCAGCAACTTGCTTACCGGGCATGGCAACAGCTTTTCCGTCCTTCTTGAAGTTCTTCTTACCCTTGCCTTTCTTGAAACTAGTGGTCTTATTCACCATCAACACTTGATGCTCCTTTTTGATCTCGACCTCCGCTGATTTCTGCATCGAGTACAACTCAGGAATGGACTTCACCATCCCCTGCATGTTGTAGTTCATCACAAAGCTCTTGTAGCTATGTGGAAGCGACTGGAGGATTCTATCAACGACCGAGTCATCCGGGAGATTAACTCCTAGCTGAATCAAGTGGTTGTGCAACCCAGACATTTTGAGTATGTGCTCACTGATAGAACTATTCTCCTCCATCTTACAGTTGAAGAACTTGTCAGAGACGTCATATCTCTCGACCCAGGCATGAGCTTGGAAAACCAGTTTCAGCTCCTGGAACATCTCATATGCTCCGTGTTGGTCAAAATGCTTTTGGAGCCCCGGTTCTAAACTGTAAAGCATGCAACACTGAACAAGGGGGTAAGCATCGCAGTGTGACTGCCAAGCGTTTGTAACGTCTTGGTCCGCTGGGAAAATGGGTGGGTCACCTAGCGGTGCATCAAGGACATACAATCTCTTGGAAGCTATGAGGATGATCCTCAAGCTACGGATCCAGTCCGCATAGTTGCTTCCATCATCTTTCAGCTTGGTTTTCTCTAGGAACGCGTTGAAGTTGAGGGTGATATTAGCGTTGGCCATTGGATCTACAATATAGATTGTAAAGACAATTTTAGACTAAATTCATGATAATTAAGTTCACATAATCAAATTATTTAATGAACTCCCACTTAGATAGACATCTCTCTAGTCATCCAAGTGATACATGATCCATGTCAACTAGGCCGTGTCCGATCATCACGTGAGACAAACTAGTCATCCATGGTGAACATCTCCATGTTGATCGTATCTTCTATACGACTCATGTTTGACCTTTCGGTCTTCCGTGTTCCGAGGCCATGTCTGTACATGCTAGGCTCGTCAAGTCAACCTAAGTGTTTCGCGTGTGTAAATCTGGCTTACACCCGTTGTATGCGAACATTAGAACCTATCACACCTGATCATCACGTGGTGCTTCGAAACAACGATCCTTAGCAACGGTGCACAATTAGGGTGAACACCTTTCTTGAAATTTTATTGAGAGATCATCTTATTCACTACCATCGTTCTAAGCAAATAAGATGTAAACATGATAAACATCACATGAAATCAATATCATCTTGCTCCTTTGATCTCCATCTTCTGGGCACCATGATCATCACTGTCACCGGCACGACACCATGATCTCCATCATCATGATCTCCATCATCGTGTCTTCATGAAGTTGTCTCGCCAACTATTACTTCTACCACTATGGCTAACGTTTAGCAATAAAGAAAAGTAATTACATGGCGATCTTGATTGACACGTAGGTCATACAATAAAATAAGACAACTCCTATGGCTCCTGCCGGTTGTCATACTCATCGACATGCAAGTCGTGAATCCTATTACAAGAACATGATCAATCTCATACATCACAATGCATCACATCACATCCTTTGTCCATATCACATCACAAGGCATATGCTGCAAAAACAAGTTAGACGTCCTCTAATTTGTAGTTGCAAGTTTTTACATGGCTGTTATAGGTTTCTAGCAAGAACGTTTCTTACCTACGCCAAAACCACAACGTGATATGCCAATTGCTATTTACCCTTCATAAGGACCCTTTTCATCGAATCCAATCCAACTAAGCTGGGAGAGACAGACACCCGCTAGCCACCTTATGCAACAAGTGCATGTTAGGCGGTGGAACCGGTCTCACGTAAGCATACGTGTAAAGTTGGTCCAGGCCGCTTCATCCCACAATACCGCCGAATAAAGATAAGACTAGTAGTGGTAAGCAAATTAACAACATCGACGCCCACAACAACTTTGTGTTCTACTCGTGCATAGATTCTACGCATAGACCTAGCTCATGATGCCACTGCTGGGAGACGTAGTAGTAAATCAAAAAAATTCCTACGATCACCAAGATCTATCTATGGAGAAACCAGCAACGAGTGGGGAGAGATTGCATCTTCATACCTTTGAAGATCGCTAAGAGGAAGCGTTACAAGAACGTGGTTGGTGGAGTCGTACTCGCAGCGATTCAGATCGCGATGGATTCCGATCTAAGCGCCGAACAACGGCGCTTCCGCGTTCAACACACGCACAGCCCGGTGACGTGTCCCGCACCTTGATCTAGCAAGGAGGAGGGAGAGGTTGGGGAAGATCTCCAACAGCATCACGATGGCGTGGTGGTGGTGAAGCAGCAAGGTATTCCAGCAGGGCTTCGCCTAAGCACTGCGGAGGAGGAAGAAGAGAGGTAGGGCTGCGCCGTGGGAGAGAGAGATTGTGTCTCAAATCATCCCCAATACCTTGGATATATATAGGAGGAGGGAGAGGGAGGGCTGCCTTGGCCCCTCCTCCAAGGAGGAGAGGTTCGGCCGAAGCTAGGGAGGAGTCCACCTCCCACAAGGGAGGTGGATCTCTTCCTTTTGAATCTCCTTTAGCCTTATCTCTTTATCCCTAGCCGCATGGGCCTTTCCGGAAGGACTTGGCCAGCCCAATAAGGGCTGGTACACCTCCTCTAACAGCCCACGAAGTCCTTTGGTCGTCACACCCCTCCCGGGGGTCCTCCGGCACCCTCCCGGCACGCCCGGTACAGTACCGATGAGCCCGAAAACTTTCCGATGACCAAAACTGGACTTCCTATATATCAATCTTTACCTTCGGACCATTCCGGAGCTCCTCGTGACGACCGGGATCTCATCTGGGACTCTGATCAACCTTCGGTAATCACGTATACCATTTCCCTATAACCCTAGCGTCATCGAACCTTAAGTGTGTAGACCCTACGGGTTCGGGAGACACGTAGACATGACCGAGACACCTCTCCGGTCAATAACCAACAGCGGGATATGGATACCCATGTTGGCTCCTACATGGTCCATGATGATCTCATCGGATGAACCACGATGTCGGGGATTCAATCAATCCCATTTGCAATTCCCTTTGTCTATCGGTATGATACTTGCTCAAGATTCGATCGTTGGTATCCCTATACCTTGTTCAATCTCGTTACCGGCAAGTATCTTTACTCGCTCCGTAACGCATCATCCCGTGTCTAACTCCTTAGTCACATTGAGCTCATTATGATGATGTCTTACCGAGTGGGCCCAGAGATACCTCTCCGTCATACGGAGTGACAAATCCCAGTCTCGATTCGTGCCAACCCAACAGACACTTTCGGGGATACCCGTAGTGCACCTTTATAGCCACCCAGTTACGTTCTAACGTTTGGCACACCCAAAGCATTCCTACGGTATCCGGGAAATGCACAATCTCATGGTCCAAGGAAATGATACTTCACATTGGAAAAGCTTTAGCAGACGAACTACATGATCTTGTGCTATGCTTAGGATTGGGTCTTGTCCATCACATCATTCTCCTAATGATGTGATCTTGTTATCAACGACATCCAATATCCATGGTCATGAAACCATGACCATCTATTGATCAACGAGCTAGTCAACTAGAGGCTCACTAGGGACACGTTGTGGTCTATGTATTCACACATGCATTCTGGTTTCCGGTTAATACAATTATAGCATGAACAATAGAAAATTATCATGAACAAGGAAATACAATAATAACCATTTTATTATTGCCTCTAGGGCATATTTCCAACAGCCCAAGCATGGACCTAAGCCAGAAACTGAGTGCTTTCATTGCAAGGGAATTGGTCACTAGAAGCGGAACTGCCCCAAGTACCTGGCTGACAAGAAGGCAGCCAACGACAAACAAGGTATATATGATATACATGTTATTAATGTGTACCTTACTAGCTCTCGTTGTAGTGCCTGGGTATTTGATACCGGTTCGGTTGCTCACATTTGCAACTCAAAATAAGAACTGCGGAATAAACGAAGGTTGGCAAAGGATGAAGTGACGATGCGCATGGGAAATGGTTCCAAGGTTGGTGTGATCGCCGTCGGCACGCTCTCTCTTCTATTACCATCGGGATTAGTGATGAACCTGAATAATTTTTATTTAGTGCCCGCGTTAAGCATGAACATTATATCTGGATCTTGTTTATTGCGAGACGGTTACTCATTTAAATAAAAGAATAAAGGTTGTTCTATTTATATGAGTAATATCTTTTATGGTCATGCACCCAATGTGAGGGGTTTATTCATATTGAATCTTGATAGTGATGACACACATGTTCATAACATTGATGCCAAAAGATGTAGAGTTGATAATGATAGTACCACTTTCTTGTGGCACTGCCGTTTAGGTCATATTGGTGTAAAACGCATGAGGAAGCTCCATGCTGATGGACTTTTGGAGTCACTTGATTTTGAATCACTTGACACATGTGAACCATGCCTCATGGGCAAGATGACTAAAACGCCGTTCCCTGGAACAATGAAACGGGCAAGTGACTTATTGGAAATCATACATACTGATGTGTGCGGTCCAATGAATGTTACAGCGCGTGGTGGATATCATTATTTTCTCACCTTCACTGATGACTTAAGTAGATGTGGGTATATTTACTTAATAAAACACAAGTCTGAAACGTTTGAAAAGTTCAAGCAATTTCAGAGTGAAGTTGAGAATCATCGTAACAAGAAGATTAAATTCCTGCGATCTGATCAAGGAGGTGAATATCTGAGTTATGAGTTTGGCAGTCACTTAAGACAGTGTGGAATTGTTTCATAGTTGACACCGCCTGGAACACCACAGCGTAATGGTGTGTCCGAACGTCGTAATCAAACCTTATTAGATATGGTGCGTTCTATGATGTCTCTTGCTGATTCGCCACTATCGTTTTGGGGTTATGCATTAGAGACAGATGTATTCATTTTAAATAGGGCACCATCAAAATCCATTGAGACGATGCCATATGAGCTATGGTTTGGCAAGAGGCCAAAATTGTCGTTTCTTAAAGTTTGGGGATGTGATGCTTATGTCAAAAAGCTTCAGCCTGAAAAGCTGGAACCCAAAGCGGAGAAATGCGTCTTCATAGGATACCCGAAAGAGACAGTCGGGTATACCTTCTATCTTAGATCCAAAGGCAAAGTGTTTGTCGCTAAGAACGGAACATTTCTTGATAAAGAGTTTCTCTCGAAAGAATTGAGTGGGAGGAAAATAGAGCTTGATGAGGTTATTGAACCTTTACTTCAACCAGAAAGTAGCGTAGAGCAGAAAGATGTTTCTGTGGAACCTACGACGGTAGAAGAGTAAGTTAATGATGATGATCATGAAGCTTCAGATCAAGCTACTATTGAACCTCGTAGGTCGACAAGGGTGCGTACTACTCCTGAGTGGTATGGCAACCCTGTCTTGGAGGTCATGTTGTTGGACAACAATGAACCTACGAGCTATGGAGGATCAGTGATGGGCCCGGATTCCGAGAAATGGTTAGAGGCCATGAAATCCGAGATGGGATCCATGTATGAAAACAAAGTATGGACTTTGGAAGTATTACCTGAAGGGCGAAAGGCCATTCAGAACAAATGGATCTTTAAGAAGAAGACAGACGCGGATGGTAATGTCACTGTCTATAAAGCTAGACTTGTGGCAAAGGGTTTTCACAAGTTCAAGGAGTTGACTACAATGAGACATTCTCACCCATAGCGATGCTTAAGTCTGTCAAAATCATGTTGGCAATAGCTGCTTATTTCAATTATGAAATTTGGCAGATGGATGTCAAAACGGCATTTCTCAACGGTTTCCTTGAGGAAGAGTTGTATATGATGCAACCAGAAGGTTTTGTCAATCCAGAGAATGATGACAAAGTTTGCAAACTCGAGCGATCCATTTATGGGCTGGTGCAAGCATCTCGGAGTTGGAATAAGCGCTTTGATGAGGTGATCAAAGCGTTTGATTTTATACAAGTTTATGGAGAAGCTTGTATTTACAAGAAAGTGAGTGGGAGCTCTATAGCGTTTCTAATATTATATGTGGATGACATATTGCTGATTGGAAACAATATAGAAATGCTGGAAAGCGTGAAGGAATATTTGAACAAGAGTTTTTCAATGAAGGACCTAGGACAAGCTGCTTTCATATTAGGCATTAAGATCTATAGAGATAGATCGAGACGCTTAATAGCACTTTCACAGAGCACATACCTTGATAAAGTTTTGAAGAAGTTCAAAATGGATCAGTCCAAGAAGGGGTTCTTGCCTGTGTTACAAGGTGTGAAGTTGAGTAAGACTCAATGCCTAGTGACTGCAGAAGATAGAGAAAAGATGAGTGTCATCCCCTATGCTTCAGTCATAGGCTCTATCATTTATGCAATGTTGTGCACAAGACTGGATGTCAGCCTTGCCATAAGTATGGCCGGAAGGTTTCAAAGTGATCCTGGAATGGAACACTGGGCAGCGGTCAAGAATATCCTTAAGTACCTGAAAAGGACTAAGGAAAAGTTTCTCTTTTATGGAGGTGATGAAGAGCTCGTCGTAAAGGGTTACGTCGATGCAAGCTTTGACACTCTAAGTCACAAACCGGATACGTATTTATTCTCAACGGGGGAGTGGTAAGCTGGTGCAGTTCCAAGCAAAGCGTGGTAGCCGATTCTACATGTGAAGCGGAGTACATCGCAGCCTCGGAGGCGGCGAAGGAAGGTGTCTAGATGAAGCAGTTCATGACAGATCTTGGAGTAGTGCCCAGTGCACTGAATCCAATGAACCTATTTTGTGACAACACTGGTGCCATTGCTCTGGCCAAGGAACCAAGGTTTCACAAGAGGACTAGACACATAAAGCGACGCTTCAACTCCATCCGCGATTACATCGAGGAGAAGGACATAAATATTTGCAAAGTGCATACAGATCTAAATGTTGCAGACCCGTTGACTAAACCTCTTCCAAGGTCTAAACATGATCAACACCAGAACTGCATGGGTGTTCGATATTACAATATAAATCACATAGTGATGTGAACTAGATTATTGACTCTAGTGCAAGTGGGAGACTATTGAAAATATGCCCTAGAGGCAATAAATAAAGTGTTTATTATTATATTTCCTTGTTCATGATAATCGTTGATTATCCACGCTATAATTGTATTGTTTGGAAACACATTACATGTGTGGGTAAATAGACAACACTATGTCCCTAGTATGCCTCTAGTGAACTAGCTCGTTGATCAAAGATGGTCAAGGTTTCCTAGCCATTGACATGTGATGTCATTTGATAACGGGATCACATCATTAGGAGAATGATGTGATGGACAAGATCCAAACTACAAACGTAGCATATGATCGTGTGAGTTTATTCCTACTGTTTTCTGCATGTCAAGTATATGTTCCTATGACCATGAGATCATGCAACTCACGGATACCGAATGAGTGCCTTGTGTGTATCAAACGTCGCAACGTAACTGGGTGACTATAAAGGTGCTCTACAGGTATCTTCGAGGGTGTCTATTGAGTTGGCATGGATCAAGACTAGGATTTGTTAGTCCGTGTGACGAAGAGGTATCTCAGGGCCCACTCGGTAATACAACATCACAATAAGCCTTGCAAGAAATGTGACTAAGTGTTAGTCACAGGATCTTGTATTATGGAACGAGTACAGAGACTTCCGGTAATGAGGTTGAACTAGGTATGGAGATACCGACGATCGAATCTCGCGCAAGTAACATACCAAAGAACAAAGGGGACATCATACGGGATTAACTGAATCCTTGACATAGAGGTTCGACCGATAAAGATCTTCATAGAATATGTAGGAACCAATATGGGCATCCAAGTCCCGCTATTGTTTATTGGCCGTAGAGGTGTCTCGGTCATGTCTACATAGTTCTCGAACCCGCAGGGTCTGCACACTTAAGGTTCGGTGACGTTTCGGTAATATAGAGTTAAGTATGGTGGTGATCGAAGGTTGTTCGGAGTCCCGGATGAGATCCTGGATGTCACGAGGAGCTCCAGAATGGTCCGGAGGTAAAGATTGATATATAGGAGGTCCTGTTTTGGTCTCCGGAAAAGTTTCGGGCTAATCGGTAATGTACGGGAGTGCCGGTAGTGTACCGGGAGACCACCGGGAAGGGTATTTTGACCCTAGAGGCTTCATGGGATGTGGGAGAATAATTACCAGCCTTTGTTGGGCTGGTGGAAGTCCCACACAAGGCCCATGAGGCTGGGAAGAAAAACCGAAAGGGAAAAAGGTGGAAAAAGGCCAAAAAGGAGGAATCCTAGTCCTACTAGGATTGGAGGAGGAGTCCTCCTCTCCTCCCCACTTTGGTTGAACCAAAGGAGGCTTGGCCCTTGCGCCAAGACTCTCCTCCCTTCCTCCTATATATACTGGTGGGTTTTAGGGTTTTTGCACATAATTTTAGCCACGTGCTGCCCGTTCCTCCAGTGCATAGTTTCTCCTCTAGATCGGATATCTACAGTGCTTAGGCGAAGCCCTGCCGGAATTGCTCCACCACCATCACTGGAGCGCCGTCACGCTGCTGGAGAACTCTTCTTCCTCTCTGCTCCCTCTTACTTTGATCAAGACGGCAGAGATCGTCATCAAGCCGTATGTGTGCTGAACGCGGAGGTGCCGTCCGTTTGGCGCTAGATCAGAAGGACCGTGATCAAGTTCGCGGGACGGATCGTGATCAAGTTCGCAGGACGGATCGTGATTGGATCATGGGACAGATCGTGATTGGATCGCGGGACGCAAGGCGATTTGGATCGCGAAGACGTTCGACTACACCAACCGCGTTTCTTAACGCTTCCCGCTTAGCGATCTACAAGGGTACGTAGATCCACTCTCCCTCTCGTAGATGCTCATCACCATGGATAGGTCTTGCATGAACGTAGGAATTTTTTTGTTTCCCATGCAACGTTCCCCAACAAAGGCAAGCCAACACGGACTAGGTCGCCCCCTGCACCTACACTCCATCGGACGCCATCCACCCCCTGTGACACAGATCCAAGCCACCTTCGGTGACCTGGACCACCGCTGCAGGAGAGCAGTAGGCCGCCCGATAGCCACTCGTAGAGGCCCGAGCAGCACCACCACACCAGGCCCACGTCGTCGGCAACGGACCTAGCCATCGCAGCCACCCCACCTGGTGTCGGCCAAACCGGCACAAACCAACGAGGGCCGCTACCCAACAGGAGCCAGCTGGCCCCCGTGCCATGCCCCATGCCACAAGCCCGCATCCCAGGCGAAGAGATGATCGGATGTGGCCTGGAGCGGAACCAGCCAACCGGATCTGGCTTGGAGCGTCCTGCATGCAATTGCCCGAGGAGAGAACCCCGCAGCCGCCGCGCTATGGACGGGACTCGAGACATCAACGTGCCTGTTGGAAATATGCCCTAGAGGCAATAATAAATTAGTTATTATCATATTTCCTTGTTCATGATAATCGTTTATTATCCATGCTATAATTTTATTGATCGGAGACTCAGATACATGTGTGGATACATAGACAACACCATGTCCCTAGTATGCCTCTAGTAGACTGGCTCGCTGATCAAAAGATGGTTAAGGTTTCCTAGCCATGGACATGACATGTCATTTGATAACGGGATCACATCATTAGGAGAATGATGTGATGGACAAGACCCAAACTACAAACATAGCATATGATCGTGTCAGTTTATTGCTACTGTTTTCTGCATGTCAAGTATATGTTCCTATGACCATGAGATCATGCAACTCACAGACATCGGAGGAGTGCCTTGTGTGTATCAAACATCGCAACGTAACTGGGTGACTATAAAGGTGCTCTACAGGTATCTCCGAGGGTGTCTATTGGGTTGGTATGGATCAAGACTGGAATTTGTTACTCCGTTTGACAGAGAGGTATCTCAGGGCCCACTCGGTAATACAACATCTCAACAAGCCTTGCAAGCAATGTGACTAAGTGTTAGACACGAGATCTTGTATTACGGAACGAGTAAAGAGACTTGCCGGTAACGAGGTTGAACTAGGTTTGGAGATACCGACGATCGAATCTCGGGCAAGTAACATACCGAAGAACAAAGGGAACGTTATACGGGATTGACTGAATCCTTGACATAGAGGTTCGACCGATAAAGATCTTCATAGAATATGTAGGAACCAATATGGTCATCCAGGGCCCGCTATTGGTTATTGACCGTAGAAGTGTGTCGGTCATGTCTACATAGTTCTCGAACCTACAGGGTCTGCACACTTAAGGTTTGGTGACGTTTCGGTAGTATAGAGTTATGTATGGTGGTGACCGAAGGTTTTTCGGAGTCCCGGATGAGATCCCGGACATCACGAGGAGCTCCGGAATGGTCCGAAGGTAAAGATTCATATATAGGAAGTCCTATTTTGGTCGCCGGAAAAGTTTCGGGCTCATCGGTAGCGTACCGGGAGTGCCGATAGTGT
The DNA here is from genome assembly GCA_022496015.1 of Hordeum marinum. Taxonomy (NCBI): domain Eukaryota; kingdom Viridiplantae; phylum Streptophyta; class Magnoliopsida; order Poales; family Poaceae; genus Hordeum; species Hordeum marinum. The sequence goes on from CM039675.1 coordinate 66,099,814, forward strand.
ACCGGGGGACCATCGGGAGAGGTATTTCGACCCAAGAGGCTTCACAGGCTGTGGGAGAGTGAATATCAGCCCTTAGTGGGCTGGTGGAAACTCCCACACAAGGCCCATGTGGCTGGAGAAGAAAACCCAATAGGAAAAGGTGGAAAAAGGAGGAAAAAAAGGGACGAATCCTAGTCCTACTAGGATTGGAGGAGAGTCCTCCAATCCTAGTGGATTCGGCCGACTCCTATGGGGCTTTAGCCTTGCGCCAGCCCTCCTCCTCCCTCCCTCCTATATATATTGGTGGTATTGGGTGTTTGGCACTAGATTTTACGGCCACGTGCTACCCGTTCCACCGGTGCTCCTCTAGATCGGATTTCCGCAGTGCTTAGGCGAAGCCCTGCCGGAATTGTTCCACCACCATCGCCGGAGCGCCGTCACGCTGTCGGTGAACTCTTCTTCCTCTTCACTTCCTCTTGCTGTATCAATACGGTGGAGATCGTCATCAAGCTGCACGTGTGCTGAACGCGGAGGTGCCGTCCGTTCGGCGCTAGATCGGAAGGACCGTGATCAAGATCGCGAGACAGTTTGTGATGAGTTCACGGGACGTGACGTGGATATACCCCATGGTATGACCCGGCCTGGCGACTCACGGGAGACCCGGCCGAAGACATGACATTTTATTAATGACCCGGCCAGGCAACTCACAGGAGACCCGGCTGAAGACATGACATCTTATTAATGACCCGGCCAGGCAACTCACAGGAGACCTGGTCGAAGACATGACATCTTATTTATGACCCGGCAAGCGGGTCACAGGATGACCAAGCCCAAGACCCGGCGGGTGAGCCGGCGCCAGACGGTTCACAAGAGAAGGCCCACAGGAGAAGGCCCACAAGAGAGAAGGATTCCCTTATAGGAAATAAGACCCGGAGTAGGATTCGTGAGAGACTAGTCCTAATCCCACTCCTAGTAGGACTCTATTTGTAAATCTACCCTCTCCACTTATATAAGGAGGGGTAGAGCACCCCTAGAGGGACAAGTTCTCAAGAGACACAAGTCTACAAGTTTAGACAACACAAGAGATTAGAGGTAGCGATTAGCACCCTTGTAACCGAGAGATCTTCATCATCATCAATACCAGACAAACAGGACGTTGGCTTTTACCTCCATCGGAGGGGCCGAACCTGGGTAAAACCCCGTGTCTTCTCGATTCCGATCAACCCCTTCAAGCCGCCATGTAGTTGTGTCTCGCCCCGAACCTAAGTCCGTTCACCCGGACATCTGCCGTGACAAATCCACGACAGTTGGCGCCCACCGTGGGGCAGCACGGTGGATCTGTGTTCTTGGAGGGAGCTCTCGCAGGGATCGAGAAGTCCGTGATCAACCAGATGAGAAAGAGCGGACACAGAAATATCTTCATCAACAACCACTTCGATCTAATTTAAGATCAATACCAGAAGAAGAATCCGGCGTTGCACTCAATTTCGATGGGTTCAAATTTTCATCAACAATCTTAAAGACTATGGCACTGCCCTTGCGTACGTATGTTTGATCGTATCCGCCCGATGGAAATTTTCCTGCCAATGTTTGGAGTATTTTTGGTGTACCTACTCACGTGAAGACCGAGCCAGCCCACGCCAATTATCAAATACGAGGAGGTTAATCCAAGAGAAAAAAAGGAAGATCCAAGGAAAAATAAAGGAAGAAAGGTCCAAGACCAGGAAGTGGACACGGACTGGATCCGAAAGCCGACCACGACCTGGAAACGGATTCAGTATTCCGTCGCCTGCACCTGCCTCTGCCACCCACGTCGCCGGCTTTGCATCAAGTCACCTCGCGCCCGAAGTGGCCGGCCTGCTCCGTCTTGCCCAGCTTCGCTTGCCTCTGCGTCGTGGTTCCTGGCCGCTACCTCCGCGCCTCTGTTGTCGCGGCCACAACTTCATGGAGGATGAGACGGACGCGGAGACGCCCGCATCGCCGTTTTTCTCCTTCAGGTCACTTCGCGACCGCGCCTCCGGGTCGGTCTACGCCTGCTTCGCCGCCACAACCTCGTCTCCGGGTGGGCCTCGCCCTTGCCTCGAGCCGCTCCGCCTCCGCTGCTCTTCGCCTCAACATTGCGGACTCGACCTCGTTCCACCTCACCTCCGGCCGGCTCCGTCATGCCTGTAGGCCGGTAGTTCCACACCGCTCACAAAGGCTCGTCCCCATGCGCTTCCGGCTCGCTTTAAGTCACCACGGCGTCTTCAGTGGCCACGGCGTCTTCCCATCGGCCTCGCCTGAGGCTGCCGCTCCTGTCGATGCCCACCTGACAATCATGGCTTCGTTTCCGAGTCGCCTCGTCTCGATCTTGCATCTGAGCCGCCCACACTCACCCCGCCGTCGCCACAACGACCACCACACGTCTGAGCCGCCACTAGTGGCTCCTCCTCTGTCGCACCTCAAACTACCACAGCAACGGCTGCTGCCGCGTCGCAACCACCATGCCCGCCTTTGACGGGGTTCCCTCGCCTCAAGCCGGCCATCCCCGATGCCATGGCCTTGAATCGCCGGGCGCAGCCGCCTCCTTCTTTTCCACTCCTTTCGGCCCGAGCGGACAAGATTTGGGAGCACTCTGTCAGTCTGGCTTGCTATTCGCAAAATCAGCTGGGATAAGGTTATATGGATATGAGAGGAACAGCCAGGGAATGGTCAGGAGTGCAGCAAAGGCACAATCGGGATGTGAAGATAGTCCAGTGGAGCCTGGTCATTGATTTTTCTGGTTGCTATAAGCCATGAAAATATTATCAGAAGCTTAGACAAAAGGACTCTCCATATTATTATTTTTTCACGGTGAATACACGTGGGAAGTTCCAATGATATGCATATTATATGCAAAATAAAAATATCAGGTGCTATCCGTCCCATCTATTTTTGTTATCATATATTAAATTTTTTCGAGAGCAATTACTTTGATCTGCAATATTCTTACGCAGGATAATTATTCAAGCGGCATTATACCACGGAGACAGAGGCATGCCAAACATCGGTCTAGGCCAGTGTTCGTCCGCCTCTCATGGCCGCACGGGTCTACAATGCACGACGACTCTCCGTCTGCGCCGTCTTACAACTCCACCAGCGACTCTTCGTCCACGCCAGCTTATAGCGCCACCGGCGACGCCCCATTTGTGTCGGTTTACAACACTGTGTCGTGGCTGTCTCTCGCGACCGCGCCGGTCTACAATGCAGCGGCCGTCTCTCGCGACAACACCGGCTTACAACGCCGTGGCCGTCTCTTGTCACCTGCGCCGGTTTACAAACGTCGTGGCGTCTGTCACAATAGCACCGGCTTACAATGTCGCGGCTGATTTCTACGTCTACATCAACACGCCAGTGGCTGCATACACCAGTACAACCCGTCCACCGTCCTATGGTCCAATTTACATTAACATCAGGTGCAGTGCTCGTCGATACGAGCCGCCCAACGGACAAGCGCATAAATTGCTGCCACTACAGATTGGTTCACTTCAAACAAACAACCAGAACGAACCATCGACCGGGTCATTGAAACAATTCATACGGGATCATCTATAACCCGCCACGGTCAACCTCAACTTTCAGATGAAGATTCTCAAGCCGCCTCTTCGAGTCAAGTTGAGGCTCGGGGGCTACAGACATGGCAAGACACATTTGGTCGTTTTCAATGAGAAGCCCGGGTCTTTGCAAGATGAAATTTTCCGGCTCAGAAATTTGAGTTGAAGTGGTTTGTTCGCCGTCAAAACGGCTGATCTATCATCCGGCTTTATGCCCTATCAAGCGCTGTTGCAGGGAGGCTTCTTGCCTTTGGGTATAGCTTACATCTCCCCTGCATAGTCTGCTTTTACGCTGTTGCAAGGAGGCTTCTTGCCTTCGGGTATAGCTTACATCTCCCTTGCACAGCCGACGTTATGCCCAATTAAGCACTGTTGCAAAGAGGCTTCTTGCCTTCGGGTATAGCTTACATCTCCTTTAAACAGCCAGCTGTTATTAAACTTTTGCAAGGAGGCTTCTTGCCTTCGGGTATAGCTTACATATCCCTTGCACAGTTGGCTTTATGCCTAGTTTGGTTACATTAAACGTTGTTGTTGATGGAGGCTTCTTACCTTTGTATAGCTTACATGACCCTAAGACAACAGCGTGTACACCAAATTCCAGCTGCTTATCAACTGCGGCCATCGAAGGGGGCTTCTTACCGATGAGTATCGCTTATCTCACCCTAATGGCCGGCTTTATGCCACTTTCGGTTACTTATTAACCGCGGTTGTCGAAGGGGGCTTCTTACCGACGGGTTCGCTTATCTCACCCTAACAACCGGCGTTTACGCCAAAACTCAGTTGCTTATCAACTGTAGCCGTTGAAAGAGGCTTCTTGCCTTTGGGTATAGCTTACATCTCCTTTCAAACAGCCGGCTTTATCAGTAAGCCGTGGTTGTCGATGGAGGCTTCTTGCCTTCGGGTATAGCTTACATTACCCATCGACAGCCGGCGTCCGCGCCTACAACTGTAGCTGTTGAAAGAGGCTTCTTGCCTTCGGTTATAGCTTACATGTCCTTTCAAACAGTCGGCTTTATCAGTAAGCCGTGGTTGTCGATGGAGGCTTCTTGCCTTCGGGTATAGCTTACATTACCCATCGACAGCCGGCGTCCGCGCCTACAACTGTAGCTGTTGAAAGAGGCTTCTTGCCTTCAGGTATAGCTTACATTCCCTTCCAACAGCCGACTTTATCAGTAAGCCGTGGTTGTCGATGGAGGATTCTTGCCTTCGGGTATATCTTACATTACCCATCGACAACCGGCGTCCGCGCCTACAACTGTAGCTGTTGAAGGAGGCTTCTTGCCTTCGGGTATAGCTTACATCTCCCTTCAAACAGCTGGCTTTATGCCATTTCAGGCTAATCATTAGCCGCGGTTGTCGATGGAGGCTTCTTGCCTTAAGGTATAGCTTACATCTCCCATCGACAGCCGGCGTCCGCGCATACAATATTCAAACGTTAACAGGAGGCTTCTTACCTTTAGGTACGTCTTACATTGCCCTGCAAACAGCCGGCTTTACGCCGCTTCCGGCTCATTATTAGCCGCGGTTGTCGATGGAGGCTTCTTACCTTTAGGTACACCTTATATTACCCTACGACAACCCGTTCTCGACAAAGTTCATCTTACAAGAGCCGGAATCATACTACTCCGGTTGACAAGTTTCAAAATGCTCGGCCGGCTCTAAATTACTGGAGAAGGCGTGACATCTTCAAAGACAAGCGCCGGCTCTAAAAGTTCAAGATGGATTCATACAAAGGGGGGATCAATCAATAAAGAGCTGGTAAAACAAAAACACAGAGAGACGGAAATATATACATCCGGAGCTGCATTGAAGAAAGGCAGAATTATTCTTAAAGCTATTACAAAGGTGCTCTCAAATGGGAGCTAAAAAAGGTGGAGCCATGGATTATCAAGGGGGCTTCCCACCTCCAGATAACATGCCGGCTTATCAAGCTGGGTCAGAGCAAGATTATGAGAAAAGGAGCAATGTTGTGAAAGGTATAAACATCTCCGGGTTGAGCTTCTTCAAGCCTCCCTTACAACAATGCACAATATATCCCGTCTTGTTTATTTTTTGCAGGTACTATCTCTTAAAAGATGAGCCGCCATTAAGTGTTTGCAAGAGCAAATTGATCTTTTAATAGCCAATATGGCTGCATCTTCATGGTTTATCATAACCAGTAATAAATGATTGGGGTTTTTCAAACCAGCTCGGAGAAATTATTATCTTTCAAGAGCCGCACTATCAGATATAATGCTGTGTCATCTAATTGACCGGTTCTCAGATTTCTTTAATTGTGCTCTGTAGTAATCTACAACACTCACGGATTTCTCAAACTTATATTTGTCGGGTTGCACCGCAACCACGAGCAGGAATTTCATGTCAAAGACAAAGGAATTATTCCAGGATATTCATTCCGGGTTATATTACGACCACGGTCAAAGATTCATTCAACAAATTATGGTGAGACATATTATTCTCACATAGTCCCGAGTCGCCGCAGGCAGACGACCCGACACTTGGGGGCTACATTATCCAAGTCCAAGTTTATATTAATGATGCAAGTCCCATGTCGCTGCAAGCATGCACCACGGCACTTGGGGGCTAATGCAAGCCAGTTTGCAAAACATTACATTGTCAGCAAGACCATATTATCTCAAGGAGATGAGCCGGCCCTTCTATATTTTTCTAAAGTCCCAGCCCAGTAATTCTTACTGACCCGGCACTTGGGGGCTACAGTATTCAGCTATTCCAACAGATTAAGAGATTCAAATTGAAGACCCGGCGCATCACATTCTGATGAGCCGACCCTTGGGGGCTACACCCGCCGAAGCGTTCTGATGAGCTGGCCCTTGGGGGCTACACCCGCCGAAGCGTTATGATGAGCCGACCCTTGGGGGCTACACCCGTCGAAGCGTTCTGATGAGCCGGCCCTTGGGGGCTACACCCGCCGAAGTATTATAAGATATAAGGCAATTATAAGTCACAGGTTGCTGCAAGCAGGACAACCCGGCACTTGGGGGCTACACAGTCCAAAATGTTATTTGCAAAGCACCAAGTTATCATGGATAATCTCGGAGCTTGGGGGCTACAGGTAATATGGACATATCAAAAACTTTGAGAATTTTCAAGATATTAAATATAGAGTTCAGTTGTTAGACCCGGCGTCACCAACACTTATGACCCAGTGTTATCAAAAGATCATAACTCGTCAGAGTTTATATAAGCTGCCCTGCTTCACAACAATGGAAGTCCGGTTCTACATCAGATGGATTTTCATCCCAATATTTATCAAGTCAGCAGGATTCTAGTTATTTAACCCGGAGTCACCAACGATAATGACCCGACATCATCAATGATTATCACCCGGCAGAGATGACCCGTCAAGAGTATTGGAAGCCGACTCAATGGCGTATGGGTGTTCTATTCTCAATATTTTTCAAAAGACATTGACAAGCAAGATGATTATCAAGATGACTCATTCATATGGAGAAAAGACCCGGATTTCTGAGAAGCCATTTTATAAGCCGGCCAAAAGAGCAAGCCGGCCACTTAACATATTTGTTACTCTTATTTCAGGAGCTTACCATGAATAAATTCAAGCTAACCTGGGGGCTAATGACGGGGATATACCCCATGGTATGACCCGGCCTGGCGACTCACGGGAGACCCGGCCGAAGACATGACATTTTATTAATGACCCGGCCATGCAACTCACAGGAGACCCGACCGAAGACATGACATCTTATTAATGACCCGGCCAGGCAACTCACAGGAGACCCGGCCGAAGACATGACATCTTATTTATGACCCGGCAAGCAGGTCACAGGATGACCAAGCCCAAGACCCGGCGGGTGAGCCGGCGCCAGGCGGCTCACAAGAGAAGGCCCACAGGAGAAGGCCCACAAGAGAGAAGATTCCCTTAAAGGAAATAAGACCCGGAGTAGGATTCGTGATAGACTAGTCCTAATCCCACTCCTAGTAGGACTCTATTTGTAAATCTACCCTCTCCACTTATATAAGGAGGGGTAGAGCACCCCTAGAGGGACAAGTTCTCAAGAGACACAAGTCTACAAGTTTAGACAACACAAGAGATTAAAGGCACAAGAGATTAGAGGTAGCGATTAGCACCCTTGTAACCGAGAGATCTTCATCATCATCAATACCAGACAAGCAGGATGTAGGCTTTTACCTCCATCGGAGGGGCCGAACCTGGGTAAAACCCCGTGTCTTCTGGATCCGATCAACCCCTTCAAGCCGCCACGTAGTTGTGTCTCACCCCGAACCTAAGTCCGTTCATCCGGACATCTGTCGTGACAAATCCACGACATGACGGATCGTGATGAGTTCACGGGACGGATCGTACGGATCATGATGTGTTCACGGGACGGATCGTGATGAGATCGCAGGACGGATCGTGATGAGTTCGCGGGACGGATCGTGATTGGATCGCGAGACGGATCGTGATGTGATCGCGGGACGCTCGGCGATTTGAATCGCGAAGATGTTCGACTACACCAACCGCGTTTCTTAACGCTTCCCGCTTAGCGATCTACAAGGGTACGTAGATCCATTCTCCCTCTCATAGATGCTCATCACCATGGATAGATTTGCGTGTGCATAGGAAATTTTTTGTTTCCCATGCGACGTTCCCCAACAGTGCCGCCCGCAGATGACCACCCCGCCGCCCAGCTCGCCCGCCACCATGCCATTGCGCCCCACGATAGCCTAGTATCGCCGCCTGAAAATGTCGTCCCACGCCAGTGCCCACAGGAGGAGGGGAGGAGAGGCCCCACCGCCGCCGCGCCTGTCAGCGCTTGCCGGCGCGCGGCAGGGGAGGGGGGCAGGAGAGAAGGGAAGTTAGGGTGGCGGCTAGGTTTCCCTCCCCGCCGCTCACGGGAGCGGTGCGGGAGGGTGGGTGGTGATGGTGCGCGCGGGGGGGGGGGGGACTCTCTATGTGTGCATTCAATTCACCCCTATGGGAAGACCAATTCCACATTTAAAATAGAGGTAATATCAGTGGCAGTCACATAACTTGCATCTCATGTTTAGTTTAGTGCTAAAAATTGTAAAATACGTTATTGCAGTCACATAACTTGCCTATACGTGCAGATACAGTCACTTCTTTTGTATCGAACCGTATCTAGTGCTCACGTGACGTGTCAGCATGAACACGGCCCACATATCGATGGCTGAGACTGGTGAGTCATTGGGTGAGTCACGCATTATACTTTCATTTTTATAGAAAAACCCTTCGCTTTTATTTAAATGCGCACATGTCATAAAATTAAGAAAATCCTAAAGATAGATTCAAATCAACGACCTCATGTGATTAAGAGAGCATAGCTAACCAACGGACGTATGAAAATTATATTAATATAATATATGGTCAATATAAATTAAAGTAAATATCAAAAGGGGAAAAAGGTGTGAAGCCCCGGTTTAAACCTATGACCTCGTGACATGAATTAAAAAGATATAGGTAATGTATCTTCTGTATTCTTTTCTTTTTCTATGTACACAAACAACGCATATTCTAGATAAAATTTTCAGACAAAGCGACTAAAAATTTATGTGAATCGAAATTTGAAATCTATATAAAAGGAAATATAGTGCAGAATGAATGTACGTAAATTTTTCTGACAAATCAATTTCTTTTTTGAAATCGAACAATATTAATTTAAGAAATCTAGTGCAGAATCAATGCACGTAAATTCTTTTGGACAAATTAACAAAAAGAATTCAAATAATTTAAAATTTTAAAATAGATAAAAGGAAAGTTAGTCTAAATTAATGTACGTGACTTTTTCGTACAAATCAATTTTTTCATTCTAATAATTTTATTTTAACTTTTTTAGTGTAGAATGAATGAACATAAATTCTCTGAAACAAATCAATGAATGTTTTGTTCGATTTCAAATAATTTTAATTTTGAAAATCTGGATAAAACAAAATATATATCAGAATGAATGTACGTAAATTACCTGAAATCAAAGAATTGAAACTTTTAAATATCGATAAAGGTAAATATAGGTTAGAATGCATGCATGTAAATTTTCTGGACAAATCAACTATTTGTTTTAAACTTGAACAGTTGTAATTTTACAAATCTAGATAAAAGATGATATTGTGCAGATTGGATGTACGTAAATTTCATTCGGACAGTTCAACGGAAATTTTGTTTGAATATGGATAATTTTAAATTGAAAAGATAGGTAAAAGAAAATATAGTTCAAGTGATTTGTCCGAAAGAAATTTATAATTTTATCAATTTTAAAATTTAAAATAATTGCCCGCTCAATCAGGATGATCCAACTCTCCCCATGATAATATGCACATGTCATGGAGAATATCTATTCCCCGTGTAGTTTTCTAAAATAGAACAAGATAAATAACAACATACACACCCCGCAAAAAAATAACAACATAGACACAAACATTTCTATTCCAAGCATGAACATTTTTTTTGGTATACATGAACATTTATGAAATGCAACTTATGTTATTCTAATTACACTAATATCCTTGATAATGTTTAAATATTTTATAAAATGTCATGTACTTTTGTTTGTAACCCATGATATTTTTAGTGTCACAGACAATAGAATATAGGTTGTTTCCTTACATTAATTTATTCCTGCAGGGAATAACACAGCAAGTTTTTAGTTTTTGCTTGTTCCTTTGTTGGGCTGAGTGAATAGTTCCTGTATAGTGTTTGTTTTTAGTATTAAAGAAAATAGTGTTTGTTTTTCTTGTATACAATTATTCCTGGTCGAGTGGATAGTTCGGTTTGTTTATGGAGTGGAGGACGTCGACTGAATCCCCTTGGCGCAATTTTTTATTCCCGTTTCTCGCGAGCCACTATGTGCTGCCTGACATGTGTGTTATTAAAGAAAGAGGTAATATCACCGATGGTCATGAAACTTCCGATGGATGTTCAGTTTGGTGCTAAAACTTGTAAAATACGGATTTGTAATCATTTAACTTGTTGCCTGGTGCAAACACGATGCATTCTACTCTATGTGGACGTACAACCTGCCTGCATGGCATGACATGCGTGGCAGCCGCCCCATGTGTATCAGTGGCTAGGGATACATTTTTTGAAATAATTCCCTAGATATTTTTTAATTACGCAAAAAAAAGTAAAATAAATATTGTTTGGATGAGGATGGGGTTTCGAACCAACGACCTTCAAAAGGTGAGCAAAGAAGACAAACCAACACACCCAACGGCATTCATTTTTTCAAATGGATAACTACGTCACATAAACCTAAACCTTCAGCTAGAACACCTGGGCATGGCGTCTCAAATGTGCTATGATTTGTGGAGCTGTTTTGCATTTTTGAATTTTCTTCAGAAAATTTGTATGTAAAATATGATCTCAGTAATTGAAATATATTTTATGGATTACAAAAATGTTTTTATAATTCAAATATATTTTATGGATTACAGAAATGTTTTTATAAATTACCATTCTAAATAATTATTCAGAAACTGTATGGCTCACACATGAGCAAATTTTTAACATGAAAATGAGAGAGTTGCTAGGTCTCGAACCCACGAGGCCGCGACGAACGACACCCTTGTTGTTCTATTGTCTATACATAGAGAAGATGGTTAGTAAATAAAAATTGAATATAAGCCTGAGTATTTTTTTTAAAAAGAAACGTAAGTAATACAATTATATTCAAATATTTGTGTGTTGAAAAAATTATGCATACAAATGATGATTAGTGAATAGAACATTTAAATATAAAACTGTGTATTATATTAGACACGAATGAATATTCATACCAACAACTTATATTATAGATTATGAATATGTAATTACATGGAAATTGAACGATACAAATTGTTATGTAATTATTGAAATGTTTGTGTAAGTAAAATAATATTTTAGAATTGTAATTTTACAAATATTTTTATAAGTAAAATAATATTTTAGAAATTATTATCCTTTTTAAGTATCAAGAGGCTTTGGTCCTGGTGGTAGACCAGGTGTGCGCATGTTCTCAAGACCGCGTGTCTGAATCGCGGCTCTTGTTAAACCATATTATCACTTATTTTATTTTATGGCAGTGACATATGGATCTCGTAGGCTTTTCTTCCTAATTAAAAAAAAATAGAGAGTTATCTGAAAAACATTTACTCCAAGCCACTGACATGTGGGTCATTGCCATACTAATATGGCAGCACGCAAGGTGTACACTCATACACAGTAGAATGCATCATATTTGCACTAAACAACAAGTTAGATGACCATAAATACGTATTTTATAACTTTTAGCATCAAACTGAACATTCAGCGCAAGTTCTATGACCACCAGTGATATTATCTCTTCAAGAAAAGTTGATGTTGTTTTACGAAAGAAAAAAAGACAATGCTTGGCTCACCCATCGCCTCACCACTCTCGGCACTGACATGTGGGCTACATTTATGCTTACAAGCCATGTGGTCTCGGGATACGGCCGGATACAAAAAAGTAACCGTATATGTATGTATAGACAAGTTATGTGACCGTATTTTACATTTTTTACCACTAAACTAAACATCCTATGCAAGTTATATGACTACCACTGATACTACCTCTTTAAAATAGGTGCATGCTTTGCACTCAAAGTCTCAAACATGACAAGTAACGTAACGATGAAATACGTTCATGCATGTCATCGTACTCCTACTGCTGGTACAGTATGCAATCCAGCTGAAACGATGTCATGACGTGTAGCTATCTTGGCAGCCACTCTAGGGCATCTTCAATAGCTGTAGGATAGTTATTGATAAACTTTGCCACCTAGGATATATGATGATGTGGCAGCAAATAAATGAGGAGAAAGAGGAAAGTTGTATGTAGATTAACCAACAACTCTTGCACAAGCTCCAAGGCTAGATAAAAAGCAATTGCATTTATTCCCTCTTCTTCTATTGGATAATATAGATACAACCATTAGAGTAGTTCTATGATACCTTGTTGGTTGATGACATGGACAATTTTACCAACAATACTACATACAAATTATTGGAGATGCTCTAAATGTACGAGTAATTTAGCTGGCGCTTGTACATCGTGAACGTGGAGATCGAGGCCACCAACCAACAAGAATCAATCAAGGTCTCCCCGCGCATGCACGAGAGACCGGCCGTTGAACTGGCCGGCGCAATGCATGCAGCGCATGTCTCGGTTATTAACTCGGCGGCGCCCGCGCAATGCATGCATTGGTTGGCCGTACGCACGTCTCGGTTATTAACTCCACGGTGTTCAACCCAAAGCAGCAGCCCAGCTAGCTAGCTTCGTTTCCCAAGCCATGCATCAGTAAATTCTGGGGCTACGTAGTACGTACTAGTACGAGTATCTTTGCTGCGCCGGCGTTTAGCTTCCCAAGGGAACTTGCTCGTACTACTATAAGTACGCACGCCCGGTGGATTGTTAGTTGTAAGTCAAGGAAGCAAGTCCTGAGAGGAGAAGAAACACAAAGGCGGCATGTCGTGCTTTCGGATTCCGTCGAGCGCTGCGGCTGTGGTCGTCGTCACCATGCTCCTGCTCCAAGTTTACGGTGAAGGTAGTCAAATGTACAGCAGTACGTACGTACGTAAGGATAGATCTGCATGCATACTGGCTCTTAATCTTCTGCTCACATGATTTGCTTCTGCTAGTCTCAGCGTCTTCCTCGCCGCTGCAGCGTCCGCATCAGTTCCGCAAGATGCTCGGCGTCAACGCGTCTTCCATGTCATCAAGCGGCGGCGGAGGAGGCCGCTCGGCGGAGCCGTTGGAGCTGGAAGACTGCTCGACGGAGCTCCTGGAAGTGTCCCAGATCAACGCGCCTAGCATGGCCGGCGGCATGCCGACGTACAGCGTGGAGATCACCAACACCTGCATCGACTGTCTCGTGTGCGACGTCCACGTCGCCTGCGGTGACTTCGCCTCAAACGATGTCATCGACCCGGACAAGTTCCGCCGCCTCGGCTTCAACGACTGCCTCGTCAACGGCGGCCGGTCCATCGAGCCCAGCTTTCCAGTGTCGTTCCAGTACGGCAACTCCTTTCCCTACCCGATGACAGTCGCGTCCGCATCCTGTAACTGCAAATAGCTATTTATTCTATGGTATCGGTGACGGATGAGCTATCTATTTTGCTTACAAATAAAATCAAGTAGAGCTCGGCCTGTTGTCTAATTTTACTTTTGGAGCTACTGTTATCAACATCAGTATCAATGTATGCCGTCGAGGAATAGTTGAACCGAGTCCGATGAAAATCATTTTGAAGTTCTCTCCCATTTTAGGATGATGACTCACGGTCTCTGTATATGGATGATGCATGCAGCCATAGGAATATGATACATGTCCTAATCCCAATCACGACTTCTTGGGTGCAGGACATTGATGTCATTATGTCATATGTGCTCCTAGATTAGTCATATGTCAACTAGAGCTAGCTAGCAAGTAGGACTAGGAGCATTGCTATACATACGACTATTACATAGTTGCTGCCGGTACGATGCTTGGTTATACAATTTCTATACAATTCCTGATCGGGTGGTGGGCAGCGGCTTGCTCTAACACAGGGACGGCGTGATCTACAGTGTCGTATGAAAATTGTATGTAATAGTCGTATGTATAGCAATGCTTGAAGAAGTAATACTCTCTTTATCTCAGTTTACAAGTCTTGCACGTGTACATATATTGCAAAAATATTAATCATGGATTTGATAAATATTAAACTTGTATATAAAATTTTTCCTGATGTATACATATAATGTACAATGTTTGTGGGAAAGGTAGACATCAAGACATATATGTTTCAAAAAATGTTAATCATGTATTAAAAAATTAAATGTCTATATAAAAATGTTCTGGTTGTATAAAAAATGTTAAATATTTATGGAAAAAGTGTACATAAAACATATAATTTTGAAAGAAGTGTTAATCATGAATTTAAAATGTGTTAAACATGTTTATGAAAATGTTTCTCATGTATACAAAATGTACAATGCATATTAAAAAGGTACACATAATAATTATATGTTTTGAAAATATCAATCATGTATTTCAAAAAGATGTTAAACATATTCTTGACGGATACAAAAAATAAATATACAATGTGTGAAAAAAGTAGACATCAAAATATATATTTAAAAAAAATGTTAATTATGTATATGAAAAACATATAAATGTATAAAACATTGTCTTTGATGTATACCAAAAACATGCAATGTGTATGATATAAATAGACATTAAAAATATATTTAAAAACTAATAATATTGTATTTTGATAATATTAAATGTTTATTAGAAAAAGTTCTTGATGTATAACAAAAAATGTAGACATGTGTTGAAAAATAAAACCAAAGACAAAAAGAAAATAGAAAACAGTGCAAAAAAGAAAAAAACAAAGAAAACCGAAGAAAGAATGAAAATAAGAAAATTTAAAAGGAAACAAAAAACCAAAAGAAGAACAACAACAAACCCAAAAAAAAAACGTAAGGGAACGGGCCACGCTACGATTCGAAAGATCCGCTGGCTTGATTGCGGTTAGATATATAACTATTTAGCACCCAACACTGTCCTCATCGTTGCAACAAGGATTATGTTACAAAATCTTTGTAACAAAACTTATGTTGCAGAAAACCTTGTTCGTCCTTGTGCTAATTCACATTCCACGGTCACTTGGCCACGTCCACATGACCTTGTGCGCCCCCATGTCGCCATGCTGTCCGCCAGTGATTTGGACCGCGCCACCGATGAAGACGGCCTGCAACCACTTTCCCACGTCCATCCGACCTTGTGCGCCACCATGGTGGTTCGAGCGAATCTGTAGAGGGAAGGATTCCTAGGGGCGAAGCAAGCAAACGCCGATGGATGTGTAGAGGACGAAATGATTTAGGAGGGGAAGCACATGGTGACACTAGCGACAGTCGCGGCGGTGCGTGAGCTACCCATGGACTTGTCCTTGACGCCCGTCCCTACCCAGGCGTTGTCAACTGTCGATGGCGCGGACACATGGGACGAGGAGCTGCCAGCCATGAGCTCCACGCGATGTACGCTCCGAGCTCACAGCGCTAAGGAATCCTCTCAGAGAGCCACTAATGTCTGTTCAAAGAGTCTGGCGGGAGAGAAGACAAGAAAATAAAAAAGATTTTAAGATGTGAAGCCTATCAGTACACATGTCACATATTGGTTGGCCCTACATAATACTGTGTGCAAGGTTCCCAGCAGCAAAGCCTCGAAAAACACGTAGATTACTGGAAGACTTATTATTGCCTCAACAAAATACTAGGAGGTTTATTATAAGTGTTCGGTTTTCAACCCGCTACATCCTTGGATGACATCCGAGGGAGAAAAAAACGAGCAGATTACTAGGAGATTTAACATGAATGTTCCATTTTCAACCCACTACATCCTTGGATGAGAGCCGAGGGAGGAAAGGGAGCAGATTACTAGGAGATTTGTTAGGCCCTTTCTAGTGTTTCACAATGTATATGTGCTAAACATGCCACATAAAGCAAAAAGAAAAAAAAAGACATGCCACAATAATTAAGGTGGAGCGAGACCACTTTGGTGATCGAGGAAGAACCAACACCAATCACGTTAAACTAGGCAAATACTTAAATGAGGAAAGTTGACTAATGCATCGAAGAATTTAGGTGCTAAATCATTAAATGAAGTAAGCTTAGCTACAACAAGTTAAACATCTATGTTATGAAGACTTAAGTTGTTAAGCTATTTAATGCATTTAGCAGCTCATCTAAGCATCTTTGCATTGGCGGTTTTCAACCTACTAAATCCTTAGGTGAGGTTTGAAAGAGGAAAACGAGCAGATCTATTATGAGTGCATGGTTTTCAACCCACTGAATGCTGAGATGACTCATTTTCCAGAAATATCTGGGGTTGTTTGCCCACTAACAAACCCACTTTCAATGAAGATATGACTCTCAGCATCTATTTCTACCAATTATAATTAATGCTTTGATCTTATATTGCTAATCTTCCTATGTTACACACTAAAGCAATTAGATACGGCACCACTTTAGATACAACACTTTTAGATACATTGGGTGGTTTTTTATCGGACTACTCATAGTGGAAGTACTAGTGCAGAACCGGCCTATAGTCGCGGTTCGTAAGGGCCTTTAAAGGGTGGGGATTAAAGTCCATCCCCTTTAGTCCCGATTCAACACGGCCCGGCATCAAAGGTCCACCACGTGAGGCCAACTAGTTTAGCACATATACCTCGTAAGCAAAAAAGAAAAAAAAATCCACATGCCAACTGGTTTAGCACATAAAGCAAGACATCACTGGATTTGAGCCGTGGACTGGGGGGCCTTTAGTCCCGGTTGGTAACACCAACTGTGACTAAAAGTATTTAGTTTTATTTTTAATTTTGTTTTATTTTTTCCTTTTAATTCTTAGGGGTTTATGAATTAATTATGAATTAATTTTCTTTTTAATTTTGTGTTTTCCATTTAATTAATTTTTATTTCAAACATATATTACGCTACTACATATTGTACACACGTTGTGCGCATATATATATATGTATATATATATATATGTATATCTATAATTTTTCCTACAATTTGAGGATCGTTATATATATATGCAGTCATTACTGCTTCTTGTTCTTGATCTTGCAATAGTATTCTCCTTTACGATCTATGATCTCGTCGAGCAGAAATTGAACTAATTCCTCTTGAATTGCTCGTACCCGAGCCTCTTGTAGGAGCTGATCCCGCATCTCCGTCAGCTACAAGATGAAGATCAAGATGAATATAATAGTTGTGTGTATATATACATTAGCTAGATCATGACAAAAAAATTATGGATAGTGTTCTGCCAAAACGTACCCAAAGATTTCTTTCATCTTTGCTCCTTTCAAACATCATCATGCGAATGTTCTCGCAAACGTAGTATGCGCATAAACTAGTCCCCTTCTCCTGCCTCATGCACTTTACGAGAATAAAATTCAATCAGGTAATAATTAATCAAGCATGATAATGGTATTGAAACTAGAATTAAAGAGATGCATGGACGTAGCTAGCTAGTAGTACTTAATTACCTTGAGTCACACCCATTTCAGCTGTTGTGCCTAGTCGCCTGTGACCTGTTTGATAAACTTGGCCCAAGCCCTGCCCGCCGGCAAAGAAAATGAATAAAGGAGTTATTAACTAGTTGATATCAGGAAATGAAGTGATTAAAGAGGCTGACATAGAGCGATAATGATTAAAATTACTTGTCAAGCATCCCCCTTATGATTGCGTATTCAGATCCTTATATAGTGAGTCTAGTACTTCAACTTTTCCCTTGTCAACTTCAATGATTAACAAGATCCAATGATAATTGCATGCGCATACGTTTCGTATAATTAAGCGGGCATGTGCATAACTCATCAACTATACTTATTAACATCTAGTAAGCAAAAGGTAGAATTTGTAGTACAAGATATATATAGTAACACTCACCCGAAGTTGTAAGGAAGTAGTATTTCTGGTTGGGTGTTTAAATGCTTCAAAAAATCTAGCATGACTTTCTCTATATTTTTTCTCGAATATGTAGTTTCCCATATATTTTGATTAATCGTATTTGGGTCAGTGAACCCAATGTCATAGCGTCCAGCTTGTTTTATTTCATACATCTTCATTCTGCATAATACAACAGAAACGAATATAGTGAGGATAATTACACGTAATGAACGAGAGCACAACTAGCTAGAGACTTAAATTATAGAAAGACATCATCTATAGACAATGGCAAATAACTAAAGATTTGTCGAGTGCGTCTTGATTGAATAACTGAAACAACTCTGAATAATGAATCTACATATCTTTTTTATGGAAGTAATGTCTCTCCTTGACTCTCACCATGAGGGACTCTGTATTGGTATTTGCTGTTATTTGCATGTACCACGTATGCAAATTGTACAATCTCGTTGGTAGAATCTTGACATCTTCAGGCTTGAACAGAGGTTTGCCGCGAGCATATTGATATCTGAATTCCTCCTCTTTAAGCCTAGGGATTTCCTCAAGGCCTAGTAGTTGTTCAACAGTGACACCGACCTCTTTAGCCTGCCTTATATGATCATCGGTTACTCCTAGCCGACCGGCGGTACTCACAGGTGTTTGTACAATGAGTGGGTGATCGATTGCACTGCCTGTTCTCTCAGCTAGGGAACAGTTTTCCCGCTTTTTTTGCCAACTCCTTGGCTCGAGCTCGAGCTCGACTCCTTTTACTTCTTGATAGATGGTACATAGTCATTGTCCTTCTGATTGACAGCCGGTCGAGCCATATCAAAGTGTTGTGAGACATGCTCAGGTACTTTCTCCTTTGGCGGCTGGGGCTGTTTCGGTCCAAAATGGGCTTTCACTTTAGTATCCACTGCGTTGTCGAGTTCCTCCTCGGTTAGGTGGTAAGGCAACTTCGGAAGAGGCTTGAGGCTTGGATCATATTTGAATTTCTTGCCTGTTGTACCGCTAGTCGTCCTAGCTGCGGCCTCTCTCTTCCGTCGTTGCTTAGGCAACGGAGCACGCTAACGCCATGCCGGACTTGGAGGAGGAGTCGGCTGGTGCGGTGCTGGACTTGGAATAGGAGGAGTTGGCTGACATCGTGTCGGACTTGGAGGAGGAGTCGGCTGATGCGGTGCCAGACTTGGAGGATGAGGAGTCGACTGACGCGGCGACAGACTTTGAGGAGGAGTCGATGGCCTTGGAAAGATGATGCAATCCTTTTTCCATAGAATGATACGATGTATGGCCTCTCCCAATGTTCTCTCCTCGTCACCTCCAAGAATGTCAAGTTGTAGCTCGTGATATCCTGACCTCACTTCATCAACCCCGACACGAGCATAACCAGCTGGAATGGGATTGCAAAGGAAGGTTGCTTCTGGGGGATTTGCTAAAGCATAGCCGTCCGCCACCTTCGTGGATAAGTTCTTTGTTGGAAATATGCCCTAGATGTAATAAATAAAGTGTTTATTATTATATTTCCTTGTTCATGATAATCGTTTATTGTCCATGCTATAATTGTATTTATTGGAAACACATTACATGTGTGGGTAAATAGACAACACTTTGTCCCTAGTATGCCTCTAGTGAACTAGCTCGTTAATCAAAGATGGTCAAGGTTTCCTAGCCATTGACATGTGATGTCATTTGATAACGGGATCACATCATTAGGAGAATGATGTGATGGACAAGACCCAAAATACAAATGTAGCATATGATCGTGTCAGTTTATTGCTACTGTTTTCTGCATGTCAAGTATATTTTCCTATGACCATGAGATCATGTAACTCACGGACACCGGAAAAGTGCCTTGTGTGTATCAAACGTTGCAACATAACTGGGTGATTATAAAGGTGCTCTACAGGTATCTCCGAGGGTGTCTATTGAGTTGGCATGTATCAAGACTGGGATTTGTTACTCCGTGTGACGGAGAGGTATCTCAGGGCCCACTTGGTAATACAACATCACAATAAGCCTTGCAAGCAATGTGACTAAGTGCTAGTCATGGGATCTTGTACTACGGAACGAGTAAAGAGACTTGCTGGTAACGAGGTTGAACTAGGTATGGAGATACCGACGATCGAATCTCGGGCAAGTAACATACCGAAGAACAAAGGGAACATCATACGGGATTAATTGAATCCTTGACATAGAGGTTCGACCGATAAAGATCTTCGTAGAATATGTAGGAACCAATATGGGCATCCAGGTCCTGCTATTGGTTATTGATCGTAGAGGTGTCTCAGTCATGTCTACATAGTTCTCGAACCCACAGGGTCTGCACACTTAAGGTTCGGTGACGTTTCGGTAGTATAGAGTTATGGATGATGGTGACCGAAGGTTTTTCGGAGTCCCGGATGAGATCTAGGAAGTCACGAGGAGCTACAGAATGGTCTGGAGGTAAAGATTGATATATAGGAAGTCCTATTTTGGTCGCCGGAAAAGTTTCGGGCTCATCGGTAGTGTACCGGGAGTGCCGGGAGTGTACCGGGAGACCATCGGGAGGGGTATTTCGACCCAAGAGGCTACATGGGCTGTGGGAGAGTAAATACCAGCCCTTAGTGGGCTGGTAGAAGTCCCACACAAGGCCCATGCAACTGGGAGAGAAAATCCCAAAGAGAAAAGGTGGAAAAGGGCAAAAAGGCCAAAATAAGGAGGAGTCCTAGTCCTACTAGGATTGGAGGAGGAATCCACCTCTCCTCCTTGGTTCGGCCGAAGCCTTGATGGCTTGGCCCTTGGGACAAGCCTCCTCCTCTCTTCCTCTTATATATACTAGAGGTTTTAGGGGTTTTGGCACTTGATTTTCAGCCACGTGCTACCCGTTCCTCTAGTGCATAGTTTCTCCTCTAGATCGGTTTTCTACAGTGCTTAGGCGAAGACCTGCCAGAATTGCTCCACCACCATCACCGCGGTGCCGTCATGATGCCGGAGAACTCGTATAACTCTCTGCTCCCTCTTGCTGGATCAACAAGGCGGAGATCGTCATCAAGCTGTACGTGTGCTGAACGCGGAGGTGCTGTCCGTTCGGGGCTTGATCGGGGCGGATCGTGATTGGATCGCGGGATGCTCGTCGATTTGGATCGCGAAGACGTTCGACTACACCAATTGCATTTCTTAACGCTTCCCGCTTAGCGATCTACAAGGGCACGTAGATCCACTCTCCCTCTCGTAGATGCTCATCACCATGGATAGATCTTGCGTGTGCGTAGGAATTTTTTTGTTTCCCATGCAACGTTCCCCAACAGTGGCATCATGAGTTAGGTCTATGTGTAGATGAGATCTCGAGTAGAACACAAAGATGTTTTGAACATCATGGAGCATATGAGATGTTCCAGGAGTTGAAGTTTATCTTTCAGAAGAATGCCCGAATCGAGAGGTATGAGACCTCCGATAAGTTCTACGTTTGCAAGATGGAGGAGAACGGGTCTATCAGTGAACATATACTTAGAATGTTTGGGTATTCGAGTCGTCTAGCGGAGTTGGGAATTGGCCTTCCACCAGGGGCGATCACTGACATAGTTCTTCATTCACTGCCACCTAATTACAAGAACTTTGTGATGAACTATAACATGCACGGGATGAACAAGTCAGTCGCCGAGCTGTTTGCGATGCTAAAAGTCGCTGAGTCTGAAATCCAGAAAGAACATCAAGTGTTGATGGTCAATAAAACCACTAGTTTCAAGAAGAATGGCAAGGGCAAGGGCAATAAGGGTAAAATCAAGAAGGATGGCAAAGCAGTTGCTACTCCTGTAAAGAAGCCCAAGCATGGACCCAAGCAAGAAACTGAGTGCTTTCATTGCAAGGGAACTGGTCACTAGAAGCGGAACTGCCCCAAGTACCTAGCTGACAAGAAGGCGGCCAATGCTAAACAAGGTATATATGATATACATGTTATTGATCTATACCTTACTAGCTCTCGTTGTAGTGCCTGGGTATTTGATACCGGTTCGGTTGCTCACATTTGCAACTCAAAACAGGAACTACGGAATAGACGAAGGCTGGCAAAGGATGAAGTGACGATGCCCGTGGGAAATGGTTCCAAGGTTGATGTGATCGCCGTCGGTACGCTCTCTCTTCGATTACCATCGGGATTAGTGATGAACCTGAATAATTGTTATTTAGTGCCTGCATTAAGCATGAACATTATATCTGGATCTTGTTTATTGTGAGACGGTTACTCATTTAAATCAGAGAATAAAGGTTGTTCTATTTATATGAGTAATATCTTTTATGGTCATGCACCCAATGTGAGGGGTTATATTCATATTGAATCTTGATAGTGATGATACACATGTTCATAACATTGATGCCAAAAGATGTAGAGTTGATAATGATAGTACCACTTTCTTGTGGCATTGCCGTTTAGGTCATATTGGTGTAAAACGCATGAGGAAGCTCCATGCTGATGGACTTTTGGAGTCACTTGATTTTGAATCACTTGACACATGTGAACCATGCCTCATGGGCAAGATGACTAAAATGCCGTTCTCTGGAACAATGAAACGGGCAAGTGACTTATTGGAAATAATACAAACTGATGTGTGCGGTCCAATGAATGTTACAACACGTGGTGGATATCGTTATTTTCTCACCTTCACTGATGACTTAAGTAGATATGGGTATATTTACTTAATAAAACACAAGTCTGAAACGTTTGAAAAGTTCAAGCAATTTCAGAGTGAAGTTGAGAATCATCGTAACAAGAAGATTAAATTCATGCGATCTGATCGTGGAGGTGAATATCTGAGTTATGAGTTTGGCAGTCATTTAATACAGTGTGGAATTGTTTCACAGTTGACACCGCCCAGAACACCACAGCGTAATGGTGTGTCCGAACGTCGTAATCGAACCTTATTAGATATGGTGCGTTCTATGATGTCTCTTGCTGATTTGCCACTATCGTTTTGGGGTTATGCATTAGAGACGGCTGCATTCACTTTAAATAGGGCACCATCAAAATCCGTTGAGACGACGCCATATGAACTATGGTTTGGCAAGAGGCCAAAATTGTCGTTTCTTAAAGTTTGGGGATGTGATGCTTATGTCAAAAAGCTTCAGCCTGAAAAGCTGGAACCCAAAGCGGAGAAATGTATCTTCATAGGATACCCGAAAGAGACAGTCGGGTATACCTTCTATCTTAGATCCGAAGGCAAAGTGTTTGTCGCTAAGAACGGAACATTTCTTGAGAAAGAGTTTCTCTCGAAAGAATTGAGTGGGAGGAAAATAGAGCTTGATGAGGTTATTGAACCTTTACTTCAACCAGAAAGTAGCACAGCGCAGAAAGATGTTTCTGTGGAACCTATGACGATTGAAGAGGAAGTTAATGATGATGATCATGAAGCTTCGGATCAAGCTGCTATTGAAACTCGTAGGTCGACAAGGGCGCGTACTACTCCTGAGTGGTACGACAACCCTGTCTTGGAGGTCATGTTGTTGGACAACAATGAACCTACGAGCTATGGAGGAGCGGTGATGGGCCCGGATTCCGAGAAATGGTTAGAGGTCATGAAATACGAGATGGGATCCATGTATGAAAACAAAGTATGGACTTTGGAAGTATTACCTAAAGGGCGACAGGCCATTCAGAACAAATGGTTCTTTAAGAAGAAGACGGACGCGGACGGTAATGTCACCGTCTATAAAGTTCGACTTGTGGCAAAGGGTTTTTCATAAGTTCAACGAGTTGACTACGATGAGTCCTTCTCACCCGTAGCGATGCTTAAGTCTGTCAGAATCATGTTGGCAATAGCTGCTTATTTCGACTATGAAATTTTGCAGATGGATGTCAAAACAGCGTTCCTCAACAGTTTCCTTGAGGAAGAGTTGTATATGATGCAACCAGAAGGTTTTGTCGATCCAGAGAATGATGACAAAGTTTGCAAACTCCAGCGATCCATTTATGGGCTGGTACAAGCATCTCGGAGTTGGAATAAGCACTTTGATGAGGTGATCAAAGCATTTGAGTTTATACAAGTTTATGGAGAAGCTTGTATTTACAAGAAAGTGAGTGGGATTTCTATAGCGTTTCTAATATTATATGTGGATGACATATTGCTGATTGGAAACAATATAGAAATGCTGGAAAGCGTGAAGGAATATTTGAACAAGAGTTTTTCAATGACGGACCTAGGAGAAGCTGCTTTCATATTAGGCATTAAGATCTATAGAGATAGATCGAGACGCTTAATAGCACTTTCACAGAGCACATACCTTGATAAAGTTTTGAAGAAGTTCAAAATGGATCGGTCCAAGTAGGAGTTCTTGCCTGTGTTACAAGGTGTGAAGTTGAGTAAGACTCAATGCCCAGTGACTGCAAAAGATAGAGAAAAGATGAGTGTCATCCTCTATGCTTCAGCCTAAGGCTCTATCATGTATGCAATGTTGTGCACAAGACCCGATGTCAGCCTTTCCATAAGTATGGCCAGAAGGTTTCAAAGTGATCTTGGAATGGAGGACTGGGCAGCGGTCAAGAATATCCTTAAGTACCTGAAAAGGACTAAGGAAATGTTTCTCGTTTATGGAGGTGATGAAGAGCTCATCATAAAGGGTTACGTCGATGCAAGCTTTGACACTGATCCGGATGACTCTAAGTCACAAACCGGATAAGTATTTATTCTCAACGAGGAGCGGTAAGCTGGTGCAGTTCCAAGCAAAACGTGGTAGCCGATTCTACGTGCGAAGCGGAGTACATCGCAGCCTCGGAGGCAGCGAAGGAAGGTGTCTGGATGAAGCATTTCATGATAGATCTTGGAGTAGTGCCAAGTGCACTGAATCCAATGAACCTGTTCTTTGACAACACTAGTGCCATTGCTCTGGCCAAGGAACCAAGGTTTCACAAGAGGACCAGACACGTAAAGCGACGCTTCAACTCCATCCGCGATTACATCGAGGAAAATGACATAAATATTTGCAAAGTGCACATGGATCTAAATGTTGCAGACCCGTTGACTAAACCTCTCCAAACGGCTAAACATGATCAACACCGGAACTGCATGGGTGTTCGATTCATTACAATGTAAATCACATGGCAATGTGAACTAGATTATTGACTCTAGTGCAAGTGGGAGACTGTTGGAAATATGCCCTAGAGACAATAAATAAAGTGTTTATTATTATATTTCCTTGTTCATGATAATCGCTAATTATCCATGCTATAATTGTATTGATTGGAAACACATTACATGTGTGGGTAAATAGACAACACTTTGTCCCTAGTATGCCTCTAGTGAACTAGCTCGTTGGTCAAAGATGGTCAAGGTTTCCTAGCCATTGACATGTCATGTCATTTGATAACGGGATCACATCATTAGAAGAATGATGTGATGGACAAGACCCAAACTACAAACGTAGCATACGATCGTGTCAGTTTATTGCTACTGTTTTCTGAATGCCAAGTATATGTTTCTATGACCATGAGATCATGCAACTCGTGGACATCAGAAGAGTGCCTTGTGTGTATCAAACGTCGCAATGTAACTGGGTGACTATAAAGGTGCTCTACAGGTATCTCCGAGGGTGTCTTTTGGGTTGGCATGGATCAAGACTGGGATTTGTTACTCCGTGTGACGGAGAGGTATCTCAGGGCCCACTCGGTAGTACAACATCACAATAAGCCTTGCAAGCAATGTGACTAAGTGTTAGTCACGGGATCTTGTATTATGGAACAAGTAAAGAGACTTGTCGGTAACGAGGTTGAACTAGGTATGGAGATACTAACGATCAAATCTTGGGCAAGTAACATACCAAAGAACAAAGGAAACATCATACGGGATTAACTGAATCCTTGACATAGAGGTTTGACCGATAAAGATCTTCGTAGAATGTGTAGGAACGAATATGGGCATCCAGGTCCCGCTATTGGTTATTGACCGTAGAGGTGTCTCGGTCATGTCTACATAGTTCTCGAACCCGCGGGGTCTGCACACTTAAGGTTTGGTGACGTTTCGGTAGTATAGAGTTATGCATGGTGGTGCGAAGGTTGTTCTGAGTCCCGGATGAGATCCCGGACGTCACGAGGAGCTCCAGAATGGTCCGTAGGTAAATATTGATATATAGGAAGTCCTATTTTTGTCACCGGGAAAGTTTCGAGCTCATCGGTAGTGTACCGGGAGTGCCGGTAGTGTACCGAGAGACCATCGGGAGGGGCATTTCGACCCAAGAGACTACATGGGCTATGGGAGAGTGAATAACAGCCCTTAGTGGGCTGGTGGAAGTCCCACACAAGGCCCATGCGGCTTGGAAGAAAAGCCCAAAGAGAAAAATGTGGAAAAAGGCAAAAAGGCCAAAATAAGGAGGAGTCCTAGTCCTACTAGGATTGGAGGAGGAATCCTCCTCTCCTCTTGGTTCGGCCGACACCTAGATGGTTTGGCCCTTGGGACAAGCCTCCTCCTCTCTTCCTCTTATATATACTAGAGGTTTTAGGGTTTTTGCACTTGATTTTCAGCCACGTGCTACCCGTTCTTCTAGTGCATAGTTTCTCCTCTAGATCGGTTTTCTATAGTGCTTAGGTGAAGGCCTGCCGGAATTGCTCCACCACCACCGCCGCGGCGCTGTCATGCTGCTAGAGAACTCGTCAACCTCTCTGCTCCTTCTTGCTGGATCAAGAAGGCGGAGATCGTCATCAAGCTGTACGTGTGCTGTACGCGGAGGTGTCGTCCGTTCGGTGCTTGATCGGGACGGATCGTGATTGGATCGCGGGACGCTCGGTGATTTGGGTCGCGAAGACGTTCGACTACACCAACCGCGTTTCTTAACGCTTCCCGCTTAGCGATCTACAAGGGTATGTAGATCCACTCTCCCTCTCATAGATGCTCATCACCATGGATAGGTCTTGCGTGAGCGTAGGAATTTTTTTGTTTCCCATGCGACGTTCCCCAACAGTATCCAATGCTAGATCGATCTGCTCATGCTACCGCTGAGACGCCCTTTCCTGGCTGAGTGAGTCAATCTGCTCCTGCTGCCGCCTGACTCTGGATTCCAACTCCAGGTGCTTTGATTCTAGGCCTTCAAGGAGGAGTGCTTCCTCCTTCTTCTTCCGCTCCTCCTACATCTTCTTTCTCGCACGGCTTCTGTAGTCGTCGTTCCAACCCGCAAACCCCTCAAACTACGGAACAACGCCTTTCCCTCATGTTCTTCCCGGGTGTTCAGGATTCTTCAAGGCGCGCGTAAGCTCATCGTCCTCTCTGTTGGGCATGAACACCCCCGTTCAAGCTTCTTCTATTTTCATCAGAATTTCGCCTGTCACTTTTTTAAGACTTGCCTTCACCATAATAGCCCCTGTCTTTGGGTCCAACTCCCCCCCCCCCATGCGCATAAAACCATGTCTTGCACCTTGGGGGCCAGGTCACTGTAACTGGAGTGCCCTGTGCACTAATCATCTCTTGTTCGGATTGGTCCCACTTAGGCAGGACCGTCTGGTAGCCACCTGGCCCCAGAGTATGGTGCCACTACTTTTTTGCAGCATTAATCTTGTTCTTTCTCGACCGTTTCTTAGCTAGTTCCGATTCCTTGAACTTCAAGAAATCATCCCAGTGATCTTTTGCCTTCACCAGTGCTCCCTCAAATTTTGGAGTCTTCTTGTTTGCTTTGACGTACATAGCCCTTGCATTTTTCTTGAAGGTGTTAAATGCGATCGCCATCTTTTTAAGAGCATAATTTCTGACTTTCTTCAGAACTGCATGTGTCAAGTTATCTCGTAGTGTGAAATGTGACATCATCTTGGTCCAAAGCACACCTTTTGCTCTTTCATCGACAAAAGTAACTCCTTCTCGATCTCCCTTTGATGGTTTTTTCCATTCTTGTGTGGATATCGGGATTTGATTCCTGACAATAACTCTGCATTGATTCTTGAACTTGGCCGCATTTTTCTTAGGTTCAAGCGGTTCGCCAATTGATATATTGATGGAATCGATGTTGAACTTTACGCCAGGGTCCAACTTTCTGGCCGGGCCTCGAACTACCCTGTCGCTTGTAGAAGATTTGCTCAATCCGGAGGCCTAAAAGAAGAAATATTGATTCGTTAATACAGATACAACTCAATTAAGACATGTAATGATCACTGGATAGCTTATATAATAAATATAACTCACTGATCTTTGTTATTTGAAGAACATTTTCTTCATCAACATCGTTGTCGAATTCATCTATTCGTTCGTCTTCATCAAACATACAACCCTCACCGGAATTGTTCAGATATTGCGAGCCATCATCATCTTTAGGTTCATGCTCTGGGCTCGTGGAGCGTACGATGTCGAATAGAGCCTCTTTTCCTTCTCTGTCGGTATTGTCCATAGCTTTTAGTTAACTAACCCAGAAGAAAGATAAAACAATTTAATATTCAAATTAGAATGCATGCAATCAATAAGGAAAACTGAATCATAGTACATAATATGCATCATCGAATATAATCTCGAATAAATCGTCTCAAATATTATTGAATATAATCTCAAATATTATCACTAATACATCTCGAATATTATTAATTATATAATATCACTACTATAGATCCAGTTGACATCTCGCGCGGCACGTGGTGGACACCCAAAGAGAAGGAACTATGACAGGATCATAGCTCGGGTGAGATCTCTGAAGAACCTACCAGGTATTGGAGAACCTAACGTCCAACGCATCCATGTAGCGACAGACGTGCTCGTCCTCCTCCCTGACACGACGACGTACCACCTCCGGCGGGGCCGGCTGCCTCCGCACCGAAAGTGGCCCACGTGAACGCCACCAAAGAAGCTCTGGGTTGACGACGGGACCCGGGTTCCTCACCAAGCTGCGCGCCCCTGAAGGTAGCACCTCCCAGTGCCAGCCCGGCGGAGCCCAGTACCGGACATGGCGCCTCGGAAGCAGGACGTCATCGCGAACGAGTCGACGACGAGGATGGGGACCAGGCATCGTTGACTCCAAGAAGAAATTCTATGCAAATATAACATTTTTAAATGCTTGATTGTGATTTCTTATATACAAGGACCCTTTAGAATCCTAACGGATTATCTTAACCTTACGCCCCGCGACTTTTGCAAATACATAACAAATACTAATTGCAAATTAATACATAACAAACTTTTGCAAATACAACATTAAAATTCTTCAAATGTCAAAATTCCTTCACTTATTTCTATACATCTAATTAATTAATCATCTAGTGAAACATGTCGAAATTCTTGCATCTATGTCAAAATTCCTTCAAAAAAATTTCTATACATCAAAATTCTTGCATCTAATCATCTATACATCCAATCATCTAATCATCAAGCTAGTGTGTGTGTTCATGCATATACGTGTGGGGGGGCTCGGGGAGGGGCCGACGGCCGCCATGGCGGCACAGGGGGCGAGGGAGAGGGGGAGAGGGGGCGAGCTCACAGCGGGGTGACGGTGAGGCAAGGCGAGTCAAGGGCGGCAACGATGAGGAGCTCGGGGCCGGAGGAGAGCGGGCGCGGGCGGCGTCCCGGGCGGCGTCAGGCCGGGCTCGGGAAGGAGCGGGCGCGGGCGGCGTCGGAGATCGGCGCGAGGAGGCGCATGCGGCCGACGTCGGGGACGGCGACGAGCTCTGATGTCGGGGAGGCGAGACGGCGACGGCGCGGCGATGTTGAAGAGGTTGAAGAAAGCAAAGGTTGTGATTTTTTTTGAAGTGTTGTATATATAAGGAGGCTTTTAGTCACGGTTGGTGCCACCAACCGCGACTAAAGGCCCCCCTTTAGTCCCGGTTGGAGCCACCAACTGGGACTAAAGGGGAATTTCACCAGCCGAAGCGATGGGAAGCGAAACCATTTAGTCGAGTTTGGTGGCTCCAACCGGGACTAAAAGGGGGCCTTTAGTCGCGGTTGGTGGCACCAACCGCGACTAAAGGTCTGGCTTCCCGTATTGAGATGTTTAGTCCCACCTCGCTAGTGGAGAGGAGCTCGCACCAGTTTATAAGCCCCACCGCGGCTACCGTGGCAAGATCCTCTCTAATGAAGGCCTACTGGGCCTACCCTACCTCTATCGCCTAGTGAGGCCTACTGGGCCGCACAGGCCATGCCCTAGCGGCCCAATAGGCGGGCTTTTTAAAAAATATATGCTTTATTTATTTTCTTTTGTTTATGAGTTCTTTTTTGCTTTATTTAGAGTTTCTTTGTGAACCTTTTTGCTTTAGGTAAAAAAATTATAAACTTTCTGTTAGTGCGAGTAGTTTTCAAATTTGAATAGTTTAAATTTGAATTATTTGAAATTTGTGTGAATCACTAGTTTGTGAATAACTTTATTTGAAAAGTAGATTTTTTAGTGATTCTTTTTTCCGTTGTTTAATATTAGCGTGTTTTATCATTATATTCAATTTGGTAATTCTTAGGTTATTTAAAAAATGAAATGCCTTAGTAACAGACGAGTTTTCATCTTAAACCGTGTTACTTTGAAAGAGATTGTCCATTTTGTACACGAAGTGCATCCAGTTTTTGCCTTAACCCTCTCAACTTTTTGGCACATGCTATATGGGTGAAATGATGATACCGTGCCAACTTTCAACCTGTTTAGAGTTCATTTGAAGTGCTTATCAATTTCAGGGTCATTTAGCTCAAAACAAATGAGTAAATGCATGAAAAATAGCAAATGAAGTCGGAAAGGGTTGAAAATTGACGGTCTGCCTCCGAATGGTGCATACTGAACGCACAAAAAGTTTGCAGTTGAGATAAGTTCAAAAAAATGAAATGCCTTTGTACCAGGCGAGTTTTCGTCTCAAACCCTCATACTTCGAAAGAGATTGTCCATTTTGTACATGAAGTGCATCCAGTTTTTGCCGTAACCCTCTCAACTTTTTAGCACATGCTATGTGGGTGAAATGATGATACCATGCCAACTTTCAACCTTTTCAGAGTTCATTTGTAGTGCTTATCAATTTCAGAGTCATTTAGCTCAAAAAAAAATCAGTAAATCCATGAAAAATAGCAAATTAAGTCAGAAAAGGTTGAAAATTGATGGCCTGCCTTCGAATGATGCATACTGAACACACAAAAAGTCTGGAGTTGAAATAAGTTAAAAAAAGAAATGCCTTTGTAACAGATGAGTTTTCGTGTGAAACCATGATACTTCAAAAGTGATTGTCCATTTTGTACACGGAGTGCATCCAGTTTTTCCGTAACCCTCTCAACTTTTTAGAACATACTATGTGGGTGAAATGATGATACCATGCCAACTTTCAACCTTTTTAGAGTTTATTTGTAGTGATTATCAATTTCAGGGTCATTTAGCTCAAAAAAAATCAGTAAATGCATGAAAAATAGCAAATGAACTCAGAAAGGGTTGAAAATTGATGGTCTGCCTTCGGATGGTGCATACTATACACACAAAACACATAAGTACACTACTATTACAAAGATTCCCTTCGGTTTATCCAAAGTGGGACTTTCCAGATATATAAGTCTGGAAACTAACGAGAGAAGCCGGTCACATCCCAGAGTGGGATGTTTGGGTGTAAAACTTTTTGTTCGCGTGTGTCCCTTTGCTTTGTAACCATGGGCAATCTTCATTGTTCAACTTGATGCTCGGGTCAACATTCACTGTGAAGGGAGCAATTTCATGAAACTTTTCATAATCTTCTGACATGTGTGTCTTGTCCTCCACTCCCATGATGTTTCTTTTCCCTGAAAGAAATATGTGGCACTTTGTCTCATCATATGATGTATTCTCTTCCTTATCTTTTTTTTTCTTGGCTTGGTAGACATGTTATTCGCATAGAAAACCTATGCCACATCATTGGCTAGGACGAATGGTTCGTCTGCGCACCCAAGATTGTTGAGATCCATTGTTGTCATTTCGTATTGCGGGTCTTCCTTTACCCGGCCTCTTGTCAGATTAACCCATTTGCACCTACACAAAGGGACCTTCAAACCAAGTCCATAGTCAAGTTCCCATATCTCCTCTATGTAACCATAGTATGTGTCCTTTGGCCCATTGTTGTTTGCTGCATCAAAGCGGACACCACTGTTTTGGTTGGCGCTCTTTTTATCTTGGGCGATCGTGTAAAATGTATTCCCATTTATGTCGTACCCTTTGAAAGTCAATATAGTCGAAGATGGTAACTTGGACGTCAAGTATAGGTCATCTTCAATAGTGTCGTCATGCATGAGACGTGTCTGCAACCAACCGGCAAAAGTCACCGTTTGTTCATGTGTAATCCAGTCATCAGACTTCTCCGGGTGTTTGGAGCGTAGAATATTCTTATGTTGCTCGATATACGGAGCCTCCAAGGCGGGACTTTGTAAAACTGTGTAGTGTGCTTGCGCCAAAGAATGCCCGTCCCGGCATATTAGTGAATTCTTTCCTAGCATTCCTTTTCCACCCAGTCTACCCTCATGCCGTGATTCGGGAACACCAATCGGTTTAATGTCAGGAATAAATTCAACACAAAACTCAATGACCTCCTCTGTTTCATGGCCCTTGGAGATGCTTCCTTCTGGCCTAGCATGATTATGAACATATTTCTTTAAGACTCCCATAAACCTCTCAAAGGGGAACATATTCTGTAGAAATACAGGACCCAGAATGGCAATCTCCTCGACTAGGTGAACTAGGACGTGCGTCATGATATTGAAGAAGGATGGTGGGAACACCAACTCGAAACTGACAAGACATTGCACCAAATTATTCTCTAACCTTGGTAGGATTTATGGATCGATTACCTTCTGAGAGATTGCATTCAGGAATGCACATAGCTTCGCAATGGCTTATCGAACGTTTTCCGGTAGAAGCCCCCTCAATGCAACCGGAAGCAGTTGTGTCATAATCACGTGTCAGTCATGAGACTTTGGGTTCTGGAACTTTTTCTCTGCGATATTTATTATTCCCTTTATATTCGACGAGAAGCGAGACGGGACCTTCATACCGAGCAGGCATTCGAAGAAGATTTCCTTCTCTTATTTGGTAAGAGCATAGCTGGCATGACCCTGAAACTGCTTTGGATCCATGTCGTCTTCTCCGTGCATACGTTGCTGGTCCTCCCGTGCCTCCGGCGTATCTTTTGTATTCCCATACACGCCCAAGAAGCCTAGCAGGTTCACGCAAAGATTCTTCGTCACGTGCATCACATCGATTGCAGAGCGGACCTCGAGGTCTTTCCAATAGGATAGGTCCCAAAAATATAGATTTCTTCTTCCACATGGGTGCGTGTTTGTCAGCGTCATTCGGAACAGATTGTGTGCCAGGACCCTTGCCAAATATTACTTTTGAATCCTTGAACATATCAAGTATGTCATCACCCGTACGGTGGCGAGGCTTCTTCCGATGATCTGCCTCACCTTTGAAATGCTTGCCTTTCTTTCTTACGGGATGCCTGCTCTGAATAAATCGACGATGCCCCCGATACACATTCTTCTTACATTTATCCAAATATATACTGTCGGTATCATCTAAATAGTGCGTGCATGTGTGGTACCCTTGTCTGTCTGTCCTGAAAGGTTATAAAGAGCAGGCCAATCATTGATGGTTACAAAGAGCAACGCATGTAGGTCAAATTCCTCCTAATCTTTCGCATCTCATGCACATACACCTTTTCCATTCCACAGCTGTAGAAGTTCTTCAACCAATGGCCTTAGGTACACATCAATGTCGTTGCCGGGATGCTTGGGGCCTTGGATGAGCACTGGCATCATAATGAACTTCTGCTTCATGCATAACCAAGGAGGAAGGTTATAGATACATAGAGTTACAGGCCATGTGCTATGATTGTTGTTCTGCTCCCCAAAAGGATTAATGCCATCTGCACTTAAACCAAACCATACGTTCCATGCGTCCTTTGCAAAGTCCTTCCACTTTCTCTCGATTTTTCTCCACTACGATCTGTCAGCGGACACTCTTAACTTCCCGTCTTTATTACGGTCTTCATTGTGCCATTGCATCAACTTGGCATGCTCTTTGTTTTGGAACAAACGTTTCAACTGTGGTATTATAGGAGCATACCACATCACATTGGCAGGAATCTTCTTCTTGGGGTGCTCGCCCTCAACATCACCAGGGTCATCGTGGCCGATCTTATAGCGCAATGCACAGCATACCGAGCATGCATTCAAATCCTCGTACTCACCGCGGTAGAGGATGCAGTCATTAGGGCATGCATGTATCTTCTCCACCTCTAATCCTAGAGGGCAAACAACCTTCTTTTCATCGTACGTACTCTTTGGCAATTCGTTGTCCTTTGGTAGCTTCTTCTTTAACATTATCAGCAACTTTTGAAATGCCTTGTCAGATACACCATTCTCTGCCTTCCATTGTAGCAATTCTAGTGTGGTAGCCAACTTTTTCTTGTCATCTTCGCAATTTGGGTACAACCCTTTTTTGTGATCCTCTAACATGCGCTGCAACTTTACCTTCTCCTTTTCACTTGCGTAGTTTCTCTTTGCATCGGCAATGGCCCGACCAAGATCTTCAGTGGGCTCATCTGATGCCTCTTCTTCAGCTCCTTCCCGCATTGCCGGCTCAGCTTCTTCCCCCATTGCTGTACCATCGTATTCATGGAACCCATGGCCAGGATAGCTGTCGTTATCCTCTTCTTCTTCATTCTCTTCCATTAGGACCCCTCTTTCTCCGTGCTTGGTCCAACGGTTATAGCCGGACATGAAACATGACTCAAACTGGTGGATGTGAATGGTTCTTGAGTTAGAGTAATTTCGATCATTCTTATAGTCAGCACATGGACAATACATAAAACCATCCGACCGCTTGTTTGCCTCAGCCACAACCAGAAAAATATGCACGCCATTAATGAACTGGGGAAAGCATCGGTCGTCGTACATCCATTGCCGGCTCATCTTCATTACACAACACCAAAAAGACCAAATTAATACAATTTCGTACATAAAGTTCATACACACTTGTTCTCATAAAACAACATACAAACTCTCTAGCTAAAGCATTTAAATGCAACAACAAATGTGATCAACATTGCAACTAAGGTAACAATTGATCCAACAGCATAGTGATACCAAGCCTCACTATCAATGGCATATCGTTTAAATTTTCTAATATTCAAGCGCATTGTACCCATCTTGATCATGTGATCATCGACGACATCGACAACATAAAACTACAGTTTCATCTTCTCTTCTTCAACTCTTTTCAATTTTTCTTTCAAATACTTGTTTTCTTTTTCAACTAAATTTAAGTTCTTGACAAGAATATCTATGTCGGTTGGAATCTCCGGTTCACATACCTCCTAGATAAAAATATCTATGTCAACTTGATGGGCATAATTGTCATAAACACGAAATGCAACAGAGAGTTATAAAAGAGAGTATATACCACATCCGAATCATAAACCGGACGAGGCCCTACGGGGGCGGATTTCAAAACCATGCCACTATGTATAATAAACAGCCATATAGGTAAGAAAACTATACAAGTAACTAACTAAATCCTACAAACATGTTTTTTTATAAAAAGGATAAGAACAAGAGGCTCACCAAGGTGGTGCCAGCGACGGGACGGTGAGGGCGATCGATGGTGGTTATGACGGGGACGGGAAGGCACTAAGTAAACCACACCTACAAATGCAAAGTAAGAAGTTAATTTGACTTCAAATTGCATAAATCAAATAAACTACCACATACAAACTAAAACCCACAAATTACTATACTTATAGAGCATTGCAAGAGCTAATCTAGCAATGAGAGATGAAAGGACAAAGTTGCTAACCTTTGTGAACACTTGGATGGATGGGGTGCCTTCAAATCTTGACAAATTTTGGCAAAAATGGAGGATGAGCTCGGGGAAGAGAGGAAGAATAGAGAGGAGAGGAAAGGGGAAGAACAGAGAGGAGTGTGCTCGGGCTGGCCGAAGGGTTCATATAAAGGGACCTTTAGTCCCGGTTGGTGGCTCCAACCGCGACTAAAGGTTAGCCTATAGTCGCGGTTGGAGCCACCAACCGGGACTAAAGGTTTCTGTGGGGCCCAAGGCTGACGCCAGCCTGCCACCACACCTTTAGTGCCGGTTCGTGGCACGAACCGAGTCTAAAGGTCCAGAACGAACTGACACTAATGATGCCCGTCATGAACCGGGACTAATGAGCACATTAGTGCCGGTTCAAAACCGGACCAGGACTAATGAGGCGGACGAAAGTTCTGTTTTCTACTAGTGAAGTAACATAAATAACAATATGCATGACATTACAAACATAATAGTGACACAAAAAGATGATGTGTCAAATAATTAAAGATGAAAGAGACAAATAAAGTAACATAATATTATTTTCCATCACATATCATTTTCTAATAAAAAATAACTATACAAAACAATAAATTAAGGTTCTTATGTTATCACATAAATTAAGGGGCCAATACCCTTTAGTCCCGGTTCGTGTCTCCAACCGGGACTAATGATGAAGCCTTTAGTCCCGGTTGGAGACACGAATCGGGACTAAAGGGGTTGGGGCTTTAATCCCGGTTGAAGATACCAACCGGGACTAAAGGGTTTTGAAAGTTTTTTTGTTTTTTCTATTTGTTTTTTGTTTTCAGTTTCTGTTTTAAATTGCTTATATCTTTTAGGATATTTGATGTTTTTGATTGATTCTTTTTTCATTAGATTCAATTTTTTTTCTAGTTTGTGTTTGTACAATTAGTTTTAAAATTTGAATGGTTTAAATTTTAATTTGTTCAAATTTGTTCCAAACCCTAGATTGTGAATAACTTGAGTTAAAAATAATTTTAAATTTAATTCTTTTTGCTCCTAGGCACATGTTAGATGGTGCATGTTGAACGCACAAAAAGTCTGGAGTTGAAATAAGTTAAAAAAATGAAATGCCTTTGTAAGAGATGATTTTTCTTCCAAAACTCTGATACTTCGAAATGAATTGTCCAGTTTGTACACGAAGTGCATCTAGTTTTTACCGTAACCCTCTCAACTTTTTAACACATGCTATGTGGGTGAAATAATGATACCATGCCAAGTTCCAACCTTTTCAGAGTTTATTTGTAGTGCTTTTCAATTTCAAGGTTATTTAGCTCCAAAAAATTAATAAATGCATTAAGAATAATGAATGAAGTGGGAAATGGTTGAAAAATTGACGATGTGGCTTTGAATGGTGCATCTTGAACGCACAAAAACTATGGAGTTTAAAATAAGTTTTAAAAAACGAAACACCTTTGTAACAGATGAGTTTTCGTCAAAAACCCTCATACTTCGAAAGGGATTGTCCAGTTTGTACACGAAGTGCATCTAGTTTTTACCGTAACTCTCTCAACTTTTTAGCACATGCTATGTGGGTGAAATGATGATATCATGCCAAGTTTCAACCTTTTCAGAGTTTATTTGTAGTGCTTTTTCAATTTCAGGGTCATTTATCTCAATTAAATTAATAAATGTATGAAAAATAGGGAATGAAGTGGGAAAGGGTTGAAAACTGATAATGCACAAAAAGTCTGGAGTTGAAACAAGATTAAAAAAAGTGTTATGAAAAAGTAAAACAGCTATAACTTTTGCATACGATGTCAAAGAAAAGTGTTATGAAAAATAAATTTTTTAAATAAATGATGTCATATCTAGATTCCTCACATTTTTTGGTAATAATGGAT
Organism: Hordeum marinum; assembly: GCA_022496015.1. Classification (NCBI taxonomy): domain Eukaryota; kingdom Viridiplantae; phylum Streptophyta; class Magnoliopsida; order Poales; family Poaceae; genus Hordeum; species Hordeum marinum. The sequence continues at coordinate 66,137,380 of CM039675.1, forward strand.
ATATTATTTGTTGAATTTGGATTTACAGATTTAAAGTTATTAATTATGCCATATTAAATGAATAAATTGCAAAAATGAATAAAATAATATTATTAAGTATTTTATTTTTATTAAAATTTAATATTTTTATTAATCATTTATTGTTGTTTATTTTAATAATTTTTGGAATTAAAATAAATAAAAAATGTTACATCAAAACTCAAGGGTTAATAGGATTGATAGCTTATTATTGTTAAGAAAACAACAAGTGCATACTTGGAAACTAGGGGTGATCGAACTCGAAAGTTAAGCGTGCTTTGGTTGGAGCAGTGAGAGGATGGATGACCGGCCGGGAAGTTAGACGATTTGGAATGAGGGGCGATTAGAGATTAAATTGTCAAATAATTCCAAGGCAATGAGGAGAGGTGATTAGAGATTAAATTGTCAAATAATTCAAAGATTTGAAAATCAGGAAAAATAAAAAATATTTTTTTTAATAAAATAAAATAAAAATATATTAAAAAATAACTTTAGTATCGGTTGGTAACACCAACCGGGACTAAAGGTCCTGCTCTAGAAAAGCTGTCACGCGGAACCCCTTTAGTCTCGGTTCGTAATCCAACCGGGATGCCACGCGGAACCCCTTTAGTCTCGCTTCGTAATCCAACCGGGACTAAAAGTGGAGGCATTTAATCCCGACCCTTTAGTCCCGGTTCTAAAACCGAGACTAAAGACCCTTACGAACCGGGACAAAAGGCCCGTTTTCTATTAATGTACGCAATGACATGTAGAAGCATAGGAATCCAAAAACATGTCTTTTGTCATGTACTATTGTTGGGCTTTGCTAGAACAATGTCAGGTGAAACAACGGAGAAACCGAGCATGTTCATCAGAGGAGGAAGGAGGCTAAATCTATACAATCTCATATACTTGCACCAGTACTTACTACACAATCTCAAGTGATTCATTCTATGGGAAGACCAATTCCACATTTAAAATAGGTGCATGCGTTGTACTCAAAGTCTCAAACATGACAAGTAACGTAACGACGAAACACGTTCATGCATGTCATCGTACTACTACTGCTGGTATAGTCTGCAGTCCAGCTGAAACGATGTCAAGAGGGAGACGTGTAGCTATCTCGGCAGCCACTCTAAATGTACGAGTAATTTAGCTGGCGCTTTGTACATCGTGAACGTGGAGATCGAGGCCACCAACTAACAATAATCAATCAAAGTCTCCCGCGCGCATGCACGAGAGACCGACCGTTGAAGTGGCCGGGGCGCCGCGTCGGCGCAATGCATACAACACACACTATTAAAAAATAGGGCTTTGGTTTTATGCATATCAGAGCATTAGTTTCAATCGTGTTACGAATCGGGACTAATAAGAGTATCTGTTTCGGTTCGACCGGCTAGGACGTCGGCCGGGCTTCGACAGGCATCAATCTCGGTTCAACTGGGACCTTTAGTCCCGGTTGATGACTGGAACCGGGACTAAAAGGGTTGCTGCCCTTTAGTTCCGGTTGGTGTATCAAACCGGGACTAAATGATAGGCCATTAGTCCCGGTTTTAGGCACAAATCGGGACTAAAGAGGTTGAGACCTTTAGTCCCGGTTGGAGATACCAACCTGGACTAAAAGTTTTTGAATGTTTTTTTATTTTTCTATTTATTTTTTGTTTTTATTTTCTGTTTTGAATTGCCTATATCTTTTAGGACATTTGATGTTTTTGAGTGATTATTTTTGCACTAGATTCAAAATTCTGTCTAGTTTGTGTTTGTGCAATTAGTTTTCAAATTTGAATGATTTGAATTTGAATTTGTTCAAATTTGCTTCAAACCCTAAATTGTGAATAACTTGAGTTTAAAAATAGTTTTAAATTTAATTCATTTTGCTCATAGGTACATGTTAGATGGTGCATGTTGAACGCATAAAGAGTCTGGAGTTGAAATAAGTTAAAAAATGAAATATCTTTGTAACAGATGAGTTTTCGTCTGAAACTCGGATACTTCGAAAAAGATTGTCTAGTTTGTACAGAAAGTGCATCCATCTTCTGGCATAACTATCTCAACTTTTTAGCACATACTATTTGGGTGAAATTATGATACCATGCCAAGTTTTAACTTTTTCAGTGTTCATTTGTAACGTTTTTCAATTTCGGAGTCATTTAGCTAAAAAAAATCAATAAATGTATGAGAAATAGCGAATGAAGTGGAAAATGGTTGAAAATTGACGATGTGGCTTTGAATGATGCATGTTGGACGCACAAAAAGTCTGAAGTTGAAATAAGTTTAAAAAATGAAATGTCTTTGTAATAGATGAGTTTTTGTCCGAAACCCAAATATTTCGAAAAAGATTGTCCAGTTTGTACACAAAGTGCATCCATCTTTTGCCGTAACCATCTCAACTTTTTAGCACATGCTATGTGAGTGAAATTATGATACCATGCCAAGTTTCAACCTTTTCAGTGTTCATTTGTAGTGGTTTTCAATTTTGGGGTCATTTACCTCAAAAACAAATCAATAAATGCATGAAAAATAGTGAATGAAGTGGTAAATGGTTGAAAATTGATGATTTGTCTTTGAATGGTGCATGTTGAACGGACAAAAAGTCTGGAATTTGAATTAATCATTGTTGTTTGTTAATCAGTGTTGTTTATTTTAATAATTGTTTAGAATTCAAAAAATTAAATCATTTGACATCAAGACCTAAGAATTAATAGGATTGATAGCTTACTATTGTCAAGAAAACAATAAGTGTAGACTTAGAAACTAGGAGTGATAGAACTCGAAAGTTAAGCGTGCTGGGGTTGGAGCAGTGAGAGTATGGGTGACTGGCCGGGAAGTTACACCTTCTCACCCGAGCTCGACGCGGCTCCATCACTGATATGCAGCTTTGTGGACCTCTAAGGTGGCTCACCAAAGATGAAGCCATTGTCGTGGACGAATCAGACCGGGGCAACACCCTGGACATGCCATCGAACTCCAGATCTGACACCTCACCATGACTAAGACGTCGAAGGAGGAAACCATACCTATCATCCATAAACCATGAACCCAACACATGCTTCGTCTTCCACATGTCGTCGATGCAGACCACAATCTGCATCCGCTCATGGACTACCTCCCAAGCTCCGCGCCGACGCTAGACGCCAAAGCCAAGACGTCACACGATCCAAAAACCTAAGCTACTAGAGTCTAAACCTAAAGAAAAGAAGATCTGCACGCACAGGATCCGACGCCCCCCTCACAACCAACGACCAAAAGGTTGCCGACGGAGAAGAGCTGCCGGAAAATGGCGTCGGATGGTCGGCTCCCTTGACGGCGGCGGCTAGGGTTTTAGTCCTAGCCAAAAAAAACGTACTGTCGCCGGCGTTTAGTTTGCCAAGGGAACTTGCTCGTACTACTATAAGTACTACGTATGCCCGGTGGATTGTAATTTGTAAGTCAAGGTAGCAAGGCCTGAGAAGAGAAGAAACACAAGGCGCCATGGCGTGCTCTCGGATTCGGTCGAGCGCTATAGCTGTGGTAGTTGTCACCATGCTCCTGCTCCAAGTTTACAGTGAAGGTAGTCAAATGTACAACAGTACGTACGTAAGGATAGATGTGTGCATGCATACTGGCTCGTCATCTTCTGCTCACATGATTTGCTTCTGCTAGTCTGAGCGTCTTCCTCGCCGTAGCAGCGTCAACATCAGTTCCGCAAGATGCTCGGCGTCAATGCATCTTCCATGTCATTGAGCGGTGGCGGAGGAGGCCGCCAGCGGAGCCGTTGGAGCTGGAACACTGTTCGACGGTGTGAGATAGGCTCACTAGTAGAAAACTGGCCTTTAGTCTCGGTTTTAGAGGGCCTTTAGTCCCGGTTCTGGAACCGGGAATAAAGGATCGGGACTAAAGCCTTCACCCTCTAGTCCTAGTTGTGTTACGAACCGGGACTAAAGGCCCTCCACGTGGCAACTTTCTGCAGCGGGACCTTTAGTCCCGATGGGTGTTACAAACCGGGACTAAAGGTATTTTTTAAAATATTTTTTTTTATGTTTTTCAATTTTTTTTATTTTCAAATCTGTGAATTATCTCACAATTTAATCTCTAATCACCCCTTCTCACTGCTTTTGAATTATTTGACTTCCAAGTCTGTACTTGTTGTTTTCTTGACAATAGTAAGCTATCAATCCTATTAACCCTTAGGTCTTGATGTCACATTATTTAATTTTTTGAATTCCAAACAATTATTAAAATAAACAAAATAAGTAATAATAATATTGATTTTCTATGAAAATAAAATAAGTAATATTATTATTTTATTCATTTTTTTGCCATATATTCAATTCATATAGCATAATTAATATCTTTAAATATGTAAATCGAAATTCAATAAATAATAGATCCATTATTATCAGAAAAATGTGAGTAATCCAAATATGACATCATTTATTTATTTTTAAATAAAATTATTTTTTAATTATTTTTTATTTTGTAGGAAAAATCTTCTTCTTGAAATAACTTTTTTTACTTTTGGAATTTCGAGAATGAGAAAACTTCACGGGTAAACCTAGGTGAAATCGAGTCCCAATTGTTCTCTAGTTTTTTTGATATATTAAACTTTTTTTTCGACGTCGTATGCAAAAGTTATGACCGTTTTATATTTTTTTTTTGCAGAAACGGTCAAAATTCATAATTCAAAATTTCTATACCAACTAGACACTAAAACCTAACTACATCTCAAAAGATTTTATTTTTTGAAGATTTTATCATTTTTGTTTATTTTCTAGAAAACTCAAAAAGGCGGTCCACCGGGGGGGTAGAGTTTGAAAATTTTAGAACCCCTTTAGTCCGGGTTGGTGTCCATCCAATCATACCATCGACTACATATGCTAGCATCGTCCTAGCCAGAGTCACAACTAAGGTTAACCAAGCCAGAGTTAACCCATTTCTAACTTCATTTGCTATTTTTCATGCATTTAATGATTTTTTGAGCTAAATGAACCTGAAATTGAAAAGCACTACAAATGAACTCTGAAAAGGTTGAAACTTGGCATGGTATCATCATTTCACCCACAAAGCTTGTGCTAAAAAGTTGAGAGGGTTACGGCAAAAATTGGATGCACTTTGTCTACAAACTGGACCATCTCCTTCGAAGTATCAAGGTTTCGGACGAAAAACCATCTGTTACAAAGGTATTTCATTTTTATTTATTTATTTCAACTTCAGACTTTTTGTGCATTCAATATGCACCATACTATAACATGTTAAAATCTACAGAAAGAACTAACTAAAAATAAAAAAGAACAATTAAATGACTAAAACCACTATATAAGAAAAACAGTAATGTTTTAATTAAAATCATAATTTAAGTTATTCTAAAAATAACCAAATAAATCTTAATGTGACAACAATCTAACACGTGACTAGGATAAAAAAGAATTAAATTAAAAACTTTTTGTAAACTCAAGTTATTCACAATCTAGTGTTTGAAGCAAATTTGAACAAATTCAAATTTAAACCATTCAAATTTGAAAACTAATGGTACAAACATAAATTAGACAAAATTTTCAATCTAATGCAAAAGAGTCACTCAAAAACATCAAATATCCTAAAAGATATAAGCAATTTAAAACAGAAATTAAAAACAGAAAACAAATATAAAAACAGAAGAAAAACTTTTAATGACCCCTTTAGTCCCGGTTCGTGTCTCCAACCGGGACTAAAGGTCTAACCTTTAGTCCCGGTTGGAGACACCAACCGGGACTAAAGCCTAAACCCCCTCTAGTCCCGGTTGGTGTATCCAACCGGGACTAAAGGTCCCATTTGAACCGGGACTCATGCCCTAGCCGCTCGAACCGGGACTAATGCTCACATTATTCCCGGTTCGTAATGCAACCGGGACTAATGTGTACATTGAGCTATGACGAAAGCCCTGTTTTCTACTAGTGACTATAAGCATATGCCATCGGGCAGGGATGCATGGGTGTTAATATAGGCACCTGGCCGAGATAGATTACAGGGAAAGGAAGTTGGAGGAGGTTAGGATTGATCTACAAGATAACTACGGAGGAGATCAATCCTACCGGCCCAAACAACCAATAGATTACAACACGCATGCCACACATTACTTGGGGTACACGGTTTATAATATCACCGGTACACAAGGAGTACAATGTCTAACATCCCTCCTCAATCACAACTATCTAAGTTGAGATTGCGACGAAAAACTGCCATTTGCTTTGTCGTCAGAGGTTTGGTGAACCCATCTGCCACTTGATCACCGGTATGAACAAACTGAATATGCAACAACTTGTTAGCCACCCGCTCTCGAACAAAATGATAGTCAATCTCAATGTGTTTGGTGCGAGCATGAAAGATGGGATTAGTAGACAAATAAGTGGCACCAATATTATCACACCACAGAGAAGCTGAGCTAGGATGTGGAATTCCCAATTCCGTAAGAAGATTTTGAACCCAAATAATCTCAGTGGTGGCATTGGCAAGATCTTTATATTCAGCTTTAGTGCTAGATCGAGAGACAGTAGGTTGCTTACGAGCAGTCCAAGACACCAAGTTGCTGCCAAGAAAAACAGCAAACCCACCAGTGGACCTGTGATCATCAGGGCAGCCTGCCCAGTCGGCATCTAAGAAGGCATTGACCAACATAGAGTCTGACTTATAAATTTTGAGACCATGAGTGACGGTTCCTTGCAAATAACGAAGGATGCGCTTGACCAAGGTCCAGTGCACAGTTGTAGGAGCATGTAGGGATTGACAAACTTTGTTGACAAAAAAGGAAATATCAGGCCTAGTCAAAGTCAAATATTGTAGTGCACAAACAATGCTCCTATATTTGGTGGAATCCTCTCCTCCAAGAGGCTCACCATCATAAAGTGACAATTTTTCGGATGTAGGGAGTGGTGTGGTGACTGGTTTGCAATCTTTCATACCCACGCGCTGAATAAGATCAAGTAGGTATTTGCCTTGCGATAGGATAAGACCAGCTCTAGTGGGGGTTACCTCAATACCAAGAAAATAATGTAAGTCACCTAGATCCTTGAGTGCAAAGTTCACACGAAGATCTGCCAAGAGAGCTTCAACAGCGTGAGGAGAGGATATGGCAACAATGACATCATCCACATAAATAAGCATAAAAATGGCAGTCCTAGAACGAGCATAAAAGAACAAAGAGGTATCCGCCTTGGATGGACTAAAACCAAGAGACTGTAGTTTGGATGACAGGCGGGGGTACCAGGCACGAGGAGCTTTCTTGAGACCATATAAGGATTTATCCAATTTGCAAAAAAAATGCGGAAAGGTGAGGTCCTCATAACCAGGAGGTTGTTTCATAAACACGTCCTCTTCCAGAACACCATGTAAGAACGTGTTCTTGACATCTAACTGTCGAATACACAAATTGCGAGAGACAGCAAGAGAAAGTATTAAGCGAATGGTGGCAGCCTTGACAACAGGACTAAATGTATCCTCATAGTCGAGGCCATAGCATTGTTTAAAACCTTTGGCCACAAGTCGTGCTTTACACCTGTCAGTACTGCCATCTGATTTTGTTTTTACCTTATACACCCATTTGCAGTCAATAACATTTTGACCCAGCCATCTAGGAACCAAGTGCCAAGTTTTGTTGTCCAACAGGGCACCAAACTCTTCATTCATGGCAGCTTTCCACTTCGGATGAGCAAGAGCTTCCTTGAAATGTGCGGGTTCACCTGTAGCACAAAAAGAACCCCAACGTATGCAACCATCCTTAAATTCTTTGGGCTGAGAGATAACACTTTGGGAGCGGGTGTGTAGTTTTGTCGGAGGAGCTGTTGGAGGTTGAAGGAGCCGTTGGCATGTGCAATTCCTTACAGGAGATTCCGAGGAGATGGCACCTGAGGAGGCAGAATCAGGCGCATGCAGCGAACCAGAGTGCTCCAAGTGGTCAACGCCAGTGCGGTCAAGGGTGTCGTCGCGAGGAGCCGCCACGGGCAAGACAACGACGTCCCGACCAGGCGACAAAGGAGGGCCCACGTGGGGTACAGCACCACCCGAGGGAGCAGTCGGGTCCGCACCCACCACCGAAGGGGCGCCACGTCGGGTGGGACGGCCTAGTGCGGATGCCGAACCGGGGGACCGAACAGGGCCCGAGGCGGAAAGATGTGTGGGGCCTGCAGTTGATCCACCTGAGGCAGGTGCAAAAGCGGTCGATCCCGAGGCGCTTCGAGGAGATCCCGGAGAGGATGGTGCAGGCAGATCAGCATCGGGACTTGCCTCGCACAGATCCTCTACGACAGAGGAAACTGCGTCATCATGTGCCTGCATAAAATCATAATTTTGTATATTGTTTTCTCCTGGTTCCTGCACACTGTCATGAGAGGAGTTAGCAATAGTATGGGAAACCAACATGGGATCATGGCAAACTTCCCCAGGTGGAGGAGAAGAGGGTGGAGTGAAAAGTGTCGGTGGGAGGAGAACAAGTTCCGCATGAAGTTGGGCACCGGCATTCGGATGGAGAGCAGCAAAGGGAAAAATATGTTCATCAAAAATAACGTCACGCGAGACATACACCCGTCCAGTGGAGACATCGAGGCATTTGTACCCTTTATGAAGAGTACTTTACCCAAGAAAAACACATTGTTTGGAGCGATACTCGAGTTTATGTTTGTTGAAAGGCCGCAGGTTGGGCCATACGGCACAACCAAAAATATGTAGGAAGGAGTAGTCAGGTTTAGTCCCAAAAAGATGTTCGAGGGGTGTTTGATTGTTGATTACACGACTAGGAACACGATTAATGAGATAGACCGCTGTGAGGAAGGCCTCATCCCAGAATTTGAGAGGCATGGAAGCATGGGCCAAAAGAGAGAGGCCAACTTCAACTATGTGGCGATGTTTACGTTCAGCGGAGCCATTCTGTTGATGTGCATGGGGGCAAGAAACATGATGAGTAATGCCAATACGCTCAAAAAATTGATTCAATTTTTGGTATTCACCACTCCAATCAGTTTGCATGGCAATAATCTTACGATCAAAAAGGCGTTCCACAAGTCCTTGAAAGATATGAAATTTCTGAAACACATTAGACTTATGTTTGATAAGATAAATCCAACTAAATTTGCTAAAATCATCGATGAAGCTAACATAATATTTTTGCCGACCAACAGAAAGAGGCCCAGGGCCCCACACATCAGAAAAAACTAGCTCTAAAGGAGCTGTAGACACACTAGTGGAACGGGAATATGGTAACTGATGGCTTTTAGCCATTTGACAAGCATCACAGACTAAATGATGATCGGTTTTATTCGACACGGGAAGATTATGTTGGCGAAGACTATGCTGCACCACCGAGAGCGAGGGATGTCCTAGCTAGGTGCCTATGCCACCTAGAGGTAGATGGTTTTGTGACTCCAAGGATGTGCCATCCAAAAGTGGTTGGCTGGCCAGCAATAGGGTATAAACCTTCCTTACTCGGACCGTGAAGAATTGTTCCCCCCATGGCCTGATCGTTAACAGAAAAGAACTCCGGGTAAACAACGAGATAAGCATTATTATCTTTAGCAAGTTGATGACCAGAAAGAAGACTCTTTGCAGTGTTGGGAACATGAAGGATATTATTCAAGTTGATTGATTGATGTGGGGTAGGAAGAAGTGCATGACCAACATGTTCGATTTCCATACCTTGACCACTAGCGGTGTGGATTTATTCCGGCCCGATGTAGCGATCACGTACCGCAAGCTTCTCTAGTTCACCGGTCACGTGGTCAGTAGCGCCAGTGTCGAGGTACCATTTGGTATCCACTCCGTAGGATGCGGTAGCAGTGTTGTCGGATTTGCGTCCGCCGCCGTTGCCACCACCACCATGTCCACCACCATTACCACCCTGGCGCTTGGGAGGTGGATTGAAGCTCTTGTCAAATCGCTTGAAGCAGCGCCATGCCGCATGCCCTTCTTTCTTACAGATCTAACAGGCCACGTCACCCCCATCGCCTGAGGTGTTCCCGGAGTAGTGGTTGGTGGCGACCGGCAAGTTGGTGGCACCACCGAAGCCCCCACCAGAGGAGCGGCCAGAGTTGATGCGGGGGCCACCCTTGGAGGCAAGGTTGATGGAGAAAGCGCCGCTGCTACCGCCGTTCTGCGCCTCAAGGCGCGCCTCCGCAGATTGGAGGAGGGAGTAGAGCTCCGTGAGGCTGATCTGTTGATCTGTCCCGGGGCGAGTGGAGAGAGCAGCAACATAGGGGTTGTACTCCGAGTCGAGGCCCTGAAGGATATAGGAAACAAGTTCATCATCATCAATAGGCTTACCCGCCGCTGCCATCTCATCTGCATAGCCCTTCATCTTGGAGAAGTAGAGAGCAGCAGAGGAGTCGCCCTTGCGCGTGGTGCCAAGTTGGCCCCGGAGCTGGATGTGCCGCGCCCGAGACGGAGATGCAAACATCTGCAAGAGGGCTTGCCAGACGCCAGTGGCGGAGGTGATGGAGTGCCTGAAGCAGGACCTCCCGGGATAGCGAGGCGAGCAGAAAAGTGAGATCTGTTGATCCTACGTGTACCAGGGCCCATAGGCCGGGTTCGAAGCAGAGGAAAGCTCCTTTTTCCCGGAGACTTCGATCTCCGAGACAATGGTCGCTGGCGGCACGGCAATGGACCCATCTAGGTATCCCATCAGCCCGGCAACGCGGATGTGTGGGAGGAGTTGAGCCTTCCACACCAAAAAATTATCCCTCGACAGCTTCTCTGAGATGGTGTGTCCCAGCGCAGCAATGGAGGAGGCCATGGTGGAGCTTGAGGAAGAAGATGACATAGATATATTAGAAAGAGGAGTCTCTGTTACCATGTGAGATAGGCTATAAGCATATGCCATCGGGCAGGGATGCATGCGTGTTAATATAGGCACATGGCCGAGATAGATTACAGGGAGAGAAAGTTGAAGGAGGTTAGGATTGATCTACAAGATAACTACAGAGAAGGTCGATCTTACCGGCCCAAACAACCAACAGATTACAACGACACGCGCGCCACACATTACTTGAGGTACACGGTTTATAATATCACCGGTACACAAGGAGTACAATGTCTAACAGACGGAGCTCCTGGAAGTGTCCCAGATCAACGCGCCTAGCATGGCCGGCGGCATGCCGACCTACAGCGTGGAGATCACCAACACCTGCATCGACTGTCTCGTGTGCGACGTCCACGTCGCCTGCGGTGACTTCGCCTCAAATGATGTCATCGACCCGGACAAGTTCCGCCGCCTCGGCTTCAACGACTGCCTCGTCAACGGCGGCCGGTCCATCGAGCCCAGCTTTCCTGTGTCGTTCCAGTACGGCAACTCCTTTCCCTACCCGATGACTAATCCCGTCCGCCTCATGTGACTGAACTAGCTGTAGCTAGATTAGGGTATCGGTGATGGATGAAGCTATCTACGTATTTTGGTTACAAATAAAATTAGGTAGAGCTCGGCTTGTGGTCTAGTCTTACTTTTGGAGCTACTGTTATCAGTATCTAGTATCAATGTATGTCGTCGAGGAATAGTTGAACCGAGTCCAATGAAAATCATTTTGAAGTTCTCTTCCATTTTAGCAAATTTCAGTTAGCCTTGCACCGCACAATGACGAAGAGAGCATTTGAGTCTACGGAGACATCACAGTATACAGGAATATGCTAAATATATGGATGCCCTAATCCCCAAGCACAACTTCTTAAGTGCAGAGCATTGATGTCATTACTCCCTTCGTTTCACAATGTAGTGCATTCATACTTTTCCAAATCTAAGTTTAACCATAAATTTGACCAACGAGATCGATTACGACGGAAGCAAAAACTATACCATTGAATTCATATCGAAATACGAATTCAGTGATATAATTTTTACCCATGCCATGATCGGTCTCGTTGGTTAAATTCATGGTCAAAGTTTAAACTCGAAAACCGAGGACGCACTATATTACGGGATGGAGGGAGTATTTCATATGTACTCCTAGATTAGTCCTAGGTGAACTAGAGCTAGTGTAGTTCTACTTGGCCAAATCGCATGAGATGTGAAATGAGGCTTTGTAGGTGTCAGGGCTAGAACTTGTCTAATTGATCTCCATTACTTCTTGATAAGTTGATAACACAGCACATCATGATCCGCCACGGGTTTTGAGCCCAATATGTAGCAGGTCTGCACACAATGGCTAATGGAGCTCTCTTCTTTCCTTCAAGTTACAAAATTGTCTTCACAAATGTGGCAAATTGTAGGAGTGGAAACACAAGTAGGATAAGATCCAAAACTACTAACATGATAACCAATATTCAAACAAGGGGTCTCATAGATCCATCACATCCAAGGAAAAAGATAATTCATCTCCAACATGGGGGCCTTGTGCATTTTAGGGCACTGGTTTAAGGTTTTTAATTACGTGTGCCCTCAAGTCTTCTACACTATATTAACTTGTGGCACGAACGTTATTTTTTGTTTGGTGCCACTAATTAAAACCGGTCTAGCTCTTTGCACAAAATGAAAAATGTGTTCAACCCACTACATCCTTGGGTGATATCCAAGGGAGAAAAACGAGCAGATTACGAGTAGGAGATTTAACATGAGTGTCCGATTTTCAACCCACCATGTCCTTGGATGAGAGCCGAGGGAGGAAAACAAGCAGATTACTAGGAGATTTATTAGGTCCTTTCCAGTATTCCACAAGTGTACATTTGCTAAACATGCCACATAAAGCAAAAAAAAATGACATCGCACAATAATTAAGGTGGAGCGAGAGCACTTTGGTGATCTAGAACGAACCAACATCAAGCACGTCAAACTAGACAAAATACTTAAATGAAGAAAGCTCACTAATGCATCGAAGCGTTTAGGTGCTAAATCATTAAATGAAGTGAGCTTAGCTACAAAAAAGGTGAGCATCTATGTAGTGGGGACTTAAGTTGCTAAGCTATTTCATGCATTTAGCATCTCATCTAAGCATCTTTGCATTGACGGTTCTCAACCCACTAAATCCTTAGGCTCCTCCCAATGCTCCACCTTGTACAGGTGCTAAGGCTATCATGTAGGCAAAATAACTGATGTGGCAGGCTAATTAATAGGAAAGAGATGAGTGTTGTGACCCCAGGAAGAACCAATGCTAGCACGTTAACCTAGGCAAAATCACTTAAATGAGAGAAGTTGGCCAATGCATGAAAGAGTTTAGGTGCTAAATCATTAAATAAAGTGAGCTTAGCAACAACAAGCTAAGCACCTATGCATTGGGGAGTTGAGTTGCTAAGCTAGTTAATGCACTTAGCACCTCATCTAAGCACCTTTGCATTGGAAGAGGCCTTAGGTAAGGTTTGAGAGAGGAAAACGAGCGGATCTATTATGAGTGCTAGGTTTCAACCCATTGAATGCTGAGGCGACTCATTTTCTAGAAATAACCGGGGTTGTTTGCCCACTAACAAACCCACTTTCAATGAAGATATGGCTCTTAGCATCCTTTTCTACCAATTAAAATTAATGCTTTGATACTATATATGGCTAATCTTCCTATGTTACGCACTAAACCAATTGGATACAACACCACTTTAGATACAACACTTATAGATGCATTGGGTGGTTGTCTATAAGACTACTCATAGTGGGAGTAACATAAATAATAACATGCATGCCATTACATAAATAATAGTGACAAAAAAGATGATGTGCCAAATAATGAAAGTGAAAGAGACAAATAAAGTAACATAATACTATTTTTCCATTACATATCATTTCCTAATGAAAAATAAATATACAAAACAAGAAATTAAGGTCCCTATGTTATCACATATATGACACCATCTATTATCAAATTAGTAACATAAACTAGTAACAAACGCATGTCACATGTCTAAAGTAACTCATCACTATGACCAGCCTCGTAGAAAATATGTCAAGTAGTAATTAAAAATTAGAGAGCCAAATGGAGTAACATATTATGTTACTATCATATATCAATGAAAAATAATCGTGCAAAGTAATAAGTGAAAGTATGTAAGTTATCATACAAATGACACTACCCTATGAAACGGGATAGTAACTATGAATGTTACTAATCTAAGTTACCCACAATGCGGATCTTTTGATCTCAGATACCAATGCACCTGAATTGAAAAAATAATTTATAGAATTGTAAAAAGGATCAACAATTCCTAAATTTTTGTTTGTTATCAAACATGATCAGGTGTTACACTCGTACGAAAAAGTTCACGAATGATACTTTCATGGTATTCTGGCGGAGAAAACAAAATGGACACTATAAAATTATTGTTCACACTTTCTGTACTCGCAATTTTATTTTCTTGGCCTTTGAGTCGGCTGAATTTATCCCTTTGCATTTTTTTAGACGAGTGTAACACCTTTTAATATTTGATTTAAAAAAATTAGAAATTTGTGACTGTTTTTGCAATTTCTAATCTTTGTTTTTCAATTCAGGTCCGTTGGAACCCGAGACACATTTTTTTAGAAAGTATGCTTGCATTCAAATCACGAAATAATACAGAGTTCTTGATCCATACAAACACATCCTAACACACGCATAAAAATCCAGAAAACATAGAGCATCCTAAAACAAGCAGCAAAATATGAAGATCTTGAAAGCTCTGTGTCATCATTCCTGAATCTTGCGAGAAGACTCCTGCAACACAACAATTTGCAACCAGACCGAAGCATGTCATCATCATAAGCCACGGCACAATCGCCACCGTGTTGCTCCTATTTTCTTTGCACCGATGCCGAAAGGACAAGGACGCACATATGCATCCAACACTCCTGCACAAGCCTTCGTCATATGTGGCTTTGAGTACCAGTATATGTGCCCCTTCCAGATAGAAGAGAACTAGGATCCGGTTCCAACGTCGCGGCCGGGTCAATCATCCGGACAAAGCAGGACATTCCACCAGCAGTAGCACAAAGAAATAGGAAGAACAATAGCGAAAAATCATACCGATAAAGAGGATGAAGAATATCTATCTCCACACAATCCCCTCCCATCCGAGGACCCAACCGGCCATTGCCAGTTGACATCCAGACACCATAGCCCACGACCTCCATGGGATCCGGGGATCCCCACCCCGCTGGCCCCTAGACGAAGGCAAGAGCTTCGCCTGAATGTGAACGAAACTCGAGGAAAACTTATTCAGATGTGACGCCTCCGCAGCGGCCTCGACGACGACTCCTTCAATCCTAACCCTACTGCGAACCCACCACACGCACAGATCCAAGGTTTCCCCTTCCTCCCATCATCGGAGCGACCGGCGGAGGGAGAGGGAACCAGCGACAACGTCGGCGGCACGCAAAGGGAAGCCCCGCCCCGGTCACCTCGTTTCCGCCCGATCCTATTTCTTCAGGACGAGCGGTTGCGTGCCACGAGATCGATCTGATGTGTGGGACCCCAAGACCCGCTGGGTAGTACGTAGTATTTCCTAAGTCACTCACCACGACACGCAGAGGACAGCGAGTTTGCGGACCACTGCGTCCTCAGCGGATGATGGTGTGCTCGGCCGGTGGCGTCCTCTCGATCGGTTGTAGGAAACAGCCAGCGACCCACGCCGGCGTTTAATTTGCCAAGGGAATATGCTCACCGCTAGTAGTATAAGTACGCATGCCCAGTGGTGAGTCAGGCTAGCAGGGCCGAAGAGGAGAAGAACCAACTACTCCATCCACGCTCAGGAGTGACGACAGGACATAATCAGCTCAGCCTCGGAGCTTGAACACGAAGGCGCCGGCCATGGCGCGCCTTCAGACGCGTCCAAGTGCTGCTGCTGTGGTCGTCGTCACCATGCTCCTGCTCCAAGCTTGCTGTGAAGGTAGTCAAGGTATGTACAGTAGTACCTTACGTGCGTATAGGACTGCGTGCATGCATGTTAATTCTTCATCTTTTGGCTCACTGGTCTTGCTTCTGCGTTTTGCCAGCATCATCGTCTTCCTCGCCGCAGCTGCCTCAGCATCAGATGCGCAAGATGCTCAGCGTCAATGCGCCTTCCATGTCATCGAGCGGCGGCGGAGGTCACTCGGCGGAGCCGTTGGAGCTGGAAGACTGCTCGACGGAGCTCCTGGAAGTGTCCCAGGTCAACGTGCCGAGCATGGCGGGCGGCATACCGGCCTACAGCGTGGAGATCACCAACACCTGCATCGACTGTCTCGTGTGCGACGTCCACGTCGCATGCGGCGACTTCGCCTCAAATGATGTCATCGACCCGGCCAAGTTCCGCCGCCTCGGCTTCAACGACTGCCTCGTCAACGACGGCCGGTCCATCGAGCCCAGCTTTCCCGTCTCCTTCCATTACGGCAACTCCTTCCCCTACCCGATGACAGTCGCGTCCGCCTCCTGTCAGTGTAACTAGCTATGGCTACGGTATCGCTGACGGATATAGCTATCTATTCTTGTCACAAATAAAATCAAGTAGAGCTCGACGGCCGGCTGGTGGTCTAATCTTGCTTTCGAAGCTACCGTTATATATATCAATGTATGGCACCGAGGAATAGTTGAACCGAGTCCAATGAAAACTACCGTTGCTATGAAATGTTCGGTGCTTTGATGTTTTACGGCATAACAATCAGTTTAGCTTTTTTTTTTAAGGAGGAACGAAATCCCGGTCTGCATCAATTGATGCATGCAGCCATCTTATTAAAATAAAACGAAAATATGTTTTAATTCCACAAGGCGCTCATGCACTATAACAAAAGATAACACTAAAAAATACAGTTTCAAATCTGGCATTACTGAGAATAGACTACGATGCCTATACACCTAATCTGTTGCTAGCACTTCATCCAAACCGATTGAAGATAACCCGTGTGACCATCTCCCATCGGTTGCACCCAATATCCATACGCTCCCTGGCCTTCGCATTGCTGAGTAACGACCACGTACGGATTCAAGACGTTGCTCTGAAAATAATCTGCAGAAAATTGTTCATATTCTTTCCATTAAAGATCATATCATTCCTGGTGTTCCAGATAGCCCAGAATAAAGCACAAATCCCAAGACGTATGAGATTCGCTAAGGCAATGTCTACTCCATCAAGCCACGTTCCAAATAACGAACTAATACATGTTGGTGGATTAATATTAAAAGCTATCTTAACAGTTTGTCATAATAATTTTGCAAGTGGACAATCTAGAAAGAGGTGTCTTATGATTTCGTTATCATCACAATAACAACAATTAGGCCTGTCTACCCATCTTCGTTTAATCAAGTTATCTTTGGTCAATACCACACCTTTGTGTATGAACCACATGAAGATCTTGATTCGAAGAGGTACCTTGATTTTCCAAATATGCAAAGAAGTGAAGATGATTCCAATATTTATCATATCCATGTACATGGACTTCACAGAAAATACCCCGTTCGTTGCTAACGTCCAATAGATACTATCCGACTGGTTAATAAGCTGAACATGCATCAGTCTCCTAACCAGATGTAACCAAGAGTTCCGTCGTGCTCCCACTAAAGCCCTCCGAAACTGCATGTTTAGAGGTACGGAATGTAAAACATTGGCCACAAGGTCTTCC
Organism: Hordeum marinum; assembly: GCA_022496015.1. Classification (NCBI taxonomy): domain Eukaryota; kingdom Viridiplantae; phylum Streptophyta; class Magnoliopsida; order Poales; family Poaceae; genus Hordeum; species Hordeum marinum. Next base: position 66,154,859 of record CM039675.1, read on the forward strand.
TTACGTTGTGCAATGTTATACAAATTGGGATATCGGAGTGCTAAGGGAGTATCCCCAAGCCATGTATCTTCCCAGAATCTCGTAGTGTAACCATTTCCGACTAAGAATTTGACCCTCTGAAAGAAGGTTACCTTCATCTTCATTAACCCTTTCCAGAAAGGTGAGTCGTTTGGTCTGGCTGTGACCTGGGCTAGTGTTTTGGTTTGTAGGTATTTGTTCTTCAATATTTGAAGCCACATACCTTCGGTTTCTGTAGATAACCTGTATAGTCATTTGCTAAGTAGGCATCTGTTTTTTACTTCCAGGTTTTCGATACCCAGACCCCCTTGATCTTTGGGTCTACATATAATATCCCATCTTGCCAATCTATATTTCTTCTTAGCTTCCTCACTTTGCCAGAAGAAATGTGATCGATAAAAATCTAACCTTTTTCGCACCCCTATTGGTATTTCAAAAAAGGACAAGAGGAACATCGGCAGGCTTATTAAAACCGAATTAATTAACACTAGCCTCCCCCCATATGACATAAGCTTTCCTTTCCAACAGCTTAATCTTTTTTCAAAACGTTCCTCTATACATTTCCATTCCTTATTCGTCAGCCTTCTATGATGAATAGGAATTCCAAGGTAACTAAATGGAAGTGATCCCATTTCACATCCAAATAGTTGTCTGTAAGCGTCTTGCTCCTCCTTGGCCTTCCCAAAGCAGAACAATTCGCTTTTTTAAAAAAAATATTTTTTACCCGGATAGTTGTTCAAATAAGCAAATAACAAGTTTCATGTTCCTTGCCTTTTCCATATCATGTTCCATGAAAATTATCATATCATCAGCGTATTGTAGTATGGAAACTCCTCCCTTAACGAGATGAGGAACAATTCCTCCTGCCTTGCCCATTTCTTTAGCCCTACCAATAAGAATTGCCAACATATCTGCTACTATGTTGAACAAAATTGGGGACATGGAGTCTCCTTGTCTCAGTCCCTTATGTGTTGTGAAGAAGTGATCAATGTCATTATTGACTATAACCCCCCCCCCCCACTACCTTTTTGTATGAAGGCATCCACCTGATCCCTCCAGAACTCGTTGAACCCCTTCATACGTAGGGCTTGTTGAAGAAAGTCCCATTTGACTTTATCATATGCTTTCTCAAAATCCACCTTAAAGACAACCCCATCGAGTTTCTTTGTATGGATTTCATGTAACGTTTCATGTAGGACGACAACCCCTTCTAAGATGTGTCTCCCAGGCATGAAAGCTGTTTGTGTTGGCTGAACAACCGAATGAGCTATTTATGTCAGTCTATTCGTGCCCACTTTTGTAAAAAAATTGAAACTGACATTGAGTAAACAAATAGGTCTGAATTGCTTAATACAGACAGCCTCCACCTTTTTTGGCAACAATGTAATTGTCCTAAAGTTAATGTGGAATAACTGTAAGTGCCCATTAAATAAATCATGAAACATGGGCATAAGGTCATCTTTTATAATATGCCAGCATTTTTTGTAAAATTCAGTCAGAAATCCATCCGGCCCTGGAGCCTTGTTGTGTTTCATTTGTGCTATTGCTTCGAACACCTCTTTCTCTGTAAATGGAGCTGGTAAAATCTCGTTCTCATCTGCATTTAGTTGTGGTATGTCATGAGTTGTATTCTCATCCAAAGAAACAAAATTCTCTTCGGGAGCACCAAATAGTTTCTTATAGTACTCAGTGATGTACAATTTGAGGTTTTCATGTCCTATAATTGTACCCTCGTCTTGTTCCAGCTAAAATATCTTCTTCTTCCTGTGTTTGCCATTTGCAATCATATGGAAGAATTGTGTGTTGTCATCTCCTTGGACAACCTTGGTCACTTTAGCTCTAAGTACCCATTTCAGCTCTTCCTCTCTCATAAGAAGTTGTAATTTTTTTCTCAGCCTCAGACTTTTGACTCCGTTCTGCTTGGCTGAGAAGCTTAGATTCTGCTTGCACGTCTAACTCGTCAATCAGGCGGATAAGTCTGGCTTTTTCCACTTTATAAATTCCACTTTGGTTCTTGGCCCAACCTCTCAAGAACTAGCGCAAGTGGCGGATTTTGTTTTGCCATCTTTCCATGTTGGAAGATTCACCGTGATCCCTAGCCCATTATTTTGCTATGAGATCCATGAACCCCTCTCTTTCGAACCAACCTAATTCAAAACAGAAGGAATTTCTATTACCCACATGATTGGCTTCCCTGGAGTCAACCATGAGTGGGGTGTGATCAGAAATGGCTCTTTGCAGAGCATATACTGAAACTAGCAGATACTTTTGTTCCCATTCCACACTAGCCAGTACCCGGTCTAACTTCTCATATGTTGGTATCGGTAATGAGTTTGCCCATGTGAATTGTCTACTAGTGAGGTCAATCTCCCTCAAATCGAGACTCTCGATAACCATATTAAACATAAGTAACCACCTTCCATCGAAGTTGTCATTATTCTTTTCTTCTTGTCTTCTGATGATATTAAAGTCTCCCCCAACCAAAATGGGAAGCCTTTCCTCACCATAAATTCTCACTAGGTCTGAGAGAGTTCTCACGAGCAAGACAACGAATAGAAACTAGGTTCATGACAAGTTCAGGTGAAACAAGAACGTTAGACATAGTGATGGGTGTGGAAGTGGAGGGAAAACTTGTGCTACCAATGTGAGTGATAGGTAAGGAAGAGTCGTTGCCAACGGTGATATGGGTGGGCGTATGAACGGGAGTGGAGGAGGTTAGGTTACCGGGATGAGTTGTCATGTGTGCAGTAGCACCGGTGTCCATGTACCAGTCGCCTCCACCGCCGTAGTTGTTGGGAGATGGCGCGGAGTGCAGGGCCACCAGGAGGGAAGGATCCCATGGCACTGGTGTCGGCGGTGGCAGGAGACCCCTATAGGCGAGCGCTGGTGCCGGAGGGCCGTGGCCGCCGAGAGGTGGCAACGCGAGAGGGGCGCCGTAACCGGTGGAGGTCGGCTGGTTTGGAGCGCCGAGGAATGCCTGGTGGCTGGCGGGGCCCGGACCGAGGAGACCCGGCGCGGGGGCCGTGGGACGGGCATGTGGTAGGCATGCACGACACCTGTCCACGGGTTCTGGCCGGCGGTCCACGACGGAGGGGGCAGCTGGTGGCGTGGTAGTACTCCAGCGCCGGGGCCCGTCTACTACGGCTGCTGCTATTGGCGGTGACCCCCGCCACCCCGCGGGTTGTGTCGGCCCCCTCCGCCTTGTAGTTGGGGAGGCACAGGGGGCGCAGGTGGCGTGGGTGGCAGCGGGAAGTAACCCGCCGATGGAGGAGGAGGCGGCTGGGCCTGCGTAGGCGCTGGAGTGGGATTACCACGGGTGGTGCCAGCGGTGAGGGAGGTGTGGTGGACCCATTGCTTCACCTTCGTCATGCGGCGCTCCTCAAGCTTGAGGTAGGCAACGACGCGCTAGAAGGTGGGGTGCGGAAGTAAGGTTAGGTTGGATGTCATGTTGCTGAAGTCCTCGTTAAGGCCGGCAGTGAGAGTGCTCAGCATGAGTTCATCGAAGATTTTGGCCCCGATGTCATGAAGCTCATCGACGAGCGTCTTAAGCCGCATGCAGTAGTCATCGATGGTGGAGGTGTCTTGGTGACAACCGAAGAACTCCTGCTGCAAGAAAACAAGGCGCTGAAGTTTGTTGTCGGTGAAGAGCACGTTGATCTTATTCCACACGGTGCAGGCGGTGTCGTCCTCGACGACGACCTTGTGGAAGATGTCCTTCGAGACGGTTTGGTAGAACCACCGGATGGGCGTGGCCTCAATGACAGACCACTCCGAATCGCCTTTCATGAAGGCAGCGTCCACGGAGCCATCGATGTGCTCGGTGAGATAGTACTCGCGGAAGACAAGGGTGGAGTAGGTCTTCCACGCGTAGTACGAAGTGCTGGAGCTGTCAAGGCGTATGGGAATGCGGGCCTTGATGTTGAGATCACTGATGGCGACGGCGGAGGGTTCGGGACCGGCGAAGGGGTTGGATGAGCGGGTGGTGGACGAGCTTGGGGACTCCATTGGCGGCTAGGGTTAGGGTAGCATCGGCGTTGTGGAGAGAGACGGCAGCGGTGGGTGGCGGCTACAGCGTAGAGGGAGGCGACAGCGGCAGCGAGTGAAGAGGGTGGCGTGACGGGGCAGCAGCGGCGGCGCGGGGAAGAGGAGCGCGACATCAATGGCAGCTGTGGGTCGGCGAGTAGATGGGCAGCGGAAGAGGGACGGCACTAGGTGGCGGCGGCGGGAGGAGAGCATGGCAGCGGCAAGGTGTGGCGGTGGTGGGTAGCGATGGCTATAGCGGCGGCGCGCGTGGGAGGGCGCAACGGCTGCAGCTAAAACCCTAGGGTTAGATCGGAAAGGATGATACCATGTAGAGAGGGATTGGCAATACTATTGTTGATGCATTGATAGGTGCCAAGGTGCACGTATATATAGAGTACAAGTGGGCCTCTACCTCAACTATACATAACTACGAGGTGGGCCATACTATACGTAATATACATGCAACACATATGTTCAACAAAATACAATCATTTACATAAATTTGACAAGAAGTTGGCCCGCTCTTTCCACTCACGTCACGTCCTTCAGCAATAGTCAAAGCATGGAAAGCATGGCCGACTCTAAATTATTGTACCCATGTGAGATAGGGAGGTGAAATGAGAGAGAAACACTAGTAGAAAACGGCCCATTTGTCCCGGTTCCAGAAGCCCATTAGCGCTGGTTCAGGAACTGGAACTAAAGGGTCGGGACTAAAGCCCAATACCTTTAGTCCTGGTTCTCTTACGAACCGGGACAGAAGGGGCTCCACGTGGCCGCTGCGGGGAGTCCAGGCAGGAGGACCTTTAGTCCCGGTTGGTAACACCAACCAGGATTAAAAGGCATCCACGCGTCAGCATTTGGCAGGAGCTGGGTTTTTGTCTGTTTTTTTGAAGGGGGGGGGGGTACGGGGGTTTTGATGGTTAATTTAGGGGTTTCATATTGTGTTAGCTAGCTAATTGAGAGAAGTGTCCTTTCTTTCTCCATGCTTGGTCGACGCTAGCTAGTAAGCAAATGAAGGGACCATTAAGTACACAAGATCATCATGAACATATACAATGAGAAGTGATCGACCTCTCTTTGTCCGAGAGATTGGTCGAACAACAAGTTTTTGTATATCTATCCGACGCTACTAGCTACATATATATATATATATAAAATAAGATCTCTTACAATCCCTAAGATACAATCACAAATCCACATAGTATTCTCCGTCTTTAGGTATGACGTGGTCAAGAAAGAATCCCGCCAATTCCTCTTGAATTGCTTGTATGTCATATGGTAGGAGTTCATCCTACATCTGCCAGATCTAATTTAAAGAAGGGGGTCAATACATGCATATATATATGAATAAAACTCAACACAATTGATGGTAACGTAATATATAAAATAAAATTGTGGATATTATTTACGTACTTCAAATTGTTTATCAGAGAAGTCCCGCTCACAAGTCGAGTGGCGAATGGAGTCACATACGTAGTATCCACATAAAACAGTCCCTTCTTTCTGGTACAAGCACTTTAAGGGAATAGAGTTCAATCAAAGTGATAAGCAAGCATGGTAATGATATATTGAAGAAATTTTGAATCAATTAAAGATGCGCGGAACTATCTAGTACTACTTACTTTGGGGTGCGTAAATCGCAACTCTTTGTTTAGACCGGGAACCTTTCGGGTGAACTTCTTCCAAACCCTGCCAGGCAAAGAAAATGATTACTTGATGTCAGGAAATTAACGAAAGTTGCATGCCGATATGGTCCCGGTATTGACTGAACTTACTACTTGAGCATTGCAGTCATGTCCGCATAATTCTTGCGGTCTTTACGTCTCGAGTCTAAGATAGTTACTAATGCCCCGTCAAGCTTAATGGATAGCAGAATATAGTGGAAACTATGCACGCATATATAACTCATCAATTACATTACTTAACCTCGAGTAAGTGAAACCAAGTATACAGAGAAGACAACAACACTCACTTGAAGTTGCAAGTAAAGAGTATTTCCCTTTTATTTTGATGTGTAAGTAACAACTTTAGCAAGTTCTCCTCGGTCTCTTTGGTTTCATTTCGTATCATCCATTCATTTACAGCATCTGGGCTAACGAAACCAACATCAAAGATTCCTGCTTTTTTGCATTCGACGATCTTCAATCTGCATAATATAGTGAGGATAATTATATATACGTGCAATGAACGAGCTGAGCTAGAGACTTAACTATAGAAGTGATACTTACAGATAGTAGATAGTCATGAGTTGTTTCTTGTTTGTCGAGGGCCAATTGATTGAATAACTAAAATAACTCCACAAATTCAATAGGCATCACGCTGAGTCCAATGAATTTGTGCTCTGGTTTCACTCTAACATACATAGTGTCTCTCCCAGACTCCCTGTAGGTTTTCATGTACCACTCATGCAATTTGTACATCATCGTTGTTAGAGGAGGAGGATCGGGTGTGACGAGAGGGTTCCCATGCACGTATTTGTATTCTTCTTTAGTTATCTCTGCCGTTTCAAAAAATACACCATCCCCCAAGTAATCACCAAGTTTGGTACCGGGCAGTAGCACCGGATGATTAGCAATATCGCTAGACACCTTGAGCGGGGGGCACAATTGCTTATCCTGTTCGCCGAGCTGGGGAATTGTTTTCCCACTTCTTCGTTCTTTAACTCTTGCAACACTAGAAGTACTTCCCGACCGCTGCGCTTCATTATATGTCTTTATAATACAACGTTCATAGTTTGATGGCAGCGGAGGCGGTGATGGTCGCTTCAGGGCATCCAGAGTGTGCTTCGCTTTCACCGGATCTACCGTTTCCTTCGGAGGTGGATGTTTCCGTGCAAAATGGGCCTTCACTTCGGCTTTACTGATTTCATCATTTTCTTCGTCAGTCCTCTCGTATGGTAACTTTGGAATAGGCTTGAGGCTTGGACCATATTTCAATTTATTCCCGTCTATTGTACTGCTAGCCGTCGGAGCGGCAGCGTCTCTCTTCTGTCGTGGAGGAGGCGGAGTGGCCTGACGTGCCGGAGGAGGAGGCTGAGTGGCCTCACGCGCCGTAGGATGCGGAGTGGCCTGATGCGCCGAAGGAGGAGGCTGAGTGGCCTCACGCACCGTAGGAGGCGGACTGCACCGGCACGTCGGAGTAGGCGGAGTGCCCTCACGCGTCGGAAGAGGCGAAGTGGTCTCGCGCGCCCGAGGAGGCATACTGCTTCGACGCGCTGGAGGAGGCGGACTGCTCCGACGCGCCGGAGTAGGCGGAGTGCCCTCATGCGCCAGAGGAGCCGTAGAGGGAGGCGGAGTGCCCTGATCACTTGCCGGAGATGGAGGAGGAGGAGGAGGCGGAGTGCCTTGACTCATCGGAGGAGGAGGAGGAGGCGGAGGCGTCCAGTTTGGAAGCTTAATGTACTCCTTCCGCCATAGACATGTACTCCTCAGAGCATGAACTAACCGATTCTCCCCTTCACCTGTACGGTGGTCAAGCTCAAGCTCCGCAAATCCCTCCATTACTTCATCCACCGTCACAACAGCATAGCCATGTGGAATTGGAAGGGAGTGAAAAGTTCCGTTGGGTTGAGGAGGTGCAATAGAGCCGACAACCGCCTTGAAAGTGAGGTTCTGGAATTTCTTCATAAGCTCCTCCGTGATAGTATCCACGGAGTAGCTAGGAGCCGTGAAGTCAGACTGAACGAGCTCCGTGGAAGCCATGCTGCTTCTTCACTGAGATGGCGGGGTAGCTTTGTGCCACTGAGATGGTTGGTCGGTAGCTCGCTGGCTCTCAAGTTCCTCTAGCTTTTCTAGTCTTGCATGAAGCTTCTGCATGTCGCTCAGCTCCGCTTTCCTCTTTCTTTGCCGGCTTCTGTAACTGCCTGCTTCGGGAAACCCAACCTTCCACAGAACGGGGCCTGGTGTGCCTCGTGTTCGTCCAGGGTGCTCAGGATTCCTAAGGGCCTCAGTTAGCTCGTCCTTCTCTCTGTCGAGAATGAACATCCCTTCCTGCGCTGCGGTGATACACTTCTGAAGCCTCTTGACGATTATGGCAAGTTGCTCGTTCGTCCAACGGCACTTCCCTGTTTCAGGGTCCAAAGTTTCCCCAACCCCGAAGAACCAAGTCCTTGAACGGTATGGCCAGTTCAATGTCTCTGGTTCGACCCCTTTAGCAATCAGGTCATTCTCAACTTTGTCCCACAACGGTCGGGCTTCGAGGTAGCCACCTGACCCCGTGTGATGGTGACACTGCTTCTTTGCAGCATTGTTCTTGTTTGTCTCAGACATTTTCTTACTCTCGTCCGATGTCTTGTAGGCCACAAATTCGGGCCAGTAATCTCTTATCTTCTCAAATCGGCCGATGAATTCTGGAGTCTTCCCTTCATCGACAAACTTTGATTTCGACTCGTTTTTCCACCTCATGAATAGATCTGTCATCTTCTTAAGAGCACACGCCTTGACCAGTGGCTCTATAATTGGGTTATTCGGATCCTCCTCTAGTGGTAGGGTGAAATTTGCCTTCAGCGAGGTCCAAAGATCATCTTTCTATCTATCGGTGACATAAGAATTTTTAGGGTTGTTGTCCTTAGGCTTATTCCATTGGTTGATTTTGATCGGGATGCTGTCCCTAACAATAGCTCCGCACTGAGCAGCAAATGCGTCCTTGGTCCACTTTGGTTCAATCGGTAGGCCATCGTCCGCGAGTGCTATGATCGTGAACCTTTCTTCCTTGCCCAACCTTCTCTTCGGGCCTCGTCTCGTTACCGAAGTTTGGCTCGATCCGGAGGGCCATAAAAGAAGAAAGAAGAGTTAATATATGTACATACCAAAACAATTAATGCATTGATTAGCTAGTCAGCACATGCTTAATTAATATATATACCTCGCCGGACTCTGCAACAGCTCCTTCCTCCGTTCGGTCACTGGAGCCGTCACCATGGTCTGCTTCTTCCTCCGGCATTCGATGACCGGAGCCATCATGATCATGTCCTTCCTCCTCCATTGTTCGGTCACCGGAGAAGTAATCCTCTCCTTCAAGACCATCGGTGTCGTTGAGAAACAACAAGACATCACCTCCGACTCGGATTATGTCCCCCAACAACTATTCTTGTTCCAAGTCTCTTTGATCCATAGTTTCTACAAATATTAAAACATGGCAATTAATATACAAACATGAGAGATGGATATATTAGTGGCAAACATAGACCTAGCTAGCTAATCACAACAAGGAATCATATTACCGGTCTCGATGCTTCTACGGTTTGGGGTGGCCTCGACAAACGCTTCTAGGGTTTGCGGTGGCCTCGACGCTTCTAGGGTTTGGTCGGCCGAGAGGGGGTTGATCGACGTCCCCCCTCATGTTTAAGAGTTACCGGAGTTTTCTATGAACAAAAAAAATACTACCTATCACATGACATGTCCGGCGACCGGACTGGACCGTCTCTCTCATGAATGTCCGACGTCCGGATCGCCTATCTCGTGAATGTCAAACAAGGGATTGTCTTAACCTTTAAGGGATTTAACAAAATGGCTCCATTCTAGATGTGTAGAAAATGGTCCATATTTTTCCTGATCTCATCTACCCTTATATATATCACGTTGTCTAGTGTAAAGGAGTCAAGAAAACCATGGCTTCATCATTAGCCGCAAGTAACCATGGCTTCATCATTAGCCGCAAGTAATTGTTTTCGAATGGAGTCCCGAATAGGATAATTAGCTTTTTGATACGAATTTCAGCAAGAGACTTCTGAATATCGCTATTTGGAAGGCCTTCGCTGAAATTCGTACCAAAAAGCTAATTATTCTATCCGGAATTCTGTTCCAACACAACTTTTAAGAGCTTCGTAGTATCATACACCTGTTACTTTCGGCTAATGATGAAGCCATGGATTTCTTCAATACTTTGACAGACAATATGACATATAGAAGAATATATATATATATACATATATATAGACGAGATCAAAAAAATTGGATCAACTTGTGCACATCCATAATGGGGGCATTCTTGATAAATCTATGCTACCGGAGTTTTCTATATGAACAAGTTATCGGGGAGGGGGTAGATGACAACGACGCTCACCCCTCATGTCTGACGTCCGACGTCCCCCCTCATGTCATGTTCGACGTCCCCCCTCATGTTGAAGTTATCAGGGAGGTGGTAGACGACAATGACGCTCACCCATCATGACATGTCCGACGTCCCCTCTCATGTCCGACGTCCGGACCGCCTCTCTCATGAATGTCCGACATCCGGACCTCTTATCGAAAAAACCTAAAAAAATTCTCTTCCATCTCATCTCCACAAAACATCTATCTATCACATTGAGTTATTACATTCCATCCATCTATCTATTCATCTAAAAACATCTTACATCTAAAAAGACATTTCATACATCTAAAAAACATCTCATACATCTAAAAGAACATCTCATACGTCTCATCTCCATGCTCACTGGCGACCATGGCCGTGCTAACCACAAAATTGTGTTCCTGGGCCATGGCGCCGCCATGCTCACGCATCCACGACTCAGGGGGTGGGGGAGGAGCGGCGAAGGCTCACTGTGGGAGTGGCGGGGTCGAGGAGCGGCGATGGTGGCATTGGGGTTGGAGACGATAGGAGCAGCGACGGCGGCATTGGGGTCGGAGACAATAGGAGCGACGTCGGGCTCGGGGAGGGGGAGGAGTGGAGACGACGGGGTCGACGATGGGCGACGGGGGGGTCGACGACGGGCGATGCCGATGGCGACGGTGACAGCGAGCGTGGCATCAGGGCAGCCTGGCAGCGTCGATGTCGTCGGGGTGGGGGGGCGAGATGAAACTGAAAATTCCTAAGTGTTGGCTTATATAGCCAGAGCATTGGTCCCGGTTGGTGGCTCCAACCGGGACTAATGCCCCTCTTTAGTCCCGGTTGGTGCCACCAACGGGGACCAAAGGTCAATTTTTAGCAGCCCAAACGGCGGGAAACAGGGACCATTGGTCCCGGTTGGTGGCACCAACCGGGACTAAAGGGGGGCATTAGTCCCGGTTGAAGCCACCAACCCGGACTAAAGGGTTGTGCTTCCCGTACCAAAAGTTTAGTCCCACCTCGCTAGTCGAGAGGGGCTCGGACTGGTTTATCAGCGTTGCTGCCCCTTCCCTCTCGAGATCCTCTCTAATGCAGGCAGTACATGCCTATCTGACATCCTGTTGGGCCTGCTAGCACTACGGGCTTGCATCCTGGCCCATTTGTAGGGTTTCTAGTCGTATGTAGGTCGTGGTGCCTAGTAGCCTGGTCTTTTCTTATTTTTTCGCATATATTATGCTTTAAAAAATTATTTATTTATTGCATATGTTATTTTTAGTTATATAATTTTAGCTGCATAAATTTTATATAATTTTTTTTGCATAAATTTTATTTGGTATTCATTCTTTTTAGTTGATTCCTTTTGCTATTAGAGTTTTATAAAAGCTTTTTAGTTTCTATTAAAGCTCGTAACAAAATATACTTTATGGAAATTCTTTTTGCAATTAATGTTTTGAATAAAAAATACTTTGATAGTTTTAGTTGCATAAATTTTATATAATTTCAGTTTCAAAAATACTAGAGGTTTATAAAAGCTTTTTAGTTGATTCCTTTTGCTATTAGAGTTTTATACAAGCTTTTTAGTTGATTCTTTTTATATTGAAGAATATTATAGTTTTGTTGTAGTTGATCATAACAGAATATTTTAATTTATTATTTATAGTTCATTCTTTTTACTATTAGAGTTTCATAAAAGTTTTCTAGTTCATTCTTCTTGCTATTAGTTCATTCTGACTTCATTTCTTTAAACTTATTTGAACTCCAGACTTTTTTTGTGTTCAAAATGCACTATTCAAAGCCACATCATCAATTTTCAACCCTTTCTGACTTCATTTGGTATTTTCAAGCATTTACTAATTTTTTAGAGCTAAATAACCCTGAAATTGAAAAGCACTATAAATGAACTCTGAAAAGGTCGAAAGTTGGCATGGTATCATCATTTCACCGACATAGCATGTTATAAAAAGTTGAGAGAGTTACGGAAAAAACTGGATGCACTTCGTGTACAAAACACACAATCTCTTTCGAAGTATCAGGGTTACAGATGAAAACTCATCTGTTACAAAGGGAATTCATTTTTTTGAACTTATTTGAGCTCCAGACTTTTTGTGTGTTTAAAATGCACCATTCAAAGCCACATCGTCAAGTTTCAACCCTTTCCGACTTCATTTGGTATTTTTCATGCATTTAATGATTTTTTTGAGCTAAATGACCTTGAAATCGAAAGGCACTACAAATGAACTCTGAAAACATGGAAAGTTGGCATGGTATCATCATTTCACCCACATAGCATGTTATAAAAAGTTGAGAGGGTTACAACAAAAAATGGATGCACTTCATGTGCCAAACACACAATCTCTTTCGAAGTATCACGTTTCGAACGAAAACTCATCTGTTACAAAGGGATTTCATTTTTTCAAACTTATTAGAACTCCAGACTTTTTGTGTGTTCAAAATGCATCATTCAAAGCCACATCATCAATTTTCAACCCTTTTTTATTTCATTTGGTATTTTTCATGTATTTACTGATTTTTTTAGCTAAATGACGCTGAAATTGAAAAGCACTACAAATGAACTCTCGTAAGGTCAAAAGTTGGCATGGTATCATCATTTCACCCACATAGCATGTTATAAAATTTGAGAGGGTTACGGCAAAAACTGGATGCACTTCGTGTACAAAACAGACACTCTCTTTCGAAGTATCAGGGTTTCAGACGAAAACTCATCTGTTACAAAGGGATTTCATTTTTTTGAACTTATATGAACTCCAAAAATTTTGTGTGTTCAAAATGCACCATTCAAATCCACATCATCAATTTTCAACCCTTTCTGACTTCATTTGGTATTTTTCATGTATTTACTGATTTTTTGAGCTAAATGACACTGAAATTGAAAAGCACTACAAATGAACTCTGAAAAGGTCGAAAGTTGGCATGGTATCATCATTTCAACCACATAGAATGGTATCAAATGTTGAGAGGGTTACAGCAAAAACTGGATGCACTTCATGTACAAAACAGACAATCTCTTTCGAAGTATTAAGGTTTCGGACGAAAACTCATCTGTTACAAAGGGATTTCATTTTTGTGAACTTATTTGAACTCCAGACTTTTTATGTGTTCAAAACGCACCATTCAAAGCCACATCATCAATTTTCAACCCTTTCTGACTTCATTTGGTATTTTTCATGCATTTAGTGATTTTTTTGAGCTAAATGACACTGATATTGAAAATCACTACAAATGAACTCTAAAAAGGTCGAAATTTGGCATGGTATCTGTGGGGAACGTTGCATGGGAAACAAAAAAATTCCTACGCACACGCAAGATCTATCCATGGTGATGAGCATCTACGAGGGGGAGAGTGGATCTACATACCCTTGTAGATCGCTAAGCAGAAGCGTTAAGAAATGCGGTTGATGTAGTCGAACGTCTTCGCGATCCAAATCGCGGAGGGTCCCATGATCCTTCTTGCGATCCAATCATGATTCATCCCGCGATCCCATCACGATCCGTCTCGCGATCTTGATCACGGTCCTTTCGATCCAGCGCCGAACGAACGACATCTCCGCGTTTAACACACGTATGGCTTGATGGTGCCTTGACCTCCTCGATCCAGTGAGCGATGGTGAAGTAGTAGATGAGTTCCGGCAGCACGACGATATGGTGACTATGTTGGTGAAGAACAATCTCCACAGGGCTTCACCAAGCACAACGGAAACTATGACGGAGGATAAACTAGAGGGACGGGGTTGCCGGCACATGGCTTGGGGAATTCTTTATGTGTTCCAGGTGATAGCCCCGCCCCTTTATTTTTATGCTGAGCCCTAGGATCAAAACTTGGAGAAAAATCCTCCTCAAGGTCGGTTTGCCCGCAAGGCAAGAGTCCTCCTCGACCTCCAGGACCAGATGCCAAGGTCCTCGGCGTCTGGCCTTAGACGCCAGGGTCCCTGGCGTCTAGCCCCTGGCCTCCGCAAAACACCTTTTGCACCTTCCTAAAGCCTCATGGTCTTTACCCTTTGGCCCAAATAAAGTGTTCTTGTACCGCGAACATTTCGGGAAACATCTGAAACTCTTTCCGGGGAATTCCGGAACCCTTCCGGAGACCAAACACCATTATGCCATATATCAATATTTACCTCGGGACTATTCCAGAGCTCCTCATCATGTCCGGGATCTCATCTAGGACTCCGAACAACTTTCAGTCACCAACATAATAACTCAACTATACATATATCTTCACCAAACGTTTAAGTGTGTAGACCGTGCGGGTTCGAGAATTATGCAGACATGACCGAGACACCTCTACGGTCAATAACCAATAGCGGGACCTGGATGCCCATATTGGCTCGTACATATTATATGAAGATCTTTATAGATTGAACCTCTATATCAAGGATTAAGTTAATCCCGTATGTTGTTCCCTTTGTTCTTCGGTATGTTACTTGCCCGAGATTCGATCGTCGGTATCTCTATACCTAGTTCAATCTCGTTACCGGCAAGTCTCTTTACTCGTTCCATAATACAAGATCACGTGGCTAACACTTAGTCACATTGATTTCAAGGCTTATTGTGATGTTGTATTATCGAGTGGGCCCTGATATACCTCTCCGTCACACGGAGTAACAAATCCCAGTCTTGATCCATGCCAACCCAACAGACACCCTCAGAGATACCTGTAGAGCGCATTTATAGTCACCCAGTTACATTGAGACGTCTGATACACACAAGGTACTCCTATGGTGTCAGTGAGTTGCATGTTCTCATGGTCATAGGAACAGATACTTGACATGCAGAAAACTATAGCAATAAACTGACACGATCATATGATACGTTTATAGATTGGGTCTTGTCCATCACATCATTCTCCTAATGATGTGATCCCGTTATCAAATGACATCTCATGTCCATGTCTAGGAAACCTTGACCATCTTTGATCAACAAGCTAGTCTACTAGAGGCATACTAGGGACATAATGTTGTCTATATACCCACACATGTATTTAGTTTCCAATCAATACAATTATAGCATGGATAATAAACAATTATCACTAACAAGGAAATATAATAATAACCAAATTATTATTACCTCTAGGGCATATTTCCAATAGTATCATCATTTCACCCACATAGCATGTTATAAAAAGTTGAGAGGGTTACGGCAAAAACTGGATGCACTTCGTGTACAAAACAGACAATCTCTTTCGAAGTATAATAAAGTGTATTAAAAACCATTACAGAATATCATGAATAGAGAAGTCACCAAATTAATAGAAATTCATCATCACATTAAAGCCGAAGTATAGTAGTGACCAAAATAAATACATAAAGTTCATACATAGTTCTCATTATTGAACAACATATAGCTCTCTAGAGCATCTAATTAAAACATACATTGAAACTATGTAAAAAAATTAAATGCAACAACAAATGCAATCATTGGTCTCGGTTCCAGCCACTAACCGGGATCAATGATTGTGGGCCAGGAGCGAGGCCCATTGGTCCCGGTTCATGTCTGGAACCGGGACCAAAGGGTTCATACGAACCGGGACCAATGGCACACAAGGCCCTGCCGGTGCCCTGCCCTCACGAACAGGGACCGATGCCACCATGGATCCCAGTTCGTGAGTGAATCGGGATTAATGGCATTTCAGGCCTGTACAAAAGCCATGTTTTCTACTAGTGAAAGACTTTCTTTTTGCAATAGTTCCCCATGTGACGTACTCACATGCAGTCTAATTTGATGTTTGCACCATGTCCAATGAAAAGTATCGTTGCTATGAAATGTTTGGTGCTTTGATGTTTAACATTTCTAAGTTCTCTTTGAGGCCTTGGGTGACAGAAGATGACCACGTCGTCGGCAAAGAGTGAGATGGTCGAGGCAGCATGCCTGCGTGTCAGCCTCTTGATGATCCCGGACTGCACCGCGAACTAGAACAAGGTGTTGAGAGTATCAATCACTAGCACAAACAGCATGGGGGACACCGGGTCCCCCTGCCGGAGACCCTGTTCGTGGGGGATGGGGGGCAGACGTCCCATTGATCAGGACGCACGTTGACGCCGTCGAGAGAAAGATAGACACCCATTCGCGCCAGCGAGGTCCGAATCCCATTTGCTGGAGCACCTGGAGTAAGAAGGGCCATGAGACCGAGTCGAAAGCCCACATGATGTCTAGCTTGATTGGACCTCTTTGGGGCTGCCTCCGGCTTGCGCAAAAACTTCGCGAAGTGCCTTGCCGCACTGATATAGTGCCCTGATGCCGTCGCGAGTTCCATTGGTGTTGTTGTTGCCTGCCCGGTGGTGGCCTTCCCCATTAAGTACCTTGGCCTTCCCCTCTCCCTTCGGAAGGTGTCGGCCTCGTTCATACATAGTTCTCATTATTGAACAACATATAGATCTCTAGAGCATCTAATTACAACATACATTGAAACTATGTAAAGAAATAAATGCAACAACAAATGCGATCATTGGTCCCGGTTCCAGCCACAAACCGGGACCAATGATTTTGGGCCAGGAGCGAGGCCCATTGGTACTGGTTCATATCTGGAACCGGGACCAAAGTGCTCAGACGAACCGGGACCTGGCCCACGAGGACCCACCGGCGCCCTGGCCTCCCAAACAGGGACCGATGCCACCATGTGTCCTGGTTCATGAGTGAACCGGGATTAATGGCATTTCAGGCCTGGACAAAAGCCTTGTTTTCTACTAGTGAAAGACTTTCTTTTTGCAACAGTTCCCCATGTGACGTACTCACATGCAGTCTAATTTGATGGTTGCACCGTGTCTAATGAAAAGTATCGTTGCTATGAAATGTTTGGTGCTTTGATGTTTAACATTTCTAAGTTCTCTTAGAGGCCTCGGGTCATAGAAGATGACCACGTCGTCGGCGAAGAGCGAGATGGACGAGGCAGCATGCTTGCGGGTCAGCCTCTTGATTATCCCGAACTACACCACGAACTGGAACATGGTGTTGAGAGTATCAATCACCAACACAAACAGCATGGGGGACACCGGGTCCCCCTGCTGGAGACCCTGTTCGTGGGGGGTGGGGGGTGCAGGCGTCCCATTGATCACAATGCGCGTCAACGTCGTCGGGAGCAAGATAGAGACCCATTCACGCCAGCGAGGTCCGAAACCCATTTGCTGGAGCACCTGGAGGAAGAAGGGCCATGAGACCGAGTCAAAAGCCCGCGTGATGTCTAGCTTGATTGGACCTCTTTGGGGTTGCCTCCGCCTTGCGCACTAACTTCGCGAAGTGCCTTGCCGTGCTGATACAGTGCCCTAGTGCCATCGCGAGTTCCATTGGTGTTGTTGTTGCCTTCTCGGTGGTGGCCTTCCTCATTCAGTACCTTGGCCTTCCCCTCTCCCTTCGGAAGGTGCCGGCCTCGCACCTGTTGCCCTTGATCGAGAAGCTCTCCCGCAAGCTCGCAACTTGGAAATCCGCCTTACTCAACCGCGGTGAGCATCTGGCCCTGGTGAGGCAAGTCTTAAGTGCCATGCCAGTTCACCTCCTTCTTGCCATGGCCCTCTCTCCCGCCATCCCCAGAAAGGCCAACAGAATCCTCGGCGACTTTATCTAGCACGACCACAAAGACGTGCATGTCGGTTCATGTCTGGTCAGCTGGGCATGGGTGTGTCACCCTCTCGACCTAGGCGGACTAGGTATCCGTGATCTTTACCACACCGGAATCTCCCTGCATGTGCGCTGGCTGTGGCTGCAGGCCACCGGCCCTTCGAGGCCTTGGTCTCACATCCAGCTCCCTCATGACCCTGAGGTTCTTCAGTTCTTCCGAGCCTCCACGTCCTGGACTATCAGGGATGGCACCACCTGCCGCTTCTGGGAGGACCCGTGGCTTGAGGGGAAACCACTCACTGACACCGCCCCTACCCTGGTGGCTCTTGTGCCTCGCCGGCTGCAGCGTACCCACACGGTTGCTCACGTGCTCTTTGATCGACGTTGGATATCAGACATCCACGGCGCTATGGGTCCGGCGGCCATGGTGGAATACGTGGAAACTTGTCAACGCCTCCAGTGCGTCGTGCTGTCCCCACATCCCGACCGCATTCGCTGACGCTGGTCTAAGAATGAAGTATACTCAGCCTCGTCCTGCTATAACACGCTCTTCCATGGCTCCATGACCTCGGAGTTCTGGTGGCTCGCCTGGCAAACCGGCGCTCCTACCTCCATGGAGTTCTTCGTCTGGCTCGCTTCCTTGAACCGTTGTTGGACTGTCGACCCCCTTGCCCGACGTTGCTTGCCTCACGAGCCGACTTGCGTCTTGTGCATCCAGGATCCCGAGACACTACACCATATCCTTGTGGGCTGTGTTTTCGCATGTATTACCTAGTACGAAATCCTCTTGTGGTGCTCCCCAGCGACCACCCCTCCAGACGGCTCGGTTGACTACTTCACATGGCTCTCATCCGCTCTTCTGCTCACCCCGACGGCACGATGGCGTGGCCTTGCCACTATTGCTTCTCTCATGGTCTGGTCACTCTGGCGGCATCGGAATGCCATCATCTTCAACAAAATCACGCCGTCAACCTCCACGCTTATTATGACAATCAAAGACGAAGCTCGCTCTTGGACCGCGACAGGAGTTCGAGGGATGAACGCGCAAGCATTCGTAACCTAAACCTGTAATTCACTAGGGGCTGAGCATCCCCGTACCCTATGCTCCACCTGGTGTCGTGGCCTTGCCATTCGTGTGTACGACGTCGTGGCACCCCTCCCTGTAATTGCTCTCCCCTATCAATGCAATGATACACTGCTAATCGTATTCAAGAAAAAAGTTCTCTTACTTGAGGTATCCAACTGCACCATGAGCCACCATTTTGTCAAAATGGAGTTATTACGGCATAACTGTGGTCTACGGACCATCTAATCATCCCATGTCTCTTCTTTTCCTCTTAAATCTCCATGCTAAAATTTCTTCCTCTAACATTCTGGTGGTGGTTGGAGGAGATTTTAAGTTCTTGAGAAATGCCTAAGATATGAGCAAGAATCTCACCAATGTTTATCGAGAGTGGTTTTTCTACACATACGTTCGGTGCACCCATGCTACACTCACACAAGAAAACATAGAAAAGCATTTCAAAAAAATCTGAAACTTTGTGAGAATGAGTATGAACAAATATTAGAAGTGCTTGCAAATTTTGGTGGTTAAATGACATTCGAGTAGCTCTGTACAAAAAACAAAATTACTCCAAATGTATGTGCATTGTTTTAGCAAAATTTGTAATTTTGTTATTTTTGTACAATGCTCCTCGGATGCCGTTTGACCACAAAACCTTGCAAGCATTTCTAACATTTGTTCATAGTCATTCTCATAAAGTTTCAAATTTTTCTGAAACATTTTGCTATGTTTTTTTGCGTGGGTGTAGCATGGGTGCATCTAGCTGGGGTTTAGCCACTACTTTCCAAGGGTATGATAGATCTATTCAAATATTAATTAGGTAGTGGATTTTTTCCGCGAATACACAAAGCTTGTGTATCATTGCATTGATAGAAGGAACAGAATGAGTACAGATAGGTGTACAACACGTGACTCGAATGCAGACATGCGTGAACATGGTGTCCAAAGTAGAGAGACAAGGGATGTTCGGCCCGTATAGAAGATACATCATAGCTAAACCTACCAAACCCAAACCGAGAGCAGTAATGCCAAACCAACAAAACACCCACGTTGCCAGATCCAAAAACCAGGGACAACGCAAGCAAGAAAGATAGCGCCTTCAAGAAGGAAGATGACGCCGAGAAGCCATCGCCATCCGGTCTGAGTGAACCAGGCCTACAGTTTCCCCCTGAGCTCGAAGAGGGGCTCAACCAAGGGCCTTGACAACGCCTCCAAGAAGGAAACAACATCCACAGACGCCGTTGTTTCCAGCACCGGTAAGCCGAGCAGGGATTTCTCCCTGGCATGAGGCTGAGAAATCCCATAGCCATCATATTGAAAACGAAGATGAGGAGTCAACAGTGGTTGAAGCCACCAAATCGGAGGGGGGTTGGCGGGGCTGCACCTACCATCGGAGGGTGGCACCACCTCCGAATCCATGAGCATTGGATCTGGCAAAAAGGAGGGGGCTTTTAGAGGTACAATGCGGGACAAACAGCAAAGCAAACCACGAGGGGAAAGATGACGACGGTCGACAATGCCGACAAGATAGGACTAGAGGGACACAGACCCTAGTTGCCATGGCCATAACCATCATGACGAGGAGATAGGTGAGCTAGAAGGGACGCAGCTGTCGGTCCCCTAAACTGGAGCCGCCCCGCGGAGGATGTCGACAGCCATGGACACTGGAGAGACACAGGTCCAAGGACGCCAGGGCCAGAGTTGTGCCAGCAAGTACCCGCCTTGTAGTCTCGCAGCCTCCGCACATGAGCCTTCACCATGGCTTGAGGGTAGGTAGGGCCGCCGAAGACAGGGGCGCTTGAAAGGCAGACCATGAACACCCCCGTGACCGGCCACAGCTCCCGCGCCCAATCCATGGCCAACAACAACACCATATTAGACGTAGGGTTTTGGAGGAACTGGCTCAATCCACTATGGGGTGGTTTATCATATATATATATATATATATATAATGGTGTACAATGGTACAATATGTGTCCTATACCAATATGGTATGGCGTACATAGTTGGGCTATAATACAAAGTCTAACGCCCTCCCTCAATCTCAACTCACTCCTGAAGCATCGAGGAGGTTGAGATTGCGCCTAGAGACCTCAAACATGGGTGAAGGTAGAGGCTTGGTGAAGATGTCTGCAAGTTGATCCTTTGAAGAGATAAACCTGATTTGTAATAGCTTTTGTGCAACACATTCCCTCACAAAATGATAGTCAATCTCAATGTGTTTGGTCCGTGCATGGAACACCGGGCTTGACGATAGAAACATAGCACCGATGTTGTCACGCCAAAGGACCGGAGGATGTGGTTAGGGAACTCCCAACTCTTGAAGTAGGGACTCAATCCATATGAGCTCGGCAGTCGCATAGGCAACTGCCTTGTAATCGGCTTCTGTGCTGCTGCGGGAAACAGTGGCTTGCTTGTGTGCACTCTAGGCGATCAAATTAGGACCTGAGAACACAACATATCCCCATGTAGATCGCCTGTCGTCAGGACACCCAACCCAATCAGTGTCTGAAAAGGCAGAAAGAACTTCGGAGGTACTTGGGCGTAGATGGAGACCATAGGACACAGTGAGGCACACATAATGCAGTATGCGCTTCACAGCAGACCAGTGCACATCAGTAGGCGCATGAAGATACTGGTACACCGTTTAACCACAAAGGAGAGATCCAGGCGTGTGATCGTCAAATACTGTAGGCCACCAACAACACTCCGATACTCAATCGCATCCTCAAAAGACAGAAGAGCACCATCAGTGGCTGAAAGCTTGTCGGTGAAGGACATGGGCATAAGAGATATCTTGCACTTGAGCATACCAGCACGGCGCAAGAGATCAAGGGAGTACTTCTTCTGGGTGAGAGCCAAGCTGCCATGAGACTGACGAGCAACTTCAATACCCAGGAAGAAGTGAAGCCGTCCCAAATCTTTAACTACAAAATCTCTGCCAAGTGCTATCACAAGAGCATCGGCATCCGTCGGAGAGGAGTTGACGAGGATAATGTCATCTACATACACAAGCAAGTACATGGTCACACTCGGACGTTGAAACAACAATAGTGAAATGTCAGATGCCAAAGGAACAAAGCCATGAGTACGTAGAGCTGAAGCCAGACGAGCATGCTAGGCACGAGGTGTTGTAAATATGCCCTAGAGGCAATAATAAATTGGTTATTATCATATTTCCTTGTTCATGATAATCGTTTATTATCCATGCTATAATTGTATTGATCGGAAACTCAGATACATGTGTGGATATATAGACAACACTTTGTCCCTAGTGTACCTCTAGTAAACTAGCTCGTTGAGCAAAGATAGTCAAGGTTTCCTGGCCATTGACATGAGATGTCATTTGATAATGGGATCACATCATTAGGAGAATGATGGGATGGACAAGACCCAAACTATAAATGTAGCATATGATCGTGTCAGATTATTGCTACAGTTTTCTGCATGTCAAGTATATATTCCTATGACCATGAGATCATGCAACTCACGGACACCGGAGGAGTGCCTTGTGTGTATCAAACATCGCAACGTAACTGGGTGACTATAAAGGTGCTCTACAGGTATCTCCGAGCGTGTCTGTTGGGTTGGCATGGATCAAGACTGGGATTTGTTACTCCGTGTGACGGAGAGGTATCTCAGGGCCCACTCGGTAATACAACATCACAATAAGCCTTGCAAGCAATGTGACTAAGTGTTAGCCACGGGATCTTGTATTATGTAACAAGTAAAGAAACTTGCTGGTAACGAGGTTGAACTAGGTATACAGATACCGACGATCGAATCTCGAGAAAGTAACATACCAAAGAAGAAAGGGAACAGCATACGGGATTAACTGGATCCTTGACATAGAGGTTCGACCGATAAAGATCTTCGTAGAATATGTAGGAACCAATATGGGCATCCATGTCCCGCTATTGGTTATTGACCGTAGAGGTGTCTCGGTCATGTCTACATAGTTCTCGAACCCGCAGGGTCTGCACACTTAAGGTTCGGTGACGTTTCGGTAGTATAGAGTTATGTATGGTGGTGACCGAAGGTTGTTCGGAGTCCCGGATGATATCCCGGACATCACAAGGATCTCTGGAATGGTCCGGAGGTAAATATTGATATATAGGAAGTCCTGTTTTGGTCATCAGAAAAGTTGAGCTCATCGGTAGTGTACCGGGAGTGCCGAGAAGGTACCGGGGGACCATCGGGAGGGGTATTTCGACCCAAGAGGCTACATGGGCTGTGGGAGAAGGAATACTAGCCCTTAGTGGGCTGGCCAAAGTCCCACAGAAGGCCCATGCGGCTAGGGAAGAAAACCCAAGGTGGAAAGAAGGCAAAAGTGGGAAAATAAGGAAGGAGTCCTAATCCTACTAGGAGTGGAGGAGGACTCCTCCCTCCCACTTCGGCCGAACCAGATTTGGCTCCTTGGGAGCCAAGTCTCCTCCCTCCCCTCCTCCTATATATACTAGAGGTTTTGAGGACAGCCCTAACCCTAATTGCCGCGTGCTGCCCTCTTCTTCCTCTAGATCGTTTTCTCCTCTAGATCAGTTTTCAACGGTGCTTAGGTGAAGCCCTGCTGGAATTGCTCCACCACATCGTCGCAACGTCGTCGCGCTATCAGAGAACTCATCTACCTCTCCGCTCCTTCTTGCTAGATCAAGAAGGCAAAGATCGTCAACGAGCTATATGTGTGCTGAACGCGGAGGTGTCGTCCGTTCGGCGCTAGATCGGAAGGACCACGATGGGATCGCGGGACGGCTCGTGATGATATCGCGGGACGGATCGTGATTGGATCGTGAAGATGTTCGACTACATCAACCGTGTTTCTTAACGCTTTCGCTTAGCGATCTACAAGGGTATGTAGATTCACTCTCCCTCTCGTAGATGCTCATCACCATGGATAGATCTTGCGTGTGCGTAGGAAATTTTTTGTTTCCCATGCAACGTTTCCCATCACGAGGCACCTGCTTCAGTCCATAGAGAGCCTTCATCAGACGACAGAGATGATTAGGTTGAGTGTGATCAATGAATCCAGGAGGCTGCCACATGTTCATCAAGCAACCCATGAAGAAAGGCATTCTGCACATCAAGCTAGCGAAGGGACCATCCACGAGAAATTGCTAGAGACAAAAGAAGCCGGATAGTGGTAGGCTTGACAACGGGTCTGAATGTATCCTCATAATCTAGTCCATGGCGCTGTTTAAAGCCCTAAGCCACGAGACACACTTTGTAGCACTCAATAGAACCATCTGCATGTTTCTTCACCTTGAAAACCCACTTCGAATCAATGATGTTGACGCGAGGCAGAGGGGGAACAAGCGTCCAGGTCTCATTTAGTGTGGGATACTCATAGCGGCTTGATAACTGCGGGGTTTGGCGATGTGATCTTCCACAACATGAGCTAGACAAGCGGCTAGGTAAGCAACGGTGCCATCGGTGCGCTCCTTGGGGCGAACAATGCCACTACAGCTGTGTGTATGCGGGTGCCGCAGAGCAGTGAGCACAAGGGCTGGTGGAGCATCCGTAGCAGGCGAGGCCGGCCCAGTGGACGCCGGCGATGAGAGGTCGGGCGAGGATGAACAAGGCGATGAGGGCTCAGTCATCATGGGTCGCGCGGAGTCATGTGCTGCCAACCCAGGCAAAGTGGGCGGCAGGAAATCTCGCGTTGGCGACGTGGGCGATGACGGAGGCGAAGACGGGCGAGGAGGCGGCGACGTGGGCCGCTCTGGGGAGGCCATCACAAGTGATGGCCCAGGCATCGCTTCCGAGGCGGGGTCGAAGGCGAGAAGCGGTGCATGAGCATGCACCGGCCGATCGATGTGCACCACAGGCGACGCATGTGGTGCATCAAGTAGAACTTCCAGGCGAGCACCACGTCCAGTGCCTGCACCATGATTAGGTAACAACACAAGCGAATATCCAACATCTTCAAATTGGCCAGGCATGATAGGAGATGAATGCATAGATGGGGCTATTATGGGTGGCTATGGCATGGCAGAGAAAGGGAAGACGTTCTCATCAAAGACAACATCACGAGATATGTAGACACGATTAGTTGGCACATGAAGGCACTTGTAGCCTTTGTGTAGAGAACTATACCCCAAGAACACACATTTTTTGGACCGAAACTCAAGTTTTCGATCATTATATGGATGAAGGTGAGGCTAGCAGGCACACCCGAACACCTTGAAAAAGGTATAGTCAGGAGTTTCATGTAAGAGGAGCTCAATAGGAGTTTTTATATGAAGAACACGCTTAGGTAATCTGTTAATAAGAAAACATGCGGTGGAAAAGGCATCACTCCAAAATCGAAAAGGTACAGAAGCATGAGCAATAAGTGTGAGGCCGGTCTCAACTATATGACGATGTTTATGCTCAACGGCACCATTTTGCTGATGTGTATGTGGGCATGATAAACGATTTGAGATCCCAAGCTTATTAAAGAAAGTATTGAGGTTGCGATACTCGCCCCCAATCCGACTGAACATGAAGAATTTTATGCTTGAGTAGACGTTCAACATGCAATTGAAACTGAATAAATATGTCAAACACACCAGATTTTCGCTTAAGGAGAAAAAGCCATGTAAAGCGACTATAAGCATCAACGAAGCTGACATAGTAGTTGTGTCCACTAACAGACATTTGTGTTGGACCCCACATGTCAGAAAACACAATTTCAAGAGGACTCTTTACTTCTTTAGTAGATGAAACAAATGGAAGTTGATGACTCTTGCCTTGTTGACATGCATCACACACGGACATCTCTTTATTGCTAGACTCTAACGGTATCTCATGGCGATGAAGTATGTGGCGAACGATAGGGGTGGTGGGGTGACCAAGGCGAGAGTGCCACTGGGACGGTGAGACACAAACACCGCTAAAGACGCGCGGGGCGGATGGATCCTCCAAACAGTACAAGCCTTGGCTCAAGCAGCCACTAAGGAGAACGTCCCGGGTTGCACGGTCCTTAACAAAAAGATCAAATGGGTGAAATTCACATAGGACACTATTATCAAGGGTGAGCTTAGGGACGGATAAAAGATTATGAGTTACCGAGGGTACCCGCAAAATATTACGAAGATGGAGCTACCTAGAGGGATGACTAGTTAAAAGAGATGCTTGCCCAATGTGAGAGATGGGCATACCTACACCATTGGCAGTGTGAACCTGATAGCGCCCGTAGTAGGGCTGGTAGGTGGCGAGCTTGCTGAGCTCGTTCGTCATGTGATCCGTGGCGCCAGTGTCCATGTACCATGCTGGATCAACGGGGTAGGACGGCATGTACCCCTGCTCAACGCGCGGATCCTTGCCCTTGGTGGCGGCATGGGCACCCAGGGTAGCGGCAGGGTGGTCGAAGTCAGCCATGGCAAACTGGTGCTCATTGCCCTTGCCGTCATTACCGATACCAAGAAAGCTCTTCTGAAAACGGCGATGACACTGAGAGGCGATGTGCTTTTCGCGTCCACAAAGCTGACACACACGAGGGTCCATCCATCCCACGTTGAGGCCCCCACCCGAGGTCGATGCAGGGGGTGGGGCAGCCTTGCCAGCCGACGGAAGGGCAGGCTGGCGCTGGCCGCGAGAGACCCAGTAGACCGCCGGCTGCGCAGTGATGGTGGCAGAGGAGCGGCAAGCCTTGACACGTAGCTCGATGAAGAGGAGGCAGGAGTAGAGCTCGTGAGGCGGCATCGGTGGCTTGGCATTGTGGACGGCCTCCGCGAGATTGTCGTACTCGACGTCGAGACCCTTGATGACAAAGCCGGCAAACTCCTCATCGCTAAGAGGCCGACCAATAGAGGTCAGCGTGTCTGCCAAAACCTTCACCTTGTTGAAGTAGGTCGTGGCGGAGGAGTCCAGCTTCTTGATGTCGGCGAGCTCACTGCGGAGAGCCATCGAGCGGGAGGTGGAGACCTGAGCAAAGGCATGCTCCAGGGTCGTCCATGCATCCATGGAGGTGGCAGCGAAGAGGCAGAGGCCGGCGACCCCATCGCCCAGGGAACCCTGGATGGCCGAGAGGATCGCCCGGTCCTGCTGCACCCACGCACGGTGTTCCGGGTTGATGGTCGGACCGTGGATGGTGGTGACAACCTGCGGAGGACACGATAGGGAGCCATCGACATACCCAAGGAGGGAGCGGCTGCGAAGCAACGGTAGAACCTTGGCGCGCCAGAACAGATAGTTGTCCGGCGTGAGGCGGATGGCGATCAGATTGTCGAAGTGAAACGGCCCGACGGGCGCGACTGCGGCAGCAACCGGGGCAACGGGCGGCGACAGGGGCCTCGCCCATGAGCGGAGTAGCGGGAGCTCCCAAGGCCGCCAGGAGGATGGCGAACATCGGGGACGAGCCGGAGGGGACCGCAGGGGGCTTCGCGGGCGAGACGGTCATCACGGCAACGGAGGTCGCAGGCGCGGAAGACGGCGGGAACGGAGCCGAGAGCATGGATCCCACGGCGATGGTGCCAAAGAAGTGAGGCACCGGCGGAGCTAGCGGGATGTTGAGTAGGGCGGCAAGTAACGCGGGGATGGACCCGGAGCTGGCGGCACCCAAGGTGGAAGCGGACATGGCGGTGACGACGGCAGCCCTAGGGCATGAGGCACGACAACGGCGGCCCGAGGGTTTTAGGCGCCGCGGCGGCGAAGGAAAGGACCTGGGTTAGGTTGATACCATATTAGACATAGAGTTTTGGAGGAACTGGCTCAACCCATCATGGGTGGCACATTATATATATATATATATATATATATATATATATATATATAATGGTATATAATGATACAATATGTGTCCTATACCAATACGGTATACGGTATGGGCGTACACATTGGGCTATAATACAAAAGTCTAACACACCAGCAGGGCTGAGCCGCGCCGCGTAGGTGGGAGGGCGCCCGTGGCCATGGCCAGGCCCGCCGCGCCCGTCGCCGGACCTGCAAGAGCGCGCAGCAGCTGGGAGGGGGCCGCCCGCGTAGGAGCTTGGGGACGCGAGGGGTGGAGTGGGGTGGGGGTGGGGGTGCGCAGGGGGTGGCACCGCCCCGCGCCTCCACCATCCCGAGGCCCGGCACAGACTCGTCGGCCGGCCCTCCGGCGGCGGCGTAGCAGGAGCGGGCAGTGCGACCCGGCGGCGGCGGATGGTGGATCTCGAGCGCAGGGCGGCCGTGGAGATGCACGTGGGAGGAACGGATCCGCCACGCCGCCACCATCTCGGGGCGCGGCGCGGCTTCGCCGGTCGGCCCTCAGGCGGCGGCGTAGCGGGAGCGGGCAGAACCGAGGGTTCCCGGCGGCGGTGGGTGTGGTTACCCATGTGTCGCCAGAGGAGGCATGCGGCGGGGGGGGGGGGGGGGGGCTTCGCCACTGTCGTGGATTTGGAGCTACAGGAGCTACAAAGGGTCAAAGCAAGATTTACATGGACCTGTAACCAGCTTGACCTGACTCGTAGTTTTCTCGATCGTGTGTTTGCGTCTCCGGAGTGGGAGAGGAAGTTTCCCACATGTTTGCTTGAGGCAGTGACGTGATTCCGGCCAGACTTGTAGACAGCCCAACGCCAGATTTTGTTTTTTTGAAGTGCAATGGTTTGAGCAGTTGGGCTTCCAGGCGGTTGTGAATGGCAAGTGGCTTTTGGCGCGAAATCACCCTCCATATCGCTTTGGCCTCCTGTAAGATTTAATGAACTGCTTGCGGGATTGTATCCAATGGTTGCGTCATCACCTCGGGGGTGAGGGCCGGGCTAACATTGGCGGGGCTCTTAAGCATAAGAAATGTTCAATCACAGACGAGATTAAATCTTTGGGTCTGAGGGATGGTGTTAGCAAACATTTTGAATCGGAGTGGGCATGGATATTCCCTCAAGGAAGATGGTGTTCATCACCCATTGTGAGTTATATTGGAGACAACGGTCATCAAAGCTGGATTGAGAAAGCAGATTTCATTATGTCTATTTACATGTCGTGGCCAATGGCCTTACACGACTATGTAGTATCATCGCGCTACATAACGGTCCTACGCTCGTCATCGAAGCTGCTCATCTACAACAACATATCTACTCCTTCTATCAGGAGTTGTTAGCCTCTGACGAGCAAGACGGGACGGAGATTGATGTTTCGGCTTGGGATGCATGGGTTCGGCTCAATGCAGCAGAGAATGAGGGTCCTATGACACCAGTTTGAACTTGCATTAGTCGCGACCCGCACCAATATGGCATCGCGTCCAGATGGGTTCTTGGCGGTGTTAAGTTCTGTCATTTGGTGCGACCACAAATGTTTGAGTTGCTTCTTGCTTGATGATTTCACCAAAGGGATAATCGACATCAAATGACTCAATTTTGCGGTCCTCACCTTGCTTTCTAAGGTGCCTGGGTGAACCTTATTAAATAGTTTAGCCCTATTGCTTTGACAATATAGGCTTTTGTGTGCTTGTCAAAGGTTTTGCAACGCGGTTGTCCTTGCTTGTGAATAGGATGATTCACTTGACCCAATGTGCTTGGGGACGTGGTATCCGTGAAGGTATTTGAATCCTTCATGATTACTTCACTCCGCCCAACTCTCTCGTGACGAGTGTTAAATCTCAAATTATATTACATGAAGGTGTACGATTAAGTTAGTCGGGAGTTCCTCCAAGGGGTAATGTTTCGGAAGAGATTTGACCCTATTTAGTTGAGTTGGCGATGTACCTCGTTAGGTATGGACAGATCGCCATTAGAATTAACTAGGGTTGGATGCGTTTTGCTGCGTCGTCGATGTTGTTGGGTTTCTTAAAAAAAATCACTCTGCTTCAAAGTGTATTACTTTTTAAAAAAGTCTAACTTTTAAAATTTCATCAAATTTATATAGAATATATCAAAATCTATAATATCAAGTCGTTATTTTTAGATTTAGCATGAAATAAATTTCCATACTTATTTTGTTTAATATTGTGAATATCGGTATTTTTATTGTGAACCTGGTCAAAGTTAAAGAAATTCGACTTCCCAAAATACTAATACCCCTTATATTTTGGAACTGATGGAATATTTAGTTAGGCGGATGGGGGAGATGATAGAGTGTGTTTTATTTTTATTTATAATTCGATGATTTTGTGGGTCTTTCATGGTGTGATTATGTGTTACCCAGTAACCAATCTATATTTAAGTGAGGAAATTTCTGTGATTATGTGTTACCTCAATTGAATGTGAGCTCTTTAAAACTAGAGAGCTTGGTTTATAGATAGATAATGGGGGAACCCGACCTCTTCTTACACAACTTGATGGAACTGCGTCAGGGAGAGCCACTCTTTCCCCGCCTTTTCAACTTAGTGGTCGATGCTTTGGCTTCCCTTCCTGACGGGGTCATGGCTGCCACACATGTTCATGGGGTGTTTTTGTGGAACATTGAGGGAGGTATTACAAACCTTTAGTAATGAAGATTACACTTTGATTATGATAAAGAATCAGCGCGTCAATTTAGTTAGCCTCGAGTTCTTGTTGATGTGTTTTGGTTCCGTGTCGGGACTTAAAATTAACTTTGATAAAATTGAGGCCTACGTCACAAGGGGTGGCCTAGAGTTGTAGATTTGCTGCCCATATGGTGAACTATTTGTTTGGGTATCCCCATCAAATATCTAGGGTTGCCTCTTAGAAATCCACACGTGACTATTGTCGATTTTGGCTACGTCATTGACACGGTTACCAAGCAGGTAGATACATGAGTAGGAAAGCACCAATCAACCAACAGTAAGTCATGATTAATGAGTATCAATCTGGCCTTCCCGACGTATCTTATCACTACTAGGAGAAAGCCTATAGACAAGAATTTAGCGGTAGTGCTAGATATAGGGAAAACGCTATTGTTAGGTAGTAGCAGCGCTGGATACAAACCAGCGCTACAAGTAGAACCGTATCAGCAGTGTTGGCTAGTTAACCAGCACTATTGATAAGTGGTCCCGGCACCATCGCCAGTGTCTACCTGTAGTTATAGCGGCTCTCCAAAACCAATGCTACTACTACAGCTGTAGCAGTAGCGCTTGTCGCTGGACCACCGCTACTGTTATGCATGTATGGTGCTAGTAGGTGGGCCCTGATTAGTAGTAGCACCTGGGCTCCGACCAACGCTACTGCTATGATACTTAGCAGTAGCAGTTTTCTGTTCCAGCGCTACTGCTACTCGACTCTCATTGTTGACTCCCACTCCCCATTCGATCCTCACGTCTCCCTCCCCATTTGATCCCTCTCCCTCTCATCAGTCCTTTCCTCCGACCGCCGTCGTCACCGTCGCCATCGCCTCGACGCCGCCACCGTCACTCCCGGTCCTCACTCGTCGTCGTGCCCCCTCCCTCGTCATCACGCCCTCCCTCGTCGTCGCCCCTCCCTCACCGTCGCGCCCTCCCTCACCGTCGCCCCCTCCCTCACCATTGTGACCTCCCTCGCCATCGCCCCCTCCCTCACTGTCGTGCCCCTCCCTCCGCAGGTAGACCCTACTCCCTCCTCCCTCCCTCTTCCCTCTCCCCTCACTCCCTTCACCCCCTCTCGCATCCGGCCATTTCGTAATATTAGGGGGGTTAGGTTGATTCTAGGGTTAGGTTTGTTAGGTTGATTAGGGGGGTAAGGTTGATTATAGGGATAGGTTGTTAGGTTGATTCGAGGATTAGGTTTATTAGGGGGGTAGGTTGATTCTATGGTTAGGTTTGT
This sequence comes from Hordeum marinum, assembly GCA_022496015.1. Lineage (NCBI taxonomy): Eukaryota > Viridiplantae > Streptophyta > Magnoliopsida > Poales > Poaceae > Hordeum > Hordeum marinum. The sequence goes on from CM039675.1 coordinate 66,186,230, forward strand.
TAGCTAAATTAGTTTAGAGCTAAATATGAATGTGCCAAATATGAAGAACCTTATTGCATTTTTTTCAAGTTCTATATTTTTCTTTATATGCAAATGATTCGAGTGGCTTATGTTTCGCCGGAATGTTGATTCATTCCCGTTCTGGCGAATTTCACGCGCTCGATATGTCCACATTTTAGCAAAGGTCATGTCGAAATTTTGGCATGACTTGTGCTACAAAGTAGGCATATTGAGTGTTGTGATTTGCTAGGAAGCGGCATTCCGGGAAACCAAGTCAAAATGAGTCTAAAATGAGTTTAAAAAATTAGTGATTAAATGGTAAGAAAATGTTCTCACAGGAATTTGTCTTGAGGTCGGCGATGCTTGGCCCGCATCCTTGTCGTCCTCGAGTCAGCGTCGACATCCTTGAGAGGCGCAAGGTCCGGGACTGGGCTCCGCCGGACTGGCACTGGGAGGTGCTGCCTTCCCGGGCTCGGAGCTTGGTGAGGAATCATGGTCTCGTCGTCGACCCAGAGCTTCTTTGGTAACGGTCGCGTGGGTCACTTTCAGTGCAGAGGGAGTGGGGGGGCCCGGGGTAGTACGTCGGCGTGTCAGGGAGGAGGACGAGCATGTCCGTCGCTATATGGTAGCGTTGGATGCTAGGTTCTCTAATACCTGGCAAGTTCTTCAGGGATCTCACCCGAGTTATGATCTGCTGATGATTCCTTATCTTTGGGTGTCCATCGCCAGCAACTCAGAGACCGCTAGTGAACCGAGTTCACCGTCCTCCATTTTGGATTCTAGGATATTCGATGTGTATTAGTGATCTTATATGATAATATTCTAGATGTATGAGTTAATTTTTGATGACGCATTAATTGTATTAGTGATGGATTATTCGAGAAGATATTATATGATGGATTATTCGAGATGATATTATATTCGAGTTCATTATAAATGTATTAGTGATATTTTATCGGTATAATGCGTGTGTGACTTTCGGTGTGTCGTTGTTCCTTGTGTGACCTTCATGTGTGTTCTTGATGGAGGAATCCTGACTGTTGTCGTGGGGGCGCCTCCTCATCTTCTCTTCTTTGCGATATATTCGTTAGTATAATGCGCAAGGAGAGGAGAGGGGGCGTCCATCACCGACGGTCAAACTATTACTGTGAGAGAATGTCCACCAGCATATATACACCACCATATCAGTGTGAAAGAGTGCGTACCAATACATCATGAGATATGAGAGTTATTTAAGGAAAGCCTCGATGGACCAAAAGTCACACACCCATTAGGATTCAAGCGTGTTAATTCTGCGGCGAAGATCTTTGTGACCAGCCTAGGCTCCAAGACGACAGGTTCTTCACCATCAAGCTTGACGAGACCTTCGATGTTTCTACAGTACGCAACAACGATGACAAGTGTTTTTTCGTAATTAAGCATGACTTTTGTTTCTTTGCTTCAATGTGTAATTTATGTTTTATACAATTCGACTAGTTCATCCCCTATCATCCAAGACGGTATTTCTTGGAGAGGCTCGATTTCGAAGAGCACGAGAGTGTCGAGACGAGGACAGCCAACCTGAGGACTAAACATGGTCACACATTTCTGGTAAAAGTAATGAATGCACTTAATAACACAGAATTAGGGTGTTCAAATTGGGAAGCTCTTTGTAAGTCATATGGATTTCAGGAGGATATGGAAATAACCTTCGATCTTCGTCCTGAAGATCATATTGAAGGTAACATCGACATTTCGGTGGATGTCGATATGCTTCCTGTTTTTACCTCCATGTGAGTTTGTCAACCATGCATATTTGTCAAGTAATTTGCATTTTATATTTAAAAATAGTTAGTGTTCATCCATATTAAATTTGTTAATTTATAATTTACAACTTATTTTGTTTCTTCGAGTGAAACACAGCAAATAGTTGACATGACACACTACACTTATGGATCACATCTAACTTGGGAGGAGAAGTACGTTCTTATCAACTTTGTTATTGGTGTCCTAGTTGGTAGGGAGATCTTCCCATATAATTTGGGAACTGGCCCAAATTATACACTTTACATGCCACTAGTGTATAGGTTGAGGGCGGATGACATTCGCCGAAATGTCTTGGTACAAATTATTAAGTACACTACTATTGCGTAAATGGTGTTGAGTACATTGCTAACTAGGATATTATTATGTTCTTCAACAGAAACTGCCAAATGAAGTAGTGTCCGTTGATTCATGGCGAAGGTAATATGACAATTAAAAGCCCTATGAGACCTCGGTTCTCTTTTGCATACTCGACTGAGCGCAAACCAACTAAGAGGCTCCAAATTGAAGCATGGCGAGAAATAAAGAAGGACCGCAAGCCACAAATTGAAGACCGTTGGATCTTTTTGCTTCATCATGGAGACATAGGTGTTATTTTGTTTTATGTCATTTTACCTAGGAGGGAGGACTAGGTCCTATGAGAGAAAAGTTTAGTTAACTTGTATAATTGATTAGGATGATTACTATTATGATGTTTTTTTTGTTTTATGAGATTTTAACTTGGAATGATTAAGATCATGATGAGTTATTACATGAGTAAGATGATGTTGAGTTATATGACATATATTTGATTAAGGTGGATGGATGCAACTGATCATGTTGAGTTAGAGGAAAATATGATGTTGCGATTGGCAACATCATATTTTCTTCTAATTCAAGATGGTCACTTGCATTCATGCACTTTAATCTAAATATAGTTGTTGGCATAATAATTATTGATGTTGTCATATGATGAAACTACTGTATAGGGCATGCATAAATACGTAGAGGGAAATGTAATCTTTGAAAGCGAGAATATTAGCAGTAGCGTAGGTAGGCATCTAGCAGTCGCGCTGGTTTATCAGCAGCGCTTGTTTTATTCCAGCGCTACTGCTAACCGTACTTACCAGTAGCGCTGGTTTTCCAGCGCTAGTGCTACAACCTAGTTGTAGCGCCTTAGCAGTAGCGCTGTGACCAACGCTACTACTAAGGGTAATTTCAACGCTACTACTAAGCTTTCTCCTAGTAGTGTATGGGCTTCCTTTATTGGCGTGATGGGGCGCATGAGAAGTTTGGCTCTATCCGGTCGCATTTTTCTCGGAGAAGGAGCTAGCGAAGCAGAAGAACGAGATGGTACACTAGAGTACCATTTGTTAACTCTATGCATTCAGTTTACATGGTCCAGTTTATACGGTTTTCAGGTTTGAATGAAAGTTGATGTGAATTTGAAAATTACATGTGAAAATTTACATATTTATGACTCAAGACACATATTGTTTTATACACACAGAATATAACTATATATAAGTAGATATTCATGAATGGATTTGATCGTTATGGAAATGCTTAGCATTATTTCGATGACAAGTATGACTGTGTTACAAGTGATGTGCTTACTAGGGAATCTACCTCCTATACAAAAAAGACTACTTGGCTTATTTGCCTCAAGAAATATAAATATATATAATTTTCAATTTGGTTAACCGTTTGGTTTTTCAGTATATATCATAAAAAATGAAATTCAATACGGTATGGAAAGTTCATACCATACCGAAATCAAACCATAATAAACGTAAAATTGGTTCGGTATGGTTTTTCGGTTCGGTATTAAAATGTACGAAGTTGCCATTTGTGCCCCCAAGGAGTGTTTTGGGGGGGGGGCTTGGGTGTCATCAACACCAAACATATGAATTGGTGCTTGATGAAAAAATGAGCATGAAAGGTTTTAACTGGGCAGGGGGAGCTTTGTCTAGGTATAATCCGATACAAGTATATCCATAGGGCATCTCTTGTGGCAGCCTCTACTGCTCACATATCGTACTTCTGGAAGGCTATTAACAAGGTCCGGGACCTCATGTGCATCAGTATCTTACATACCATTTGCAATGGCAAGGCCACGGTCTTCTGGCTCAATCAATGTGTGGGCATGCCCCACTTGCAACTAGTTTCGAGGATTGTTTACATTGCTTGCAACCGCTATGCTATGGTTTGCAACATTTGGAGACACAGTCAGTGGCACCGTTATTTTGACGATCCTTGGGACGATAGAAAATTTGGTTATAACACTTTGCGAAATTGTGCTTCAACTAACACTATACATGCAGGACACCAATAACTAGTTTGGCTGAGTCTTCCCGAGTCTCTCTTCCATTGTGTGTCGGTACTTTGAAGGCCAGGGTCTCACAGACCTGTCAACCATGGGCCACGGTAGTCCTTCTTGGCGAGGAAGTATCCACTACTCCTCGGCAACATGGATACAAGCCCCTTATGAGGTGGCATGCAGATCTTCGTCAAGAATAAAGATAGTTGGAACCTCTCTTCATAGAAATCGCCGGCTGTTTGTTAGCAAGCAGCTTGAGGATGGCAGGACCCTTGCTGACTACAACATCCAAAAGGAGCCCATTCTCCACTTTTCCTCCCACAACATGGTGGAATGCAGATCTTCGTCAAAACTTAACCCCAAGGTGCAGATCTTTACGAAGACTCTCATTAACCATACTATACCACTTAATGAGGAGTCTTCTGACACCATTGATAATGTCAATGCCAAGATTACCATTGGAGAGAGCTACTTCCCGTCAATGTCTCCTCCAGTCTCTAGGTCCCACGAACAACTTCCATCATGGCAATGATCGATCAACGGTTCGTAGGCCTACTATTTCGCTGTGGCCTACAGAGGTTGGACTAAACCATAGGATGCAACAGCCTACGTAGGTGTGGAGCGGGCTGTCACACGGAGAGTGATGTCCCAAGGTCGTAGTTAGGTGGTGCCGAAGGTGAATTATCATCCCCTTTACCGTGTGTGTTACACCTCCTTAACGACATGCCCCAGTTAAGGGAGTGCATTAGTAAACCTGCTACGACAAGACATGTGTCTACGTCCTTGCAATGGGACATGGCAACACATACTCCCTCATTTAATTTGGTAGGTATTCTACTGTGCCAAACACTATTTCATCCACTGTGCTATTACCTTTGTATGTATAAAAGGAGGCTCATGGTTGTGTAGTAAAAGGTTGGAATTCTTGACAATTCAGACCCTAGCATTTGATCTCGCTTCTTAGCTAGGATAGCTCTCGGTAAGGAGAGTCATCGTTGTAAACACAAACTTCACCACATCCATTGAATATCAACTAGCCAGATGTAGGGTTTACCACTCCCGAGCGACCCAAACCAGGATTAAAATCATTGTGCCACTACATGCTTTCCATAATGCAGGAGCATGTTATCCCCCTCCCCCCCCTCACGCCCTCCTCGGGACCACAAAGGGGGATCCCACATCCCACGTGTCGTGTTTGCACAAACGACATTGTAGGAGCACCAATGCTTAGTAGTTGATGATCAATTGCCACAAATTTTGCACAGTTCAGTACTACATGATGTTCATATACAAGTTCCCTTCCACAAAAATCACAAGTAGGTGTATGGTCCATTTTCGTCTTCAATATACTATCATGTGTTGCGAGCGCGGCCACTACCAGATTCCACTAAAAGACAAATCCTTTTGCAGAACTAGTACCAGCCAAATAGAATTACAAACCTTGCACCTTTTTCCTAAAACTAGACTCCCTTAGCCTTGCTTCAGAGGTTTCATATGATCTCATATTCCCAACTTATAGGCTATATGCACTGAGAAAGATAATCCGGTTTCTCCAGTTGCCAAGTGTTAAAATCACCACATGTATTATACTCAGTATAGTTCCAGCATCATGTTAGATAAAAGTAGTTCAAATCAACCAATCATCAGTAGCCCCACCTTTGTATTAAACTATCTCACCAAGTGAAGACGTGAAATGCGGCCTAAAATCTGACACGTTCACTAACCCATCGTTCTAGTTATAAGTTATATCACTTAATTTGAACTTCTGAAACCTAATTAAATATGCCAAATCATAACACATTTTAATTGTGACTGGCAATGCTCCGCACCCTACCACGACAACGATAAAAACATCGGGAAATTAAGTCATAGCCAGAGTGTATACCATTTGGAAGATATTTGGCCTTCATAACACGAGCACATAAGCTCTCGGTGAATAAACCTATAGTTTTGTCCTGCCGGTAATGATTGGTTAAACGCCCGGAAATCGTCAACACCGCCAAAATGCTTCAATTAAATTATATTATCCCGTGCAACCCAATTTTGTTTGCAACATAGCCATGGCAAGGTGAGTAGGCGACAATCATGTCAGTTGATTTTGTTGCCACGGTAATACTCCCCGACCTAAAAACACTCTTAGATTATGTTCACAAATTTGCTTCCTAATTTAGTACATTGTCAATAGTTAAGGGTGAGAAAAGTGAAGTGCCAAATTCTAGAGTGGCATCAACAAGTGGGCAAAAATTGAAGTGGCAAAAACAAAGTTATCCATGTTCTTTATTCCATTGGTCCTTAGTTGGAGTAATTTTGGATATTGGGATCAGACCAGAGGATTTATTTTCTAGTAATGTAGCAACTCTACTCCTAAAGTGGGAATTGGTAGCCTGGTATTCAAGTTTAATTTTTGGTTTTTTTGGATCACCTCCCACCATCCCCCTCCATGGTGGTTTTCTTATTCATCGGTTTATTTTATTTCTTCACTCTTTTCTTTTAAATCAGCACTTTCCTAAAGTACAAAAGATCCCATATCTAACTTCCCTAACTTATCCAAATCAATCGATCCCCTCTCATTAGTGCAATTTGATTTAGGAAAAAAATAACAAAAATTTTAGGAAACAAATAACAAATTTTAAGGAAATTAACATGTAAATTATGAGAAACAAATCTAATTATGAAATCATTATGTGGCTATTTTTTATGGAATATTATCTCTACTCTTAAAGCGGAAGCACGTAGGTGGTTCGTTCGTTCCTCCCCTCCCCATCGATCGTTATGACCCCCTGATGACCCACAAGAATAGGGGATCTATCGTAGTCCTTTCGATAAGTAAGAGTGTCGAACCCAACGAGGAGCAGAAGGAAATGACAAGCGGTTTCTAGTAAGGTATTCTCTGCAAGCACTGAAATTATCGGTGATAGATAGTTTTGTGATAAGATAATTCGTAACGAATAACAAGTAACAAGTGTAGCAAATGTGCATCAAGGTAGCCCAATACTTTTTGTAGCAAAGGACATGCCTGGACAAACTCTTATATAAAGCAAAGCGCTCCCGAGGACACATGGTAATTTCCGTCAAGCTAGTTTTCATCATGCTCATTTGATTCGCGTTCGTTACTTTGATAATTTGATATGTGGGTGGACTGGTGCTTGGGTGCTACCCTTACTTGGACAAACTTCCAACTTATGATTAACCCCTATCGCAAGAATCCACAACTACGAAAGAAGAATTAAGGTAAACGTAACCATAGCATGAAACATATAGATCCAAATCAGCCCCTTACGAAGCAACACATAAACTAGGGTTTAAGCTTCTGTCACTCTAGCAACCCATCATCTACTTATTACTTCCCAATGCCTTCCCCTAGGCCCAAATAATGGTGCAGTGTTATATAGTCGATGTTCACATAACACTACTAGAGGAGAGACAACATACATCTCATCAAAATATCGAACAAATACCAAATTCACATGATTACTTATAACAAGACTTATCCCATGTCCTCGGGAACAAACGGAACTACTCACAAAGCATGTTCATGTTCAAGATCAGAGGAGTATTTTATCATAAAGGATCTGAACATATGATCTTCCACCAAGTAAACCAACTAGCATCAACTACAAGGAGTAATCAACACTACTAGCAACCCACAGGTACCAATCTGAGGTGTTGAGCAAAGATCAGATACAAGAGATGAACTAGGGTTTGGAGAGGAGATGGTGCCGATGAAGATGTTGATGGATATTGACCCCCTCTCGATGAGAGGATCGTTGGTGATGACGATGGCTTCGATGGCTCCCTAGTTTCCGCAGGAGTGAGTAACGACCATGTACTGATCAATGTCGATGCCCTGTGTAGGACCTACAAAAAAATTATATGTGTTTGTCTGTTAAAAATCATGTCATTCCTGCAGTTTCATATAGCCCAAAGAAGTGCACATACTCCAATACGAATATGTCTAGCAGTAATTATGTCAACTCCATTTAGCCACGTACCAAACAACGTGTCAATGCTATCTGGAGGTATGATATTAAAGGCTATACGAACTGTTTGCCATAAAATTTTGCCAGAGGACATAGAAGAAAAAGGTGTTTGATGGTTTCCTCATGATCACAAAAGCTACATCATGTACTTCCTTCCCAATTGTGCTTTGCCAAACTATCCTTAGTGAGAATCACCTTCTTGTGAACAAACCACATGAAGACTTTGATTCTTCAGGGTACCTTGACCTTCCAAATATGAATCAACCTGGAGATTGTTGTTGTGTCAATAAGGTTCAGATACATCGATTTCATTGGAAAGATGCCAGTAGTTGTTAGCTTCCAATGAAGCCTAGCAGACTCATCCGATAACTTGTCGAGTGTTTACTATATCATGATCATCTACAACTAGTACAAGGCATCATATGTAACTACGACCTTCCTCTTCAGCATGTCATTTATTTTTATGGGTGTCATGTCTTTTATGTTTGCGGGTAGCATATGTGTCGAAGACAATTTTTTAACCTTTTTGCGGTGAAATACAAGCACATAGCCTACGTCACTTAATTATTATATGATGGAGTTTTGGCTGATACAAAGCAATATTTTATGTGATGCCTCACTAATATCAACTAAAGACAAACTATTTACTAAGCATATTTCATTTCTTAATGATTTTTTTAAGTCGCGATGCTTAGTTTATGTTTGGCCAAACAGTGAACACATAATAGCATTTAGTAGTGGGGTGGGGTGGTGCAGACAGTCTCAGGGCAGGAGGCAATGAGAGAGAAAGAGTACATGTAAGTGTGAGCCAGTGAAGAGATAGACAGAAGTGGGGATGTGGTGCAAGCATGCATTGGTGCATCTGGACGGTGACATGCATGGTGGACTGTTGGTTGCGATGGTTGATAATGGAGGGCAACTGATGTTCAATTTGAATGGAAGAAGTGATATTGGTTGCCTATTTGGGTGAGGAAGAAGGAGGGTGTTGTACAATAATGTCATTTTATAAAATATAAAAAAATAGATATATGGATTGAAATAAAAAAGAGAGAGGGTGATGTTGAGTTAAACAAAATGTTAGGGGGAACTTTTATGAGTCTCATATTCCTCTTGTATCCCCAGTCCTACCCATGTGAAACGCTCGATCCAGTGGCGGAGTTTCAAAGGAAAAGTTGGACGTATAAGGCCAAAGGAGAGAACTATAGGTGATCGACTGGGCTAGGCTCCAAAGCATAGGTAAAGGAAGAAATGCAAAAAAACTGGACGGGCATGACCTAGTTTGGCCATAAATAAGCTCTCCCATGTCCATGTCCGTCCCCTCTGGCGGCTATAAGGAGTGAGAGAGAGTGGGAGGTAGGTGAGTGGAAGAAGGGAGACACAGCGATACATAGAGAAAGAGTGGAGAGAGAGGAAAGGTTTACATAACGATTGTTGTTGAGTCACTCAAATATATATGCATCATAGCCCGTAGAAATGCACAGGTGTTCTACCAGTGGCGTATCTAGGGGGTGTGCCGGGTGTGCCATGGCACACCCAGAATTTTGGAAAGCATTTTTTTACCATGTAAAAATTAGCAGATTTTGAAGAGCCATCCAAGCCAACTGAAATAGACCTAACTTTTTAAAAGTGTGCACACCCTCCATTTTATTTCTAGCTACGCCACTGTGCTCTACTAGTATATAGGTATCCCGGGGCAATTATAGCGTAGACTATCTCACTTAATATGAGAAGGAAGCAGGCAACTATAATGATAATAAGCCGGTACAATTTAATTAGCATACAAGGGGATGTAGCTCAAATGGTAGAGCGCTCGCTTTGCATGCGAGAGGCACGGGGTTCGATCCCCCGCATCTCCATATTTTTTTGTTTTCACTCTTTGTCCCCATGTTTTTTTATTTATCCAAACGAAAAGACCGCCGCTATGAAAGTCTAGTTTAGCCTCATGTTTTTTATCCAAACGAAAAGACCACTGCTATGAAAGTCTAGTTTAGCCTCAGAACACATACGCAAAAACTTCATCGCCATTTCTTCGACGACGAGCCAACACGAGCGCGCGTACTTAGACGGATGCACAGCGTTTGTGGCGGTGAGAAACGGAGGTTATTTTGGCCACACGAGATAGCAAGATATTACTATAATTTACGGCTGCCATATTTTACTAGCAAACAATCCTTTTCCACGGTCAGGGTAGCTCTGCTCGATGGCGGGAAGGCTCTTCCCTGTCCCAGTGGAAAAAAACGTGGATTTATATTAGTAGAGGAGAAAGAACGAGCGCCTCACAAATTCACAATGATCACCTGGTCCGTAACAAACTGAAAGAAATTAACGTTTTCACAAGGCCAAGGTTCATTTCTCTGGTTTCTTCTTCACTCTGGTTCTCGTTACACACACACACACCAAAAAAAAAAAGTGTCAACATGTGGCGCAGGACACCCGAAGCCCGTCGTCGTATCTGAACCATTGCGAATTGTTGCAGAGAAGCGATGTGGTGCCCTCATCCGCTCCCCACCACAACTCGCATGCACACACAGGCACACCAGAAAACTCCCCCGTAACCTCAACTGTTGCTCATTCCTGAGAAGTACTGCACGGCTGCCGCCTTATGGCGGCATCCACAGCGTCGTCTAGTCCCTTGGCGCCCTTCCTCCGCTGGCACGACGCACGCGGCCGAGGCCGCGGCCGCGCAAGGTTCGTCATGGCGGCGAGCACGGCGGACGCCGAGCCGTCCCCGGAGGCTACAGCGTCGTCGGCGGCGGCGTCGGCAGGGCCGGGGAAGAAGAAGACGGTGGACACGAGGATACACTGGTCCGACCCGGACGAAGGGTGGGTGGGAGGGAAGGCCAACAAGGAAGGCGACGGCCGCAAGGAGGAGCCGCTGGGGCGAAGATTCGCCGACCTCATCAACAACCCGTCCGAGTCACACTACCAGTTGAGCTCAGCTCACTCTTCTCAACACAATTCATTCACCCTGCTACGCCCCTTGTCGATCTGCCTGAAACTGACCACACCAAGGTTTCTCTGGCACATACCAGGTTCCTGGGAATAGCGCCTGGCGCGGACCTGGAGGAGATCAAGGCGGCGTACCGGCGGCTGTCCAAGGAGTACCACCCGGACACGACGAGGCTGCCGCTCAAGTCAGCGTCGGAGAAGTTCATCCGGCTCCGGGAGGTGTACAAGGTGCTGAGCAAGGAGGAGAGCCGCCGGTTCTACGACTGGACGCTGGCGCAGGAGGCCGAGAGTCGCCGGCTGCAGCAGCTCAGGTCCCGCCTCGAGGACCCCTACGAGCTAGACCTCCAGAACTACGAGTCTGTGCCGGACGCGGTGGATCGCCTTGGTGGGAAGAACATGGAGCTCAGCGACCAGGCCATGACCGCCCTCACCTTCGACATCGGCATCATCATCTTCAGCATCTGCTGCATCATCTACGCCCTCTTCTTCAAGGAGCAGTACTGATACAAGAGAAAGATGCTATATAGTACTAGTACTGAACTACAGACACGAATGGTATAGTATATGCAAGGTAATAGCAGATTATATGTCTCATACAGCGCATAATGTAAAGCAAAATACAAGCTAGGAATCACTCATAGTTATTATCTCAACAATCTATAATTTTGCCAAAAACTTGGCTGTTTGAGCGTCTGAGAAGTTCTCTTCACTTTATTAGGGCAACAAGTATATATATAAATCTAAAGTGCCAAAGCGCTAAACAGGACAACCTTATCGTGCTGTACTACTCTTTATCTCTGGTCAAAGTGAATGGAGAACAAAATGAGGAGGCAATCTCAGGCGTGTAGCTGAGACTGTTGCCTGAGAAACAGTCTTTCATCTTTCAGAATCATCGCACTCAATGATCTTGACAACAGAAGAATCACCAATCTTTTCAAAAATAATCACCCTGTCGTATGGCTTTATTATGCCGACTGATCGGCCATAGTTCAGTGCAAGTTTTATCCCGTATTCTTCCTTGGTGAGCCCACCGGTTTCAGCCTGGTAGAGATAAAAAATATTAAGCTTGGACTTAGAAAGTTCATTGCTGTAATAAGAAAGTTCAACGCAACTCTCAGATAGTTACTCCGTAGATCTCCAAACAAAAAGCATCCTGAGCTACCACATGCGTTTAACATTGGAAATAGTAGAACTTCAAGGTGGCTCTGGTATTACTAAGTAAGTGCATACATACCTCGTCAGTACTACCCATCAAAGGATACACACCTCTCACAGAAAAACATTGCCTCGCCTGTACCAGCCAGTAAATGTAAGTTTACGGATCCCTTTAAAGAAAACCACATACAGATAGATAGATATGCCTGTTACTTACCTGTGTTGTGCCATAAGAACGCCACTTTGATGGATCGGAGCCCTCGCGTGGAAATACAACTGCTAAAACTGGCATTGGTGGCCTGTATTTAGCAACTAACCTGCAGAAGATGATGTATCAAGTAAGATGATAGCATTTGCATGATAGAACATATAAAGTCAAGCGGTGATCTTGTGTTGTATAAAGCACCTGGCAGCTCTTCCCGAGAAGGTGAACACAACAATTGCAGCAGCTTTTACTTTCATTGCAGAACGAACCTATATGTAAACAAAAGATTGCCATTAATGTTCTATAACAATAAAATATGTCTGGCCTAATGCTTTAGAAGTATTTACCGCTGATGATGCCACAGATTCTTCATGGGCCATTGGTTCACCTACATGCCTCACTACTTTCTTGAAGTGAAGTGACTGGTTATACACGGTCTCAGCCTAGAAGAATGGTTTGTCGTTGATCAGACAGTCAATTCAGATGATTTTACAATTATTATTATCGAGACAATATTATTTTGCAAGTTATTCTTGAATGAGGTAGGAACATACTTCTGCACATATTCTGCCCACAGTACTCACGGCGTCAACAGGATACTGCCCTCGAAGTGTCTCCGCACCGAGCAAAATGCCATCAGTTCCTGCAATGTGAGTAGTTTAGGAAATAAGTACCTACAAATTAGACTAGTTCTAAGACAGTGCAGGTTTGCAGACCATCTAGGACAGCATTTGCAACATCAGTCGCTTCTGCGCGAGTAGGGCGAAGATTGTCAATCATGCTGTCCACAACTCTAGTAATGATCACAGGTTTGCCAACCATGTTGCATTTATGAATACCAGTCTTTTGGGACATGAACACCTGAAGAGCCAAAACTGGTAGGTTATGAAATGAAGCAACAAAGAAGGAATCCACTGATATTTTTAAGTATCTGCTGCCTAAAACAGCCAGATGGGTTTGTTTTAACTTTAAACGGATAAGAACATAAATGGTAACTTTTGCACCATGAGAACAAAGATATTCTTAGTGCAAAGTGGAGTCATTTTTGAGTCACTTATTTTGGGACGGAGGGAGTACATGCATTTCTGTAATAATTAACTAGTACTATCATTTCAAGGCAACATGCCACCATGAGTGGAACTGATTAGAAACATATCTGAGAGCACATAGGGTTTACATACAAGGTGAAAAATTGGGTATTTTGAGGAAGACCAAAATTTACCCTCTCTGGTGGGAGGTCGATTCCCAGGTCGCCTCGAGATATAATGATACCATCCGCCTCTTGAAGAATTTCATCAAAATGTTCCAAACCCTAGAAAGAAAGAAACTACTGCATGATGAAATTAATCATAATATAATAGTGAAACAAGCATAACAGTATAATTGTAAAAACGATAGTTACCTCAGCATTTTCAATCTTCGCATATATCTGTGTGTCTTGAAGACCATGAGATTGCAAAAAGGCTCTAAGCTGCACAAATAATATATTTGAGGATCAGCAGTGTTCCCCCATCTAACTAAGCTTCTATTCAATTGACTGGCAATTGATTTATATTTGAAGTCTAACTGTAGATACATACAAGAGCTCATTCATGAAATCCCATCTATTCAATTGACTGGCAATTTGCATCAGTAAGCTTCTAAGAATCTAATTTCTGTTGAGTGCACACAAGAACATGAAAAGGCTCTAAAACAAAGGTATTCCAGGAACAATGGAAAGAAAAGCAAGAAGCAGATGTGCGAATAACTGTTATAATAATTCAGTTGTAAGAGTGGACGATTCGGAAAAGAAAACTCACCTCCCTGACATCCTCAGAAGAGCGGGTATGGGAAAGCGATATAATGTCAACACTGTTATCCAACCCCCATGTTGATATGACCTATTGTAGGAAAAAATGTGCTTAGGATGACCTGGAAGATGTGAATTAATATAGCAGCATCGGCAAATATGTATTTTACGTGCAAGCAATCTTGAAATAAATTATTCCTTCTATTTTCTTTTACTTGTTTAGGACTTGGACATAGCCTCCAACAAACCAATGTCGCAACTTCAGTATAACTTTAGTACAACGTTGTACTAAAGCTGCGAAAGTTAATATGGATCAGAGGGGGTACCTTTTAACACTTGTTCTATTTTATAAAATATAATTAAAAATACCGGCATGAAGTTTTTGTCACAAATCTAAATATTTGTGTGGATATTGGTTGTCAAAGTTTTACAAGTGTTGATTGCACACATTCAAGGACGGCAAGTAAAAGAGAGACAAAAGAGGAAAGCAAGTTGAACTTCTAAAGAACGTTACATAACAAATCCTCAACCGCAACTAAAGATCAGCAATAGCCAGAAAGAAGCAACTTGCCATTGTATTTTACGATTCTATCCAACATGGGATCAGAACAGATTGTTTGGTATGTGCAGTGTTTTAACTTGTAATGCGTGACTCATGAGTGGTCTCTTCCACTGAACAAGTCATAGCTTTATACAATTAAATGTTGGTAAGGAAAGAAATTTAACAGATAAAAACAAACAAAAAACATAGTTGGGGTCTTGGGGACCTGAAACAGAACTGGGTGATACTATATTACTACAAAAAGTAGCTAGTCAAAATATTTTGTACAGGAAAACATAACGATAGATTTCCGACAGTATATATCCGAGTAGTGTCGTACAGAAACTCATAAGTAGTGCGCATTACCTGTTTATCATATTCACTCAAAGTCGGCATACTGATATGTACTTGTGAAACATGTAGAGTGAAAATGGGCCCTGACAGTGTAGCTGTGTTCTTCACAAAACAAATCACTTCTTCACCGGAAGTCTCCGTAACCTGTAGATTATAGTATATAAAGACATGACAATGTTGGAAAATGTCACATATATGAGGAGAATCTAAGAATTCACGTACTTCAAGCCATAGAGATGTTGTTTCACTTCCTGTGAAAAGATATTGACCAATGAAAAGAGTATCACCCTTCTTCACAACCTGAACTCAAGGAATGATCACAAAGTCAAATATGCGATATTCTAAAGTTTTGAATTTCAGAAATAGAGGAAATTTTACAACCAAGTACTTTCACCGGCACAATAGAAAAGTCAAATAGATTTTGTTTATTGCATAAAATCCATTAGTTTTACTTTAATGCCAGCATGTAAGAGGTGGTTGCACAGAGCAAAAGGAACCTAGCGACATATAAATGCATAAAGACAACTATAATTCAAACAATACATTCATACTTCATACCCTAATTTTATTATTATTAATCACTTACTTTTGCAAGATCGCCAAATTTAATTGGTAGGATATCAGCCGAAGGAGCTTTAGAAAGATCTGGTGTTATTGTGACATGATTCCCACCTATCAACTCGATTGCTCCACCAGTTGAATTGTGAACCTGAATTTCTGGACCCACTGTATCCAGCATTATCTATAAATAATCAGATCAAGTTAGATGTTGACATAATATGAGTCTTAGCACCAATCTTAAGAGCATCACCATAGAAGCTTATGAATGCAATGCAGAAAAAACAAGCCAAAATAAGATACTGAAAAGGTATGAACATAAGTGAATTTCTAAATTTTAACTATGAAAAACATCGAACAATGGCAATATGCGAGCAGAGAGTTGCTGCCTCAAGTCACAGGTACTGAAGATACATTTAAAGTTAACTCAAGGAATATATTTGACAACGAGGAAATACAGAAATATAAAGGCATCTCTCCAAATACCGTATATATATATCTGAAATGCATATATTATCTCAAGGTGGAAAAGGCTAGCTAGGTTTAGCATTTCCCCAATAAACCATTTTTCATAAGCGAAGGCATTAATATAACAAAGCAAATATGCACATGGAACTGAAATGTGGAACTTGGGTAGATGCAGATTTAGACCATGGTAAATATGTTAGAAAAGGTCTGCAAAGTTTAGATATGCAGCATCATGAAATAACTAAGCATGGAAAATTAAAGTATAGATTGGAGGATAAAAGTTACCAAACAAACCAAGATATTGATGATGTGACCATGCGTAGCGATAGAAAATGTGATGTGCGTGTAAGATCAAAGAATTAACATATGTGCACAAGCCCATTACTAAAACATCCCCAAATTTTCAATCCTTACTGCTAAAAACATAACTGAAACAAATAAAAACACATCACTTTGAAAGTGAATCAATAAAAGTGTAAAGCATGACTCATACATAGGGTATTCACTAGGTAACTGGTACTCGACTGGCCCATCACCTTGTACCAATTATAAAGAACTCAACCTTGTAACCGGCTTTTCAATTTAAACTCTGGACTTGTATGTCTATATTGATATAGCATCAAAATAAATATGTAACCCATATTGTCAAAACTATATCACGGACTACTGCTCGGACTTCGTGAGCACAACTGGTAAATGAAGTGAATAATCAACAAGGTTCAGACTACAGATCTGCAGATCCAAATTCGATCCATGAATCACCAAATCCGCAATCCCCCCCCCCTGCCCCCCTGTGTGCACAGCACTGCTGCACTGCCTATTTCTCCCTTGTGTGCGCTAACAGATCTTATCACCCTAACAAACGTAGTAAACTTATGAGCATATCTTGTATGAGTATAGTGCTATGGTATAGGACCTAGCATACCTATTGAGTACTTGCTCAGTTGCTCTACTGTCATACAGTGACACAAGTGATCACAAAGGGATATTTTCCTTTTTCCTGTATGTGGACCTATGTTTTTATGGCGTCGTTAGCGACAATTTAAAGGTGTGACGCGGTCCCAGCCTGAAGCGTTGGTTGCGACGATTTTTATTTGCAATTTCTCAATCTCCAAGCATAACTTGTAGATCAAAAGATACATATCAACATTTACACACGAGTTATTAACTAAGGTTGCCAACTTACAGGACATAACTTCTTCACATTCTGTGCCGCTTTCCTCAGATTGTCGAGGGTCTCCTGATGATAGGCAGCATCCTTCCAAGAGAAATCAAACCTTGCAACTGCAAAAAGGAAAATATACACACAGCAATATGATTATTATTAACAACAATAAAAGCAGAGAAGGCATGACCGGCCCATTGCACTAAATCCAGCTGTTTAAAAGGAAACTGTCAGGTTTACCTGACATCCCAGCAGTGAGGCATTCTTGAATCACTTCGACTGAGTGCGAGTTGGGCCCAAGCGTCCCAACAATCTTAGTGAGGGATGGGAAAACTTTCTGCAAAAGAGCGCACGCAATGTATAAGGGTCGCAATCCAGCATCCTGAAAATGAAACCAAAACTGTCTCCATTTCGTCGCCTCCCTCCCACTAGCCAATAAGAGGATTCGTTTTTCCAATTAGAAAGTCAGACGACTCTCGCAAAATCACGACAACACATTTTGGCCGCACGCAACAGTAAACTCCCCAAATCCACACGATCGCTCCCGTTGGGGATTTACATTCTGACGAAACGGACCACCGGTATTTCCGCCACGCCCGTTCGGCCCCGCGTCTCTGCACACCAAATCGGGTCGAGACAACCAACACACACGCGCGCGCGCGCGCATACACCGTGAACCGCATCCAGAGGAAGAGATCCGAATCCACGCACAAGCACCGCGGATGCGCAGGGTTCGAGATCGGTGGAGAGAGACGGGGGCGAAATGGTGGAGGGGAGGGGCGCTTACGGGCTTGGCGGGGGCGAGGACGGAGGCGAGGCGGACGGGCTCCTCGAGGAGCATGTGGTTGCCGCCCTGCATCTCCGCCGCGGGAGGGAGTTCTGCGAGGGATCTGTCTGGCCTAGGGTTTTGCCGCCCTCGGATGTGACGCGACGCGACGCGATGCTATCGGGTCTAGCTCCGAGCGGGCAAAGCGAGAGGAAGACGAGGCGGGGCCGCGAGGGGAGGAGGGAAGGGAAGGAGAGGGGAGATCGAGAGCGAGGCGTGGGGAGAAAGAAAGAAAGAACAAAACAACAGCACACGTGGCATTTCGATTCCGTTTTGTTTAATAAAAACATCTCTCGACGGTTTGAAGCGACAAAATGTGGCGTCGACGGCAGGGATGGGACGGACGGGGCTTGCCTGCTCCCTCTGCGTGCTCCCATCCGTACTCCCGTTTGTTCATTTATCATCCAACGGCTACACCATTTTCTCCTCCTCTGGTGCCCCTTTTCCAGCAAAAAAGAATGAAAAAAATCTGTGTATTTTCTTCTCGCTCCCGTATGTACAGGCGTTGTCACAAAGCCCATGGCCGGAGCTCGTAAGAAACTCGCCGACGACGCCGAGCACGGAGCACCTCCAAGTGCCTCTTGTACTAGGCTCTAGCTCTTCAATCCGTAGGCATGGCATCACATCAAGGAGCGCATATCGCAGCAGCGTTCGGTTCTGGTCACACCTAGGCCATGCATCTCCTTGCTTGATATCGGCCTTGTAGTCGTGAAAGCTCACCTTATGTACTCTCGGCCGTCGGCCGCGCTCGAAGGGACAAGGCGTCCAGCGGCATGGACGCGATCTTCACCGTCATCTGGTAATGATGGTGTCCACTCGAGAATTTCTACTGCCCAGGTGGTTCGAGGTGAGGCGTGGCACAAATCTGGACTGTTTATAGCTTACCGGTGGCCACGGCCGTCATCATTGACAACTGAATAATGTCCACCGCTGAATCGCTGGTCATATGAAGAAGCCGCATGGTCATTTAGACAAAGCTGCAGCGTGATGTTCTGCTATCATGGTTCTTCATCGTCCTCGCCATCCTCCTGGTGTCGCATGTTCGTGGCATACCGCCTACATCATGCGGCGACACGGTGAGACGGACACTCCAGGACAAGCAGTGAACTGGTGGATCTTCGTTGTGTTCACCGTGGCCGGGCTTGTCCGCAGCGATGGTGTGCGGCATACATGTCCTGGGGCAGCGCGATGCGACCCGAGGGATGAGCCAGTGGAGAAGACGAGAGTGGTTGATACGGAAATGCGGGGATTCTCTGGGTTTTTTTCCTGGAGAAAAGGAGGCACCGGAGAGGATAAAATTGTGTGGCCGTTGGATGGTAAATGGACAAACGAGGAGTACGAATGGGAGCACGCCCAGGGAGCAGGCAAAAGCCCCGTCCGGATGGGACCCCCGCGGATGTCCCACTGTCTGTGTGCATGAGGCATGTGGTTTTTTTTCCAGGAAAATGAGGAGTTTTGTACCATTATACACGTTATAAAAGGATTATTTATAGATAATAAGATTAGTAATAGAAGCCCCCCCCCCTCCCTGAAGCCAACAAGCAGTGCTAAGGCCTTGTTTGGTTAAAAAGTCTTAGGACCTTTTTTAGGCCAACAAAAAAGTCCCTAGTCCCTACTTGTTTGGTTCCAGGATTAAACTTGGACTAGAGGTTATTAAATGACATGTTAAAGACCATGTTACCCCTATTAATTACGGTGCGGTTGTTGGAAAAAACGACACGGGTGAAGGGATAAGGGGCAGCTGTTGAAAAAAGTCCCAAAAAGAGCCTCCCTTAGGGTCTTCTTTCTTTAGTCTCAAATACCCACTTTTAGTCCCTAAAAGTCCCTCCTCTTTGGTTTAGATAGGAGTAAAAGGGACTTTTTTAGTCCTTACATCAAAAAGTCCCTGTAAACAAACACCCTCTAAGCTCCGTCCTGCCATAGTTGGCAAGACAATGTGCAACCTTGTTTTTTTTTCTTTGAATCTTCAATGGGACGAACTCCGGATCCAACATCGACTTTCAAAAAGGAAAACATAAGCAAAAGACTTGCCTCATCCATTAATTAACAAGAAGATTAAATATTTTTTGCATAAAGCAAGAGAAAAATACAAAGAAGCTACTCTTGTGTCATGGATTGCGTCAAGTGTTTCACGTCTGCGATGGTGCAAAGGGTCGCCTCCGTCTTGATACTCGGGAGGAGCACGGGGCCGGGCACCTCCTTACGGTGAAAGACTCGCAGTCCTCTCATTCCAAACCATCCAACTAGTAAGTATGATGAGAGAGGCCATACTTTATGTTTCGGGATGTGTGAATCGGACATGTTGATTCACACTCCTTGAGCAATTGCACCCTGAGAAGAGTATATGTGTCCATGTAGTCGATGATAAGACGGTGTTTGATCATACCCCCAAAGCCTAATGGTGAAGCTGTTAGGAGACGTAGTAGTAAATCAAAAAAAATCCTACGTGTTCACCAAGATCTATCTATGGTGAAACCAGCAACGAGTGGGGAGAGTGCATCTTCATACCTTTGAAGATCGCTAAGCGGAAGCGTTACAAGAACGCGGTTGGTGGAGTCGTACTCGCAGCGATTCAGATCGAGGAAGGAGAGGTTGAGGGAGAGCTCCGGCAGCACGACGGCGTGGTGACGGTGGAGCTGCGTGGTCTCCGGCAGGGCTTCGCCAAGCACTACGGAGAACGAGGAGAGGGAAGAGTAGGGTTGCACCGAGAGGAGAGGAACTCGTGTGTTGGCAGCCCCTAAAAAAACCCACTATATATAGGAGGAGGGGTGGAGGGTGCACAGCCCCTAGGGTTCCCACCCTAGGGTGGTGCGGCAGCCCTAGATGGCCTTTGGCCGGCGGCCAAGAGGGGAGAGGGGGAGGGTGCAGCCCTAGTGGGCCTTAGGCCCATCTGGGTCTAGGGTTTCCCCTTCCTCCCACCTTCCTGCGCCTTGGGCCAGGGTGTAGGGCACACCAGCCCACTCTGGGGCTGGTCCCTTCCACTCTCGACCCACGCAGCCCTCTGGGGCTGGTGGCCCCACTTGGTGGACCCCCGGAACCCTTTCGGTGGTCCCGGTACGTTACCGGTAATTCCCGAAACACTTCCGGTGGCCAAATCCTCACTTCCTATATATCATTCTTTACCTCGGACCATTCCGGAACTCCTCGTGACGTCCGGGATCTCATCCGAGACTCCGAACTACCTTCGGTAACCACGTACACTGTTTCCCTATAACCCTAGCGTCATCGAACCTTAAGTGTGTAGACCCTACGGGTTCGGGAGGCACGTAGACATGACCGAGACACCTATTCGGTCAATAACCAACAGCGGGATCTGGATACCCATGTTGGCTCCCACATGATCCACGATGATCTGGATACCCATGTTGGCTCCCACATGCTCCACAAGAACGCGGTTGGTGGAGTCGTACTCGCAGCGATTCAGATCGCGGTGAATTCCGATCTAAGCGCCGAACAACGGCGCCTCCATGTTCAACACACGTGCAGCCCGATGACGTCTCCTACGCCTTGATCCAGCAAGGAGGAAGGAGAGGTTGAGGGAGAGATCCAGCAGCACGACGGCATGGTGACGGTGGAGCTGCGCGGTCTCCGGCAGGGCTTTGCCAAGCACTACGGAGAACGAGGAGAGGGAGGAGTAGGGCTGCGCCGAGAGGAGAGGAACTCGTGTGTTGGCAGCCCCTAAAAAAACCCACTATATATAGGAGGAGGGGTGGAGGGTGTGCAGCCCCTAGGGTTCCCACCCTAGGGTGGTGCGGCAGCCCTAGATGGCCTTTGGTCAGCGACCAAGAGGGGAGAGGGGGAGGGCGCAGCCCTAGTGGGCCTTAGGCCCATCTGGGTCTAGGGTTTCCCCTCCCTCCCACCTTTCCTGTGCCTTTGGCTAGGGTGGAGGGCGCACCAGTCCACTCTGGGGATGGTCCCTTCCACTCTCGGCCCACGCAGCCTCTGGGGATGGTGGCCCCACTTGGTGGACCCCCGTAACCCTTTCGGTGGTCCCGGTACGTTACCGGTAATTCCCGAAACACTTCCGGTGGCCAAATCCTCACTTCCTATATATCATTCTTTACCTCCGGACCATTTCGGAACTCCTCATGACGTCCGGGATCTCATCCGAGACTCCGAACTACCTTCGGTAACCACGTACACTATTTCCCTATAACCCTAGCGTCATCGAACCTTAAGTGTGTAGACCCTACGGGTTCGGGAGGCACGTAGACATGACCGAGACACTTCTTCGGTCAATAACCAACAGCGGGATCTGGATACCCATGTTGGCTCCCACATGCTCCATGATGATCTCATCGGATGAACCACGATGTCGGGGATTCAATCAATCCCGTATACAATTCCCTTTGTCTACCGATATGATACTTGCCCGAGATTCGATCGTCGGTATCCCCATACCTTATTCAATCTCGTTACCGGCAAGTCTCTTTACTCGTTCCATAACACATCATCTCGTGGCTAACTCCTTAGTCACATTGAGCTCATTATGATGATGTCTTACCGAGTGGGCCCAACGATACCTCTCCGTCACACGGAGTGACAAATCCCAGTCTCGATTCGTGCCAACCCAATAGACACTTTCGGAGATACCCGTAGTGCACCTTTATAGCCACCCAGTTACGTTGTGATGTTTGGCACACCCAAAGCATTCCTACAATATCCGGGAGTTGTACAATCTCATGGTCTAAGGAAACGATACTTGACATTAGAAAAGCTTTAGCAGACGAACTACACGATCTTGTGCTATGCTTAGGATTGGGTCTTGTCCATCACATCATTCTCCTAATGATGTGATCTCGTTATCAACGACATCCAATGTCCATGGTCATGAAACCGTGACCATCTATTGATCAACGAGCTAGCCAACTAGAGGCTCACTAGGGACACGTTGTGGTCTATGTATTAACACAGGCATTACGGTTTCCGGTTA
Source organism: Hordeum marinum (assembly GCA_022496015.1). Lineage (NCBI taxonomy): Eukaryota > Viridiplantae > Streptophyta > Magnoliopsida > Poales > Poaceae > Hordeum > Hordeum marinum. Next base: position 66,209,255 of record CM039675.1, read on the forward strand.
ACACAATTATAGCATGAACAATAGACAATTATCATGAACAAGGAAATACAATAATAACCATTTTATTATTGCCTCTAGGGCATATTTCCAACAGTCTCCCACTTGCACTAGAGTCAATAATCTAGTTACATTGTGATGAATCGAACACCCATAGCATTCTGGTGTTGATCATGTTTCGCTCGTGAGAGAGGTTTAGTCAATGGATCTGCGACATTCAGATCCGTGTGTACTTTACAAATATCTATATCTCCCTCCTGAATGTAATCACGGATGGAGTTGAAGCGTCTCTTGATGTGTCTTGTCTTCTTGTGAAACCTCGGCTCCTTGGCAAGGGCAATAGCTCCAGTGTTGTCACAGAATAGAGTCATCGGGCCCGACGCATTGGGAATTACTCCTAGGTCGGTGATGAACTCCTTCATCCAGACTCCTTCCTTTGCTGCTTTCGAAGCAGCTATATACTCCGCTTCACATGTAGATGCCGCCACAACGCTTTGCTTGCTGCCGCACCAGCTAACTGCCCCTCCATTCAAAATATACACGTATCCGGTTGGCGACTTGGAGTCGTCCGGATCTGTGTCAAAGCTAGCATCTACGTAACCCTTTACGACGAGCTCTTCGGCACCTCCATATACGAGAAACATGTCCTTTGTCCTTTTCAAGTACTTCAGGATATTCTTGATCGCTGTCCAGTGTTCCGCTCCGGGATCACTTTGGTACCTCCCTACCAAACTTATGGCAAGGTTCACATCAGGTCTGGTACACAGCATGGCATACATAATAGAGCCTATGGTTGAAGCATAAGGGATGACACTCATCTCTTCTCTATCCTTGGTCGTGGTCAGGCATTGAGTCGTACTCAATCTCACACCCTATAACACAGGCAAGAACCCCTTCTTGGACTAATCCATATTAAACTTCTTCAATATCTTTTCAAGGTATGTGCTTTGTGAAAAACCCATGAGGCGTTTCGATCTATCTCTATAGATCTTAATACCTAATATGTAAGCAACTTCTCCAAGGTCCTTCATTGAAAAACATTTATTCAAGTAGGCCTTTACACTTTCCAAAAGTTCTATATCATTTCCCATCAACAATATGTCATCCACATATAATATGAGAAATGCTACAGAGATCCCACTCACTTTCTTGTAAATACAGGGTTCTCCATAAACCTGTATAAACCCAAACACTTTAATCACCTCATTAAAGCGAATGTTCCAACTCCGAGATGCTTGCACCAGCCCATAGATGGAGCGCTGGAGCTTGCACACTTTGTTAGCATCTTTAGGATCAACAAAACCTTCCGGTTGCATCATATACAGTTCTTCCTTAAGGAAGCCATTAAGGAATGTCATTTTGACGTCCATTTGCCGGATCTCATAATCATAAAATGCGGCAATTGCTAACATGATTCGGACAAACTTCAGCATCGCTACGGGTGAGAAAGTCTCATCATAGTCAATTCCTTGAACTTGTCGATAACCCTTAGCGACAAGCTGAGCCTTATAGACGGTCACATTACCATCCATGTTAGTCTTCTTCTTAAAGATCCATTTATTTTCAATGGCTCGCTTATCATCAGGCAAGTCCACCAAAGTCCATACTTTGTTCTCATACATGGATCCTATCTCGGATTTCATGGCTTCAAGCCATTTGTTGGAATCCGGGCCCGCCATTGCTTCTTCATAGTTCGAAGGTTCATTGCTGTCCAACAACATGATCTCCAGGATAGGGTTGTCGTACCACTCTGGTGCGGAACGTGTCCTAGTGGACCTTCGACGTTCAATAGTAACTTGATCTGAAGTTTCATGATCATCATCATTAACTTCCTCTCCAGCCGGTGCAGGCTCCATAGAAACAACTTGCTGTGCTATGCTACTCTCCGGTTCGAGTGGAGGCACAATTACCTCATCAAGTTCTATTTTCCTCCCACTTACTTCTTTCGAGAGAAACTCTTTCTCGAGAAAGGATCCATTCTTGGCAACAAAGACTTTTCCTTCGGATCTGAGGTAGAAGGTATACCCAATAGTCTCTTTGGGATATCCTATGAAGACGCACTTTTCCGCTTTGGGTTCGAGCTTCTCAGGTTGAAGTTTCTTCACATAAGCATCGCATCCCCAAACTTTTAGAAACGACATCTTAGGTTTCTTTCCAAACCATAATTCATACGGTGTCGTCTCAACGGACTTTGACGGTGCCCTATTTAAAGTGAATGCGGCAGTCTCTAATGCAAATCCCCAAAATGATAGCGGTAAGTCGGTAAGAGACATCATAGATCGCACCATATCCAATAGAGTGCGATTATGACGTTCAGACACACCATTTCGCTGAGGTGTGCCAGGCGGCGTGAGTTGTGAAACAATTCCACATTTCCTTAGGTGCGTGCCAAACTCGTGACTCAAATATTCTCTGCCACGATCAGATCGTAGGCACTTTATTTTCTGTCACGTTGATTCTCTACCTCACTCTGAAATTCCTTGAACCTTTCAAAGGTTTCAGACTTGTGTTTCATTAAGTAGACATACCCATATCTACTCAAGTCATCAGTGAGGGTGAGAACATAACGGTAGCCACCACGAGCCTCGACACTCATTGGACCGCATACATCGGTATGTATTATCTCCAATAAGTCAGTTGCTCGCTCCATTGTTCCGGAGAACGGAGTCTTGGTCATCTTGCCCATGAGGTATGGTTCGCATGTGTCAAATGATTCGAAATCAAGAGACTCCAAAAGTCCATTAGCATGGAGCTTCTTCATATGTTTGACACCAATATGACCAAGGCGGAAGTGCCACATGTAAGTGGGACTATCGTTATCAACCTTACACTTTTTGGTACTCACACTATGGACATGTGTAACATCACATTCGAGATTCATCAAAAATAAACCATTGACCAGCAGAGCATGACCATAAAACATTTCTCTCATATAAATAGAACAACCATTATTCTCAGATTTAAATGAGTAGCCATCTCGCATCAAGCGAGATCCAGATACAATGTTCATACTCAAAGATGGTACTAAATAACAATTATTGAGGTTTAAAACTAATCCTGAAGGTAGATGTAGAGGTAGCGTGCCGACGGCGATCACATCGACCTTGGAACCATTCCCGACGCGCATCGTCACCTCGTCCTTTGCCAGCCTCCGCTTATTCCGCAGTTCCTTCTTGGAGTTACAAATGTGAGCAACTGCAATGGTATCAAATACCCAGGAGCTACTACGAGCGCTGGTTAGGTACACATCAATAACAAGTATATCACATATACCTTTAACATTGCGGGCCTTCTTATCCGCTAAGTACTTGGGGCAGTTCCGCTTCCAGTGACTGGTACCCTTGCAATAAAAGCACTCAGTCTCAGGCTTGGGTCCATTCTTGTTCTTCTTCCCGGCAACTTGCTTACCGGGTGCGGCAACAGCTTTGTCGTCCTTCTTCAAGTTCTTCTTACCCTTGCCTTTGTTGAAACTAGTGGTCTTATTCACCATCAACTCTTGATGCTCCTTTTTGATCTCGACCTCCCTTGATTTCAGCATCGGGTACAACTCAGGAATGAACTTATCCATACCCTGCATGTTGTAGTTCATCACAAATCTCTTGTAGCTAGGTGGAAGCGACTGGAGGATTATGTCAATGACCGAGTCATCCGGGATATTACCTCTCTGCTGAGTCAAGCGGTTATGCAACCCAGACATTTTGAGTATGTGCTCACTGAAAGAACTATTCTCCTCTATCTTACAGCTGAAGAACTTGTTAGAGACATCATATCTCTCGACCCGGGCATGAGCTTGGAAAACCAGTTTCAGCTCCTGGAACATCTCATATGCTCCGTGTTGCTCAAAACGCTTTTGGAGCCCCGGTTCTAAACTGTAAAGCATACCGCACTGAACAAGGGAGTAATCATCGCAGCATGACTACCAAGCTTTCGTAATGTCTTGGTCCGCTGGGAAAATGGGTGGGTCACCTAGCGGTGCATCAAGGACATACAATCTTTTGGAAGCTATGAGGATGATCCTCATGCTACGGACCTAGTCCGCATAGTTGCTTCCATCATCTTTTAGCTTGGTTTTCTCTAGGAACGCGTTGAAGTTGAGGGTGACATTAGCGTTGGCCATTGGATCTTCTATACGACTCATGTTCGACCTTTCGGTCTTCCGTGTTTCGAGGCCATGTCTATACATGCTAGGCTCGTCAAGTCAACCTAAGTGTTTTGCGTGTGTAAATCTGGCTTACACCCATTGTATGCAAACGTTAGAACCTATCACACCCGATCATCACGTGGTGCTTCGGAACAACGATCCTTAGCAACGGTGCACGGTTAGGGTGAACACCTTTCTTGAAATTTTATTGAGAGATCATCTTATTTACTACCGTCGTTCTAAGCAAATAAGATGTAAACATGATAAACATCACATGCAATCAATATAGTGACACGATATGTGCAATATCATCTTGCTCCTTTGATCTCCATCTTCGGGGCACCATGATCATCACTGTCACCGACACGACACCATGATCTCCATCATCGTGTCTTCATGAAGTTGTCTCTCCAACTATTACTTCTACTACTATGGCTAACAATTAGCAATAAAGTAAAGTAATTACATGGCGTTTTTGATTGACACGCAGGTCATACAATAAAATAAGACAACTCCTATGGCTCCTGCCGGTTGTCATACTCATCGACATGCAAGTCGTGAATCCTATTACAAGAACATGATCAATCTCATACATCACAATCCATCACATCACATCCTTTGGCTATATCACATCACAAGGCACATGGTGCAAAAACAAGTTAGACGTCCTCTAATTTGTAGTTGCAAGTTTTTACGTGGCTGCTATAGGTTTCTATCAAGAACGTTTCTTACCTACGCCAAAACCACAACGTGATATGCCAATTGCTATTTACCCTTCATAAGGACCCTTTTCATTGAATCCAATCCGACTAAGGTCGGATATACAGACACCCGCTAGCCACCTTATGCAACAAGTGCATGTCAGGCGGTGGAACCGGTCTCATGTAAGCGTACATGTAAAGTTGGTCTGGGCCGCTTCATCCCACAATACCGCCGAATCAAGATAAGACTAGTAGTGGTAAGCAGATTAACAAGATCGACGCCCACAACAACTTTGTGTTCTACTCGTGCATAGATTCTACGCATAGACCTAGCTCATGATGCCACTGTTGGGTGACGTAGTAGTAAATCAAAAAAATTCCTACGTGTTCACCAAGATCTATCTATGGAGAAACCAGAAACGAGTGGGGAGAATGCATCTTCATACCTTTGAAGATCGCTAAGCGGAAGCGTTACAAGAATGCGGTTGGTGGAGTCGTACTCGCAGCGATTCAGATCGCGGTGAATTCCGATCTAAGCGCCGAACAACGGCGCCTCCACGTTCAACACACGTGCAGCCCGATGACGTCTCCTACGCCTTGATCCAGCAAGGAGGAAGGAGAGGTTGAGGGAGAGATCCGGCAGCACGACGACATGGTGACGGTGGAGCTGCGCGGTCTCCGGCAGGGCTTCGCCAAGCACTACGGAGAACGAGGAGAGGGAGGAGTAGGGCTGCGCCGAGAGGAGAGGAACTCGTGTGTTGGCAGCCCCTAAATACCCCCACTATATATAGGAGGAGGGGTGGAGGGTGTGCAGCCCCTAGGGTGGTGTGGCAGCCCTAGATGGCCTTTGGCCGGCGGCCAAGAGGGGAGAGGGGGAGGACGCAGCCCTAGTGGACCTTAGGCCCATCTGGGTCTAGGGTTTCCCCTCCCTCCCACCTTTCCTATGCCTTTGGCCAGGGTGGAGGGCGCACTAGTCCACTTTGGGGCTGGTCCCTTCCACTCTCAGCCCACGCAGCCCTCTAGGGATGGTGGCCCCACTTGGTGGACCCCCGGAACCCTTTCGGTGGTCCCGGTACGTTACCGGTAATTCCCGAAACACTTCCGGTGGCCAAATCCTCACTTCCTATATATCATTCTTTACCTCCGGACCATTCCGGAACTCCTCGTGACATCCAAGATCTCATTAGGGACTCCGAACTACCTTAGGTAACCACGTACACTATTTCCCTATAACCCTAGCGTCATCGAACCTTAAGTGTGTAGACCCTACGGGTTCGAGAGGCACGTAGACATGACCGAGACACCTCTTCGGTCAATAACCAACAGCGGGATCTGGATACCCATGTTGGATCCCACATGCTGCACGATGATCTCATCGGATGAACCACGATGTCGGGGATTCAATCAATCCCGTATACAATTCCCTTTGTCTACCGATATGATACTTGCCCGATATTCGATCGTCGGTATCCCCATACCTTGTTCAATCTCGTTACCGACAAGTCTCTTTACTCATTCCGTAATACATCAACCCATGGCTAACTCCTTAGTCACACTGAGCTCATTATAATGATGTCTTACCGAGTGGGCCCAACGATACCTCTCCGTCACACGGAGTGACAAATCCTAGTCTCGATTCGTGCCAACCCAATAGACACTTTCGGAGATACCTATAGTGCACCTTTATAGCCACCCATTTACGTTGTGGCATTTTGCACACCCAAAGCATTCCTACAGTATCCGGAAGTTGCACAATCTCATGGTCTAAGGAAACAATACTTGACATTAGAAAAGCTTTAGCAGATGAACTACACGATCTTGTGCTATGCTTAGGATTGGGTCTTGTCCATCACATCATTCTCCTAATGATGTGATCTCGTTATCAACAACATCCAATGTCCATGGTCATGAAACCGTGACCATCTATTGATCAACGAGCTAGCCGACTAGAGGCTCACTAGGGACACGTTGTGGTCTCTGTATTCACACATGCATTACGGTTTCCGGTTAACACAATTATAGCATGAACAATAGACAATTATCATGAACAAGGAAATACAATAATAACCATTGTATTATTGCTTCTAGGGCATATTTCCAACAGAAGCACCATCTAAAAAAGAGGTGAGCAACCGACTCGGTTTCTGCTTACATAGGGGGCATAAAACGACAATTTGGCCACCCCCGCCACTCAAGTCTATCCACGGTCCAATTATTGTTTTGAATTGTGAGCCATGCAAAAAAAATACCATGGGGCTGCCCAAGCGGAGCCCAAGAATTGCACCTTGTAGACGGCGGTGGCAGAGTGGAGTCAACTTTTATGTGTGCTTCCGAGTAAGGTTACCATCAGCATCAACCTTTCGATTACTTTAACAAGATGTTTGTGTGTTGATCACCTAAACGAGCCATGTTAGACAAGGTTGATAGCGTATATGAATTTGGCTGCACTAACAAAGGAGTTTGTGACCATTGAATGATAAGAGCTATACCTTCCATTGGAGCATGAATTTCATACTCAAGTGTGTCACTTCAATAAAACACACGATGACAGGTTGTGAACGTAATTGTGCCCGCCGAGCCATCAGCTGCCATGAATGACCCATCAAAAATATGGTAACACCCACTCTTATAAACATCCTCTTGTAGCTCTTCCTCTCCATATATTCAACGATGACTCAATAAACCCGCAAATTATTGACGAAACTATGTGTCGTCCTATTCCCACACATCCAACATGCTATCATTGTTTCAAATATGCCCTAGAGGTAATAACATTGTATTATTTTGTCTCTGTATTCATAATTAAGAGTTTATATTCTATGTTATAACTGATATGATCCTGGAATATGTGATTCAGTGGAAACCGCATATACACGTGTGAAATGATAAACAATAAAATAAGATTCCTAGTCTTGCCTCTAAGACTAGCTCAAGTGTTGTTTGTGATCACATTTTTGGATCATAAGATATCATTAAGTGTAATGATGATCCTAAAACAACATTGAGAGTATGACATTAGAAGAACAATCATATTGAATCAACCCAAACTTGTTTGTTATACTTTGAGATAATATTGTCTAAAATTAATTGTTATACCACAGAGTGTTAGCATGTGTTTCATGTTCCTTAGACGATGAGAGTATCGTAGTCACTTCTTATCGTATGATGAGTTTTGGGTTTGCTCATACGTCATCTGTAACTAGGTGATCATAATGACAACTTACATGTTCATCAAAAAGTTTGATATGGGACTAAATAGCTTGAGAGTGGGATTTGCTCCTCCGATGATGGAGAGATATTCTTAGGGACCACTCGGTGTGACAACATCAATCATCGCCGGGCCATACACAGTTAAATTAGTCACGAGGATGCTGGAACATGAAAATGAGAAAAAGGAACAAAACCGGTAACGAGGATAACGGTATAGCGAGCATGTGATAACTCAGGAGGATATCGATGCATACCGGGTTTTTGTAAAGTATCACGAAGCAAAGGGGATGTCACATGGTAACCAAAGGTTCACTCGAATATTGTTCATGTGCTCATAGGGATCAATACAGACGTCCATGGTTCCGCTATTGGTCATTGAACAAATAGGTTCATTCATGTCTATGAGTTACCAAACCTACAAGGCACAAGCTTAAGGTAATCATCATCTACTATTTGTTAGTAGCACGAGAGTATCGAGAATTTATTTGGAATTGTTTCCTTAATATTCAAAATAGTTTCGAGAGGAAACAGAAGCATTTTGGGGTCTCTAGAAGGGTTTCAGAGAAGTATCTGGTAATACCGGGTGTAAGAGCACATTTCTCCATGTGTGGTTTTGGTAATTGATGACACCCCTATGGACTAATGGTTTCCTTGAGTTATATTCGAAGGATTTGTCCGTAGGTACTTCTTGGAGTCCATCTGTTGGTTTCAAGGAGTTTATATGGTGACCAAGGTGGTATTCAAGGTTTATCCAAAGATTGGTCATGTGGGAATTGAGCTTATTGCAAGCATGTATTGAAGAGGAATATTGTGTAAGCATTCATGTTTACCTTGAATACATCATCTTTATAAAGAGAGAAGCTAAGATACAAGGTTGATCAAGACTAAGTCAAAAAAATGAATCAAGTTGATCAACACACAAAGCGTACAAGATGTACCGAGAGGGATCAAGTGATCCCATTGTGTGGTAAGCATTGTCCATTACACTTCGTGTACTAACCCATGGTCTACGCGAGAGTTCTTTGTGGGGTTAGGTATATTTCCATGGGCTTGCATCAAGAGGCAGATCCCATACATCCCATGGAAGATGACATCAAGTGGAGATTGTCATCAAGGTTGCGATGTGCAAGATCAAGTGAAGCATCATGGAGAGATCATGCTTGAGGATCGTCGTTGATTGTGGTGACAATGGACTTGTGAAGATGTGCCGAAGAGTGGCTCACCCATAGTGGAGTATGGGAGCAATCATCTAGTCTTCATCAAGCCAACGCAATCAAGAAATGTGGTCCATCTTGAGGAAGTCAAGATCGTCATCATCTAGCTCAAGTGGACTATGCGCAAGGCTAAGGTTTGACCTTGATAGGGTTTTCTATTTTACCGGTCTCATGGTGGTAGTTGAGAGACCGGGTTATATGATCGATTGTTGTACTATCAAGGGGGGCTCTCAAGTGAGTAGCTTGATCGTATCGTTCGTTGAGAGCTCAAACCATTGCATTCTTGGCATCATCATATTTCTTGGTTCTTGGTTGGCTTTTCTCTATGTGGGTTCTTGAGCTTGTGGCTATCTTCGTGAAAAGCTCTAGTACATCGAAAACGGATTTCATATGCTTCGTCTATTGCGTTTTCGGTGTTGGAAGTTTTACCAGTCTTATTTGAGGAAGGGTTCTCACCACTTTCTTATGGGCCTTTCCTCATTTACTTCTTATTTATATTTCAATCAATATTGTTTTAGCACATGTCGTTAGCTTTCCAACAAACTTTGTTTCATTGAATTCGGAGTCCGTTTGCAAAAGTTGTGGCAGTTTTGGTGTTCTTAAAAGGCTGCAGCGGTACTACCGCGGCTAGATGGATGTAATTTTTTTACTACTGCTCCGGAGCGGTACTACCGCGGCTCCAAGAGCGGTACTACCACTCCGGACCAAAATCTCGTGTTATTTACAACCATCGTAGGCACGGATGTAATTATTAGTACCGCTCGCAAGCAGTAGTACCGCTACCCGTAGCGGTAGTACCGCTATCCATAGCGGTAGTACCGTGAGGACGAGCGGTAGTATCGCTCTGGTGGTTCTACTGGCCTTTTGCCTCCTCGATGTTGTTTTTCAAAGGGGTACTACCGCCCTAGTGGTAGTACCGCTCCTTGGAGCGGTAGTATCACTCGGTGCGGACTGTGAGGATAACAGTTGGATTTTTCCCCACCTATAAAAGGGGGTCTTCTTCTCCAATGGACCTCATCCTTTGAGCTCGTGTTCTCCCCCCATTGTTGACCTTCTTAGATCTTTCTAACTCTCAATCCCTCCAATGATTCTTGCTAGTTCTTGAGGGAAAACAGAGAGGAGATCTGGATCCACATTTCCACCAATCACTTTCTCCTCTAAGTGAGGGGAACCCCTTGGATCTAGATCTTGGAGTTCTTCGTGTTCTTCTTCGTTCTTACTCTCATTTCCCTCCCTTGCATTAGTTGCTTTGGTGGGATTTGGGAGAGAAGGACTTGTGAACTCCGTGTTCCCTTGCCATTGCATTTGGTGCATAGGTTTGAGTTCTCCATGGTGATACGTGGAAGTGAGAAGTTGAGAAGCTATTACTCTTGGGTGTTTGAGCACCCTAGAGCTTGTTCCTCTTGGGTGCTTTGGTGCCCTAGACGGTTGGTGGTGCCTCGGAGCTCAATCATTGTGGTGCAAAGCTCCGGGCAAGCTTCGGGGTCTCCAATTAGATTGTGGAGATTGCCTCGAGCATTTGAGGTCACCTCGGAGCCACAATCCATTGTGGTGAAGCTTCGTGGTGTCGTTGGGAGCCTCCAATCAAGTTGTGGAGATTTCCCCAACCTTGTTTGTACGGGTTCGGTGACCACCCTCAAGGGTCCCTTAGTGGAATCACGGCATCTTGCATTGTGCTAGGGCGTGAGGAGATTACGGTGGCCCTAGTGGCTTCTTGGGGAGCATTATGCCTCCACACCGCTATGAATGGAGATTAGCATCCACAAGGGTGTGAACTTTGGGATACATCGTCGTCTCCGCGTGCCTCGGTTATCTCTTACCCGAGCCCCTTTACTTATGCACTTTACTTTGTGATAGCCATATTGTTTCTTGTTATATGTCTTGCTATCACCTAGTTGTATATCTTGCTTAGCATAAGTTGTTGGTGCACATAGGTGAGCCTAGTTGTTTTAGGTTTTGTGCTTGACTAATTAAATGATAGTTTTATTCCGCATTTGTTCAAGCCTAAACTGTAATTTTTTTAAAGCGCCTATTCACCCACCTCGAGGCGACATCCACGTCCTTTCACCGGGTATTGCCTATAAATAATATGTAGGTGGGAAATGTTTTCGGGGTTGTTAAATTACATATAAAAAGGTCTAATATTTATTAGAAGACTTTTATATTTAATTTAGTATCAACGGACCTTAAAAGGCCAAGAGGTGGGAGCTACTTGGGCCACTTGGGCCCAAATAGTTGGAAGCTCCCCCTTCTCCTTGTAGAAGGAAGGGGAGGCCGAGAGGGGGGTTCCCCCTCCTAGGCCGGCCAAAGGGAGGGGGTTTCCCTATCTTTTGGCACCTCCTCTCCCCCTCCCTCCAACCTATATATACTTGAGGACTTTGTCCCTTTATAGACACAAGTTTTGGAGCCTCCTCTAGTTCTTCTAGTTCTAGTTCTAGTTGGTCCTAGTTGACTAATTAGAGCTAGGTCTAGTTACTCTAATCCTTATAATTAGAAGCCTAGTGTGGTTCTAATATCCTCCCTAATTGTTCGGCGACGATCGGCTCTAGACGGCGAAGTGCTGCCGGATCGTGAAGATTGGACGCTTGCAACCAAGTAGAGAGGTCGTGCTTTCGGTCTTCAGTTCGAGGGATCATTTGTGGGAGGTTCGCGGGATCGTTTGTGGGTGATTCGCGTGATAGTTCGTCTACGGTTCGAGGGACCCCAAGCATGATCTACATTGTTACGCTCTTCTTCCGTTACCACTCAGTGACGGTAACGATCGTGATCCCAACCGTTATTGTATGTTCATAGTGTTCCTAGTTGATCGTAGGGCGGTAATTTTTTTGTTTTCTACTACGTTTCCCAAAAGTGGCATCATGAGCAGTTCTATGAGTAGATACAGGTTGAAGTCTAGATCACATGTGGATGTGATGGTTTGATGTTCTTGCTATGCTTCCCTCGAGTGTTGCTTTGGTTCAGTTCATTAACGACATGATGTGGCTTTGTACAAAACTCTGACAATCGATCGTCTCTGGATGTCGACGATCTGCTAATAGTTCTTTAGGCCTCATCATAGTCAATAATAGTGAACTGTCGCGTACACAAGAGGGCGATGAAGATGCTCGATCTTCTAGGGGGTCATGCATGTTGACGAAGTTTAGTGTGGGGCTAGAGATTTTTAATCAAGTCTCTTCCCTTACACACCCGAAAGTTAATCTAGAAAAAAAGATTATCGCCTTAATGGTGGACATAGGTAGATAGTGTTATCCGGAAGCCCTAGAAACCATGTAATTAAAATCTACCAAACTGATTAGAGGATGTCTAACTTGGTTGTGTAGGTTGCATGTGATGTGGTATAGTCTTCGTCATGATAATGTGTTTATGTATGAAATGATTATATGTTGTAATGTTAAGTGGCATGCGTGTCACGGAGTGATGGCTGGAGCCACAAGATTGCCACATTAATGTAAATATCATAGAGATAGCCTATAGGTTACAGGTGACGATGGCAAGCATACATGGAGGACCCCAATGTGGAGAAGGTGCACTAAGTGCAGGACGAGGATCTATAATTCCGTGCCATAGTGGAATTTCTGAATTTGGTGCCACGACAACGTTTTTTGAAACAGTCGCCACATCAACATTTTCTAAAATTGCCGCCACGATAGCGTTTTTTGAACGGTTGTTGATACGTCCAGTTTGCATCATGATTTCCTACGGTTATTTATATTTATTTTTGTCATTATTCCACTTTATGATACAATTTTAATGCATTTTCTCTCTGAATTTACAATGTTTACATGGAGAGGAACATTACCGACGGCTGGATTTCTCAACCTGAAAAAGCTACATCGGAGATACCTATTTTGCTGAACTCCAAATGACCTGAAACTTCATGAAGAATTTTTCTGGAATATATAAAAAATACTGGAGCCAAGAAGTACTAGAGGGGGTTCACCTGTTGCTCACAAGGCAACAGGGCATGCCCACCCTCCTAGGCATGCCCTCATGCCTTGTGGGCCCCACAGGCTGTCTCTGGTGCCCCTCTTTTTCCATGCGAAGGGTTTTGACCTAGAAAAAAATCAAGAGGATACTTTCGGGATGAATCTCCGCCGTCTTGAAGCGGAACCAGGACAGGAGCAATTTTGCTCTCCGACAGAGCGATTCCGCTGGGGAAACTTCCCTCCAGGAGGGGGAAATTGAAGGCATCATCATCACCAACACTTCCTCCATCATGGGAGGATCAGTCTTCATCAATATCTTCACCAGCCTCATCTCATCTCAAACCCTAGTTCATCTCTTGTATTCATTTTTGTCCCAACACCTCGGATTGGTACCTATGGGTTGGTAGTAGTGTTGATTACATCTCGTAGTTGATGCTAGTTGGTTTGTCTGGTGGAAGATTATATGTTTAGATCCTTAATGATATTCAATACACCTACGATCTTGAACGTGAATATGATTTGTGACTAGTTACTTTTGTTCTCGAGGATATGGTAGAAGTCTTCTTATAATTAATCATGTGATGTTGCTATTCATTCGATATTTTGATGATATGTATGTTGCTCTTCCTTTAGTGGTGTCGTGTGAACGTAGACTACATGACACTTGACCATATTTGGGCCTAAAGGAAAGCATCGGGGGTTGATAAGTATATGATGGGTTGCGAGAGTGATAGAAACTTAAACCCTAGTTTATGAGTTGTTTTGTAAGGGGCTGATTTGGATCCATACATTTAATGCTATGGTTAGATATATCTTAAGTCTTCTTTGGTAGTTGCGAATGCTTGCGAGAGAGGGTAATCATAAGTGGGTTGTTTGTTCAAGTAAGAATAGTACCTTAGCACCGGTCCATCCACATTTCAAATTATCAAAGTAACAAACGTGAATCAACTAGACATGATGAACGTGACTAGACAAAAATTCCAATGTGTCCTCGAGAGCACTTTGTTTCATATAAGAGAACTTTCAGGATTATACTTTGCTACAAAAAGGAATGGGACATTGTGCCACCTTTGTTACTATTATTACTTGTTACTTGTTATGAATTATCTTGCTACAAAACTATCTATCACTTCTACTTATAGCACTTGCACAAAATACCTTGTTGAAAACCACTTGTCATTTGCTTCTGCTCCTCCTTGGGTTCGACACTCTTACTTATCAAAATGACTATGATTGATCCCCTGTACTTGTGGGTAATTAAGATTCTTTTCTGGCGGCATTGCCGGGGAGTGAAGTACCTTTGGTAGGTGGAATTTGGTAAGGAAACATTTTCGTTACGTGCTGAAATTTACTGTTGCTTTTTACTATGGAGGATAATCCTTTGAGGGGCTTGTTCGGGGTATCTTCTGTTGGGAAACGTTGCATGGGAAAAATGCCTACACACACAAGATCTACCGATGGATATGCATAGCTACGAGAGGGGGAGTGTATCTACATACCCTTGTAGACCGCTAAGCGGAAGCGTATATAACGTTGTTGATGTAGTCGTACTCTTCACGATCCAATCGCGATCCAATCCGATCCACGAATGGACGACACCTCCGCGTTCAACACACGTGTGGCTCGATGACGTATCCTACTTATTGATCCAGCAAGATAGGGAGAATAAGTAGATGGGATCTTGATGAGCATGACAACATGGTGGAACAATCCCGGCAGGGCTTCGCCAAGCGCTACCGTAGATGCGGTCTGAGGAGAAAACAGAGTAATGGGAGGGAGAGGGCTGCCGCAGGGGCGTGGGATTGTTGTGTCCAGCCCTCCCCCACTCCTCTACTATATATAGGATTCAAGGGGCAGGGTTGGGTTGCAGCCCTTGGCCCCTCCTCCAAGGAGGGGCGGCGGCTAGGGAGGAGTCCTCCCTCCCCAAAGCACCTCCAAGGTGCCTTGCCCCTTAGGTTTTCCTACCCCCTAGCCGCATCGGACCTTGGGGGGTGGCCCAATAAGTCTAGGGCACCTCCCTATAGCCCATGCTAGCCTAAAGGGAGTGGTGGAACCCTCCATGGACTTCCGGACCCCTCCGGTATGCTCCGGAACCTTCTAGAAGCTTCGCGGTACAATACCGACAAAACCAGAAACTTCTCCTGTAGCCAAAATATGACTTCCCATATATAAATCTTTACCTCTGGACCATTCTAGAGCTCCTCGTGACATCCAGGATATCATCTAGGACTCCAAACAACATTCAATCACCAACGTACATATCCCAATACCACTCTAGCATCACTGAACATTAAGCGTGCGGACCCTACGGGTTTTAGAATCATGTAGACATGAGTGAGACACATCTCTGGTCAATAACCAATAGCGGGACCTGGATGCCCATATTGGCTCCTACATATTCTATGAAGATCTTTATCAGTCAAACCACGATGTCAAGGATTCAGTTAATCCCGTATGTAGTTCCCTTTGTACATCGGTATGTTACTTCCCCGAGATTCGATCATCGGTATCTCCATACCTAGTTCAATACCGTTACCGACAAGTCTCTTTACTCATCCCATAATACAAGATCCCGTGACTAACTCCTTAGTCACATTGCTTGCAAGCTTCTTGTGATGTTGAATTACCGAGAGGGCCCAAAGATACTTCTCCGTCATACGGAGTGACAAATCCCAGTCTTGATCCATGCCAACCCAACACACACCCTCAAAGATACCTATAGATCACCTTTATGATCACTTGGTTACATTGTGATGTTTGATACACACAAGGCACTCCTCCGGTGTCAGGGAGTTGCATGATCTCATGGTCTTTGGAACATATACTTGACATGTAGAAAGCAGTAGCAATAAACTAATACAAACAAATGTTATGCCTACGATTGGGTCTTGTCCATCACATAATTCTCCTAATGATGTGATCCCATTATCAAATGAAAACCGGTGTCTATGGTTAGGAAACATTAACCATATTTGATCAACGAGCTAGTCTAGTAGAGGCTCAGTAGGGACACAATGTTGTCTATGTATTCACACATGTATCCGAGTTTCTGATCAATACAATTCTAGCATGGATAATAGACGTTTATAATGAATAGGGAAATATGATAATAACCAATTTATTCTTGCCTCTAGGGCATATTTCCAATAGTTTACCACTTGCACTAGAGTAAATAATCTAGTTCACATCGCCATGTGATTCACACCCAACGAGTTCTGGGGTTTGATCATGTTTTGCTTGTGAGAGAGGTCTTAGTCAACGGGTCTACAAGATTCAGATCCATGTTTACTTTCCAAATCTATATGTCATCTTGTAGATGCTGCTAGCACACTCCACTTGGAGCTATTCCAAATGACTACTCCACTATACGTATCTGGTTTGCGACTCGGAGTCATCCAAATTGGTTTCAAAGCTTGCATCAGCGTAACCCTTTACAACGAACTCTTTATCACCTCATAACTAAGAAATGTTTCCTTAGTCCTCTTTAGGTACCTAAGGATAATTTTGACCGTTATCCAGTGATCCACTCCTGGATCACTCTTGTACCCCCTTGCCAGACACGTGGCAAGGCACACATCAGGTGCGGTACACAACATGGCATACCGTATAGAGCCTATGGATAAGGCATAGGGGATGACATTCATCATTTCTCTTTCTTCTGCCATGGTCAAGCTTTGAGTCTTACTCAACTTCACACGTTACAACTCATGCAAGAACTCCTTCTTTGACTGATCCATTTTGAACTTCTTCAAAACCTTGTCAAGGCATGCGCTTTTTGAAAGTCTTATCAGGCATCTTGATCTATCTATATAGATGCCCAATATGTAAGCAACTTTACCGGTGTCTTCCTTTGAAATACTTCTTTCAAATAACCCTTTATGCTTTCCAGAAATTCTACATCATTTTCGATCAACAATATGTCATCCACATATACTTATCACAAATGCTATAGTGCTCCCACTCACTTTCTTGTAAATACAAGTTTCTTATAAACTTTGTATAAACCCAAAAGCTTTGATCACCTCATCAAAGCGTATATTCCAACTCTGAGATGCTTGCTCCTGTCCATAGAAGAATCGCTGGAGCTTGCTTACCTTTTAGCATCCTTAGGATTGAAAAAACCTTCTGGTTGTATCACATACAACCTTTCCTTAAGGTAACCATTACGGAAACACTGTTTTGACATCCATCTGCCAGATTTCGTAATAAAAACGTAGCAACTGCCAACATAATCCCAACAGACTTTAGCATCGCTAGGAGTGAGAAAGTCTCATCATAGTATGCTCCTTGAACTTCTCGGAAACCTATTTGCGACAAGTTGAGCTTTATAAATAATGACATTACTATCATCGTATATGTTCTTCTTAAAGATCCATTTGTACTTAACGACATGTCAGCCATCGGGCAAGTCTACCAAAGTCCATACTTGGTTTTCATACATGGATCCTATCTCGGATTTTATGGCCTCTAGCCATTTGTCAGAATCCGAGCCCACCATCACTTCTTCATAGTTCATAGGCTCATTGTTGTCTAACAACATGACTTTCAAGACAAGATTACCGCACCACTCTAGGTAATATGTGTCCTTGTCAACTTACGAGACTTAGTAATAACTTGATCTGAAGTTTCATGATCATCATCATTAGCTTCCTCTTCAACTGGTGTACGTATCACATGAACACTTTTCTGCGTTGCGCTACTTTCCAATTCAAGTGAAACTTCGATAACCTTATCAAGTTCTACCTTCCTCCCACTCACTTCTTTCGAGAGAACCACCTTCTCTAGAAAGGATCCATTCTTGGCAACAAAGACCTTGCCTTCGGATCTGTGATAGAAGGTATATCCAATTTTTGCTCTAGGGTATCTTATGGATATGCAGTTTTCCTCTTTAGGTTCGAGCTTATCAAACATAAGTGTCGTATCCCCAAACTCTAAGAAATTACAACTTAGGTTTCTTGCCAAACCATAATTCATACGGTGTCATCTCAACGGATTTAGATGGTGCCCTATTTAAATTGAATGTAGTTGTCTCTAATGCATAACCCCAAAACTTTATATAGTGGCAAATCAGTAAGAGACATCATAGAACGCACCATATCCAATAGAGTATGGCTATGACGTTTGGACACACCATTACACTTTGGTGTTCCAGGTGGCGTGAGTTGTGAAACAATTTCCACATTGTCTTAAATTGCATACCCAACTCGTAACTCAGATATTCACCTCCATGATCATATTGTAGGCATTTTATCTTCTTGTCACAACGATCTCCAACTTCACTCTAAAATTGCTTGAACATTTCAAACGGTTCAAACGTGTGTTTCATTAAGCAAATATACCCATATCTACTCAAACCATCAGTGAAGGTAAGAAAATAATGGTATCCACCGCACGCTTCAATACTCATTGGACAACACACATCAGTATGTATGATTTCCAACAAATCACTCGCCCACTCCATTGTTTCAGAAAATGGGGTTTTTGTCATCTTGCCCATGAGGCATGGTTCGCATGTATGAAGCGATTAAAAATCAAGTGATTCCAAAAGTCCATGAGCATGGAGTTTCTTCATGTATTTCACACCAATATGACCTAAGCGGTAGTGCCACAAGAAAGTGGTACTATGATTATCAACATTGCATCTGTTGGCATCAATGTTATGAACATGTGTATCACTATGATCAAGATTCAATAAACCATTCACATTGGGTGCATGACCATAGAAGATATTATTCATGTAAATAGAACAACCATTATTCTCTGGATTAAATGAATAATCGTATTGCAATAAAGACGATCTAATAATGTTCATGCTCAACGCAGACACCAAATAACATTTATTTAGGTTCAACACTAATCTCGAAGGTAGAGGGAGCATGCGATGGTGATCACATCAACCATGGAAACACTTCCAACACACATCGTCACCTCGCCCTTAGCTAGTATCCATTTATTCTGCCGCTTTTGTTTCGAGTTACTAATATTAGCAACTGAACCGGTATCAAATACCCAAGGGCTACTACGAGCACTAGTAAGGTACACATCGTTAACATGTATATCAAATATACTTTTGTTGACATTGCCAACCTTCTTATCTGCCAAGTATCTGGGACCGTTCTGCTTTGGTGACCGTTCCCCTCATAATAGAAGCAATCAGTCTCGGGTTTGGGTCCAACCTTGGGTTTCTTCACTACAGCGACAACTAGCTTGCCATTCTCGAAGTTTCCCTTCTTGCCCTTGCCTTTCTTGAAACTAGTGGTCTTACTAACCATCAACACTTGATGCTCCTTCTTGATTTCTATCTTCGAGGCATAAAACATAGAGAATAGATCAGGGATCATCTTCTCCATCCCTTCCATGTTATAGTTCATCGCAAAGCTCTAGTATCTTGGTGGCAATGACTTGGAGAACTCTATCAATCACTATCTTATCTGGAAGATTAACTTCCACTTGATTCAAGCGATTGTAGCACCCAGACATTCTGAGCACATGCTCACGGCCTGAGATATTCTCCTCCATCTTGTAGGAAAAGAACTTGTCAGAGGTCTCATACCTCTCAACACGGACATGAGCCTGAAATACCAATTTCAGCTCTTGGAACATCTCATATGCTCCATGGCATTGAAAACGTCTTTGGATCTCTGATTTAAGCCGTAAATCATGGCACAATAAACTATCGAGTAGTCATCGAAACATGTCTACCAGACGTTCATAACATCCACAAACGATGATTGAGGGGGTAGCACACTGAGAGGTGCATCAAGGACATAAGCCTTCTGTGTTGCAATGAGGGCAATCCTCAGATCACAGACCCAACCCGCATTATTGCTAGCATCATCTTTCAACTTAGTTTTCTCTAGGAACATATCAAAATACATGGGAGCTATAGCATGAGCTATTGATCTACAACATAATTTGCAATGATATTTTGACCATGTTCATGATAATTAGTTTAGTTAATCAAATTACTAATGAACTCCCACTCAAATCAACATCCCTCGGGTTGTCTAAGTGTGACATGATCCAAATCCACCAAACCAAGTCTGATCTATCACGTGAGATGAGGTGGTTTCAATGGTGAACATCTCCATGTTGATCATATCTACTATATGACTCATGTTCGACCTTTCAGTCTCCTGTGTTCCGAGGCCATGCCTGTATATGCTAGTCTCGTCAAGTTTAACCCAAGTATTCCGCATGTGTAAATCTGGCTTACACCCGTTGTATGCGAACATAGAGTCACTACTACAGGATGATCCAAAGACGACACATCAATCAAAGACCCTTTGATGAAACTGTGAGCGATCCACCAATCGCAAACGATATAGTTCAAGCTCCGCCGCCAATGATGAAAACCATGTGCAATGAAGGAACAAAAAAATACGTTTCAAAAAATAGTTGCGTGTGTGATGCATTGCATACAATCTGTTCTTATGAACTGTTTGTGACTATGGAACATAAGAGAAACGGTTAACAAACTATATATGTGTGCGTAGTGCGACATATAGTTCACTGGGACAAACTGTTTGCGCTGATCCAGTAGAACACAAACAAGATAGCCTATTAAGGCGTGTGTGATACCCGGCAAACACTTCATTCATCGGAATTATATGTGAAGACCAATAATAACCCAAACGATTCATCCTGACAACCGTGTGTGCTATAGGTACCCGGCAAACAGTTCATTCATCATACATGTGTGGGAAGACCAATAATAACCCAAACGATTCGTCCTGACAACCTGTGTGTGTTGTGGGCACACGGTTGTCGGTGTTCTAGGAACGGGGCTACCCAGACCTGCCATTCTACGGCCCAGGGTGTGGCCCACTTAGACAGCCAAGCACGACCTAGCGTGGCCACACTCAAGACAAGGCCCACGTAGGAGCCCCACCCTCGTGAGGGGAACGACGCCAAGACCCCCGGAGGGAGGAGGCCTCCCCAGGTCGCCTCCCGAGGGGTGGAGATCTCTATGCAACACTCAGCCTCGGGAGGTTGGGGGTGATGCAAACCAGGCCAGGCAGGCACCAGCACGCGCAGAGGAGATAATTTCCTCTTTTGTGCAAAGGAGGCAAAGACGTACGCAGGTTCCCAAAGCACCCCCAAAGGTTTCCATTCCAGCGCAACGAGACCAAGACCACGAGCCCTGCAGGACGGACGTCATCGCCGAGCGCACCTATGCATCACCACCGGCTACTTCGCAAGCGAAGACCAACTTTCGTCAGGATAAGGTGTACTCCTTGTCCCCCTTCGAAATTTGCCGTTGTAGGATCCCTTCCCGCCATTGCGATAAGGGAAGAGGACCTGGGCCACTTAAATAGAGGATAGGCTACTCAAGAGAGGGGGACAGACAGACCAAACACCACTCAAGCGCCCCCGCAAGGTTAACCACCACTATATTAGTTCATCCACAAACCTCCTCGTGAGTCAATCGACCAAAGGCAGGAGTAGGGTTTTATGCTTTGCAGCGGCCCGAACCTGGGTAAATCCCCGTGTGCTAGTCCCCTTCCCATGATTGAGCGAGTCTGTCAGGCTAGGTTGTCGAGCTGTGAGCGTGAGGCCGGAGCTGGTGGGGATCTTCGCACACGCCCCTGAGTTCGAACCTCTTTGGGTTTTGCGGAGCCCGAAATCCGACTTTTGGCACGCCAGGTAGGGGGCGTGTCGGAGTCTTCTACAAGCTTCGCTTCTTCTCTGCTCTGTCATTTCGATGGACCATTTGGCCCTGGCGGATCCGCCTTCACCAACCTCGCCGCTGCTACCCATGACACACACCCAGATAGCTCAGTACTAGGCGGTCGTTACCAGGCCACCAGTGTCGCCTCCACCGTCGTGGCCGCTCTTATCGGTCAGCCACACGACGAACATGCGATGCCCACAGTACCGACATCACCATGTACCCACGTGGGAGACCTCAACACGCATGACGCGCTGCTGATGGCGAGTGAGCTGCTTCGCCATCGCCCGACGCACGGGGGCTTCGATGCCTGGGCCTACCACATCGTCGAGTTGGTCACTGTCGCGAGGAGGGCCTGGGTTCCTCACCACTCTTCTTGACCCCCGACGCAGGGCGCCGGGGGCTCGCTCACCGCACTGCTCACCTCATCGACAGATGGAGTGCCCGCCCGATGCCCGGGTGAGCCCGGGCAAGGCCCGCCGCATGTCGTGGTCCTTCTCCTTCGGATCCCGGTGACTAGCTTCAGGGCGCCGTCCAGCTCCACCGGTGGAGCCTTCGAAGAAGGTGACGGGACGCTCCGCGCGCGCTGATGTCTACTACACAATCTTCTTCTTGTAGACTCGCGTTGGGCCTCCAAGCACAGAGTTTTGTAGGACACTGGCAATTTTCCCTCAAGTGGATGACCTAAGGTTTATCAATCCGTGGAAGGTGTAGGATGAAGATGGTCTCTCTCAAACAACCCTGCAATCAAATACAAGAAATCTCTTGTGCCCCCAACACACCCAATACAATGGCAAATTGTATAGGTGCAATAGTTTGGCGAAGATATGGTGATACAAGTGCAATATGGATGGTAAATATAGGTTTTTGTAATCTGAAAATATAAAAATAGCAAGGTAACAAATAATAAACAGCGAGAAAAATGTTGTATAAATGCTTGGAAACAAGGCCTAGGGTCCATACTTTCACTAGTGCAATTTCTCTCAACAATATTGACATAGTTGAATCATATGTAAGTACCTCTCGTGCGACAAAGAGTTCACTCCAAACTCACAAATAACGGAGAACTAACGAAGAAATTATTGTAGGGTACGAAACCACCTGAAAGTTATCTTTTCTGCTCAATCTTATGAGCTATCCCTATAAGTGTCATGGACAACCCTAGAGTTCGTACTAAAGTAGCACCTTAAGATACACATCAACCAAAACCCTAATGTCACCTAGATACTCCAATGTCACCCAAGTACCCATGGGCTTGATTATACAATGTGCATCACATAATTTTAGATTCATCATGTTCAATCCAACACAAAGAACTTCAAAGAGTGACCCAAAGTTTCTACCAGAAAGTCAAGACAAAAACGTGTACCAACCCTTATGCATAGGTTCCCAAGGTCACAGAACCCGCAAGTTGATCACCAAAACATACATCAAGTGGATCAATAGAACAACCCATTGTCACCACGGATATCCCATCACAAGACATACATCAAGTGTTCTCAAATCCTTAAAGACTCAATCCGATAAGAAAACTTCAAAGGGAAAACTCAATTCATCACAAGAAGATAGAGAGTGGAAAGCTCCATATGATTCATCTATATCAATAAAGCTCGCAGTACATCAAGATCGTGCCATCTCAAGAACACGAGAGAGAGAGAGATCATAGCTACTAGTACATACCCTCAGCCCCTAGGGTGAACTACTCCCTCCTTGTCATGGAGACCGCCGGGATGATGAAGATGGTCTCCGGTGATGGTTTCCCCCTCCAACAGGGTGCCCGAACGAGCTCCCGATTGGTTTTTCGTGGCTCTGGAGGCTTGCGGCGGCGAAACTCCCGATCTCGGTTTCTTTTCGGAGGATTCTATATTTATAGGAATTTTTGGCATCAATCTCACGTCAAGGGGTGCCACGAGGCGGTGACAAGCCTGCTAGGCGCGGCCAGGGGGGTGGCCACGCCTAACAGGCTTGTGACCTCCTCGTGGCTCTTCTGGCCCAACTCGAATGCTTCGGGGTCTCTTTTGGTCCAGAAAAAATCATACTAAATTTTTAGCCCATTCCGAGAACTTTTATTTCTGAACAAAAAATGACACCATGGTAGTTCTGCTAAAAACAGCAACAGTCCGGGTTAGTTCTAATAAAATCATACCAAAATCATATAGAATTATTGTAAACATGGCATGAATACTTCATAAATTATAGATACTTGGAGACGTATCAACATCCCCAAGCTTAATTCCTGCTCGTCCTCGAGTAGGTAAATGATAAAAGAAATAATTTATGAAGTGTGAATGCTAGCATAGTGCATAAATTTGATCAATGATAGTTCCAAACACTTTTTCTAGCATCATTATATATCATAAACAGTAGCTCATCTCATAAAACTTCTCATGATGAAATAACAAGCTATCCACATGTTAAAGTATAGACTAACAAACTATGCTTTGAATCACCAAACAATTGCAATTCATCTTATTTCCAGGAAGGGTCTATGTAAGAGCTTTGATTTAGCAAATTTCACATACTCAACTATCATATAGTCTTCCCTGATTACTAACACTCAAATCATATTTTTAGAGCAAATGGCATCCGTCGAACACAAAGAAAGATAGGGGCTTAAAGTTTTGCCTCCCAACTTATTTATCATCTAGATAATTGTCAACAATAATAATTCATGATCAAATATATTTGAATGGCCATATATGCTTGGATCTTTCCCCAACACATGACGCTTGCCATGAGAAAAAGGCAAAATATAGGAAGTGGTGAAAATCACCATGACTCTTGCATAAAGGTAAGTACTAGAAATTAAATGATATGCCCTTCGCAGAGGGAAGCATTGATTTGCACAGGTGCCAGAGCTTGAGCTTTTAAAACAGAGATGAATAATAATTTTGAGTGGTACGCTTTCATTGCCATCATAACAACCGAGAGATCTCGGTATCTTCCATGCTAGATACATTATAGGCGGTTCCCAAACAGAATGGTAAAGTCTTTACCCCCCCTCCACCAATCAATCACACTCCACGGCGAGCCGAATCCACGGGTACCGTCCATACCAACAACATTCCTAGGGGAGTTTTGTTTAATTATTTGCATTTTTTCTTTGATTTTGGGACTGGGAATCCCTATTACCAGCCACTTTCTCGTGAATGATAGTGAATCAACACATATCGTGAGAATAACCCACCTAGCATGGAAGATACAGACAACCCCTAGTCACTATATGAGCGATTCGGGCATACAAAACAGAATATTATTTGAGGGTTTAGAGTTTGGCACATGCAAATTTACTTGGAACGGCAAGTAAATACCGCATATAGGTAGGTATGGTGGACTCATATGGAACAACTTTGGGTTTAAGGTTGTTTGGATGTACAAGTAGTATTTCTACTTGGTGCGGAAGTTTTGGCTAGCATGATGTGGAAGCAAGCACCACATGTTGGAGGATCCATAACAATATAACTTCTATGCAAATATACGCAACCATAACTCATTACGTTGTCTTCCTTGTCCAACTTCCACTAATTTGCTCAAGTTTGAGAATAAGTAATGGGAATCACAATCATAGAATATGTTCAAGATAGTATATTTATATGTGAAATCTCTCTTCCTTCAATATTCTTTCATGAATTGTTCAAGTGACCAATGCGGTGTTTGCTAACTTTCAATAAATTTTACCACCTATACTTCCTATATGTGAAGTAGTTACTCCCCATGGGATAAGCATATAAAACATATGTAATTTTAGATTTATGATATTCAATTCATTCAACCATTTACTCATAGGATATAAGTCAAGCACGAGAGTAAATGAAGAAACTACTCCAAAACATATAAGTGAAGATCAATGAGTAGTCAAACAATTAAGTAGCTATGTAAGGACTCTCTCTCTCTCTCTCAATAAAGATTTTCATATCTGAGTATTTTATTTATAGAGAAAGCAAAAGAAAAAGTAGCACTCCAAGACTAGCACACATCATGTGAGCGAATAAAAATTTAGGCTCAACATGGGCTAATCGATAGTTGACGAAGAGAGATGGGGTGAGTAGCATCCCCAAGCTTAGATTCTTGAGACTTCTTTAAATATTTACTTGGGGTGCCTTGGGCATCCCAAGCTTGAGCTTTTGTATCTTGTTCAATCCTCTCATATCATGGTTTCACCTATTCTCAAAAACTTCATCCACACAAAACTCGAAAAGAACTCGTGAGATAGGTTAGTACACATAATAATAAATCAACTCTTTATGTACTGAAAAGACAAGTTGCATAATAATTTTCAAACATTAGGTACTGCATACTATAATTTCCACAATTTATGTCTACCAATATAGGTTATGGAAACTATAGGATAAGTAGATAACAAAACTATGACAACAATATATCCAAACAAAACAGACTGTAGAAATTTATGAAAACAGTGTACTTATGTAGCTCAAAAAGTTATGAAAATTAAGGACATGCTAAATAATTTATATTAAAATACTGTGTAAAAATTTCAGAAACTTTACACGTTCCAGTGAAATATGAAAATTCAATCACTACAGCAGAAGTTTCTGTTTTTACACAGCACACATCAAACATGCAATTCAAGCATCCTAAAGGCAATTATTGGAGCTTTTTATTGAAAAAAAAGATTATAAATAACACCTAACATAGAACAACAAAATAAAATGACACTCCAAGCAAAACACGTATTATGTGACGAATAAATATATAGCTCCAAGTAAGATATACCGATAATGTTGAAGACGAAAGATGGGATGCCTTCCGGGGCATCCCCAAGCTTAGGCACTTGAGTATTCCTTGGATATTACCTTGGGGTGCCTTGGGAATCACCAAGATTAGGTTCTTGTCACTCCTTATTCTCCTCATATCGGTGTCTCACCCAAAACTTGAAAACTTCAATCGCACAAAACTTAACAGAACTTTGTGAGAAGGGTTAGTGTAATAAAGATAGATCATTCACTTAGGTACTGTCAAGACACGACTCATAATTATTCTCACATGATACCTACTGTATTACATCATTCCCACAATTTATATTACTCAATATAAGCTATAGGAACACTTGAAACAAGCAAACTATGCATGCAAAACAGAATCTATCAAAAACACAACAGTCTATAATGATCTGAATGATCACCATACTTCCCTGAATCTAAAAATTCTGAAAAATTAGGAAAGCTCAAGGAATTAGCATATAATTTTTTTTTAAATTTCTGAATTTGTTGACGCTCCGGCAAAATCAGATAATTCATATACGGGACTCAAAACTTTCTATTTTTGCACAGAATCAAACAAGCAAGTATCCAAACTATCCCAAAGGCTTCACTTGGCACTTTATTAAAATAAAAGACACAAAAAACATGATTACTATAGTATCTTAATCATGTCAACACATCAAAACAGAAAGTAAAAGTGTTGGGTTGTCTCCCAACAAGCACTTTTCTTTAATGCCTTCTAGGTAGGCATGATGATTTCAATGATGCTCATATAGGAATAATATTTGAAACATGCAAAAGAGCATCATGAATCTCATTAAAAGCACATTTAAGTCTAACCCACTTACTATGAATGGGTATTTTGTGATAAAACAAATCATGGGAACAAGAATCAACTTGCATAGGTAGGCAAAACACACACGACTTCAAAACTTTGAACACATAGAGTGGAAACTTGATATTATTGCAATTCCTACAAGCATATTGACGAGGATATGTACCTAGGGTAGGGTCCTAGGCAAGGCCCGCATACCCTACCTAAGGACACCACATGGGAGGACCTGAAGATCAAGCATGAACTTCTGAGTGGTTCCCTGGAGACGTTCAGAGTCACTCGACAGTAGTCCACTCGGAGACTCCCGCACTCACTCGATAGTCGCGTGTCACTCGACGGACCTCTCTTCACTCGACAACAAAAGACCAAGAGCCATCATCAAGAGCCCAATGGGCAGACGCTGGCTTAATGGCCTCTAATAGCTTTTACTGCGTACGTTACCTGTAACGGCAGACTTTACACCCCATGACCAGACCCTTTGATGCGGGATCATTATGAGGGACAGCGAACTCTATATAAGCCGTCCCTCCCTCCTGCACAAGGGTTGGCAACTATTGTAATCTTTACATTCCACTCGACATAAGAGCTCCCGAGCGCTGAGACGTAGGGCTTTTACCTCCACGAGAGGGGCCTGAACTCATACACCAGTGTGTACACCCTCGCCGTAGCTAGGACTCCGCCCTCTCCATTCGTACCCCTACCATCTACTGTCAGGCTCGTTCCCACGACAGTTGGCGCCCACCGTGGGGCAGGCGTCTAAGCGACTTCCGGTGAGGTTACATTTTTCATCTTTCAGCATGTCTTCCGGCAGTGTCTTTGCTCTGGGCCGCGAGATCCGTTTCGGAGCGCTCACTTTCATCGCCGATGATTCGGCATGGCTCCAGGAGGCGCCTCTCAATGTTGAGGCGCTCCCGGTTCGCGGGGCTGCGCATTTCCGTGCAAGCCCGTGCGGCGTGTTGCTGTGTCAGCCGTCGGCCCCTTACGCGTTGGCTCCTCTTGCTGTTCGCGGTCGCAAGCGGTCTGTCCATTCACGACTCCAGCGGTGGGTCGAACACGCAGCAGCGTGTCAAGCTTCTTCGCAGGTTGCAGCACTTGAACCTGCCGAATCCCTTCATGGCGTGTCCCTCCCTCCCGAAGTGGAGGTCTTGATGGCGGGCTCACATCAGAGCTCACCGCCTGGCTTTGGTCGTGGCGAGCGCGAGGCTAGTGGCCCGTCTAACGCGTAACTGCATCGTGATGAGAAAGTCCTCCATACCCCCATCATCGGCGTGACCGTCGAGGCCCGGGCTTTGGAGGCCACGCGCGTGCGTCTAGAAGAGCTCCAGGCAGAGATAGACGAGCACGCCCGTCCATGACCTCCGCGCTCCAATCGACGTCAGCGACAATAGTTCCCGACTGGATCTCACGATGGTGTCGAGGTATACCGAACTCCCGTGCTTAATGTTGTTGCTACTGCCAGAATAGCAGATTCCGTTCAGCCTTCCCAGTCTGAGGCTGGTCGAGGGTTGTTGCAGATCAGAGCAATGTTAGATGTAGCACAATGCCAAAATTCAGCAGTTTCACATGCTCGTCACAAGATACACAACAATTCACCCAAGGCAGAGACCATTCAATCGGCACATAGTCCTGGGTCGCCCTTGCGTCGTCGAGGCAGCGGTTATCGTGATGGGTAAGACAGATATCAACACCACCGCGAAGTCCACCGTCGAGTGCCCACTCCTCCGCGGAGTGGTCCGTACGCACCCCGGCGCCAGGACGATAGGCACTCCTTCGGTGATGAGCGGGACAAGGACTTCGATGCCTGCACGTACCTTGTTCAGAAGCAGATCGATAGGAGCAGAGCCTACAGAGAAGGGCATGACAGAGATGTCCCGAGCGGTAGTTCAGCTGCAGTGTCTAGTCCAGAGTGTTTTAGTAGAGCTATACGCTCTGTGGAGATTCCCCCCAACTTCAGAATGGCAGCGGGGATCGAAAAGTTCTCTGGTGAAACAAAACCAGAGACTTGGCTTGATGATTACCGAGTGGCTATGCAGATCGGTGGCGGGAACGACGGTGTCGCAATGAAGCACCTACCTCTTATGTTGGATGGACCAGCTCGAGCTTGGTTGAATCGTTTGGCTCCTTCCAACATTCATTGTTGGGAAGATCTTGCCCGAGTGTTTGTGCGGACCTTCGAGGGCACTTGCAAGCGCCCCACGAGTCTGGTCGACTTGCAGCACTACGTCCAGAAGCCCAGCGAAACCTTAAGAGACTATATTCAGCGATGGTCCACCCTGCATCATACGGTGGAAAATGTGTCGGAACACCAGGCTGTTTGTGCCTTCAAGGCCGGTGTGAGATACAGAGAGTTGTATTTGAAGTTCGGGCGCACGGGCGACATTTCACTCGGCAAGATGATGGAAATTGCCACTCGCTATGCCAATGTCGAGGAAGAAGACCGCCTCCGTAGCGGCAAAGGAAAAACCGTTGCCAACGAGTTTGGCGGCGGTAACAATAGGAAACAAAAGCGGAAGGCTGAAGATCCAGTTCCGGCAGAGGCCGCAACACTGGCGACTCAGTCGAAAAACAAGGGCAAGGCCAAAGCTCAGTATGCCCCCAAGAAGGGGAAGGGTCAGCCAGGAACCGATATCTTGGATCAGCCGTGTGTGATTCACATAAAGTAAGATACAGAAGGCAACCTGATTTTGCCCAAGCACACCACTCGACAGTGTCGGACCCTCATCCAACAGTTCAAGGGAGACCAGTCGAGTGGGAAATCTCCTGAAAAAGAAGATGAAGACAAAGAGAAGGAAACCTTCCCGGATATGATTGCTACCCTGGTGATTTTTGCTAACGTCGAGAGCAAGAGCCGTCTGAAAGTCATAAACAGAGAGATCAATATGGCTGTGCCAGACACCCCCACCTACCTCAAATGGTCTCAGTATGCTGTCACATTCGACCAGACTGACCATCCTGCACGTGTGGCCACACCCGGTCGACATGCTCTGGTAGTTGATATGGTGGTGCAGGGGACTCGACTCAGAAAAGTCCTCATGGACGGTGGCAGCGGCCTGAACATTCTGTATGCGGATACCCTAAAGGGAATGGGCATTCCTATGTCCCGTCTCAGCGAAAGCAGCATGCAGTTCCATGGGGTCATCCCAGGAAAGAAGGCGAAGTCACTCAGCCAGATATCATTGGACGTGGCATTCGAAGATAGCAAAAATTTCCAAAAAGAAAAGTTGACGTTTGAAGTTGTGGATTTCAAGAGCGCTTACCACGCCATTTTGGAGCGACCCGCCTATGCACGTTTCATGGCCCGACCGTGTTACGTGTATCTCAAGCTGAAAATGCCGGGCCCTAAGGGCGTGATCACGGTCACAGGCAATCGACAGCGGGCCGAAGAGTGCCTCCAGCAAGGGTCTAAGATCGCCGATCAACAGATGGCCATGGTCGAGCTGGAGGAGTACAAGAAAACCACTGATCCTGCTGATTTGCTCCGCGCAAAAAAGTCGGCTTCCGAGTCGGCATTTCAGTCGGCAGGTGAAGTGAAGAAGGTGCACATCCACCCGACGGATCCAACAGCTGCCCCGACGAATATCTCGATGACACTTGACAGCAAATAGGAAGACGAGCTCATCCAGTTCCTCTGTGAGAACTGGGATATCTTTGCATGGAAGCCTGCTGACATGCCGGGAATTCCCAGGGAACTAGCTGAGCATCACCTGCGAGTGGATCCGAAGGCCAAGCCTGTCAAGGAGCATTTGCATCGATCCACAGCTGAGAAGCGCAAGGCAATCGGAGAAGAAGTGGCCCGTCTCTTGCAAGCCAAGTTCATTCGGGAGGTTTACCACTCCGAGTGGCTCTCGAATGTTGTGATGGTGCCCAAAAAAGATAAGTCGTTGCGCATGTGCATTGACTTCAAACATCTTAATAAGGTGTGTCCGAAATACCATTTCCGCTCCCCCGCATAGATCAGATTGTTGACTCGACAGCGGGGTGCGAGCGATTATCGTTTTTGGATGCCTATTCCGGGTACCATCAGATCCGTCTGTTTGGCCCAGATGAAATAAAAACAGCCTTCATCACCCCGTTTGGGTGTTGTTGCTACATCACCATGCCTTTTGGTCTTAAGAATGCCGGCTCGACTTTTATGCGCACGATTCAGAAGTGTTTACTCGACCAGATCCCTCGAAACGTGGAGGCGTACATGGACGACATAGTGGTCAAGTCCCGCAAAGGTTCTGACCTGCTGGCTGACTTGGTCGAGACGTTCGCCAATCTGAGACGATTCGACATAAAATTGAATCCGGCTAAATGTACCTTCGGTGTCCCTGGCGGCAAGTTGCTCGGTTTTCTCGTTTCTAAGCGAGGAATTGATGTCAATCCGGAGAAGATCAGCGCCATTACACATATGAAGACTCCCGTGCGAGTGCACGATGTTCAGAGGCTCACAGGTTGCTTGGCGGCATTAAGTCGATTCATTTCTCGTCTTGGTGAGAAGGCTCTGCCCTTGTATCAGTTGATGAAGAAATCAGACACATTCGACTGGACTCCTGAAGCTGAAGCAACGTTTGTTGAGCTCAAAGCCCTGCTGTCCACCCAGCCGGTGCTTGCCGCTCCTATCAGCAAAGAGCCCTTGCTCCTGCACATCGCGGCCACAAATCAGGTCGTCAGTACAGTGTTGATGGTCGAGCAAGAAGAAGATGGCAAAGCCTATAAGGTTTAGCGGCCAGTCTATTATGTCTCGGAAGTTTTGTCCCCCTCGAAGCAGAGATATTCTCATTATCAGAACCTGGTGTATGGTATTTACTTATCAGCAAAGAAGGTGGCACATTATTTCCAAGACCACTCGATCTCAGTCGTCAGTGATGCACCTTTATCAGAGATTTTCAATAATCGCGACGCATCAGGTCGAGTGGCTAAATGGGCAATTGAGCTGGGGCACTTCGACATCAGATTCGAAGCCAAGAAAGCAATCAAGTCCCAAGCATTGGCAGATTTCATGGCCGAGTGGATCGAACAGCAACAACCTATCCAAGTTCACTCGACGCATTGGACAATGTTCTTCGACGGCTCCAAGATGCTGAATGGATCTAGGGCTGGCGTTGTTCTGATATCCCCCAGAGGCGACAAGCTCAGCTATGTCTTGCAAATTCACTTTGATTCCTCCAACAATGAAGCAGAGTATGAAGCACTTTTGTACGGGCTGCGCATGGCTATTTCGATCGGCGTCAAGCGCTTAATGGTTTATGGCGACTCAGATTTGGTGGTGAATTAAGTGATGAAAGTGTGGGATGTTAGAAACCCTGCTATGACCAGATACTGCAATGCAGTCCGGAAGCTGGAGAAGAAATTTGAAGGCCTGGAACTTCATCATGTTCCTCGACTGAAAAATCAGGCAGCAGATGAGCTATCCAAGATTGGTTCCACTCGACGGCCTGTCCCCAGCGGAGTGTTCCTGGAGCATTTGCATTCTCCTTCAATCCAAGAGGATCCCTTCACTGAAGAACCCCCGCAAACCTTAATCTCCTCTGACTCGACTGGAGTCGATGTTCCCGCTGTGATTGACCTGGTCATGGAGGCGCTAGTTATCATTCCCGACTGTACTGTACCGTACATAGCCTATATCCTCAGACAGGAGCTTCCTGAAGATGAAGCAGAGGCTCGACAGATTGTGCACAGGTCCAAGGCTTTCACTGTAATGGGAGATCAACTTTTCAGAGAAAGTGTGTCGGGTGTCACCCAGCGCTGCATTTCGCCCGAAGAAGGTCGAATGATTCTAGATGAAATCCACCCGGGAACTTGCGAACACCATGTATCTTCAAGGGCGATCGTTGGTAAAGCATACGGAGCGGGCTTTTATTGGCCACGGGCTAATGAAATGGCTAAGGACATTGTTGATCATTGCGAAGGCTGTCAGTTCTATGCAAACCTGTCACACAAGCCAGCATCTGCTCTGAAAACTATTCCACTCGCCTGGCCGTTTGCGGTTTGGGGGCTCGACATGGTTGGTCCTTTCCGACCCGGAAAAGGAGGATTCACCCACCTGTTGGTAGCAGTCGACAAGTTCACCAAGTGGATCGAAGCCAAGCCCATCAAGAAGCTGAATTCCCGCACGGCGGCCACGTTCATGAGAGAGATCATTATCCGGTTCGGCATCCTCCACAGTATCATCACGGACAATGGCACTAATTTTGACTCGGAATAATTTAGAAGATTCTGTAACTCCCAAGGCACCCGAGTGGATTATGCTTCTGTTGCACATCCTCAAACCAATGGGCAAGTTGAGCAGGCTAATGGTCTCATTCTGCAAGGTCTGAAGCCTCGTCTCATGCGCGATTTGGATCATGCCGCTGGTGCGTGGGTAACTGAGCTGCCGTATGTTTTGTGGGGGTTGAGGACAACACCTAATTGGTCGACTGGACGAACTCCTTTCTTCCTTGTCTATGGTGCTGAAGCTATACTGCCGAGTGACTTGGCCCACAACTCTCCTCGAGTGGAGCTGTATTCTGAAGCCAAAGTCGAGCAGGCCAGACAAGATGGGGTAGATCTTCTGGAAGAAGAGCGCGAGATGGCTCTGATCCGGACCACAGCCTATCAGCAAGACTTGCGGCGCTTCCATGCCAGGAACGTCAGAAGCCAAGCGTTCCATGAAGGAGATTTGGTGCTCTGAGTGAATCAGCACCGACCTCACAAGCTAGCTCCTGCATGGGAAGGCCCCTTTGTAGTCACCAAGGTGCTAAACAATGGGGCCTATCACTTATGCAACCTCATGAAGTAGATGGATGAGCCACGAGCTTGGAACGCAGACCTGCTTCGACGTTTTTACACTTGAGACATTAGTTTTCTGATGTACTAAGAGTTCTTCATCAATGCAATTTGTGTCTTTGCAATTAGTACCTCGTTGATTCCAACCGTGCAGTTATTTACTTGGGGGTACTCCGAGCGACGAGCAAGCCTCGCACTCGGGGGCTTAGCTGCGAAACATGTTTCGCCTAAGTTAAAAACCCTGTTGGGTGGATAGCAGTCCATTCACTCGACGACCTATTTGCGAATCCGTCTTCGCGTGAGTTACAAAAAATAAAAAAATTCGTCGACTGGATGGAAATCCATTCACTCGACAACTTAGATGCGAATCCACATTCGCCTAAGTTCAAAATGCTCCGAGTGATGAGAAATCCTCATGCTCGGGGGCTTAGCTGCGAATACAATTCGCCTAAGTTAAAAAATTCGTCGACTGGATGGTTATCCATTCACTTGATAGCTTAGATGAGAATCGACATTCGCCTAAGTTCAAAATACTCCGAGTGATGGGCAATCCACACGCTCGGGGGCTTAGCTGCGAATATAATTCGCCTAAGTTAAAAAACTCGTCAACCGGATGGTAATCCATTCACTCGACATCTTAGACGTGAATCGACATTCGCCTAAGTTCAAAATACTCCGAGTGATGAGCGATCCTCACGCTCGGGGGCTTAGCTACGAATATAATTCGCCTAAGTTAAAAAACTCGTCGACTGGATGGTAATCCATTCACTTGAATGCTTAGATGCGAATCGACATTCGCCTAAGTTCGAAATACTCTGAGTGATGAGCGATCCTCACGCTCGGGGGCTTAGCTGCGAATACAGATCACCTAAGTTAAAAAATTCGTCAACTGGATGGTAATCCATTCACTCGACAGCTTAGATGCGAATCGACATTCGCCGAAGTTCAAAATACTCCGAGTGATGAGCGATCCTCACGCTCGGGGGCTTAGCTGTGAATATAATTCGCCTAAGTTAAAAAACTCGTCGACTGGATGGTAATCCATTCACTCGACAGCTTAGACGCGAATCGACATTCGCCTAAGTTCAAAATACTCCGAGTGATGAGCGATCCTCATGCTCGGGGGCTTAGCTGCGAATATAATTCGCCTAAGTTAAAAAATTCGTCGACTGGATGGTAATCCATTCACTCGACAGCTTAGATGCGAATCGACATTCGCCTAAGTTCAAAATACTCCGAGTGATGAGTGATCCTCACGCTCGGGGGCTTAGCCGCGAATATAATTCCCCTAAGTTAAAAAACTCGTCGACTGGATGGTAATCCATTCACTCGATAGCTTAGACACGAATCGACATTCTCCTAAGTTCAAAATACTCCGAGTGATGAGCGATCCTCACGCTCGGGGGCTTAGCTGCGAATATAATCCGCCTAAGTTAAAAAACTCATCGACTGGATGGTAATCCATTCACTCGACAACTTAGGTGCGAATCGACATTCGCCTATGTTCGAAATACTCCGAGTGATGAGCGATCCTCACGCTCGGGGGCTTAGCTGCGAATACAATTCACCTAAGTTAAAACATTCGTCGACTGGATGGTAATCCATTCACTCGACAGCTTAGACGCGAATCGACATTCGCCTAAGTTCAAAATACTCCGAGTGACGAGTGATCCTCACGCTCGGGGGCTTAGCTGCGAATATAATTCGCCTAAGTTAAAAAATTCATCGACTGGATGGTAATCCATTCACTCGACAGCTTAGATGCGAATCGACATTCGCCTAAGTTCAAAATACTCCGAGTGATGAGCGATCCTCACGCTCGGGGGCTTAGTTGCGAATATAATTCGCCTAAGTTAAAAAAACTCGTCGACTGGATGGTAATCCATTCACTCGATAACTTAGACACGAATCAACATTCTCCTAAGTTCAAAATACTCTGAGTGATGAGCGATCCTCACGCTTGGGGGCTTAGCTGCGAATATAATCCGCCTAAGTTAAAAAACTCGTCGACTGGATGGTAATCCATTCACTCGACAGCTTAGATGCGAATCGACATTCGCCTAAGTTCAAAATACTCCGAGTGATGAGCGATCCTCATGCTCGGGGGCTTAGCTGCGAATATAATTCGCCTAAGTTAAAAAACTCGTCGACTGGATGGTAATCCATTCACTCGAGAGCTTAGACGCGAATCGACATTCGCCTAAGTTCAAAATACTCCGAGTGATGAGTGATCCTCACGCTCGGGGGCTTAGCTGTGAATATAATTCGCCTAAGTTAAAAAACTCGTCGACTGGATGGTAATCCATTCACTCGATAGCTTAGACGCAAATCGACATTCGCCTAAGTTCAAAAATACTCCGAGTGATGAGCGATCCTCACACTCGGGGGCTTAGCTGCGAAACACGTTTCGCCTAAGTTAAAAACCTCTTCGAGTGGATAGTAATCCATTCACTCGACAACTTAGATACAAATCGACGTTCGCCTAAGTTGAAAAATACTCCGAGTGATGAGCAATCCTCACACTCGGGGGCTTAGCTGCGATCACGCTTCGCTTAAGTAAAACTCAGTCAAACAGACGATTGAAAGCCAAATATGAACAAAATCCGAATGGTAAACCACGGATAAACATTTCGTACGAAAGCAAATGTGCTCAGACCTAAGGCCTGAACGAAGTTTTTAAGGATACAGATCCACTTGGCATACCGAGGCAAATTTAACTGTTTTTTCAAAGACAAAGTTTTTTCAAGGAGGCGACGGACTGGCTGGCTCGACGAAGGTGTCTAGGTCGATGCCGTCGGCGATTCTGGTGGCCGCTTCGATGAAGGTCTCCATGAAGTCCTCAAACCGGAGTTTCTTTGTGTTGACCACCTCAAGCTCCTTCAGCCTCTCCTCCTTCACGTCCCTGCAATGGACCCTGACGAGCGACAACACCACGTCATCCCCACAATGAGCGGCAGATTTCTTCTAGGCCTGCACTCGACTTGGAAGGTCGTCCAGGCGAGCCATCATAGAGTTGATGTCAAGCTGGAAGGTGTCCTCGGGCCATAGCTCTTTGTCTATCCTCGCCATCGCAGACTTCAATCGGACAAGATACGCCTGGATGCCCTGGAGCCAGAAATTGAGTCGGAGCATGTTCATGGCCATCACGTCTGCGATAGGAGACTTGGTAGGATCCAGATTGGGCTCAACCTCCTTTGTGTCCTTCTCAAAGTCTTGGCAGAATTCTATTGAAAAATGGGGAACGGGAGAAGAATCGGTGAACTGCAACCCTCAAAGATTTTACAAAAGTTCAGTCGACAGACAACACTTACTGTCGAGCAAGATATACATCTTCCTCGAGAACTCGCCCAAGTTCCTCTCCAGGCCATTGCTCCTCTTGTTCAGCTGCTCGGCCTTCTTGACGCAGTCCGCGTGCTCCTGCTTGAGTTTGGTGTTCTCCTCTTCCAGCTTCTGGGCGGCCGCCAGCTTCTGATCCGCAGCTTCAGTTTTGTCCCTGGCCACCTGTTGGGCGTCGGCGAGTGCTTGGTCCTTCTCCTCCAAGGCCTTCTTCATGGAATCTAAAGAAACAACATTGTTGAGTCGCGCTTGGAGTCGACGGTTTTCATCACGCACGTCTGTTCGAGTGAGAGCACTCGGTTCAAAACATGAAAAGTGAAGATGGGAATGCTGACAGTCGACAGTAAATACCTCCCAGAGACTTCAGCTCAGCACGTGCTCGCTCCAGGGCGTGGTTGGCAGCCGCCAGGTCCACCTGCAACTGGTTCCTCTCCTCCTCCATCTCCTTGTATTGCGTCCCAAGTTCGCAAGCCATCTGGAACCAACAAGAGACAGGAGTTCAATCAGCAAGTGGTTCCTCAACAGTCGACTGACTTATTAAAACCGGGAATGACAATCTTGGAAGAATTCAAGAAAAAAGTCCACTTGACATGTCGAGTGGCCCCGGCGCTCCGCGCGCCGTAAACCAATTTAAAGCTATCTCTACAAAGACCCCTGCCGATGCAAGCATTCGACAGCGGTCTCGGGGACTACACCCAGTGGGTGCGCTAAGAGCGCCCCCACTGAGACGGTTAACTCTCGATACGTCGAGTCAACTCGTCAGAAAACACATTCGACATGGTCAGCCCTGTCGTGACACTCAACCTGACGAGTGACGCACTCCCTCTACTCTATGAAGTGCAAGCTATCCTTATGCAGCGTCATATCATGGTTTGCTAATAATATCCATGAAACCAGCAAGGTAGCTGCGGAGGGGTGTAATTCAAGACGAAGTGTATCCTGTATGCAACAGACCCTAAGACCCTTGCCGATGCAAGCACTCGACAGTGGTCTCGAGGACTACACCCAGTGGGTGTGCTGAGAGCGCCCCCACTGAGACGGTTAACTCTCGATCCGTCGAGTAACTCGTCAGAAAACACACTCGACATGTCGAGCAACAACAGTTCTGCATGTACTACCAATCCTAATCCTACTCGACTACGCTCCGATCTATTTGACTGGACGAGGTTCAAACATTCTACGACAATCACCCAGTGGATGTTCGGCAACCAAGAAAAGACAATAATTCAATCGACAAGGGACTTACAATCAAACTTACTCGGACATTGGTGCGGAGGGCTGCGCTGACGTCAAAAGCTAGTTTGCTGGCCTCGTACGCCTCCTTGGTCCTCAGCATCAGCTGCTCCACTTGGAGCATGGCTTCCTTTGCAGCTCCGGTTTGGTCTTCCGGGATGCGATGCAGAGGGAAGGCCGTCGTAGGCGGGGTCGACGCAGTCGCTGGAGCAGTTGGATTAGCCTGAAGAGGTCCGGTCGGAGCCGACGTCATGACGGTCGACACGGTTGGAGGAGCATGCGACAGAGGCATTGTAGATTCAACCCTGGGTCGCGTCGAGTCACCTTCCCTCTGGGAAGATTATGCAGTTGAGCGCTGGGGGGCTTGCGACGATGACGCCCTTCGGGTGCGAGCGCGCGAACGGTCCAGCAACCCCTCATCATCCTCCACTTGAATAACCTCTGCAACAATCGACAACATCAACATCTACATGCGTAGAATCATATTCGGAAAAACTAACGACTTTCTTACCTCTATGAGAGGTGGCAGCGTCAGCACTGTCAACATCCATTACGTCCTCCTCATCTCGACGAGGTGAAGTCACGGATGTTGCAGCTCTGATGGTGTAGACAGTTTTCACTCAGATATAACCCAAGACTTCAGTTGACAGAACAATTCAGAAATGAACACTTACATGGAGACAACAGGCACGACCACCTTCACACGGGGCAGTGCTTTGCGAGGCTTGAAGGTGGCCAACTTGGGCTGCTTGGCCAGTCTCTCGTTCAGCTCGACAGTTGGAGGGCAGCCCCATTTTGGGTTCTTCTCGCTTGGGCCCGGGGCCCTGTCCTCAGCAGCTACCGGGTCATTGAGAGGCTTAGTGCGGCCTTCGAGACGAGGGGACGACTCGACTCCTTCATCTTCGCCGGAATCTTCATACTCGTCCTCGGAGTCGAAGAGTTCGTCGCCATCCACACCACCGCCATCACTTGCCACGTCGTCGTGCACATAATTCCCGTTGGGAATGGGCGAGTGCATGTTCGTCCATTCCTGCATAATTCAAACAAGAGAGTTAGACCACAAATCAGTACATCACTCGACAATACAAACGTACCAGTCGACGTTACACATCTCACCAGGTTCTTTGGTGGGTTTTCAGCCGAGTAAGGCTGGATCCTCTTGGCTCCCGAGGGGTTGTCGCAATTTCCAGTGATGCCTCGGAGCCAATGCTTGACAGTCCCCTGTGTAACTTCTTCTGGGTGCATCCTGGTCGAGTCCCCCAGACCGGAGTAGTGCCACATGGTGTGGTCTCTGGCCTGGAGCGGCTGGATACGTCGACCGAGGAACGTTTCGAGCAGATCCATGCCTGTCACCCCGCCCCGAATCAGTTGAACCACGGCCTCGACTAGGATACCTACTTGGACATGCTCCTCGGCGGTCACCTTCAGGGACTTGGGGGCAGCGGGTCGGTCAGGTGAAAACGGAGGAAGACCAGTCGACATGTTGGGTGGCGCTACATCTTTACAGTAGAACCAGGTCGACTGCTAGCCTCAAACAGTTTCGGGAAGAGAAAAGGCAGGAAAGGAACTACGTTGCCTTTTCTGGACCCCTAAGCCTCCACACAACTCGAGCACGTGGGTCTTCCCGTCAACAGCAAGGATATTCTTCACAGTCTGTGATCTGACCGTGAAGAGATGCTTAAATAACCCCCAATGGGGAGGGCACCCCAGAAAGCATTCGCACAAGGTGACGAATGCGGACAAGTATGCTATGGTGTTCGGCGGGAGGTGGTGCAGCTGTGCACCAAAGAAATTCAGAAATCCCCGAAAGAAGGGGTGAGGGGGCATGGAGAAACCTCTTTCTACATGGGAGAGGAGGAGAACCCGCTCCCCGTCGTGCGGCTCCGGCTCGCGCTCCTCCCCCGACAACCTCCAGGTGCCGTCCGCCACCAGCCCGTCGGAGACGAGGCCCTCGAGGTCCTCGCGGGTGACAACAGAGGGGAGAAAATCCCCCTGCATCCAACCCGCAGGCGCGATGGACCGAGCGGTTGAGGGCTTCCTGCCCTTGGGCTTCGACGCCCCCTTCTTTGCGCGCTCCAGCTTCTCCGTCGCGTTCTTTGTCATCGGAGCGGCGGCTCTGGTCGGAGATGGGCGGTGTGCTACGCTGGGGAGCAGAGGAGGCAGAGGAAGAGAGGGAGAATCGGCGGCAGGTACTGTGCAATCCGCATCTCACAACGCTTTATATGCTGCCGAGTGTCTCACTGACTGGTGGGCCCGCGAGATAACCGCACACGCCAACCGCTGACGGCACACCATGCGTGGCGAGATGACCGGCGCAAGAATCGAGGCGTCGTGCCTCCACTAGCCCTTATCGTGGCGTCATCTCCGCACATGCGCGCGCTTCCCAAATTTTCGTATCCCAGAGAATCCGGGCCCGTCAGACCTACCCGTCACCTCCCCAAGATGCGCTCGATTCACTCGGACACTTTTAAGACTGAATGGATCCAGGCGAGCGGAGAAGAATCCAATCGACGTAAATTTCGTTGAAGACCCGAATATCATTCGGAAGACTTTGTGTGTCGATCCTGGAGGAATGCTAAGGCTCAAAGTTCAGTCGACACAAGTTCCACGGAAACCTCAAATGTCATTCGGAGGATTTGATATACTAACTCAAGGCCTTCGTTGATACCTCCTTCTGCCACTCAAACCCCGATCCATTCGGGGGCTAATGACGAGGATATGTACCGAGGGTAGGGTCCTAGGCAAGGCCCGCATACCCTACCTAAGGACACCGCATGGGAGGACCTGAAGATCAAGCATGAACTTCCGAGTGGTTCCCTGGAGACGTTCAAAGTCACTCGACAGTAGTCCACTCGAAGACTCCCGCACTCACTCGACAGTCGCGTGTCACTCGACGGACCTCTCTTCACTCGACAACAGAAGACCAAGAGACATCATCAAGAGCCCAACGGGCAGACGCTGGCTTAATGGCCTTTAATAGCTTTTACTGCGTACGTTACCTGTAATGGCAGACTTTACACCCCACCAGACCCTTTGATGCGGGACCATTATGAGGGACAACGAACTCTATATAAGCCATCCCTCCCCTCCTACACAAGGGTTGGCAACTATTGTAATCTTTACATTCCACTCGACATAAGAGCTCCCGAGCACTGAGACGTAGGGCTTTTACCTCCACGAGAGGGGCCTGAACTCATACACCA
The DNA here is from genome assembly GCA_022496015.1 of Hordeum marinum. Lineage (NCBI taxonomy): Eukaryota > Viridiplantae > Streptophyta > Magnoliopsida > Poales > Poaceae > Hordeum > Hordeum marinum. Next base: position 66,251,193 of record CM039675.1, read on the forward strand.
GTGTGTACACCCTCGCCGTAGCTAGGACTCTGCCCTCTCCATTTGTACCCCTACCATCTACTGTCAGGCTCGTTCCCACGACACATATGTTCCTCCCTCATAATAATTTTCATTAGCATCATGAAGGAATTCCACAATATAACCAGCACATAAAGCATTCTTTTCATGATCTACAAGCATAGAAATTTTACTACTCTCCTCATAAGCAATTTTCTTCTCATTCATAATAGTGGGAGCAAACTCAACAAAATAACTATCATGAGATACTTGATTGACATAACCACTTCGAATATTAAAATCATGATGAAAAGTTTCATGGTTGTCATTACTCTTTATAGCATACGTGTCATCGCAATAATCATCATAGATAGAGGCATGTCATAATCATAATAGTTTTGCTCATCGAAACTTGGGGGACTAAAAATATCTTCTTCATCAAAGATAGCATCCCCAAGCTTGTGGCTTTGCATATCATTAGCATCGTGAATATTCAGAGAATTCATACTAACAACATTGCAATCATGCTCATCACTCAAAGATTTAGTGCCGAACATGTTAATAACTTCCTCTTCTAACACTTGAGCACAATTTTCCTTTTCATCATTTTCACGAAAGACAATATAAAGATTAAGCATATGAGGCAACCTCAATTCCATTTTTTTGTAGTTTTCTTTTATAAAACCAAACTAGTAATAAAACAAGAAACTAAAATATTCAATTGCAAGATCTAAAGATATACCTTCAAGCACTCACCTCCCTGGCAACTGCGTCAGAAAAGAGCTTGCTATCTACTACACAACCTTCTTCTTGTAGACTCGTGTTGGGCCTCCAAGCGCAGAGTTTTGTAGGACAGTGGCAATTTTCCCTCAAATGGATGACCAAAGGTTTATCAATCTGTGGAAGGTGTAGGATGAAGATGGTCTCTCTCAAGCAACCCTACAATCAAATACAAGAAATCTCTTGTGTCCCCAACACACCCAATACAATGGCAAATTGTATAGGTGCACTAGTTTGGCGAAGAGATGGTGATACAAGTGCAATATGGATGGTAGATATAGGTTTTTGTAATCTGAAAATATAAAAACAGCAAGGTAACAAATAGTAAACGGCAAGCAAAACATTGTATAAATGCTTGGAAACAAGGCCTAGGGTCCATACTTTCACTAGTTCAATTTCTCTCAACAATATTGACATAGTTGAATCATATGTAAGTACATCTCATGCGACAAAGATTTCACTCCAAAGTCACAAATAGCGGAGGACTAAGGAAGAAATTATTGTAGGGTACGAAACCACCTCAAAGTTATCTTTTCTTATCAATCTTATGAGTTATCCCTATAAGTGTCACAGACAGCCCTAGAGTTCGTACTAAAATAACACTTTAAGATACACATCAACCAAAACCCTAATGTCACCTAGATACTCTAATGTCACCACAAGTACACATGGGCTTGATTATATGATGTGCATCACATAATTTCAGATTCATCATGTTCAATCCAACACAAAGAACTTCAAAGAGCGCCCCAAAGTTTCTACCGGAAAGTCAAGACAAAAACGTGTGCCAACCCTTATGCATAGATTCCCAAGGTCACGGAACCCGCAAGTTGACCACCAAAATGTTGGGGAACGTTGCATGGGAAACAAAATTTTTCCTACACACACGCAAGACCTATCCATGGTGATGAGCATCTACGAGAGGGAGAGTGGATCTACATACCCTTGTAGATCGCTAAGCGGGAAGCGTTAAGAAACGCGGTTGGTGTAGTCGAACGTCTTTGCAATCCAAATCGCCGAGCATCCCACGATCTCATCACGATCCATCCCACGATCCAATAACGATCCATCCCGCGAAATCATCATGACCCGTCCCGCGATCTCATCACGATCTGTCTCGCGATCTTGATCACGGTCCTTCCGATCTAGCGCCGAACGGACGGCACCTCCGCGTTCAACACACGTACAGCTCGATGATGATCTCCGCCCTCTTGATCCAGCAAGAGGGAGCGGAGAGGTAGATGAGTTCTCCAGTAGTGCGACGACATTGCGGCGATGGTGGTGGAGCTATTCCAGCAGGGCTTCGCCTAAGCACCGCTGAAAACCGATCTAGAGGAGAAACTGCGATCTAGAGGAGAGGTAGCACGTGGCTATTAGGGTTAGCTTTATCCTCTAAATCCTATAGTATAAATAGGAGGAAGGGAGGGGAGGAGGCATCCTCAAACCCTCAAGGTTTGGTCGAAATTGGAGGTGGAGGAGTCCTACTCCAATCCTATTAGGAGTAGGATTCCTCCTTTGCACTTGGAAACGCTTTCCACCTCTCCACCTTTGGATTTTTTCCTTCTCAAACCACTCCAGCCGCATGGGCCCTTATAGGAGGCTTCGGCCAGCCCACCAGGGGCTGGTTTACCCCCTCCAATAGCCCATGTAGCCTCTTGGGTCGAAATACCTCTCCCGATGGTCCCCCGGTACACTACCGGCACTCCCGGTACACTACCGATGAGCCCGAAACTTTTCCGGCGACCAAAACAGGACTTCCTATATATCAATCTTTACCTATGGACCATTTCGGAGCTTCTCGTGACGTCCGGGATCTCATCCGGGACTCCGAACAACCTTCAGTCACCACCATACATAACTCTATACTACTAAAACGTCACCGAACATTAAGTGTGCAGACCCTGCGGGTTCGAGAACTATGTAGACATGGCCGAGACACCTCTACAGTTAATAACAAATATAGGGACCTGGATGCCCATATTGGTTCCTACATATTCTACGAAGATCTTTATCGGTTGAACCTCTATGTCAAGAGGATTCAGTTAATCCCGTATGATGTTCCCTTTGTTCTTCGGTATGTTACTTGCTCGAGATTCGATCGTCGGTATCTCCATACCTAGTTCAACCTCGTTACCGGCAAGTCTCTTTACTCGTTCCGTAATACAAGATCCCATGACTAACACTTAGTCACATTGCTTGCAAGGCTTGTTGTGATGTTGTATTACCGAGTGGGCCCTGAGATACCTCTCCGTCACACGGAGCAACAAATCCCAGTCTTGATCCATGCCAACCCAACAGACACCCTCGAAGAAACCTGCAGAGTACCTTTATAGTCACCCAGTTACGTTGTGACGTTTGATACACACAAGGCACTCCTCCGGTGTCAGTGAGTTGCATGATCTCATGGTCATAGAAACAGATACTTGACATGCAGAAAACAGTAGCATTAAACTGACCCGATCATATGCTACATTTGTAGTTTGGGTCTTGTCCATCACACCATTCTCCCAATGATGTGATCCCGTTATCAAATGACATCTCATGTCCATGGCTAGGAAACCTTAACCATCTTTGATCAACGAGCTAGTCTATTAGAGGCATACTAGGGACATGGTTTTGTCTATGTATCCACACATGCATCTAAGTCTCCGATCAATACAATTATAGCATGGATAATAAACGATTATCATGAACAAAGAAATATGATAATAACTAATTTATTATTTCCTCTAGGGCATATTTCCAACAGTCTCCCACTTGCACTAGAGTCAATAATCTAGTTCACATCACCATGTGATTCGCATTGTTATGAATCTAACACCCAATGAGTTTTGGGCCTCGATCATGCTTTGCATGTGAGGGAGGTCTTATAGTCAGCGGGTTTGCGACATTCAGAACCGTGTGTACTTTGCAAATCTCTATGTCAAACCGTAAACACTGCTACCACACTCCACTTGGTACTATTCCAAATGGTTGCTCCACTATACGTATCGAGATTGCTACTACGAGTCATCCGTATTGGTGTTAAAGCTTGCATCAACGTAACTCTTTATGACGAACTCTTTATCACCTGCATAATCGAGAAACATCTCCTTAGTCTTTTAGTTACTAAGGATAATCTTGGCCGTTATCCAGTGATCCTCTCCTGGATCACTTTTGTACCCCTTGGCAAACTCATGCCAAGGCACACACCAGGTGCGGTACACAGCATGGCATAATATAGAGCCTATGGCTAAGGCATAGGGGACGACGTTCGTCCTTTATATTTCTTCTACCGTTATCGAGCTTTGAGTCTCACTCAACTTCACACCTTACAAATCAGGCGAGAACTCTTTCTCTGACTGATCCATTTTGAACTCTTTCAAAATCTTGTCAAGGTATGTACTCATTGAAAGTCTTATGAAACATCTTGATCTATCTCTATAGATCTTGAGGCTCAACCATTAGGTTGTTTTATCCAGGTCTTCCTTTGAAAATCACTTTTCAAACAACCGTTTATGCTTTCCAGAAATTCCACATTATTTCCGAATAGCAATATGTCATCCACATATACTTATCAGAAACTCTATAGTGCTCCCACTCACTTTATTGCAAATACAAGTTTCTCATAAACTTTGTATAGACTCAAAATTTTTGATCACCTCATCAAAGTGTATATTCCAACTCCGAGATGCTTGCTTCAGTTCATAGAAGGATCACTGAAGCTTGCACACCTGTTAGCATCCTTAGGACTGACAAAACCTTCTGGTTGTATCTCATACAACCTTTCCTTAAGGAAGGAAACGGTGTTTTGGCATCCATTTGCCAGATTTCATAATTGAAAAATGTAGCAACTGCTAACATAATTCCAACAGACTTTAGCATCGCTACGAGTGAGAAAGTCTCATTGCAGTCAACTCCTTGAACTTGGCAGAAACTTCTTTGCGACAAGTCGAACTTTATAAATGGTGACATTTACCATCAGCGTCTGTCTTCATTTTAAAGGTCCATTTGTACTCAACGACCTGCCGTTCCACGGGCAGGTCTACCAAAGTCCATACTTGGTTTTCATACAAGGATCCTTTCTCGGATTTAATGGCTCCTAGCCATTTGTCGGAATCCGGGCCCATCATCGTTTCTCCATAGCTCGTAGATTCATCGTTGTCCAACAACATGACCTCCAAGACAGGGTTGTCGTACCACTCAGGAGTAGTACACATCCTTGTCGACCTACGAGGTTCGATAGTAACTTGATCCGAAGCTTCATGATCATCATCATTTACTTCCTCTTCAACTGACGTAGGTTCCACAGAAAACCCTTTTTGCACTGCCCTACTCTCTGGTTGAAGCAAAGGTTCAACAACCTCATCAAGTTCCATCTTCCTCCCACTCAATTCTTTCGAGGGAAACTTTTTCTCAGTAAAGGACCCGTTTTAGCAACAAACACTTTATACTTGGATTTGAGATAGAAGGTTCACCCAACTCTTCTTAGGGTAATCTATGAAGATGCATTTGTCCGCTTTGGGTTCGAGCTCATTAGGTGAAAACATTTTTCCACACAAGCGTCACAGCCCCAAACATTAAGAAATGACAGCTTAGATTTCTATCAAACCATAATTCACACGGTGTCATCTCAATGGATTTAGATGGTGCCCTATTTAAAGTGATTGTAGTTGTCTATAATGCATAACCCCCAAACTATAGTAGCAAAACGATAAGAGACATCATAGCTTACACCATATCAAATAGAGCACGACTATGACGTTCGGACACACCATCACACTATGGTGTTCCAGGTGGCGTGAGTTGTGAAACAACTTTCACATTGTCTAAAGTTGTACGCCAAACTCGTAACTCAGATATTCACCTCCACGATCATATCACAGACATTTTTATCTTCTTGTCATGATGATCTTAAACTTCACTCTGAATTTGCTTAAGCTTTTCAAACGATTCAGACTTGTGTTTCATTAAGTAAACATACACTATATCTACTCAAATCATCAGTGAAGGTAAGAAAATAACGATATCCAGCGCACGCTACAAGACTCATTGGATTGCATACATCAGCATGTATGATTTCCAATAAATCACTTGCCCGCTCCATCCATCTGGAAACGGGGTCCTTAGTCATCTTGCCCAAGAGGCATGGTTCACATGTCTCAACCAATTCGAAATCGAATGAGTCCAAAGATCCATAAGCATGGAGTTTCTTCATGCGTTTTATACCAATATGACATTTAGTGGCAGTGCCACAAGTATGTGGTACTATCATTATTAACTTTGTATCTTTTTGCATCAATGTTATGAACATGTGTATTACCACGATCAAGATTCAACAAACCATTCTCACTGGGTGCATGACCATTGAATGTATTATTCATGTAAACAGAATAACAATTATTCTCTAACTTAAATGAATAACCGTGTTGCAATAAACACGATCTAATCACATTCATGCTCAACGCAAAACACCAAATAACATTTATTTAGGTTCGTCACTAATCCCGAAGGTAGAGAGAGCGTGCGATGTGGATCACATAAACCTTGGAAACATTTCCAACACACATCATCACCTCACCCTTAGCTAGTATCCATTTATTCCATAGCTTTTACTTCGAGTTACTAACATTTAGCAACCGAACCGGTATCCAATACCCAGGTGCTACTAGGAGTACTTGCATGGTATGCATCAATAACACGTATATCAAATAAACTTCTGTCGATGTTGCCAGCCTTCTTATCTACCAAGTATCTAGGGTTGTTCCGCTTCAGCGACCGCTCTTGTCATAATCGAAGCACTTAGTCTCAGATTTGGGTTCAACTTTGGGTTGCTTCATTGGAGCAGCAACCGACTTGCCATCCATGAAGTTTCCCTCCTTGCCCTTACCCTTCTCGAAACTAGTGGTTTGACTAACCATCAACACTTGACGATCCTTCTTGATTTCTACCTTCGCGGTGTCAAACATCGCGAACAGCTCACGGATCATTATTTCTATCCCTGGTATTTTATAGTTCATCACCAAGTTCTAGTAGCTTAGTGATAGTGACTTGGAGAACTATATCAATCACTATCTTATCTGGAAGATCAACTCCCACTCGATTGAAGCGATTGTAGCACCCAGACAATCTGAGCACATGCTCAACGATTGAGCTATTCTCTTTTATCTTGCAGGCAAAGAATCTTGTTGGAGATCTCATATCTCACAACACGGGCACGAGCCCGAGATACTAATTTCAGCTTTTAGAGCATCTTATATGTTCCGTGACGTTCGAAACGTTTTAGAGCCACAATTCTAAGTCGTAATTCATGATGCACTAAACTATCAAGTAGTCATCGAAACGTGCCTGTCAGATGTTCACAACATCTACAGATGCCGCTAGACGGGGTGGCACACCGAGCGGTGCATTAAGGACATAAGCCTTCTGTGTAGCAATGAGGACAATCCTCAGATCACGGACCCAGTCCGCAATATTGCTACCATCATCTTTCAACTCTATTTCTCTAGGAACATATAAAAATTCAAGGGATCTACAGTGCGAGCAAGTAATCTACAACATAATTTGCAAAGACACTATTGACTTTCATGATAATGAGTTCAATTAATCATATTACTGAAGATCTCCCACTCAAATTGACATCCCTTCGGTCATTCGAGTGATACATGATCCAAATTCACCAAGTCAAGTCCGATCATCACGTGAGTTGAGGTGGTTTCAATGGTGAACATCATCATGTTGATCATATCTACTATATGACTCATGTTCGACCTTTCGGTCTCTTGTATTCTAAGCCATGCCTGTACATGCTAGGCTCGTCAAGTTTAACTCGAGTGTTCCGCATGTGCAACACTGGCTTGCACCCGTTGTATGTGAACATAGAGTCTATCACACCCGATCATCACGTGGTGTCTCGAGACGACGAACTTTCGCAACGGTGCACACTCGGGGAGAACACAATTTATCTTGAAATTAAGTGAGGGATCACCTTGTAATGCTACCGTCGTCCTAAGCAAAACAAGGTGCATAAAAGGATTAACATCACATGCAAATCATAAGTGACATGATATGGCCATGAACTTGTGCTTTTGATCTCCATCTTGAAAGCACCGACATGATCTCCATCGTCACCGGCATGACACCATGATCTCCATACACGACCATACATAACTCTATACTACCGAAACGTCACCGAACCTTAAGTGTGCAGACCCTGCGGGTTCGAGAACTATGTAGAAATGACCGAGACACCTCTATGGTCAATAACCAATAGCGGGACCTGGATGTCCATATTGGTTCCTACATATTCTATGAAGATCTTTATCGGTCGAAGCTCTATGTCAAGAGGATTCGGTTAATCCCGTATGATGTTCCCTTTGTTCTTCGGTATGTTACTTGCTCGAGATTCGATCGTCGGTGTCTCCATACCTAGTTCAACCTCATTACCGGCAAGTCTCTTTACTCGTTCCATAATAGAAGATCCCGTGACTAACACTTAGTCACATTGCTTGCAAGGCTTGTTGTGATGTTGTATTACCGAGTGGGCCCCGAGATACCTCTCCATCACACGGAGTAACAAATCCCATCTTGATCCATGCCAACCCAACAGACACCCTCGAAGAAACCTGTAGAGTACCTTTATAGTCACCCAGTTACGTTGCGACATTTGATACACACAAGGCACTCCTCCGGTGTCAGTGAGTTGCATGATCTCATGGTCATAGCAACAGATACTTGACATGCAGAAAACAGTAGCATTAAACTGACACGATCATATGCTACGTTTATAGTTTGGGTCTTGTCCATCACACCATTCTCCCAATGATGTGATCCCATTATCAAATGACATCTCATGTCCATGGCTAGGAAACCTTAACCATCTTTGGTCAACGAGCTAGTCTATTAGAGGCATACTAGGGACATGGTTTTGTCTATGTATCCACACATGCATCTAAGTCTCCGATCAGTAAAATTATAGCATGGATAATAAACGATTATCATGAACAAGGAAATATGATAATCACTAATTTATTATTGCCTCTAGGGCATATTTCCAACACAAAACGTACATCAAGTGGATCAATAGAACATCCCATTGTCACCACGGATATCCCATCGCAGGACAAACATCAAGTGTTCTCAAATCCTTAAAGAGTCAATCTGATAAGAAAACTTCAAAGGGAAAACTCAATTCATCACAAGAAGATAGAGAGGGGAAATCTCCATATGATTCATCTATATCAATAAAGCTCGCAGTACATTAAGATCGTGCCATCTCAAGAACATGAGAGAGAGTGAGAGATCAAACAGATAGCTACTGGTACATACCCTCAGCCACGAGGTTGAACTACTCCCTCCTCGTCATGGAGACCGCCGGGATGATGAAGATGGCCTCCGGTGATGGTTTCCCCCTCCGGTAGGGTGCTGAAACGGGCTCCCGATTGGTTTTTCGTGGCTTTGGAGGCTTGCGGCGGCGAATGTCCCGATCTCAGTTTCTTTTCGGAGGTTTCTATATTCATAGGAATTTTTGGCGTCGATATCACGTCAAGGGGTGCCACGAGGTAGTGACAAGCCTGCTAGGCGTGGCCAGGGGGTGGCCGCGCCTGGTAGTCTTGTGACCTCCTCGTGGCTCTTCTGGCCCAACTCCAATGCTTCGGGGGTCTCTTTTGGTCCAGAAGAAATCATACTATATTTTCAGCCCATTCCGAGAACTATTATTTTTGCACAAAAAACGACACCACGGTAGTTCTGCTGAAAACAATGTCAGTCCGGGTTAGTTCTAATAAAATCATACCAAAATCGTATAGAATTATTGTAAACATGGCATGAATACTTCATAAATTATAGATACATTGGATACGTATCACGAGCCTCAACGCGCGCACTCACACCATGGTGGATCATCGACAGCCTGGGTCGTCCCGGCGCGAGCCCGCCAACCGACGCAAAGCACCAGGCGACACAGGCTCCTGGGCAGGTAGGTAACCATAATGGAGGCGCGGTGGATTACCAGGGAGGCAACCCATGTCAAGGCACGTCCGACCAACCTCGCGGCAACGGTGTAGGTAAGCATCTTCGGGCGGAGGCTCATCGCAGAAGGGTCTATGGGCCGCGCATCCAGAGCGGCATCACCCTGCCCCCCCGGGAGGCTGCCCATGGGGAGAGGGTTGACGGTTCAGGAGGAAGCCAAGGACTTTTCAGAGAGGCCTATGTTCCGAGTTTTGTCGTACCTGCAGATGGCGCCATGGATCACATGCCCCCCGTGGGTGCCAGCATCCTCCCGGAGTAGGGAGATGTCCCGGGCATCCTCTCCAAGCCAGGCCTGGGGGCTTCCACTGAGGGGGCACCAGGACACATTTGTGCAAGTGAGGGGGCGTCGTGGGATGCGCAGGGGCACGGCATAGCCACCGCCCTCACGAGCAAGCAACACGCAGCCGGGTCCTCTGGGCCGCAGAGGCAGCCGCCTAGAGGGATCCACGGGATATGAGCAGCATGGACCACACGCGGCAAAGGGGGCACCGTCACGGCTCTCATGAGGCAGGGCCTCGTGAGGTCCTCGGGTCGTGGTCTGGCCGGCGCCCCCATTCCTCATGAGGCGGCTTCACTGACACAACACTCCTATGGCTGCGCTAGGTGCATTGTGCTCATGATTGGGCTGCGGGAGCACAATCCCGGGGCTACGCGGGGAACAATGCACTCAGGTTTGGGCTGTAGGGGCGCGCAACCGCATATAAATGCGTGGGATAGCTCTTGACTGAGTTGGGAGCACCTAGGCCGTGTGCTTGGGGGCTTGCCCAGCTATCTTCGCCCGTGAGACTCTCACGTTACAATGAGTGGGCCGTATACGCCCGGAGCCCCCCGAGGATGCGGAGGGGTTCCTACCCACGCCCAAGTGGAAGCCCCATGCTCCGCGCTGGTGGAAAACACTGTCCTCCAATGACTATGCCCATGCACCGTGGATGCCCTATGCTTCATGATGGGGGAAGGCGAAGACAAAGACTAACCTAGGTGCCGGATGCGGCTGTTGCTTGTTCCTTTTTGAATTCGACTTGCCACTTTTTAAATGAAACTCGAAAGTTTCCTAACTCTATTCAAAAAAGGGGTGGGAGTTTTCTCTCTTTGCGATTCTTTTTCTGGTCTTGAGATCTCGTTTTCTGAATCGACACCTGTCGGTCTCCCCCTCACGTGCCCCACACGTGGGGGCGGCACAGGCACGGTGCACACGCCTTGCCAAGGACATGGCACCTTGGCCCACACGAGGCATCTCTGGGCAAGCCGGCAAGGCCCGTTGCCTCGGAAGTATCTATCTTTTAGCAGCTGACCCTCGCTCGGGGGCTTTGGTCATGGCCCGACGCAGCATCGTGAAGCCTCAGGAGGCTCGGGCACCTCTCGGGACAGGAACTAGCAGGAAAGGAATGGGAGCCACTTGAGCATCAAGGGGGACTCCTGAGCAATACACCTCAGGAGCCTCGCTAGTCACATAGCCCATCACCCCTTGGTCTCGTCCTGGTGATCCGGATGCCCCAACTACGGTCGAGGTATGCACGGGATTGGGCCCTGCTGACATAGAGCGCCGCTTGAGCGTCAAGGGGGACTCCTGAGCAACGCGCCTCAGGAGCCTCACTGATTGTGTAGCTCCTCGCCCCTTGGTCTCGTCCTGGTGATCCGGACACCCCAATGGTGGTCGAAGTATGCGTGAGATTGGGCCCCGCTGACATAGAGTGCAGAAAGGCTACCAAACCATTTCTGCCCGCAAGGAAGAAGCCCTTCCTGGTGGGATCCTCGAGTTCCCTAGATGCCCTAGTTGCACCTCACGACGCACGAGTTCGCCACGACCTGCCAAGCTAAGTACCCCGACTGTAAAGAGCAAAAACCTTTTAATCTGATAATAGCCTGAATGTTGGGTAAGAGACAGGAACACAAATGTGAGAATGCAGGCACTTCGGTTTACTACATGCCCCCATCGGGCCTCTTGTGGCTCCATGTATAGGGAAGGGCATCGCAAGGGAAGGAATCCAGTCTCTCTAGGCATCGTTGCTGAAACCCCGGTCATTCGGCAGCACGCTCCCCCTTAGGAGGGTCCGCCTCGTAAGGACGTGATAGGCAGTCATCGCTGGGCGCAGCGCGACACCTCCCGGACCTCTCAAAGGGCGCCGGGTGCGGAGCAGCGGAAGAGCGGGACGAGCAAAGGTGCGAGAGAATGTGTGGTGCCACACCAACAATAAGACAAAACCCCACGCAAGAGACGAGGGCGTGTCACCCAAAACAAGCAACCGACGGTTCAAAAGAAGAGGGAGGAACATGAAGGTAAAACACAAAAGTTTAATGCCCTCAGGGGCCAAGTGCTTCTTGATGTAACATGAACAAGGGGAAGAAATCATGGGAAGCCTAGGTGGAGGAGCCGCTGCCACCATCCAGACCCTCGTCCGCCTTGGCCCTAGAGTCATCGCCCTCGTTGGAGGAAGGCTCTTGGATGAACCATTCCACCAGGGACTCCACGTTCGGGCACACCTCATCCCTGAGGGGCCTTTAGAGCTCCTCAAGCATCGTCTCGATGTCGCGGGGGCGATCAAGCTCCGGGGCGTAGCGGCGCAGGTTGGAGACGACACACGTCAACGCAATGTCCAGGAGGTCATGTGCGCTGGACACGTTGTCCTCGTCCACCCAGGAGACGCCGGTCTCCAATGCCTCCACCACCTTGCTGAAGAATTTGAGGTAGCCTTCGTCGTCGTGCAGACACGGCAGCGCGGGGGCTTCCCTGATGAACCGGCTCACCACGCCAACCGCTCGATGGGCAATGTCCAGGTACTGCTTGGCGCGCTGTGCCTCCAGCATGTTTGCGTGTGCCACCTTGTCCTGGGCGGCCTGCACGGCGTCAGCTGCCCCCTTGATTTGGGCCTGAAGGGATGCCAGCTCTGCCTTGGCCGCCTCCTCTCCCCTGAGCGCGACTTGGAGGGCGGCCTCGACGCTCGTCAGCTGGGTACTCAACGCGTCCGCTTCCTCCTGGAGCTCGCCGAGCTTGCACCTTTTGGGAGGAAACAACCAGGTCCGGCATATAGGGTGTGATTGCAAGAAACGGGGTGGGTGACGGAACACTCACTCGTCGATGATGGCCTAGTGCTCATGATCTTGGGCCGGCCTTGAAGGCCCCCCACCGCCACCTCCAGAGGCTGGCGGTGGAGCCGAATACCCCGTGCGCTTCCCCGCACCTGCAACACTCCCTCTAGAGGCCATGGAGGGTAAGGGAAGAGAGGAGGATGAGAAAGATATCTTTGGGAGGATGGGAAGGAAGAAGGCGCGTCAGGATGGCAAGACCCCCCGGGGTGGGGCGGATTTATAGGAGTAACCGCTGCCCATGGGGCATCGTGGGGAGTGGAGGCGTCGTGCGCTCCTCGGGCGAGGCATGACAGACTCGGTCGGCGTGCAGCCCTGCTTCACGTCGCTTCACTTGCCCTCGTCGGGTCACATCCGCATGGCCCGAGGGGTGAAGACACAAGGAGACAACTGCATTCAAGGAAGGGCAATCATGGCCAGCGCGAGCTCCGCATCATCCTGACTCGGGGCGGTTCCCGACGTCTTCGAGAAGTAGAGGCCACCGCGCCTCATTATGCGCCACGCACCAGGATGGGCCCGCGGGCGGTTGGGGTGCACATCGGTCAAGTTTCTTTCTTCAGCTTCGCCCCAAAGCCAACTTAAGCACACCTCGGGTCTGGGGGCTACTGTCAGCATTCTGGAAACGGGGGTACCCAGACCTGCCAGGCTGCAGCCCAGGGTGTGGCCCACTTCGACAGCCAAGCACGGCCCAACGTGCCAACACTCAAGACAAGGCCCACGCGGGAGCCCCACCCTCACGAGAGGAACGATGCCAAGACCCCCGGAGGGAGGAGGCCTCTCTAGGTCGCCTCCCGAGGGGCGGAGATCTCTATGCAACACTCAACCTGGGGAGGTCAGGGGGTGACGCAAACCAGGCCAGACAGGCACCTGTAGGATCGAAAGTAGGTCTAGAGGGGGGATCATTAGACTACTTGACCAAATAAAAGTTTCGTCCTTTTACCAATTTTAATTCTTGGCAAGTTTTAGCATTCATAGCATATCAAGAAACACCCTACACATGCATATCTAAGAGTGTAGCAGCGGAAACTAAGACATTGCACATGTAAGTAAAGAGAGGGTTAGGAAAGCAAACACAAGTGATGACACGATGATTTTTCCAATGGTTCCGATAGGTGGTGCTATCGTACATCCATGTTCATGGAGTCTTCAACCCAAGGAGGATAACGGTCGCGAGAGTCCATGGAGGTCTCTACCCACGGAGGGTTCCACGAAGAAGCAACCTTGACTATTCCATGCGGCTTCCGTCCACGAAGGACTAGCCTCACTATGGGTAGATCTTCACGAAGTAGGCGATATCCTTGCCCTTACAAACTTCTTGGTTCACTCCACAACATGAAGTAGGAGGCTCCCAAGTGACACCTAACCAATCTAGGAGGCACCACCCTCCAAAAGGTAATAGGCTCGGTAATGACGATGAACTCCTTGCTCTTGTTCTTCAAGATGATAGACTCCTCAACACACAATCACTCTCTCACAGATTTGGCTTGGCAGAAGAGACGGGATTGGTGGAAAGCAAGTTGGGGAGGCTAGAAATCAAGATCCATATGGTTGGAGTGGAAGATCTTGACCTCAACACAAGGGTACGTGGTTCTCTCTCAGAAAACCGAGTAGGATAGGTATGGAATAATTCTGAGTGCTTCTCTTTCGAGTGGGTGGTGGTGAAGGGGTATATATAGGCATCCCCCAAAATCCAACCGTTACACGCAAAATGACTAACTCAGTGACACCATTGTGTAAATCTCGATGGTACCGAAGTGACCAAAAGTGGCAACTTTTGAATCTTGGAGGGACCGATATACAATTCTCGGTTGCACCGACAAGGTGACCAACATTCAGATTTGACAAACTCAATGACGCCGATTCACCATTCTCGGATGGACTGAAAATGTGAACTTGCATAACAGAATCTTGGCAACCCAACTCAGTGGCACCGAGAGCAGTGTCGGCTGCACCGAAGTGATAGGGCTTGGCTGAGTGTGTCTAGGGTTTAGAATCGGTGGCACCAGGATAGGAATGTTGGTTGCACCTATTTTGCAAATTTGGCTTTGGACAAACTTTGGTGGGAGAGTTTGTGGATGTTTTGGTGACTGTCACTTGTGCACGTTTGAGCATATTGTTCACCATCAACACTTTACCCCCTTTTAATAGTATTGTCTTTCCTATGGACTCAAGGTGATTTCTCACAAATGTAAAATGTAGAGTCCTCTTTGCTTGAAGCTTGGCCAACCTATTTCCTTGCATCTTGGGGTAATTCCACAATCCTTTGGCCATCCCTATCCTTGAACTTGTCCTGAAGTATACTTGGTGGAAACATTAGTTCAATGACTTATATGTTTTTATTAATTACCAAAACTACCAAGGGAGCAAATGTGCTTTCAGTCTCCCCCTTTTTGGTAATTGATGACAACATATAGATCAAAGCTTCTACAAAGATATAATCATGGAATATAATCCTCGCTTGAGAAGTATGTGATAAGCAAGAGCCCCCCCTAAATTTGTGCATTATTTTTAAATTTGCGTTTGAATGCAAATGCACAATCGATTAGGTACATGGGTTACTTCTTACATGTCACATACCACTTGGTGGTGTGCGAGAGTAATTGGAATGTACATCATAGCACAACACTATGAACCAAAGATGAATGATCAACACATAAGCATTAAGATGATAGGAAATATTAGCATCACACATCAAAGCGTATGATCAACCATCATCAAGCGTGTATCACAAGCAAAACAAAAGAGTATCATAGTAACCAAAAGCAATTGTTTTTGAAAAAGCAACGAACACCAGACGCTTTGGCACTCGAAGCCTAAAGATCTATATACACTTCTCCCCCTTCGGCAACAAGTTACCAAAAATTTCAAAGGCATATATCTAAGCATTCTTGGGCTGATCTCCTTTGGTTGTCGATTAAGGAGTCGAGAGAACTGTGTCGGCGAAGATCTCTACAGATGTCGTGGATGGAGCTGGAGTGGTCACTGGAGGAACTGGAGTTGATGGAGCAGGAGTTGTGCTGACAGTAGTAGGAGCTTATGAAGAGGGCCTCAAGTCTGGTGCAGGCACTGTGACTAATCTAGCCTGAGTAGTTAACTGGGTGCCCGACCTGAGAGGTGATCCATCCTCCTCCTCCTCCTCATCATCATCATCATCATCAACATCATCTGAAGAAGTATAAGAGACTCGATGGATGTGCATGGAGTCAACTTCCTTCTGAAACTCTATAACTGTCTTTGTCACCTTGTCCACCTTGTCACCAAGAGTCTTGATCCTTGTCTCAAAGATCCTCACAAGACTGTTCTGGTTGTCTAGAATCCCCTTGATATCCTTCTGCATGCCCTGAACGGCTGAGATCAGAAGATCCATTTGCTCGTTTCTGGATCTGGGGGCTTGAGCACTAGCGGCTCGAACTGCTTCTGCCTCTGCCCGTGCTGTAGCAGATGTGGGATGATCTGGGTCCATCACCACAACATTATCCTCAAGATCTGGCTGTAGGGGCAGATGCGGACGATCTAGAGAAAAATGTGCTTCTCCAACTGAGAGTTGATAAGCATCTGGATGTAGGGTGCATAGCAGCAAGAGTGCTTTTGATCAGCAGAACCCTCTTGATTTTCTCCACAATCAAATCCATGACTCCAATCCTAGTGTTCCTATCAAGGTGGATCAACATGTTGATGTAGTAGCTTCGGATCATCTTATCATCTCCTGACTTGGGCATCAAGGTATGCCTCAGAATAGTGTTCATGGTACGGAGGCCTGCTTGCAGATAGTAGATGGATCCTAACTTGTGAGATTGTACCTTGTCTGCGGGGATAATAGTATACATATCATTCATGGCATTGCGACTTGCCTTGGATTCTAAGTATACATCCAGATCACCTTCCCGAACATCTGGAACTCGTACAAGTGCAGCCCACTCCTCAACAATAGATTCATACCTTGCTCCTTCAGTCATCCAAACAATTCTACCATTTCCGTAGAAATGTGCAGTGGAGTAGAATTGCATGATCATCTCGTCGTTCCATGCAATAAGCTCTCTGCTAATGAACTCATCCAGACCAATGGAGTGGAAATTATCTTGGACACTTGGAAAGTAGTCCACATTCTCCTTAATGAATTTCCAGTCGACATATCTCATATCGCTAACAGTTGGGCTCTTGTCAAGCAGCACTGTCTCATAAAAGTGTTGTAGCTCTCTGGTGTAGAACCTATAGTCAACAACAGTTTTCTTCCTCTGGGCATAAGGATCTATGGCTCTCCCGGGTCTCAATCCTGAGTCTTTCCTCTTCTTCATGTCTTCAGCAACTAAGTGGCTGGCATCATGTACTGGAAGATGTGGTCTGAGCTTCATCAAAGTAGTCAAGTCATCATCATCTTCATGTCTGGAGGCAGTCCCCTTGTTCTTCTCAGAAGATGGAATGTCTCAGGTAGTCCTCTTGGACTTCTGTGTAGCAGCTTTCTTGGATGTAGGCTTGGTGCTCTTGAAAGTGCCAGTCTTTGGCATAGCTATATGAGATATGCCCTAGAGGCAATAATAAATGTTATTGATTATCTCCCTGTTCATAATTAGGTTTATGTTCCATGCTATAACTGCTATGGTTCTCGAGTCTACAATAACCACGAGGCTTGAAGGAAGACTCATATGCATGTGTGGAATAATAAACGGTAAATTGTATTCCTAGTCTGGCCTCTAAGACTGGCTCAAGTATTGTATGATGATCCTGTTTTCCTGATCATGGGCATGGCTATGCCGACAATTTTGAGGGCACAATGTTAGAAGAACATTGTGTTGAATCGACCCGAATTGATGTTATGCTATGAGATACATTCGTCATAAGTTAATGGTTAATAACACAGAGAAGTTAATGTTTGCATAATTCCTTAGACCATGAGAGTATCGAGTTTCTTCATGCTTGCTTCATGAACATTGGGGTTTGTTAAACGCCATCCGTAAATGGGTGGCTATTACGACGGCTTACAGGTTCATGGAAAAGTATGTCAAGTAACTTGATAGCTCAAGATTGGGATTTGCTCCTCCGACGATGGAGAGATATCTCTGGGCCCTCTCGGTGTTACGGTATCCATCATCGTCTGGCCAGACACTTTGTGATTTGATCACGGGGATGCCGGAACATGGGAACGAGAAAAGAGAACAATACCGGCAACGAGGTAACTTGCATAGTGGACAAGTTGTTGATCCACGGGGATGCCAACATGTCTCACCTCGGGTATTTGTAACATATCGCGAAGCAACAGGAATAGCACACGACAACTGGAGGTTCATTCGGATATTCATTCGTGTGGGTATAGGGGTCAATATGGGTGTCCATGGCTCCGATGTTGATCATTTATCTGAAGGGGTTCCGGGTCATGTCTATGCTTCACCGAACCTATAGGGTCACACGCTTAAGGGTCATCTATCTGCTGAATACTAGACAAGGAGTCTGAGAGAAAATCATCGAAAAAGTTTCGGACACCGGAAAAGTTCCGCAGAGAGAACACCGGAACAGTTTTGGTGAAACTTAAAATGTTGTTTCAGGGGATACCATTAAGTCAAATTGGTTTCGACACATGCCTGATAGTTCTTGGAGGGTGCCAGAATCATTCTGGAAACTTCTGGGAATTTTCCGGAAGAAAAACCGGAAATGTTCCAAAGCTGCCAGAACCGCTTTAGATGCTTTTCGCAGATGAAAATCACTAATTCGAAATTGTTCCGGATCGCATTGAAAATTATTTTAGTAGGGTACTGGAAATGTTCTAAGCCCACATAAATATTTTTAGCTCGATCGGACGCTGAAAAATGTCGTCGTGAATAGTGAAAGTGCTTTTTGGGAGAAAATATCTCGTGAATAGTGGAAACACTATTATGAATAGTGGGAAACACTATTGGGAGAAAATATCTCATGACTAGTGAAAACACTATTACGAAATAGTGGAAAACCCTATTGTGAATAGTGGGAAACACTATTTACGAATAGTGGAATCACTATTATGAATAGTGAAAATATCTGAGGGCATTTTGGTATTTTTACCATAGTCTCTCACCCTATAAATAGGGGTGAGGAGGCAGCCCAAAAACTCACTCAAACTCTCTCACAAAAGCCATGCATGATCTGGCATTCTCTCTCCCTCCCAGCGAAATAGTTTCGTTGAGCCAAAAAGTTGTCTGGGTTCCGGTGGGAACTAGTTCTGGACGGCGAAGCCCTGCCGAATAGATGACACCGTATGTGTGCAACTCTATAGAGAGATCGTAGTTTCGGTCTTAGTTCGAGAGTGCCTCCCGAAGGGCTGTCCGTGTGATCGTCCGAGTTTTGGAGGTCCTCCCGAAGGGCTGTCCGAGTGACAGTCCGAGTTTCGAAGGTCCTTCCGAAGGGCTGTCTGCAACACCGTCCGGGGGACTGTCTGACCGCCTCCCAGAGGGCTGTCCGCGGGGCAGATGAGGGTATACATCCTCGCGGTTGGGAGGTTGTAAATCCTAGCTGTGGGGATCTGCACCGCCAATCGTCATCGACTTTACTTCCGCTGCGCTACGAGTCGGTAATGAAATAGATCAAACCTTGTATGCAGTCTCCATAGTGGTCCTGGGATGGTGCGTAGGTCGGATTTTTTTTGTTTTCTGCTGCGTTACCCAACGATAGCATCAGCCATAAGCTTCTTGGCTTTCTTCTTGGGAGGGGCTTTCTCAACATGTTCTTCCTCCTCTTCCTCAGCAGCAGCACCAACAGCCTCCTCTGGATCTTCATACGTGGAGGTAGGCCTGCCAATCACGTGGATAATCCTCTTTCTAGATTTCTTCTCCCCTGCCTTCTTAGGCATAGACTTCCTTGGGGGATCAACAGATATTGTGGCCCTAGCACTCTCATGTGCTTTGATAGTCTCTGAGCTGGCATAGATCTTGCTGACAACTCTTCTAGAAGAAGTAGCTTCAGTTGCTGACTTCTTAGCAGCCTTTTCTTGCTTCTTGGCAAGAATCTCCTTAGGAATGAAGTATGAATCTTCATCATAATTTAGCTTCTTCCTGGTCCTGGTGGTAGCCTTGGGCAACCCATGAGAGCTGGGGGTGCCTGGATCTGAAAAAGAACTGGGCTCTCGGCTTGTGCCTAAACTCATATCCACTCACTGCTCTGCCAAATTTTGACTGTCCTCTGTGTCTGACATACTAACCCTGTGAATAGAGTATAGGAGAGCAGAAGTAGATGAGTCATCAAAAAATGAGGTTGGTTTTTGAAATTTGAACAATGAATTTTCAAGGTTTTTGCATTCTGTCAAATAAATATCGATACAGCCGAAACAGTTTTTTCGATGGTGTCGAGACTGACTGACTCACTTAACCGAACCTTGGCACCCTTTTCGATCACACCGAAAAGAGGTACTCGGTTCCACCGAGTCAGTTCTCAGCAACACAGAAGTTCACATCGGTGAGACCGATATGTCTGTTTCGGTTCCACCTAGATTTATCGGGTGGATGGCAAAACCCTAGAAAATTCACCATTCGCTAGACTATGGAGATTTCGAGTAGATAGGAATACGTGCAAAGAGTGTCTCAATGATAAACTAGAATCTAATGCGCAAGAATCGGATGCAGAGCGCAAAAGAGGTCAAATCCATACCCTAACTTGGCGCAGATCCCAGCGGCGGAGGAGCACGGGGAGGAAAGGGCAACAACCAGGGGTCTCGTAGGCGGCAACTTAGGGTTTTGAGGCGCGAGGATTGAGATTCAATTTCAAAGTGTTGGGATCCATGGGTTATATACCCACCACTGTCGGTGGCATCGATTCTAACTTTTCGGTGTCACCGAGTTCCTCAACTATCAGTTGATAGGGAAACTCGGTGTAACCGAGAAGATGGAATCGGTGGTACAGAGATTGAAAACCAGATCAACCCTAGGCATTCAGTGAGACCGATATTTTGTGGTTGGTTCCAGCGAGATGCACTTGGGAGGTTTTAATGGTCAGTCCTTGTCGATAGGGAACTCTGAGTGCTCCATACACAGAGGGATGAAAAGCACTTGTTAAATTTTTGTGATGCAACATGAATAGAGTATGAGGTGAGAAAGCATAGATAGCTAAAGAAGTGGTCCTAGGCATTCTTGTGTATCCAATTGGCAAAAGATAAATCAAAAGCTAAATAGAAACAATTGGATATCCTTGAATGAGAAAATAAATGCAGACCAACATGCTCACACAATAAGATGTCAAATGAAATCATGGCAAACATGCACAAATAGTCTAGCATCTAACAAGCACTTGGGCGATGACGAAGTCATCTATATATGAGTATTTGACTTAGGAGGCAAGTAATAGTACTTGATCATAGGTCATACTCATCGTTTAAGCACAAGTGGGGTTTCCACTTTTACATAAAGCATTTAATGTTGTGACATACTAAGAGATGCTTTGACTCAAGTCTTAGAGTAAAGCTCCCCCTTGATGTGACATACCCCCATAAGAGGGATAAACTAACCTTGGGTTTTGTCGATGAAGATTTCATGTTGGTGAGGTAGTGGTGGATGTTCAAGGTTGATGAAGATCACCAAGAGTTGGGAGCATCCTTGTTGTTTCCTTACTCTTCTCACCTACATGGGTTAGTCCCAACACACAAGAGACAAATACAGGATATCTATAGACATGGAGTGCGAAGCATGTGTAATGATGTCCATTGATTTGTTGAATACCTTGTCCCTTGCTTACCTTTGAGGTAATGTGTGACTCCTTGATCCACTGCATAGGGTTGATGTTGATTGCAAACAGATCTTGCCAATAATGAATATGAGTGAATTTCATTGGCGGAGTCACCCCTCAAGAACTCTCTAGTTCTTCTTCTTGGGAACCTACATCAAGTTGGTGGGGATCCTTGGTGTTGAAGTAGCCCTTGTAGAAGTTGAGCTTGTAGTAGCCTTGGGAACCCACTTCACCAAAGCCTGGGGTTCATCTTCATAAGAGTTAAAGTCCCCTTGGAGCTTATTGGTTCCCTTGAGCTTGGTATCTTGTGGTGGAAGGTCATCTTGAGTGTTTGTCCCCTTGGGAAGAGTATTTTCGTACTTCTCCTTTTGAGGAACAAACTTAGGCTCGGGATATTGACCTTCTTCCCATTCAACTCCATTAGCGTTGAAGTAGCCAAAACCGCGATTCTTCCGGTATCCTCCATGCTTGCGTGCAATCTCATAAAATTGTTTGTACCCTTCAAGACTCTTGTAGATACCTTCCTCTATAATCCCTTTCAATAAAGCATTTTCTTGCTCAAGTGTAACTTGGCTAAGAGAATCATCATTAGTGGAATCAATAGAACTACTAGGAGCAACATCATTGGGTTTAGCATTTTTATTGTTGCTACTAGATGAAGAATATTTCTTCCCTTTGTTACTAGTTTGCTTACATTTGACTTGTGGCATGAATGTAGACAAGAGTTGTCGTTTGGCAATATAAGATGAAGTCTTGTTTCGGAGATCGTCGTTGATAGCTTTAAGAAATTCATGTTCTTGCTCCAAATTGAGCTTCTCTAAGCGTAGCTTCTCATGAGTTCTTACAAGCTCTCTATGATCTTCAAAAGTAGATTCATGAGATAACTTAAGAGTGTTGAGTTCTTTAGTTATTTCTTCTATTTCGATCTATCATTGTCAATTGACTTATCTTGACAAGCATGAGAAGTTCAAGTTCATTATGATTATCATCACTAGTTTTATCACATAGCAAGTCATCATCGTAAAGCAAATCATCTTCATCACTATCGAAATCAAGATATTCGGGGTGTGATATCTTGGGGCCTTTAGCCATGAAGAAACTTCCACCTCCTTCATTTGGTGAATCAAATAGATCATAGGAGTTGGTTGTCACTAGTGCAATTCCGGCAACACCATCGTCTTGACTATAGTCGGAGTTGGAGTGATAGCTTCTCTTGGAGTGGTTGTCGGAGTCGGAGCTGGAAACTTATTTACCAACATGAGCTTGATGCTTTCTTCTTGGGTATCTCTTGGTGTGCTTGTCCTTCTTCTTAGAGTCCCTACTTCTCCTTGAGGGTCTTCGTTCATAACGATCATCTCTACTCCTTCTCTCTCTTCGAGGTGATTCATATCTTGAGCTTCGTCGTCTTGGTGACCCTTATCTTCGTTTGTAGGGAGCCGAGCACTCATTTGAGTAGTGTCTGGGCTTCCCACAGTTGTAGCAGTTTCGGTGATGACTTGACGAACGCTTCTCTTCATATCTTGAGTTGGAGCTGCGATCTTTGTTTCTATTCTTGTAGAACTTGTTGAATTTCTTGACCATGAGGCTTATCTCTTCATTTGTGACAAGGTTGTCGCCTGAGGTAGAGGGAGCATCACTTGTGAATTTGTAAGCACTTCTAGACTTGTGCTGAAGCTCCTCCTTGTCTTTGAGTGTCATCTCATGAGCAACAATTCTTCCAATCACTTCCGTTGGTTTGAGATCTTTGTAATGGGGCATCATTTGGATCAATGTGCACACGGTGTCATATCTCTCATACAAAGCTCGAAGTATCTTCTTGATGATGAACTTGTCAGTCATTTCTTTGCTTCCTAAGCCGACAATCTCATTGGTGATGAGAGCTAGCCTAGAGTACATTTCAACGACTCCTTCACCATCTTTCATCTTGAACTTGTCAAGTTGACCTTGAAGAACATCTAACTTGGATTCTCTCACGGACTCAGTTCCTTCGTGCATATCAACCAAAGTATCCCAAATCTCTTTTGTGTGTTCAAGACGACTGATTTTGCTGAATTCTTCAGGACATAGGCAGTTGAGGAGAATGTCACATGCTTGAGAATTGAGTTGCAACATCTTCAGTTCATCCGCAGACGCTTCACGATCCGGTTCCTTTCCATCCGCAAAGAATTCACCTTGCAAGCCAACACGAACAATAGCCCAAACGATAGGATTGTGACCAAGCAAATGCATTTTCATTTTATGCTTCCAACTAGCAAAATTAGTGCCATCAAAGTACGGACCTCTACGGTGATAATTTCCCTCACTAGATGTCATACTTCTCCTAGGTTGTGAAACCAATGCAATGGAGACCAAAGCTCTGATACCACTTGTAGGATCGAAAGTTGGTCTAGAGGGGGGTGATTAGACTACTTTACCAAATAAAAGTTTTGCCTTTTCCCAATTTTAATTCTTGGCAAGTTTTAGCATTCATAGCATATCAAGTAACACCCTACACATGCATGTCTAAGAATGTAGCGACGGAAACTAAAGACATTGCGCATGTAAGGAAAGAGAGGGTTAGGAAAGCAAACACAAGTGATTACACAATTATTTTTCCCATGGTTCCGATAGGTGGTGCTATCGTACGTCCATGTTCATGGAGTCTTCAACCCACAGAGGATAACGGTCATGAGAGTCCACGGAGGGCTCTACCCACGGAGGGTTCCACGAAGAAGCAACCTTGACTATTCCATGCGGCTTCCGTCCATGAAGGACTAGCCTCACTATGGGTAGATCTTCACGACATAGGCAATCTCCTTGCCCTTAAAAACTTCTTGGTTCACTACACAACACGGAGTAGGAGGTTCCCAAGCGACACCTAACCAATCTAGGAGGCACCACCTTCGAAAAGGTAAAAGGCTCGGTAATGAGGATGAACTTCTTGATCTTGTGCTTCAAGATGATAGACTCCTCAACACACAATCACTCTCTCATAAATTTGGCTTGGTAAAAGAGATGGGTTGGTGGAAAGCAACTTGGGGAGGCTAGAAATCAAGATCCATATGGTTGGAGTGGAAGATCTTGACCTCAACACAAGGGTAGGTGGTTCTCTCTCAGAAAACTGAGTAGGATAGGTATGGAATAGTTCTGAGTACTTCTCTTCCGAGTGGGTGGTGGTGAAGTGGTATATATAGGCATCCCCAAAAATCCAACCGTTACACACAAAATGACCAACTCGGTGACACCGATGTGTAAATCTCGGTGGTACCAAAGTGACCAAAAGTGGCAACTTTTGAATCTCGGAGGGACCGATATACAATTCTCAGTTGCACCGACAAGGTGACCAACGGTCAGATTGGACAAACTTGGTGATGCCGATTCACCATTCTCGGATGGACCAAAAATGTGAACTTGCGTAACAGAATCTTGTTAACCCAACTCGGTGGCATCGAGAGAGTGTCGGCTGCACCAAAGTGTTAGGATTTGGCTGAGTCTGTCTAGGGTTTAGAATCGGTGGCACCGAGATAGGAATGTTGGTTGCACCGATTTTGCATATTTGGCTTTGGACAGACTTTGGTGGGAGAGTTTGTGGATGTTTTGGTGGCTGTCACTTGTGCACGTTTGAGCATATTTTTCACCATCAAAACTTTACCCCCTTTTAATAGTATTGGCTTTCCTATGGACTCAAGGTGATTTTTCACAAATGTAAAATGTACAGTCCTCTTTGCTTGAAGCTTGGCCAACCTATTTCCTTGCATCTTGGGGTAATTCCACAATTCTTTGGCCATCCCTATCATTGAACTTGTCCTGAAATATACTTGGTGGAAACATTAGTTCAATGACTTATATGTTGTTATTAATTACCAAAACCACCAAGGGAGCAAATGTTCTTTCAGGACCAGCATGCGCAGAGGAGAAAATTTCCTCTTTGATGCAAAGGAGGCAAAGACGTACGTAGGTTCCCAGAGCACTCCCAAAGGTTTTCATTCCGGCATAACGAGACCAAGATCACGAGCCCCGCAGGACGGACGTCATCGCCGAGCCCACCTCTACATCACCACCTGCTACTTTGCAAGCGAAGATCACCTTTCATCAGGATAAGGTGTACTCCTCGCCCCCTTCCAAATTGGCTGTTGTGGGATCCCTTCCCGCCACTGCGATAAGGGAATAGGACCCTGGCCACTATAATAGAGGATAGGCTGCTCAGTAGAGGGAGACAGACAAACCGAACACCAATCGAGCGCCCTCCCGAGGTTAACCACCACCGTATTAGTTCATCCACAAACCTCCTCGTGAGGCAATCCACCAAAGGTAGGAGTAGGGTTTGACACTTCACAGCGGCCTGAACCTGGGTAAATCCCCGTGTGCTAGTCACCTTCCCGTGATCGAGCGAGTTCGTCGGGCTAGGTTGTCGAGCTATGAGCGTGAGGCCGGAGCTGGTGGGGATCTTCACACACGCCCCTGAGTTCGGACCTCTTTGGGTTTTGCGGGGCCCGAAATACGACAATGGTTGCTGCTAATAATTGTATGAGATTTGGTTTTCTCTGTTTGCACAACATCTATATGCTCTGTGTACAGAACACCAACATTATTGTTGGATAACCAACTTGAGCATACAGTTACATAAGTGACTACACAATACATGTACATTCCTCAATATAAATTTACAAGAAGTAGACAATCACCAAATCATCATATTCTTCTGACGACGGTTGCCGACACTGCTCTGCTTGTGGCTATCCCTTGCTGTCTGCAGGAATGAGGCACTTCCTCTTGTCAATGATCCTCCTGTATATGTCGTAGATGGTGTACGCGTCCTTGGCCACATAGTTGATGTGTTCTTCATCTATTTCGTTCACCCAGGACATGTGCCAGGCTGTCTTGTCTTGTGGCACTCAGCCTTCATGTCTCTATAGTAGGGGTCGATGATGGCCACGATGAGGTTAACCAGGGAGGCCTTCTGCTTCTTCTTCTCGCGGCCCCAGACCTTGTACTGACCTTGGACGTTGACAAGCTTCTGACAGGACAAGCCCGAAGTCTTGAGCACCTTTAGGTCATCGGTGGTGTCCACCATTGTGAACCTATAGTCCGGGCTATTAACAAACCTTGCGAAACACTCACAAGGCCTTGTGGCCAGGTAGTAGTGGTAGACGAGCACGTGATGGCGCACGCACAACTGGGCGATGACAACCTTCTGATCATGCCTTTCATGACCGTCGGTGTACTCGAGGTCGAAGCCAACCACTTTGTACTTGTCATCCTGAAAGCACATATGCTCCCTTGGTGGTTTTGATAATTCATGACAACATACATTGTCTCTTGGACTAATACTTCTACCTAGTTTATTTCAGGTTTAGTCCACAAAGAGTGTTGGCAAAAGGGAGCGAGGAGATTCTCCAAGAAGAAGAAGAAGAAGAAGAAGAATAGGAAGGATTAGGATTGGCCAAACTACAAGCATGAAGACTCTACATTTTACTTTGTGAGAAATCACTTTGAGTCCATAGGAAAGCTAATACTATTAAACGGGGGTAAGGTATTGTTGGTGAAAAAATTGCTCCACGTGCACAAGTGCTAGCCACAAAAAACACCCACAAGCTCTCCCACAAAATACTCTGTCTAAACCTTGCCACACAAAATCGGTGCCCCAAGAATTCCACATCGGCTACACCGACTCAAAACCTAAGACAGAACCCTAGCCAAATCCTAGCTCTTCGGTGCAAGCGAGTTCACATCGGTGCAACCGGTATTGAGTGACCACGATTCTGTTAGCTCATTTCATAAAATCAGAATTTACGAGTTTTGTGTTTCGGTCTCACGGAGTCTTGGAAACTGCATTGTCCAATGACTTCGGTACCACCAAGATTCCTACATCGGTCTCACCAAGATTCCTAAAGTTGCCACATTTTGAACAGATCGGTACAACTGAGTTTTGCATCGATTTCACCGAGATGGTCAATAAAGTTGTAACGGTTGGATTTTTAGAGATGCACATATATATATATCCCTCCACCACATCCCACTTGCAAGAGAAGTACTCAGAACAGTTCCCCACTTCCCATATCCAAATTTCTGAGAGAGAACCACCTACCCTTGTGTTGAGATCAAGATCATGCACTCCAACCATATGGATCTTGATTTATAGCCTCCCCAAGTTGCTTTCCACCCAATCAATCTCTTCTACCAAGCCAAATCTGTGAGAGAGTGATTGAGTGTTGAGGAGTCTATCATCTTTAAGCACAAGAGCAAGTAGTTCATCACCATTATCAAGCCTATTACCTTTTGGAGGGTGATGCCTCCTTGATTGGTTAGGTATTTCTTGGGAGCCTCCTACTTTGTGTTGTGGAATTGAACCAAGAAGTTTGTACAGGCAAGGAGATCACCTACTTCGTGAAGATCTACCCATAGTGAGGCTAGTCCTTCGTGGACGGAAGCCGTTATGGAATAGTCAAGGTTTCTACTTCGTGGACCCTTATGTGTGGAGCCCTTCATGGAATCCTGTGACCGCTACCCTTCGTGGGTTGAAGACTCCATAAACGTGGATGTACGATAGTGCCACCTATCGGAACCACGGGAACAATCTTCATGTCTAAAACTATGTTTGCTCTTCTCCTCTCTACCTTCTTACATATGCTTGTCTTACTTTCTGCTTCCATACTTGTTGATTAGCATGTGTAGGGCACATTAGACTTGTCATTATTGCTAAAATCTTCCAACCAATTAACTTGGGAAAAGGTTAGGTTTTAATTCTTGCAAGTAGTCTATTCACCCCTCCTCTAGACGTCTCTTCCATCTATCCCTTCAATTGGTATCAGAGCATTAGTCTCCATAGCTTCGGTTTCATCATCATGGAGGAAGATGGTTATGTCTATTATGGGGAGAATTAGTTGTAGAGTGCCCCTTTGTCATGCCCAAGATGCGCGCCTATCCATATTAAGGCACGAGGGCCTCGCAGGGGATAGAGGTGCATCTTGTCGCTAGCAAGTATAGTATCATTGCATCATACATTACAGAAGAGATGAGTATACAAGTTTGGCTTACACTCGCCACATACTAAATTACAATGCCACACAGAGTTCAAATCATCAAGATGAAGACAGGGTCCGACTACGGACGAAATCAAACGATAAAACAGATGCAAATGACACTATCTCGCTATCCCAAGGATCACGACCATGGTCCTCTACTCATCCAGATAAGTCACGTACATCCTGCCTCTTTCCTCATCATATTCCCACTGGAGCTGGGTAAGATCATCCTGCACGTATTCATCTGTACCTGTACCTGGAGGGTTGTAGTAATCTATGAGCCACAAGTGTTGGAAATATGCCCTGGAGGCAATAATAAATTAGTTATTATCATATTTCCTTGTTCATGATAATCGTTTATTGTCCATGCTATAATTGTATTGATCGGAGACTTAGATGCATGCATGTGTGGATACATAGACAAAACCATGTCCGTAGTATGCCTCTAATAGACTAGCTCGTTGATCAAAGATGGTTAAGGTTTCCTAGCCATGGACATGAGATGTCATTTGATAATGGGATCACATCATTAAGAGAATGGTGTGATGGACAAGACCCAAACTACAAACGTAGCATATGATCGTGTCAGTTTAATGCTACTATTTTCTGCATGTCAAGTATCTGTTCCTATGACCATGAGATCATACAACTCACTGACACCAGAGGAGTGCCTTGTGTGTATCAAACGTTGTAGCATAACTAGGTGACTATAAAGGTACTCTATAGGTATCTCTGAGGGTGTCTGTTGGGTTGGCATGGATCAAGACTGTGATTTGTTACTCCGTGTGACGAAGAGGTATCTCAGGGCCCACTCGGTAATACAACATCACAACAAGCCTTGCACGCAATGTGACTAAGTGTTAGTCACGGGATCTTGTATTACAGAACGAGTAAAGAGACTTGCCGGTAACGAGGTTGAACTAGGTATGAAGATACCGACGATCGAATCTCGGGCAAGTAACATACCGAAGAACAAAGGGAACATCATACGGGATTAACTGAATCCTTGACAAAGAGGTTCGATTGATAAAGATCTTGGTAGAATATGTAGGAACCAATATGGGCATCCAGGTCCCGCTATTGGTTATTGACCGTAGAGGTGTCTCGGTCATGTCTACATAGTTCTCGAACCCATAGGGTCTGCACACTTAAGGTTTGGTGACGTTTCGGTAGTATATAGTTATGTATGGTGGTGACCAAAGGTTGTCCTGAGTCCCGGATGAGATCCTAGACGTCACGAGGAGCTCCGGAATGGTCCGGAGGTAAAGATTGATATATAGGAAGTCCTATTTTGGTCGCCAGAAAAGTTCGGGCTCATCGGTAGTGTATCGGGAGTGCAGGTAGTGTATCGGGAGACCATCGGGAGGGGTATTTCGACCCAAGAGGCTACATGGGCTGTGGGAGGATGAATACCAGCCCTTAGTGGGCTTGAGGAAGTCCCACAAAGGGCCCATGCGGCTGGGAAGAAAAAGCCCAAAAGGAAAAAGGTGGAAAAAGGCAAAAGGACAAAATTAGGAAGGAGTCCTAATCCTACTAGGAGTGGAGGAGGAGGACTCCTCCCTCCTGGTTCGGCCGACCCAAGGGCTGGATCCTTGGGAGCCAAGCCTCCTCCACCTCTCCTCCTATATATACTAGAGGGTTTTAGGGTTTTGGCACAAGATTTTCAGCCACGTGCTACCCGTTCCTCTAGTGCATAGTTTCTCCTCTAGATCGGTTTTCTACAGTGCTTAGGTGAAGCCCTGCCGGAATGGCTCCACCACCATCGCCGCAGAACCGTCACGCTGCTGGAGAACTCTTCTACCTCTCCGCTCCCTCTTGGTGGATCAAGAAGGCATAGATCGTCATCGAGCTGTACGTGTGCTGAACGCGGAGGTGCCGTTCGTTCCGCGCTAGATCGGAAGGACCGTGATCAAGACTGCGAGACGGATCGTGATGAGATCGCGGGACGGATCGTGATGAGTTCGCGGGACGGATCATGATTGGATCGCGGGACGGATCGTGATGAGATCACGGTATGCTCGGCAATTTGGATCGCGAAGACGTTCGACTACACCAACCGCGTTTCTTAACGCTTCCCGCTTAGCGATCTACAAGGGTATGTAGATCCACTCTCCCTCTCGTAGATGCTCATCACCATGGATAGATCTTGCATGTGCGTAGGAAATTTTTTGTTTCCCATGCAACGTTCCCCAACAACAAGGACTCAGCAATCAAGCGCCCGGGTACCGAGACTATTCAAGCTTAAGGTTGGGATGGGGTGTGTGTTTAGTTTACAGTAGCACTAAGCATTTATGGCGGCTAACTTACGTAACATGAAAATAAATATGAGTGGCCTACGATGAACGATCAAATCTAGTATGATCTCTATGAGATCCTGAACACTTACTTACGTCAATCATAACCCCACCGTATTCTCTCTCGGATCATGTTCACGAGCAGAGACGATCACAGTTACTCACATAGTTGGTGTATTTTATTAGAATTTACTTCAAGTTAACTATAACCGGGTGTTAAACAAATATCCAAGTTGCCACATAACCGCGGGCACGACTTCTCGAAAAGATTTAACCTTGCAGGGGTGCTCCAACTAGTCCATCACAAATAACCACACTCCGCGGGAATAGCCTCGACCACGGGTCTCGTTATCATCATAGGTAACTCCAAAGGATTTCCAACACCTCGAGATAACCCAAAGAAAGTCAGACTCCACACGCAAGACACTCGATAAAGGTAAAACAAATCCAGCAAGACCACCCGACGTGTCGACGAACCCGATAAGAGTCGCATATCTCGTTCTCAGGACAAGACGAATAAGCTACGCGCACAGAGGCCTGATAGAAATCTCCCAAGTTTCCCTGGGTTGGCCCCTCACAGTGCTCTAGTTTGGACCAACACTCATGAGGAGCATTGGCCCGGGGGTTGATTAATTATCCACGGGGTTGCAAAGCCCTATGCAAGTTTTATTAAGTTATTAGCAAATGTAGTACCAATGTTGGGTCTTGTGAGACAAGTTTTAATCTCAACCGAATAAACAAGGGGGTCCCCATAACAACCTCGGGCATGTTAGGAGTGCAAAATATGGAAAACATAACACCGGTAACAAGAAACTATGGCGGTAACAGCGGAACAAAACACCTAGCAAAAGGCCAAGCCTTCCACCAATACCAAGATATATATGTGCATTAATTTAAATATCAGATAATATTGTGATAAGCCAAATCCATGTTATCACATGGAACAACTGCACCTGCAACTAAGAACGCTATAAGAGGGGCTAAGCAGCGCTAACTTAGCCAATCAAAAGTTTGCTAGGATGTAGAGGGTTAGAGGCTTTCATGGCAATTAGGAGGCTGATATTCAAGTGGTAGGTAGCGCAATTGTAACGATAAGAGAGAGAAACTAGCAAGCAAAAATAGTATCGGGGTCCGGGTACGATCATCTTGCTTGTTGGTTCTTCAGCAAAACAAGTAGCGGGATCCTCGTAGTGGTACTCTCCTAGGTCCTCGTACTCAGTATCAACACTCGCGTCTACCCAAGAGAAACAGCAACAATAAACATGCAACCAAGGTGCAATGCACAAACAAGATGATGCATGATTCATCTATGAAGAATTTAGCATGGCAATCCAAAATTAGTCATGTTTCACATGCAAGGTTTGTTTATTAATGAATCTGAACAGAACCTCATATGAAGTTATTTAAACATGCATGAACTTAGAAAATATGGATGCATCATGCAGAATCGATAGAAATTCATATAGAGAACGCAAGAAACGGAGTTACGGTTCTCACAATACGCTCACGACAAGGTACGAAGGCAAAACACAAGACAAACAATGCCATGGGCCAATTCTTGGCATTCCAAGGTAGCCACTGGTTAGGCAATGAAAATCCAACCACAATAGACTCAAACATCAATCAATTACATGGAGTATGGCTCCCACAAGTCACAAAACAATAAAACAAACAATCTGCCACAAAACAGCAACATAGCAACTTACACAGCCCACAACTTGAGCTACAGGAACCCTACAGTCACAAACAAGGTATTGACAGAAAATAAAAAACATGCTTATCAAACTATCCAACTAAACAATATGCAAAGGAGGCACACATAAATAAGCATGAAGCTAGCAAGTAGGCATGATGAAACAGTTTTCTGGGACTTAGTGAAAATAACAGTTTTCTGGAATCTGAGTTAATAAAGTAGCAAGTTGACAACATAAGTTAAATATGTTAGAGAGCACCTTTTGGCATGAAAATTAACAGGGTGGTAGTAGACAACATCTACTCCAAAATACTAACACTGAGCATGATCTAATTCTCAACATACAACTAGACGTCACCCACTCTTCATGGCATAAAAATAACGGCAGATTCTCAGACAGTAATTTTTAGCATGCAGAAACAGAAACATCAAGTTGGCTACTTAGCAGCATGTTTCCCACTTATATGGGTGATTATCATGTTAAAAAAATACCATGGCATAATATATATAAAACACTAGCACTTCCATGTTGGCACATACCCCAAAGCAAGCATGGATTAAATCATACAAAAATGACAAAGTAGCATCATAGCTGAAATTGACAGTTTTATGAACTTTCTCAAAAGAGAAATCTGAAAGCACCGATGGATTCATTGGATCTTCCTAACTCAATATCATGTGTCATACTCATATGATCATGTGAAGCATCAAGGCACAATCTACACTAGCAAGATACCACCTACTCTTATAAGTGAAACATAACTCTAATTGAACATGAGCAAATATGGACATAAGCAGATTGGGGACTTAGTAAGCATGGCAAATATTAATGAAACCTACTAACAAGCATAACTAACAAAGGGTATGTCAAGTGGGGAAACCCACTAGTCCCCCCCCCACACATACACCCAACGCACACACCTACATAGCAAGCAGACACATGCTTTATATATGCCCAAGGCATATGAGCTCAAACACCACCATGAACATACCACCCAAGAGGAGGGTGTTCAACCACACACCACTCACATGCCCATATATGCATAATGCATATAGGCACACACATACACACTCTCACTCATACACACATGCATATAGACACATGCCACCTCTCACACACACTCACATGCACACACACATACTTACACATACATCTATATACATACCACATACATACATTCACTCCCTACACACACATATGCACTCACACCACATGAGTGAAATCTTCCACTCACACACACTCAACCCATGCATATATACACTTATGTATACACACATACACACACCCAACACACATACATGCACCTACACACACCTCACATACACATGCACATATTCATGCTACAAACCTACACATACACCATCTACACATATATAACAGAAAAGAAAATAAAAACAAACATGCAGGTTTGCATCTACACACACATATACATATAGCAAAAGGAAAAGAAAAACAAAAGAAAAGAAAAGAAAAAACAGCAAAAGGGGGGGAGGGGGTTCGGCTCGAACCCGCGACCGACTGGTTGCTACCTCGAACCGGTTGCCACTCTGCTATCGGCGCGGCACTTAATAGAGGAGGCCATCAAGCTCACTAATACACACACATACGCGCTACTCTCTGACGAAACTGACAAACAGAGCAACTGCGGCAACAGGCAACGGCGACGACGCTACACGGCGACACATGGGGTCTCCGGCGGGGAAAATCGGCACACACGCGAGAGGGATCTACGGGGAGGTGTTCCCTACTTGCCTCGCGACAAGGGGAACAGAGGCAAGCCCTCAAGGCACTACATTGCGGAACAGCGGCGACGAGCAGCTACGACGATGACACGCTAGGTAACGGCAACAGGAGGGCGTCACGCGGCTCACCGAGGGGAGATGACGACGAGCCGGACGCACGAAGGGGAAGGTGAGGTGGAGACCCAACGACGACGAAGAGGAAGGAGGCCGGTGACGATCTGCTCCCTTGCGGACGACGACGACGGCAATTGACACCGTGGGGAGGTGCTCCTCACCTCCTAGCAGCAGGAATGGAACGCGGGGACGATCCCCAACTGCCATGACATGTTGGGCACGGCAGAGGGCCGATGGAGCTGCACGGACGACGGCGAGGGGAACCGGCGGCCGACTCTGAACTCTCTGTCTCATTGAACCTTACCTGACAGAGGGGAAAGAAGAGAGGAGGAAGAGGAACGGAGAGAGGCTGGCGGCGGCGTGGGAAGACGCACGGAACGCTAGAGGGGAAGGCACGGACGTCGAGGGGGCTTAAAAAGGAGGTGACAGATGGCGAGACGACGGCAGCACTCACGGCGATGCGCTCACCTGCCCTGCTCCCTTGTCTCTGAACCTGATGGAGGGGAACAGGAGCAGGTGGCCGTTCCTTTGTGCACTGGGCCGTGGGGAAGGCAAGCCCACCTCCCTACTCTCTCTCACAGGAAGAAAACACAGGGGTTTTCCCATTTAAACAAATCAGCAAGAAGGAAAAACCCCAGAGGAAAAATAGAATGTTTTTGAAAAGACAAAAATATATTTGACTAAAATAATATTGGAACCGTTTAATAAAATTATCTAGGGGAATTTTGAAGCAAGTAATTAATAGTTTTAAAAAATATCAGCCCCTGGTTAATTAAGCCTCACAAGCATAAAAGCTCAAAATAACAAAAGACCAACACTCACATGCTAAAAATATATTAGGCTAACACTTGAACATTTTTAAGTAATTTAATTTGCAAGTTAAATCTGTTGCTAAAATAACCTAGAAGGAAAGGATTTTTGTGGGGTTTGAATGAAAGGAATAAGAGGGGGAATAAGAAGGAGAGAGATGCACCACATAACTCCAACCACATCACACAAGGCCACATCACACCAACACAACACAAGGCACACTCAACCACAACAAGCAAAGACATGGCATGATGGAAGCATGATACATGATGCATGAATGCAAGAGAAGACATGGATGACAAGGTGCAAATCATTTCATACTCATGGCACAAGTTTCATACAAGAGATTACATGCCAATAAAGGTAGGGACAACACTTGGGCTGTCACACCCTTCTCGATGGGGAGTAGTCAATGGAAATATGTGATGCTTGAGCTATTCAATGAATTCCATTTGAGCAAGTATGTTAAGAGCCCCTATGTACCTCCCATTGATCCCTTACATCCCACACACGAAGAGCAAATTGATATGCTTCACAATCTTAGAACTATTAATCTCATTATCAAAGGATTGCCTAGATTAGTGTTTGATCAAATGAAGAATTTGAGTGTGCTTATACTTTGTCGAATGACTTGGAGAAACGATACCCAAGTTATTAATTAAGTAATCTTGATGAAATTCTTCATAAAGCTATTGCCTTTCACTTAATGAAGCCTAGTGATCCTAACTTTGATAAATGCTTATTTGAGCTTCAAGACCTCATGCGTGCTAAAGGATATGTCACTACTATCAATAACATTATCTTTGAAGCCATTCACATTCATAAACTTGAACATTGTCATTATCACAATTCTAACAAATCTTGTGTCTCCTATGACGAGGATATGCCACTTGATGATGACATTATGGAACATGGCTACTATGAAGAAGATGAGTTGTTTGACATCGAGTGTGAGAAGACTATGAAGAGTCTGAGTCTCATGGAAAACTTCAAATATTACATGGCCGGAGGAAAGGAATGGATTCTCAACAGTGGATGCACCGATCATATGACTGGAGATAGAGACATGTTTCATGAAATCACACCAAACCATGGATCGCGAAGGTATGTTATTTTTGGAGACAATTCCAAGGGTAAGGTACTTGGTCTCGGTAAGGTGGCCATATCTCATGATAGCTCTATGCAAAATGTCATGCTTGTTGAATACCTTGGCTACAATCTTCTTTCCGTATCTAGACTTTCCGACTTTGGTTTCTATGTGCTATTTACCAAAGTAGATTGCCGAGTGTTTCGTCAAGATAACAATAGCATGGTATTTACCGGATTTCGTATAGGTGATCTATAGATTGTTGATTTTACTAAGAGATCCAAACCTTGCACTTGTCTTATTGCAAAATCCTCTAATGTTGGCTTTGGCATAGAAGATTAGGTCATGTTGGTATGCGTAATCTAGACAAGCTCATCAAAGGTGATCATATTATTGGTGTTAAAGATGTTATCTTTGAGAAAGATGGACTTTGTTGTGCTTGTCAAGCCGGAAAACAAGTAGGTGGAAGTCATCCCGTAAAGAATATCATGACTACTAGGAGACCACTCGAGTTGCTTCACATGGATATTTTTGATACCAATGCTTACAAGAGCCTCGGTGGAAATTCCTTTGGTCTTGTCATAGTTGATGATTTTTCCAGATTTACGTGGGTGTTCTTTCTTGATGATAA